>CM074723.1:493852713-494602713 GCA_037306005.1 Rhinophrynus dorsalis | reverse complement strand
GGGCGCATGTTTATATAGGCCTGCATGCACATGCTGGATTGTTGGATGGCAATTCTAGCACTCTTAACATGTACATACTTTTTTAATTCTCCCCACTCCATTATCATCTCCTGCATTTTTTTTCCCTCTCCCCCCACCCCAATCCTTACAAAAGGTATTTACGACCTTCTACAAGTAGAGTGTAGATCCTCTGGCCTTATCTGCTGTTATGTTTTCTTAGCCCTACACACAGCCAAATTTTGAATTTTATGTATCACTGTGAATTCTGTGTCCTTTTAGTCAGAAATGCTTTAGACTTGAGAAAGGGAGGTTTTCCCGAAAGCTTGTCAATCCAAAATTCTGTTAGTCCAATAAAAAAGGTATTACAAGATACTTATTTTGTTTGTTATTTTACATCTGCATCACAGGACTAATACGGCTACAATCTCCACTCTCTCTCTCTCTCTCTCTCTATATATATATATATATATATATATATACTAGCAGTTTGGGACGGCGTTGCCCGTCATGTTATGCAGGAAATGTTTCTTTTTTTTTAAATAAATGTTATGATAGTGAATTATAGCGTAGGGTGTACGTGTCAGAAATGTACACACAGTGATAGACAGAGACACATGCAACACACACATATACACACACATGCACTGACAACACAAACAGTGACACACAGCTGCAAATCAGAACATAAATACATACAGTGTGAGCAGTGTAAGTAACATACCTCCCAACATTTCATATGGCCAAAGAGGGACACTTGTGTTTTCGGTGGTGTTACTGGGGGCGTGGCTGGTGGTGTATTTTAGAGAATTTTTAACCCTTTGAGTGCCAGGGGGTAAGCAATGCATTGCATCCCCTCTGGCATTGAAATGGTTAAGTTACTCTTTCTGTAAGTGAATGATTTAGAAGAAGATGAAAGTATTTTTTTTACACAGACTAATTTAACAGATATATACAGAAGTTTATTCCCACATTACTGTGGGTTTTATTGATGTGGAGCAATCTGATACACTGGTATATACACCACACAATGTGATCTCCTAAATAGAGGAGCAGAGGGATTTGGGTGTCAAACAGGGACTGTCCCTCCTATACTGTATAGTGCCAGTCCTTATACACAGACACATGCAGACTGTATACTATACAGCAGAGGTTCTCAGCCCATGCCCTCAGTGGCCACTAACAGGCCAGGACTTAGGAATTTCACTGCTAGAACACAAGTGTGTTGATCAGAGGCTCAGTCATATTGATTAACTCACCTGTGCTCTTAAAAGGAAATTCTAAAATCCTGGCCTGTTAATAGCCACTGAGGGCACAGATTGAGAACCACTGCTATATAGTGCCAGACCATTGTAGATAATTTTTAACCCTTTGTGTGCCAGGGGGTAAGCAATGCATTGCATCTCCTCTGGCACTGAAATGGTTAAGTTACTCTTTCTGTAAGTGAATGATTTAGAAGAAGATGAAAGTATTTTTTACACAGACTAATTTAACAGATATATACAGAAGTTTATACCCACATTACCGTGGGTTTTACTGATGTGGAGCAATCTGATACACTTGTACATTAGGCTGACCAGACCTCACCTTTAACCAGTGACACATATGAAAAATGCATACTGCAGGGCTGCTTTGATTTTGGTGCACTCCTGAAATATGCTTATTTCCTATGTGTCCCCGGTTAAAGGTGAGGTCTGGTCAGCCTACTGTATATACACCACACCGTGTGGTCTCCTAAATAGAGGAGCAGAGGGATTTGGGTGTCAAACAGGGACTGTCCCTCCTATACTGTATAGTGCCAGTCCTTATACACAGACTGTATACTATACAATGCCAGACCATATATAAATAGTTTGTCATACATGCTATACAGTGAGCTATGTACAGCATGGAGATGATTGCAGGAACTGGCACCTCTACTTACAGACAGACTAACAAACAACCTGCTCTCTTTCTCTCTCTTTGTGCAATATATAAATACAGTCACATCCATGTCTCTGCCATTTACCAACTCAGCTGAAGCCTTGCTCTGCACTGCCTGATCACCTCTCTGCCGTTGTTTCCACTTTCTCAGCAAGCCAGTATCCTCCTGCTGATTGTTTAGAAATCAGCTCACTTGTAGTAATTAGCAGAGCTGTGTAGGCTCAAAGACAGGGAATGAAGAAGCTGCATAATACAGATTGGACCATGGCCTTCCAGCTGTAGCTTGAACATTGTTCCCATCATCCTCAGCGTGCGTGTGTGTATGTGTCTGCTAGTGTGTGTGTGGGAGGGCATGTGCATGTGTCTGTGGTGTAGGAGTGTGTGGCAGCCATTTTTTTTTTCAGCCTTAGATAGTGGTGGGCGGGCTGGATAGTGGGGGCAGGCCAAAAATCACACTCCCACAGAATCACCCAATGGCAGCAGTAATCCTTTTTACTGCCGCCCCTGGGTGTGTTTTGGCAGGCACAAAGTCTTCTTTTATATATATAGATATATATATTTATATATACATATATATATATATATATAAAACACAAGAGAAAACTCGCAGCACCAACTCACCATAACCTATCCATACAATAAATAAACTTTTAGTGTGAATATAAAGTGTATACATAGATAGCAGCCAGGAATGAAAGGACTCTCCAGACCCCCAAACTTCAGGCCAAAACCCAAAGTACAAACAGACACCAAGACAAACCAGCGCTCCTCTATGTTGAGAATAGATGTGGGCCCTGTATTAGGCATATACAATATTTCTAAATAAAATAAGTGAGATATTAGTTTTCACAAGTTGGCCAGGTTGTGGGTAAGCTTGCCACCCAGCCAAGGTTTCTCACTGAATGGCAAGTCCTACTCTATACATCTGTAATGTCCTATCTAAAAATTATAAATAAAAAATAAAACTTAGAGATTCCTGAAGAGATGTTATAATGAATGCGTCGGAGAGCAGGGGACCCTCTAAATATGCTCTTTTTGTTGCTTTTGGGTCCCAATGTGGTGCAATTAAAAACAGAAGACATACATTATAGTAAAAAGATGTACATAGTGGACTTACCTGATACAGAAACACCCCAATGGGTTTACATAGGGTGAATATGAGAGGGCTGTGGATCCAACAGCTCACTCCATAAATGAAACCTTTATCTCAATCCCACAGGTCATATGAGGAGTAGTTGATACCAAACAAAGAGCATAAAAGCTAGAGAAGGCTTAAAGGGATAGTAATACTTCGTTTTAACTTTATTTTATTTTGTAGGCATTAAAAAAATATGAAGAACGATATAAGTCTTATGTCTCAAACCTTTATGGTTTATGAGATATTCACAAGCAAAGTTCCCCTCCCCGCCCCTTTTACCTAGTGTAAACCATCTCTTCTCAGATGTGAGTCTGGTTGTATGACAGGACAGATAACACTTGGGGACAATTTTCTTTGTATTAAAACAATGAAAGCCCTTCCCCCCTTGACAAGTTTTTCAGCTTTTTTCATTATCTTAATTGAAGATTGTCCCTCTCTGCAGTCTACCTGGGCATCTCCCTTCTGATCTGGTTGAACAGGGGGGGATACTTTGTTTGTGAATATCTCTTAAACCATAAAGGTTTCAGAGATAAGACTTATATAATTCTTCATGTTTTTTTAATGCCTACAAAATAAAATAAAGTTAAAATGAAGTATTACTATCCCTTTAAGGCCTACTCTTAAAGGCAAAGTGTGAAAAATGGTGTGCCTGGTGCCAGAGCACAAGACAGAAAGACATCCACCATACCTAGCTTCATGTCTCAGTTTACAGGGCGTCGCAGGACATCACTCTCGAGGTCAGACCACTGCGAACAGGTGGTCGGTTGGATTTCAGCTGATACTGCTTCCAGTCGGTTAAGCACCACCCTGTCTTCCACCAAGTCCACTCTCAGTAGCCAAGAGTCTGGTCAACATAATCCTCACCCTGATCATCCTTCCTCCCACCATAGAGGGTCTGGCCAAAGAAGTGATCCCACACTGGGATATAGTGAGGAGCTCGTCTCATCACCAATCCTTGATTTGAACCTCTCTCCAAGCACGCTTGCAGAGGAACATGAGATCTTGTGCCCTGATTCACAACCTCTAGAGGGTACCCAATCACAAGAAGATGACAGAAGGGAACGGCATTTAAGGTCAAAGGAAGTGGATGATGATGATGAGACACAGTTGCCATCAAATCAACCACAATTACTGTCTCAAGACCTTGATGAGGAGGATGATACACAGTTGTCAATGACTGAGTATGTGGTGGGATCAAGAAATGAGGAGGATGATCAGAGTGAGGAAGTGGAGGAGGACTTGGTGGACGATGAGGTCACTGACCCCACCTGGGAAGGTGGAGAGCCGAGCGATGACAGCAGTCCTGAGGGTGAGCCATCTGCAGCACCGCAACAGGCTGGAAGAGGCAGTGGTGTGGCTAAAGAAAGAAGGCGGACCGCACCAAACCGGCCCGCAAATGTTCCACGGAGCACCCCCTTGCGTAAATCTCCCTTGCCAAGGGCTAGGTGTTCTGCGGTATGGCGTTTTTTTAAGGAAAGTGCGGACGACAAAAGAATTGTAGTTTGCAACCTGTGCCACACCAGAATGAGCCGAGGCATGAACACTAGCAACCTCACCACCACCAGCATGATCCGACACATGGCATCCAAGCACCGTAATAAGTGGGAGGAACGCCCGGATCGCCAATCTGTGTCTGCAGGCCACACCACTGCCTCCTCTTCCCCTGTTTTCGGTGCCGGCCAATTGCCTGTCGAAGGCGCAGGCCCGCATACCTCCCGCCCTGCACCTGTACCATCTGAAGCACCATCAGTGACCACATCCACTTCCCTGTCCCAGCGCAGCATCCAAATGTCGTTACCCCAGGCATTTGAGTGCAAGCGAAAATACCCAGCCACCCACCCACAGGCCATAGCACTAACCTCACACCTTTCCAAATTACTGGCCATCGAAATGCTGCCATTTAGGCTTGTGGACACTGAGTCCTTCCGCAGCCTGATGGCAGCAGCTGTCCCTCGGTACGCAGTCCCCAGCCGCCACTACTTTTCCCGGTGTGCCGTCCCCGCCTTACACCACCATGTGTCCCTTAACATCACCCGTGCCCTGACCAACGCAGTTACTGGGAAGGTCCACTTAACGACTGACACATGGACAAGTGCTTGTGGCCAGGGACGCTACATTTCCCTGACGGCACACTGGGTGAATGTCGTGGAGGCTGGGAGCGACTCGGACCCTGGAATGGCACAGGTGCTACCCACGCCGAGGATTGCGGGCCCTACCTCCATCAGGGTTTCCGCCAGCACCTACGTTATTGGCTCCTCCTCCTCCGTTTCCACCTCCGAATTCTCTGCGCGCAGCGCCACTCACCCATCAGCCGGTAGCTGGAAGCAGTGTAGCACTGCAGTGGGGAAGCGTCAACAGGCCGTGCTGAAGCTGATCTGCCTTGGGGCAAACAGCACACGGCCTCAGAGCTGTTGCAGGGGATTAGTCACCAGACCGAGCAGTGGCTCTCGCCACTCAACCTGCAACCAGGCATGGTTGTGTGTGATAATGGGCGTAACTTGGTGGCGGCTTTGGAGCTCGGCAAGCTCACACACGTACCATGCCTAGTGCATGTATTTAATTTAGTGGTTCAGCGATTTCTAAAAACCTACCCCAATTTGCATGATCTCTTGACGAAGGTGCGCCGCGTGTGTGCACATTTCCGTAAGTCATCTACAGCTTCAGCCGGCCTGTTGACGCCGCAGCAGCGCTTACAATTGCCAGCTCACCGGCTGCTGTGTGACGTGAGCACGCGCTGGAACTCCACCTTCCACATGTTGGCCCGGCTTTGTGAGCAGCAGAGGGCAGTAGTGGAGTACCAGCTGTTACACGGTCGTCGCCTCTCCGTTCAACTTCCTCTAATCAGAAGTGAGGAGTGGGAATGGATGTAAGACCTCTGTGAGGTTTTACGCAATTTTGAGGAATCGACACAGATGGTGAGCGGCGATAACGCTATTATCAGTGTAACCATCCCACTTCTGTGTCTACTGAAACGCTCGCTGCTCACAATTAAAACCGACGCTTTGCATGTGGAAGAGGTGGAAATGCGGGAGGAAGAGCTTACACAAGGTGATAGCCAGAGCACCCTCACTTCATCTTCTCAGCGACAATTGGAGGAGGCGGAGGAGGAGGAGGAGGAGGAGGAAGACACGGTTGCCTCCGCTACAGAGGGTAGCCATGGAACTTTAGTTCCATCTCTTCAGCGTGGGTGGGCAGAAGAGGAGGAAGAGGATGAGGAGATTGAGAGTCATCCTCCTGGTGAGGACAGCGAAATCTTGCCTGTTGGTACTCTGGCACACATGGCTGACTTTATGTTAGGCTGCCTTTCCCGTGACCCACGCGTTATACGCATTTTAGACAACACGGATTACTGGGTGTTCACCCTTCTGGACCCCCGCTACAAAGAGAATTTCTCATCTCTCATTCCTCCGGTGGAGAGGACAAGCAAAATGGTGCAATACCAGAAGGTTCTTGTCGAGAAATTGCTCCAAAATTTTCCATCTGACAACGCTGGCGGCAGAGTACGTGCTACCTTGGCCAACCGAGAAGGGGAGAAAAGGGGAGCACACAGCAGTTCCGACAAAGGCAGGGCAACACTCTCCAAGGCGTGGGACACCTTCATGACACCCCGCCAGCACCCTCACCCTGATGCGCAGCCTAGTGTCACAAGGAGGGAAAAGTTTTGGAAGATGGTGAAGGAGTACGTAGCAGACCGTGTCAGCGTCCTCACTGATCCCTCTGTGCCTTACAACTACTGGGTGTCCAAGCTGGACACGTGGTATGAACTGGCACTCTACTCCTTGGAGGTGATGGCCTGCCCTGCCGCCAGCGTTCTGTCTGAGCGGGTATTTAGTGCTGCTGGTGGCATCATAACAGATAAGCGTATCCGCCTTTCCACCGAAAATGCTGATAGGTTGACACTTATAAAAATGAACAAGGCCTGGATTTCCCCTGACTTCTCCACTCCACTGGAGGAAAGCCCCGGGTGAACATAAAGTCACTTTAGATATGTTATTTACAATGATGGGAATACTCTGTATTCCCATTCACCCCTTCCACCCAAAAAACGGGTATATGGTTGACTCTTAATATTCTCATCCTCCTCCTCCTCTTCCATATGCCCTGTGATATAATTTTTATATAGGGCCAGCTCACCAGCGGGCCCTGTGATATAATTTTTATATAGGGCCAGCTCACCAGCGGGCCCTGTTTGACAATTTTTGTATAGGTCAGCTCACCATCGGGCCTTCTCATATAATGTTTTATTGGGTCAGCTCTCTAGCGGGCCCTCTCATATAATGTTTTATAGCGTCAGCTCACTAGCGGGCCTTCGCATATAATGTTTAGGATGGTCAGCTCCGCAGCAGACCCTCACCCATAATGTTTTAGATGGTCGGCTCAGCAGCAGACCCTCATTCCTAATGTTTTAGATGGTCAGCTTAGCGGCATGCCCTCGCCCCTAATGTTTTAGAGGGTCACCAGCAGGCCATTAATCCTAATTTTTCAAGGCTGTGTATGATGCCCTCCTTTATGTGTAATAAAGGGTGTATTGGAGTGACATTTCAGTCTAATTTTTGGCAGCCCTTTCACTTAATGCATAGGCTTTATGAGTGTTGGACCACTACCTGAACTATTGTACCACAATGTGAATGAGGCCCTCCATTTTGTGATATACAGGTTGTATCGGAGTGCCTCAGGTCCTCCCATTGAATTAAATAGGCCTGGGGTGTTCGACAGAGCAGAAGGTAGTTCTTGGCTTCATCCACTAAGTCACTTCGTCACTTTTACTCAATGGATCAGACCCCACTGTTCCGACTATAAATTTTGGACTTAACAAGGGCAAACGGACATGTTGTAAAACCTGTGGTAGCTGCGGCCTCCGTTCCTGAATGCTGTACCTTACCCGGGCCATAACCACGTTGAACACCTGCTTTACGCTGCGCACGTTTCCCTCTTAATCATGGCCCCAGTTCCGAAAAATCGATGAAATTTTTTGCAGAATTTGCAGATGATATACAAGTAAATATACAGCAAATACTGTTTGGTAACAATTTTTCGCCTAAAGTCGTTTTTATCTTCCTTTTTGTGTGTTTTACGGTCAGTCTGTAAAAATGGCGTACTACGGGCGAAACATCGTTCCCAGCAGCGACGTTGGAGTCCAAGATGCATCCAGACATCCTCCCTATGCTGTCCCTGAACCATTTCTGTGGTGTTTCCATCATTTTCTGACCTTTTCCTATGAACCAGGCACCCTCCCCTCATCAGAGCAGGGGGTGCCTGGTGTAATGCTCGAGTCCTCCCATTGACTTCAATGGGGCTCGGGTGCTCGGCCGAGCACTCGAGCCTCCGGGGGTGCTCGGCCAGAGCACCCGAACACCCGAGCATCGGGGTGCTCGATCATCACTACAGGCAACCCATTTCCCTTTTTACCCCCTTACTACATTAACAGTTACAGACATACCAATATTACCTGAGATCCCAAGATTCAGCAAACATGTAGGATTCTAGGCCAGCATAATAAAAGGGATGAGGGAGTAGGCAGGAAATGGGGGAGGGACAGGGAAAGACAAAAGGGAGAGAAGCAGGCTGGAATCCCAACACCACAGGATAAGAAAGAGTCAGCCACAGCAGCTATATTGCCTACTTGTTAGGGACCAGGAACCAGACAGACACTAAAATGTAAAATACAAAACACCTTTATTAAAATAATAAAAGCAAACAAAACAAAATCGTGATCCAAGACAGGTACTCAGCCAAGCCTGGTCAGGAATACGAAGATCAATGATGTCAGGGACAAGCCAGGAGTTAGGAACTAGAAGGGACGTCAGGGGAAGCCAGGTCATGCACAGGAAATCAGCAACTCAGGAGAATGTGCTTGCAGCCAGAATCAGACACAAGAGCAATCAGAAGGTGAGCCAAGCTGCTTTAAATACCCTGGGAGGGTTGGCTAATAAAAGTCAGGAGAGTAATCACAGAGAGGTCAGCTGATTAAGCCTGACCCAAAACAGGGAAGGCAGCAGCAATGGATAGCAGAGCTCTAGATTAGCTCAGACAGCAGAATCAATTAGAAGATTTAGAGCAGCTCAGGCAAACCTTGACAATACTATTATATCGACGTTCTAGCCCTGCACTACTTCTTTCCTACTGGCTAAAGACTATGATGTCACAAAACTCACCCCCATCCATTTCCTAGCATGTGCAAAGTCACCACAACACAGTACATATCAAAATAGGTTTATGGTTTAGTTCACAATGGAGGATGAGGAATCTGCTCTCTGGATCAGCAGTTTTGTGGATTACAGAGAAAGGGAGGTTTTTGTGAACTAGAATGGCTAGAAAGTTACTAGAGTATGGTAAATAGACACATTGTCCCACCCAGGATCTGCAGAGCTTTTGATGTTCAGTGGTGGACGTGCAAGTCTCCTAGAGAAGAGCAACCTGTGCGTGAGGCGCCACAACTGTGAAAGTACCTGCATGTTTTTGATTGGACTGTGCATGCTCCCAACATTCCACGTGATAAATTGGCGGGAAGACAATGGAGGAGGGACAGAGGCTGTGGTGGGAGCCATGAAGAGAGGTGTGAGTAATGGTTGCCTGGTAGGAGGTGGTCGGGTGCCTCTTGAGCAAGGAGACATCTAAGCAGGAAACAACAGAAGAGGGAGAGGAACATCTCACAGTGGGTACCAAGTCCAATTGGGAGGTGGTCCCATGAGACATCAAGAGTGGGGCCAGCTGTGAGAGTAGGTTACCTAAAAGCAACAACAGAGATGTTAACATAATAGAAACAGAAGGGGAGACTGTGAAAGAAAAAAGGAGTGTGGACACTCCAAACAATACAGTATCATAAGAAGGGCCTGTGGGTGGTACACTCATGTCACCAGGAACCTGAATGAAGTGGTGAGGCTGTGTAAGAGTAGGGGTGACTGGTGGAGTGGAACTGAGAAAGAGGGGTGGGGCTGGGCTTGTAGCCCTGACAGTGGGCCTGTGGCATCATACCTGGAGATAGTTAGTTCTAGGGTGGAAGTGAGGTCACAAACACAGGCTGAACATGACTAGATTTAGTGGGCACTGCGGGTATGGAAGAGGATGATCTAGATAAAAAACATCTGTGCTGTGAGAAGAAAAAAACCCACAGTATATTTGCATACATGGTGTTTCTGCCCTTGTCCTCTCTTTATGATGCAGAGATAGGCAAGTACAGAGGGTCAACAGCATTAGAACATACCCCCCCCCACCCACCCCCACAGTCAAGATTTGCAATAAGGTGTCCACCAGAGATCCAGGCATGAAACACTCCATAGTCAGAAGACAGCAAATAAAGTGCCCTTAAATAACCCCACTGCCCTATCTAGTGGGAAAAGGGCAAGGGTCCCAGCTACAGTCAGGGAGGGTGATGCCAGGCAATAAAATGTGCCTCCACAGCACCACAGGTATAAAGACTGATAGCAGTATAATAGAAGATGTTCAGTGGCACCAGTTGAGTGGAGAAAGGCTCCAGGAAGGGGATGGATCAGGGGAGGTTACAGTAGTATTCCCATGCCTCTCTGGCGGAGTGGAGCCACAGAGATCTGTTGTCTTACATAATCTTGAGTCAGGAGGTATCATAAAACAAATTTCACCCCCTTTTTTTTAAAGTCGCCCACAAACCTCTGTGAACTTACAGAGTGCAGAAACTCTTGCAGAGGAGTAGCAGGCGGTAGCCTTTGTGCTCCAGTTATTTCTTCCTTTGATAAGCATAGAGGATATGTTGTTTGTCACCATAATGGAGCAGTTTGAAGATACACGCCAGAGAAACCTGCCCTCTGATGGGGGGCTAGTGCCCAGATGGAGAGCCCTCTCAATTGCCAGTGGAGTCTCAGCCTCTACTAGCCGAAGTAACAGAGGAAGTTTACTACATAGGAAATACCACATTTCCTTACCCCTCAGCCTCTCTGGCAATCCATTGAGCTGGAAGGTTTTCCTTCTGATCCGTTTTTCTAGATTGTCACTATTCTCAGACAAGAAGGAGGCCATGCATTCCAGGGTCTGGATAGGGTGATGTAGGTTGTCCACCATAGACTCACAGGCTTCCATTCACCAATCAATGTTACCAATTTGTTCCTTACGAGACTTCATCTACGTTAGGATCTCTTGGACAAAAGACTGCATGAAATCAAATTTCTTGTCAATCCTAGGAGTGAGTAGCAACAATACTGCATTTGCTTTCACATCTATGGTGGTTGACGTGGAATCTGAGGCTGGGTTCCATAGGGTCTTGTGAAGAATCAGTAGTGTTGTCAGAAGGCAATTGGGAGGACTTCTTTTTGTCCAGCTTAAGATCTTGTGTAGATCCATCATGGCTAAGAAGTACTCTGTAAGGAGGGCAATCTCCAGCAATGTGCATCAGATCAGGTGAAGTAGAAAGGAGGAAGGAATTATAAGCAAGGAACCGGTGTAATGATTCCATAGAGGTAATGTGTTTCAGAAGTGCCATGTCCACAGGCCTAAGGGCAAAGGTGACCCTATGTGGGGGTGCTAAGAAGGTACCCACCTTACTATTACAAGAGGACAGAGTATGGCATCTGTCATGGTGACATGATCAGGGGCTGTGAATGATATGGAGGTGGTGGGCCTGCAGTAACAATGGATAGACCGCTCTGTTTTAAAGATGTTGGTCACCAAGTTATTCCACTGAATGAGGGCTACTTGGAGATACAGGGAGACTGGGCTGTGGATCTTGTAGTACTGAAGAGCAATAGTCACCAATAGCTTGATTATTCCTGGATGATTATAGTTATTTAATAGTGACAGGTGGAGAGGGAAAAACTCAGAAACCGCCTCCTACACAGCACCAAGCAACATAACTACTTTCCGTGAGAGCAAGACCATAGTACAACCCACCTGTGGAACAGCAAGGTGCCCCAAGATCTCCTTGGGCATGTAGATGGCCATGGAGGTGACCGATGTGGCCAACACAACCTGAGATGGAGTTGGGGGGAGCAATCAGGGTAGGGAGACGGATGTCCATGGTCTCCCAGGTCAGGAGACAACAAGCTGGAGGCCCACAGAGAGTATCCTCGTGGCCCGGACAGAGTGCCCCTGCGGTAGGCCCAAATCCCAGGCTGGGGTAGGGTGGCAGCGAGGGTATACCACAGAGCTCCTGTTTACATGGGCCTCAACAGTGGTTCACAAGACAAGTAACAAAAGTTCCCATGTATCTCAGGAGGACACCAGAGGCAAGTACTGCAGTTACAGAGGCTTGGGAAGGTCGATGGTGAAGTATAAGTAGAGATGCTGAATGCTATGCATCAGTCAGTCACGCCCCCCCCCCCAGATAAGCACATTTTAAGAATCTGTTCACAAAAAACATACAAGAACACTTTTTATAAATATCCCTACAAATCCCTTGAAATCACCTGCACCAGAGATATCTAATGATCCTGCTTCTGTTGTAAAACTCCTGATTATTTCAAACTCTGCTTGTCCGTAAGCCACTTCACTGCAAGTCATGATGAGCTGGCTCCAAATGAGCCAAGGGTTTGCTTATAAAACTGACCTACTCATAGGCGGATCCTGTTTTCAATCAAACTATTAAACACATTGGAGGAAAGGGGAAAAGAAAATAATATAAATAGTATCTTGCCCCTGATCTTTCTGACTATTTACTGGATTTTCTATGTATCCCCCCTCGTCTCCTTATGTGGAACTTACACGGCCGTTGGCTGTTTGCACTGTTAACCCCTTAAAAAGACCCTGCTGTACTAGTGGATGCCCCTTTCTCAGTGTTCTCTGTTTTGTCAGTGTCTTCTATCTCTGATTCAGGTGAATTGCCCGCACTCAGGACAGGAGGTCATGTTTAGTGATCTACTGATTTCAGACTGGTTTTGGTACTGAAGCGCAAAGCATTGCATGCACCAAATCCAGACTGGGTGCCCAGGAATGACCCCATTTCCATTGATTTATTGTTAATTTGTTTTTGGGCTAACCAATAGGGTGTACAGTAAGACTCAGGATTTTCTGCTGAGCTCATTGTCCATGTTGCGGGCACTGTCATGTTTCGGTGTCATGCTACGTGGGCAGTGTGATCTATACCATGCCGGGCTCTCCTGTAGAGTCGATTGATAAGATACGTTGTATCTGAACAATAGTAGCAGTGGTTTGCATTCTATCTGCATCTGTGAGTGGTGATGCATTGGGGGTTATGTACTAAGGCGTGATAAAGAGGTGATAAAGTGATATCACTTCTCTAGTCCCTATGTTATTCATGAGGTCTATACACTTAAACCTCTAAAGTTGAAGAAAACTTAGTGGATTGACCACATAGAATAGTATAGGCGTTGGAGAAGTGATGTCAGTCAGTCATCTCCCCTTTATCACCTCTTTATCACATCTTAGTGCATCTTCCCCAGTGGATCTTCATAATAACAACAAACATTTATTTACATATGTATGTGTCAGAGTGAAGGGTTATTTGCATATATACGGGATTGGGGGTGAGCTGCTTGATTGATTTTATGTTAATTGGTGTTTAGAAAACACATATATATTTTTTTTCACGTATGTATTTATTCACTTTGGCAGATTTTTGGGTTACCCATCTATTCACTGGGTTTTTAAGGGAGAATGTTTACACATGATGAGTGTTTTGATAAAAATCCCGAAAAAACGAAAAGGGGAGAAAGCTCACAATATGCAACAATATGTACATAGCAACAAACAGCATCTGTATTGAGAAGTGAAGAGTATACTACTCAACATAAAAGAGTATCTGCCCGTCATGTAGTGTGCAGGTGATTATTGGTGCCGATCCTGCTAGCGAGGGACGCGATGTATAGCACCACTGTATCAATAGCTGATAAAAAGGTATAGTACCAGAGCAGACGGCAAAAAAAATAACAGTTAATAACTTTTATTACCACAATATAAAAATATGATCAAATATCCTTACATGTTACTTGGTCTGCTAGCCATTTTATAGAAGACTAGCAGTTTGGGACGGCGTTGCCCGTCATGTTATGCAGGAAATGTTTCTTTTTTTTTAAATAAATGTTATGATAGTGAATTATAGCGTAGGGTGTACGTGTCAGAAATGTACACACAGTGATAGACAGAGACACATGCAACACACACATATACACACACATGCACTGACAACACAAACAGTGACACACAGCTGCAAATCAGAACATAAATACATACAGTGTGAGCAGTGTAAGTAACATACCTCCCAACATTTCATATGGCCAAAGAGGGACACTTGTGTTTTCGGTGGTGTTACTGGGGGCGTGGCTGGTGGTGTATTTTAGAGAATTTTTAACCCTTTGAGTGCCAGGGGGTAAGCAATGCATTGCATCCCCTCTGGCATTGAAATGGTTAAGTTACTCTTTCTGTAAGTGAATGATTTAGAAGAAGATGAAAGTATTTTTTTTACACAGACTAATTTAACAGATATATACAGAAGTTTATTCCCACATTACTGTGGGTTTTATTGATGTGGAGCAATCTGATACACTGGTATATACACCACACAATGTGATCTCCTAAATAGAGGAGCAGAGGGATTTGGGTGTCAAACAGGGACTGTCCCTCCTATACTGTATAGTGCCAGTCCTTATACACAGACACATGCAGACTGTATACTATACAGCAGAGGTTCTCAGCCCATGCCCTCAGTGGCCACTAACAGGCCAGGACTTAGGAATTTCACTGCTAGAACACAAGTGTGTTGATCAGAGGCTCAGTCATATTGATTAACTCACCTGTGCTCTTAAAAGGAAATTCTAAAATCCTGGCCTGTTAATAGCCACTGAGGGCACAGATTGAGAACCACTGCTATATAGTGCCAGACCATTGTAGATAATTTTTAACCCTTTGTGTGCCAGGGGGTAAGCAATGCATTGCATCTCCTCTGGCACTGAAATGGTTAAGTTACTCTTTCTGTAAGTGAATGATTTAGAAGAAGATGAAAGTATTTTTTACACAGACTAATTTAACAGATATATACAGAAGTTTATACCCACATTACCGTGGGTTTTACTGATGTGGAGCAATCTGATACACTTGTACATTAGGCTGACCAGACCTCACCTTTAACCAGTGACACATATGAAAAATGCATACTGCAGGGCTGCTTTGATTTTGGTGCACTCCTGAAATATGCTTATTTCCTATGTGTCCCCGGTTAAAGGTGAGGTCTGGTCAGCCTACTGTATATACACCACACCGTGTGGTCTCCTAAATAGAGGAGCAGAGGGATTTGGGTGTCAAACAGGGACTGTCCCTCCTATACTGTATAGTGCCAGTCCTTATACACAGACTGTATACTATACAATGCCAGACCATATATAAATAGTTTGTCATACATGCTATACAGTGAGCTATGTACAGCATGGAGATGATTGCAGGAACTGGCACCTCTACTTACAGACAGACTAACAAACAACCTGCTCTCTTTCTCTCTCTTTGTGCAATATATAAATACAGTCACATCCATGTCTCTGCCATTTACCAACTCAGCTGAAGCCTTGCTCTGCACTGCCTGATCACCTCTCTGCCGTTGTTTCCACTTTCTCAGCAAGCCAGTATCCTCCTGCTGATTGTTTAGAAATCAGCTCACTTGTAGTAATTATCAGAGCTGTGTAGGCTCAAAGACAGGGAATGAAGAAGCTGCATAATACAGATTGGACCATGGCCTTCCAGCTGTAGCTTGAACATTGTTCCCATCATCCTCAGCGTGCGTGTGTGTATATGTGTGTATGTGTCTGCTAGTGTGTGTGTGGGAGGGCATGTGCATGTGTCTGTGGTGTAGGAGTGTGTGGCAGCCATTTTTTTTTTCAGCCTTAGATAGTGGTGGGCGGGCTGGATAGTGGGGGCAGGCCAAAAATCACACTCCCACAGAATCACCCAATGGCAGCAGTAATCCTTTTTACTGCCGCCCCTGGGTGTGTTTTGGCAGGCACAAAGTCTTCTTTTATTTTATAGAAGACTGTGTCTTGGCACCTAGGTGCTCTGTGTATGTAGGGGAGTTTGGGGATATGAGAGCTCTTCCAGTATCACCTGACGTTATAAAGTGCTAGTTCCACTTTAACTAATGGCAGACATTAAATAATTTCCATGAGTGTGCAATTTTGTCGTAAAGCAATGGAAAGTGTAATAATTTAATTAATGTGATATAATCAACATGCCATTTGTATGGTAAAGTCTCTGTGTACACCCCTCTTTCCCAATCATTACCACCTTCCTGAGATAGAGACGTGCTAGTGAGTCCTGAAAGTCTCTTTATTTTATTGCAGGATTGCTTGTTCCTGAACAAGACCACAGAGACAATGGCCATGTACAAGGTCATTATTGGCCTCTGTGTCTTCCTCACTCCCATCCTCAATCCAGTAGATGGCCAGTTCCCCAGAGTCTGTACCACAAAAGAAGCTTTTCGGACCAAGAGATGCTGCCCGGATTGGACAGATGGAAGCACTTGTGGATCCCTCTCAGGTCGTGGGCGTTGCCGTAACTGGGTAGCATTTACTCCATTTGCAGCTGGTCAGGTTCCCCTGTATAATGATGACCGCCTAGACTGGCCACGACACTATTATGACAATACTTGTGAATGCTTTGGCAACTACAGTGGTTTCAATTGTGGGGATTGCAGATCTGGATACTTTGGGGATAAATGTAACCGTAAAAAGATTGTGGTCCGGAAAGAGATCCGGCAGCTGTCCATATTGGAGAGGAAACGATTCTTCAGTTACTTGGCTCTGGCCAAGACCACAAAGAGCAAAGACTTTGTTGTCCTGAGCACTGGAGACAGACATCATCGAGACACATATCACTTTGTGGATGCCTCAATCTATGATGTCTTTGCCTGGATCCATTATTACTCTATGAAGCCCATAATGACCAACAGCTCATTTGATTTTGATGTAAATTATGCCCACCAAGGCCCTGCCTTTCCTGGATGGCACCGTTTAGGACTCATGTTCTTGGAAAGACAAATTCAACTCATGACAGGAGATGAAGACTTTGCTATTCCATATTATGACTGGCGAGGAGAGAAGAACTGCTCAATTTGTACTAACAAGTTCGTGGGAGATAACGATATACAGGGAAACCTGGATCCATACTCCCACTTCTCCTACTGGAAGGTGAGTCAATATTCAAACTGGGGCTGGATTTAATTTGAGCCGGTAAAACATACGTTAGGGCTAAAATTATTTTGGCTGGCACACACATAGTTGTTCCATCGTAATTCAATTACCCAATCAACATGAACTACTGTGAGCACTGACCGCCAAAACCGGACTTGAAGTCCAATGTTCAGTGCAGCTTTTGTTCCTACAACACATGCACAATAGTGTGAATAATGGGAACATCAAAGGAAACTAGCTAACGCTCAGTGTCTGAGCTAATAATACAGTCACCCTCCCCCCACCCTCCTAAACACAAACCCTGAAGGTCCCCCCAAGCCCTACACTACACCTAACATTAACAATACAGTTAAAAAATATTAGCCTTAGCACAACTAATATACCAATACCAATTACCAATACCCCAATACATACCTTGAAGTAGGACATCCAGTCGGGTCTTCTGCACCCTGTTCTTCTTCTTTATTTCGTGTTTAAGTTTTCTTCTTTCTTCTTCTTCTGTAAGATTCTCCGTTCTTCTTTAAGTATGCCTTATGTTTGTGTAAGACAAAAATAATAGATTAAATTCAGTGCCCCCATAAACGCTCTTTGTCGCTGCCAGAAAAAAACCCTATTTCTGTTCCTTCTCGAGCCACTGCCCAAACTAAAGTGAAGGAAATCTGAAGAGAGATTGACTTTTGTATGGCCAGTCTCTGTTCACATTTGTTCCCATGCTCCCATTGGCTGGTATGTGGGGTTGTACAGCCAGTGGGAGCATGGGAACAAATTTGCACAGAGACCGATCATATAAAGGCCAGTCTCTGTTTAGATTTCCATCACTTTGGCGCAGACAACAGTCCGTGAAGATACAGTGATGGGGATTTTTTTTCTGGTGGAGAGCATTTTCAGGGGCATTGAATAGGATTTATTATTTTTATTTTACAGAGACAGTAGAGATATTGAAAGAAGAAAGAAGCTTAGAGAAGAAATAAGAAAACTTAAAGATAAATTAAAGAGGAAGACCAAGGTGCAGAAGACCCTTCTGGGCTTCCTACTTCAAGGTAAGTGTTTATTGTTAATGTTTCAGGGAACAGCCCAGAGGATGGTGTTCGCTTTAGGGGGATTAATTATCTGAGTGTGATAGGGGTATGCAATGCTCTGCAATGTGTTGCATCCCCCACTAGCACTCAAAGGGTTTATTATTGTTTGTTTTCACTCATGTTTTTGGTACCTTGATGTGCTCCATATCGATACATTCACAGGTCACTAGTGCAGGGATGCCTATCTGTAAGTTGTTTTATTCAAAAAGTTCAAACAATCAGGAAGTTTGACAATGGTCAGAGAGAACCACAGGTCAACACCAGAATGGATGGACAGACAAGCCGGATCATACACAGGAATCAGGAATACTAGAAAATGAACAGAACAACAACGTAAGGGTGACTGAGTCAGGACTCAATCTTCCCTTTAATCCCCTCCACAGGAAGTAGGTAGGAGGAGCAGCTAGAGGGAGGAAGTAGGTAGGAGGAGACTACAGGCCTCAAACATAAAACAGAGGCCTGCAGCATGGAATAGGAGAAAAATATGTTAGAATAGGAGAAAAAGTGTTAGAATATGAAAAATATGTGTTAAAGTAGGAGAACAATGTGTTGAACAGGTGAAAAATTTGCTGGAATAGGCGAAAAGGAGGAAAATTTTGCATTGGAGAAAAAGAGAAAACTTTCGTGAAAACAGCGAAAAATCATCCATTTTTCGCGAAAAGTCATGCAGAAAATGTTTCCACTTTTCGCCCACCCCTACTGATTACATATAGTACCCCATACTCTGAGCATCACCTAATTATTCTGTAGAGCGATTCCACATATGAACAGCTCTGTTACTTTCTTTGTGAGATTAACCTTCCAGGCAATAAGCTGTCAGTAAATGAGTTATAACTCCAATGAGCCGCCTTGTTATTGCCTAGCAACGTCTGGTGTATAACGCGGTCACAGACCCGGAGTGTGATCCTGTTGTGAGCATGATCATACAACCCAAAACCGCATATACTGCAGCATTACCACAAAATCTTCTATTAACCCTTGGGGGTAAAGCACATATTGTTACTGATCTTTCACAGACAATAATCCCCTGTATAACGCAGATCTATTGACTGAGATTAATCCTGATTCAACATGATTGGAAACTCAGAGCTCTTACATTCTGCAGCACATCGCATGTTGCCAGGGGCTTACCAAGATGTCCTATGTAAACTATAGGATAACAGCAGGTAACAATACCGGTTCCTGCCGATCTAAAGTAGATCACATGTCCTGTGTGTGTATCACGTTAATGTTGTTGAGTACGATCGTGAACACGACCTGTAACGGAAGCTGAGAAGGGGCCTCGTCGCCTTCCACCGTCATTCCTGGGTCTCTCCCTCTCAACGCCAGATAAGCGCCGGCAGGTGCACCGGTTGAAGTATGGACGCTCACTGAAACAGTCACAGGATCGCTGGGAGCAGGGAAACATGGGCAGTAGTAGTAGTGAGGCCTCTACTCCCGGTCAAAGGATCACTGGAAGATGTCGCAGGAACACAAGGATGAGAAGATGGAGTCCATGTCACCACCTGACAGCATAAGAAGTAGGGTCGCAGGAAGCTGGCAGCAGGCGGTCGACGATTCAGGATACTTGGCGCAGATGGGTATCAGAGTGGACACTTTAGACCATAAGCAATACAAGACTCCAGGACGCTTGTTCACTCCAAAACTAACTCTCTCTATTGACAAAAACCACAGATATTTATACCCAAATCTTACATTGAAATTCATGGGGAAACCAGATACAATGGGCAACATGATTCAATCACAACACATCAGACAAAGGCCAGCAACATATGGTCTTAACAGATACAATGACCCAGACATGAATATATTTCAGATACAAAAGGGTTTGATGAACAAAGACTTGAGGGCTTGAATTAATTACCACACGGCAGCGGGTCTGACTGCAGTTCACAATGGCTTAATTAACACACAGCAGGGGGTTTAGCTACAGTACACATAGTCAAATGGCTGGAGTGGCTACAATACACATCTTAGGGTCAGTGGCCCAAGGTTGGAGCCTTTGTTTGACTACTTTGAATGCCCTGCTCCAACCTTGACCAATCCCTGACCTGCCTACGGTTCCCCAGCTTAGGCTATGGAAGATATCTGCATGCCTACTACAGGGTTTCTAGTGACCTAGCTTGCACCTCTTGCCCCCTCCGCCGAACGTTCGATCCGGTGGCGCTGATCACACACTGCACCAGTACCCGCCAGCTGAGTGTGTAAACCCTCGACCACAAACAATACATTAAACATAGGCCATTTGACAGTACATGAACCAAAGTCTATGAACATAAGTCTTTTAGCTAGGTTAATGGGTGGCCAGTTCGTACGACGGGGCACAACACAGAGTGCAAACAGTTCAAAATGTCCACAGTCTTTGGCTAAATAGTTCTAGGGCCAGACAAGGGCTCAAGTAACAGGTAGAATCCGTTACAGAGCCCAACCAACTCTCAACAAAGCAGCACATTGCATGCTGTAAAGCACTTCTACAACATTTATATAGAGCATTAAAGGGGTAGTAATAGATTATTTTTTACAAATGTGCATCTTGTAGCTATTAAAAAAGAGAAATTAAATTACCCCTGTCCCATCTCTCAAACCTTTATGGTTTGAGAGATTATCATAGTTAAAGTTCCCCCTACTTCCCTTTCCCTGATGTCAGCTCTCTAGTTTTATAGGCAGCCACTGGAGAGATTTGAGGAGGAGGGAAGGGACAAAACTAGGTGACAATAGGATAATGTGTGCTGCAGCATTCTGTATGGATTGAAGAGATGATGAGAGTTATAGAAAACCTCTGTTTTCTTCAATAGAATAGCAACATGTCAGCTGCCTGGCACTTTGCCATTCCACAGTGTCAGCGCCGAGCGCTTACCTGCCGGCTGCGGGTGTCGGGCGCTTGGATGTTCATCTTGGGGGCTGGAAGATCGCTTCCTCACGGCAACTCTCAGTGGGCTCTTCCACTTCTGGGCAGCTCGGGTTACGTGATCTCCTCCTCCTAGGTTACGTGATCTCCTCCTCCGGGCTGGCTATGGATCCTCTGTAGCTGTCTGCGGCACTCCAATGGCCTCTTCCAGTAGGCCTCAAGGTGATTCAGCGATTCTTAGGTTTTGCTAATTATTATCAGAAGTGTATTAATCAGTTCTCGACTATTGTCAAACCTCTTACGGATATGACACATAAAGGCGCTAATACTGCGCTTAAATCTTTTGCCTTAAATTGGCATTTGCTCCTATCCTAAGACACCCTAATCCAAAGCTGCCCTTCACGTTGGAGGTTGATGCGTCTGAGATGTGAGTAGGTGCCCTCCTGTCTCAGCGGTCATCTCCGGGTGAGCCATTACTTCCTTGTGGGTTCTATTCAAGGAAACTAGCAAAGGCTGAGACCCTGTATGAGACTGGAGGCCGCAAATTATTAGCCCTTATTCTGGCTCTGCGTGAGTGGAGGCACTTACTCGAGGGTACTAGCGTGCCTTTCCTCATCCTCTCTGACCACAAGAACCAAATCTACCTGTCTGAAGCCAAACACCTGTCTCCACAGCAGGCCAGATGGGCTCTGTTCTTATCCCATTTTAACTATGTGGTTTTGTATCTGCCAGGCACTAAGACCATTAGGGCTGATGCCCTGTCTCACCAGTTAGGTTCTATGTCTAAGGAGGATAGTACACCCACACCTGTAAATCCTCCGTATCATATATTGGTGACTATTTGCACTAGTATCATTTCCCCCTTGGGGGCGGAGATTCTGGCTTCTCAAGGGACGGCTCCAGCCGAAATGCCTACTGGGAGATGCTTTATGCCTGAACCCTTATGGGTTAAACAACTTGAGACTATCACTCGTCCAAAGCAGCAGATCACATTGGGAGAGATCAGCTCTTTTGGTCCATATTTCAACTCTTTTGGTAGCGCAGTATCAGATCCGATGTCTCTGCATTCTTGGCAGCTTGTCCTACATACGCAAAAACTAAGGCTCCATGACACCTTCCGTGGGCCTGCTTCACCCTGTTCCTAATGAGGAGTGCCCTTGGTGTCACATATCGATTGACTTCATGGTTGAGTTACCATTATCTGACGGTTATAGTCATTCTTATGACTGTGGATCGATTTTCCAAATTGGCTCACTTTGTACCTCTTAAGGAACTGCCTTCTGCTCAGCAATTAGCGTTTTTTTCACTAGAGAGGTCTTTCGTCTCCATGGGGTTCCTAAGGTGACTGTGTCTGATCGAGGAAGCCAAAAACATTAGCAGAGACAAAATATGTTTTAGAAGTAGATTCTGTACACCAATCTGCCACTTTGAGGATGTACATATTAAAAAAAATAAATGAATGGTGGCTCCCTCGCTGATTTTTCGGCCTTACAATCTCGCCACCACCTACAGTCTCAGGACTGTTGGGGGATACTGAGCTTTCTTTTGCCTATCTTAGGCAGGAGAGGGAGGGTGAACTGGGATTTTCGATTTTGGATGAATCGTGGGTCCATACCGTTAAGGCTTCTCTTTACTCATCTAGAAACTTGTCGGCAGTAGAAACTAACTACAAGAAAATGATGCGCTGGCATAGGACCCCAGCGTCTTTACATACTTTCTATCCATCAGTGCTGAATACTTGCTGGCGATGTGACAGGGGGGTAGGAGATATGGCTCATATTTGATGGCTATGCCCATATATATATAGGAATATTGAAGGACTATTCTCTTGAATATTAGCTCTTTGTTGCCTTGGACCCGACTTTACTTTTGTTCTCTTTGGATTTGTCATCTTTTGTCAAAGATCCAAACCAGAGAACTTTAGTGATGCGTCTCTTTAATGCAGCCAGGATGTGCATTCCCTTGCGCTGGAGGAAAACGAGCCCACCTACTCCCCAAATGTGGAGTTCTAAAGCTACTGATATCCTGCTTAACAAAAAATTGTCCTATGTTCACTCTGGTACTGGTGAGAGGTTTTTGGAAGTGTGGGGCACGTGGATTGCCCGTGGATTGCCTCTCCTACTTGGTTTGCTATCACTGTGCTGGTCAAGATGGAAGGAGGAGGTATGTGCAGATGAGCTTCCCCCCTCCTCCCCTCTTTTTTCCTCCTATTTTTCCCCTTTCCCCTTCTTCCTTTCTTCTTTCTCTCTTTTTTAATTTGTTCTCTTTGCCTTTCGACTTATAGGAATTCTTTTGTTTTCTTTACAAAGTCAGTTGTACAAGTCATTATTGATGTTTGATCCAGTGACTAGAAATGACTAAACTCCTTCTGGATATACTTGTGATTTTGTATATTATCACTATTGCTTTCTGCTCCTTGACCTATTCTATGACACTTACTGTAATTTCTTTGATATTCTTTGTGTACAATGTACCTTCTCTTCAATAAAACTTATAAAAATTAAAAATAAATAAAAAAATAAATTAAATAACGTAAGTCCCGTTGCCCAAAGTTTGATAGTTGTAGAGTTATAAGCTTCTAAGGTTCCCCCTCCTGTTCCTTTTACCCACGTCAGCGCTCTAGGTACAGACTTAGATCCTGGTCCCTGGACCGGGCGGCTCATCTGCAGAGCAGAAATAACATTGTATACAAAGAAATTCTTCATTAAAACAGTCTGCAAAGTGTGAATACCTCAAACCAGGTACACTTTGTACAGGGCACAAGCCCTGAGAAATAAAAAAATGCTAGGCCAGCAGGTCATGTTGGCCAGTGGCCATTGGTCATTGTCAAATGTCCTCCTGAGTACCTTTGGGCTTATGCCAAAAAAGCTTAAAGGGATAGTAATTCTTACAACTTACTAATCCCAGTATTATAGTACTTAAAATAATAAATTAATTGCCCCTAGTGACACCTCTCAAACCTTTATGGTTTGAGAGATATTCACTCACAAAGTTCCCCCCTCCCTCCCCAAATCAAGCAACGTAGAAGACCTTTTAAGTGAATGATTTCTTTTTGATTAAAGCGATCTCAGCTCTGCTGCAGAGCCGCCGGATGGTCGTACAACAGCCTTCCCTTGCAGTCAGCTACAACGCTGACTTCAGGGAAAGGGGAGGGAGGGGGGAACTTTGCGAGTGAATATCTCTCAAACCATGAGAGATGTCACTGGGGGCAAATAATTTA
Organism: Rhinophrynus dorsalis; assembly: GCA_037306005.1. Classification (NCBI taxonomy): domain Eukaryota; kingdom Metazoa; phylum Chordata; class Amphibia; order Anura; family Rhinophrynidae; genus Rhinophrynus; species Rhinophrynus dorsalis. The sequence goes on along the minus strand of CM074723.1, from coordinate 494,578,409 downwards.
TTTTTTTAGTACTATAATACTGGGATTAGTAATTTGCAAGTATTACTATCCCTTTAAGTCCTGTGAATCAATGTTTCCTCAGGGCTTGTGCCTCCAATAAGTCTAAGTCCTACCAATCAATGTTTCCTCAGAGCTTGTGCCCCCAATAAGTCTAAGTCCTACCAATCAATGTTTCCTCAGGGCTTGTGCCTCTAATAAGTCTAAGTCCTACCAATCAATGTTTCCTCAGGGCTTGTGCCTCTAATAAGTCTAAGTCCTACCAATCAATGTTTCCTCAGGGCTTGGGCTTCTAACAACAAATCTAACAAATCATCCTCTACAAAATACTCTATCAAGTCCAGTATCAGTCCACCCCAGTGGCAGCTTATGTCAGGGAGTTCAGGTCTCTATCACTTTAAATACACATTTCTTATTTTATTTATTTTTTATTAACTACCCCCCAATGCCAGTGAGGAACCCCCCCCAAAAAACAAATTCCCTGTTCAAATGATTCATTCATTCATTCAGCAACATAGGCACCCTTCTCACACCCCTTTTAGACCATGTCTTATGTTTTTTTTACATTTTATTTAGGATTTATTTGTTTATTAACTGACCCCAATTCTAGTAAACAACCCCCCAAACAAATATCCCCTGTTCAACTGATTCTTTCCCCACACTCCACCAACACAGGCACCCTCATGCCCCTTTTATACTGTGCCTTTGGGAAATAAAGTAATATTTGCTATGTGTTGTGTATAAACTCAATTTTCCCATTGATTTCAATGGAATGAGCTAGGCAAAAAAAAGTGGAAAATCTGCACTTTTCACAAGAAATTATTTGTCAAGAGGGAAGTGCATTATTCGCCAATTTCAGTTTGAGGTGTAAATTTTCACCCATTCCTACTCTCTAGCATTCAATCACTTAATTAAAAGCCCCATTTAAATTAAAGGGATAGTAATACTTCGTTTTATCTTTATTTTAATTTGTAGGCATTAAAAAAACATGAAGAACGATATAAGTCTTATCTCTCAGACCTTTATGGTTTGAGAGATATTCACAAGCAAAGTTTCCCCTCCTGCCCCTTTTACCTAGTGTAAGCCATCTCTTCTCAGATGTGGAATGCAGTCCATAGACCAGACAGATAACAGCAGGGGACAATCTTCTTCCTATGAGAACAATGAAAGCCCTGTCCCCCTTGACAGGTTTTTCAGGTTTTTCCCTTATCTTAATTGAAGATTGTCCCTCTCTGAAATCTACCTGGGCACCTCCCTTCTGCTATGGCTGAGCAGTGTTACATCAGTAAAAAGGGCGGGAGGGGGATACTTTGTCATTGAATTACTCTTGAACTACAACTCTGACAGAAATGAAATAACACTCCCCAAATACCAAATAATATGATGATTAATTAGAGCTGTTTTTATTATGAAACATTACTATCCCTTTAAAGGGAATTATATTTATTTCCCTACTGCACAGATGGTTTGCACCAGAATGGATCCCTTGTTTGTTTTATACATATGGCTCATGGGGAGATCTGAATCTTAATAACAGATCAGTGAGGCAGTAACATGTCTTTGTCCTTTGTCCTTCAGTCTATATGCAGTGGTTATAATTACCCAGATACCTACTGTCTCACGGTTTCGGATGAGTGCCAGATGGAAAAACTATTCAGGAAGCCAGGCGCTGACCCCCTTGCCAGCAGACTACCCTCATTCCAAGATGTGGAGGACACACTCAAATGGAGAGACTTTGATAGGCCTCCATATAACCTTTTAGCAAGACGAAGTTTCCGTAATGCACTTGAAGGTAGGTGTTTTTTATACCCTTTAGTTTTTAGTTACTGATTATCAAATAACCTTTTATCTATTTATTTTACCTTTAGATTTCAGTAATGTGAATTTTACATATAAATCACTTAAAATGTTCCAAACATTTAAATTGTAACAGCATTCTCTCTGAAATGGCCCCCCGGTCACTAAAGTCACAAAGAATTACCAAAATGAGAACCAAGATGAAAACAAATGAGATGTTGCAGTTTTCAAGTTTAAAGTCCCAGAACAGAAATCATCACAAAATGGAGGTTCATTAGATCTGGCAGTTACACTTCCTCTGACTCAGACTGGTGACTATAACATCACAGTAACACCACCCAGCAGTCCAAACCAGAGCACTGCTTATAGAGAACAGCATTTTAATGAAGAGATGTGTATCGGTGTTCACCAGGGTCTCCTATTTCAGGGAACCCCCCTTGGTTTCCCAACAGTGCCAGTTTTACAAGAAGGGACCTATTTAATCCTTCGGCCTGTGGTCACTTAGGGGGAGGCTGTTCTGGGTGCACAATGCATAAATGTGACAGCGTTTTCCACAAATAGGAAGTGAAGGCAGGAAGGCTACATCTAAACATAACAGGATCCTAAATGTTACCTTCTAGTTGAGGCCACCACAAACAATTTTGTCAGGGGCCTAAGAGTTTATACAACGTCTCTGCTTAAAGATCTACAGTCTACACTCCAAGAGTACATGCAGCAATCACATTTAATTTTATTCAAAGTCATCATAAGTAATAAACGTCTGAGCGTGGTTTGCTAGTAAAACAACAATAGTGTTTTATAACAATTTTTTAAATACAGTGTAAAGAACTAAAAACATTAGTTTGATGAATATTGGCCTTTAAATGCTGATTTTTAAAATGTATTTTATTTGTCTTTAGAATTACACATTTTACAAGAAATTAGAACAGTTTTTTTATCAGCTAAGACCATACTGCTGCTTCCAATTACTATCTGCTGACAGGATTTTACCCCGTATTCTCCAAGTTTAAAAAAATAACAGAAATCTGACCATAAATGTCAGCTAAACCATGCAAATTCATGAAGGAAAGTCAGGACTTTATTAAAGACAGAGGTGAATATTATGCATTCAACTCGAATTTACTACTTCAGCAGCAAATTATAAACAGTTAGTGTCAGTGTCTGAGAGAGGAAGACTCAACTAGCAATGATCAGAAATACAAAAGGGTCGAAGTAGGAAGAGCAGTGGATGAAAGGCTGGGTGGAACTTTTGACTCCAGGATAGAACTTTCGACTCCAATAACCTCAACTAGTTGGACGTTCTGAGGCGTCGACAGGATGCCGAACACGACACCCTCGACTAGTTGGACAGGCAAGAGATAGGGAGGAGTCGAGCATCCACACCCTCGACTGGCCGGGGAGGTCACCAGTGGAACCTGCAATGGCACCCGACTCAATCGAAGAGCCTGAGGTGTGGAGTTGAGCAATGGAGAGTCAGACTGTTGAGAAAACAAGACTCACTGGAAGGAAGAGTCAAGGTGAAGGTCTCAGAAACAGCTGATGCCTAGTCGAGTAATGGCTTCAGGGACTCCCGTTGTGCAGAACTGCCGAACCAGAGGCGAGATACCAGGGGAAAAGAGTCATAGTGAAAAGGAAGCCAGGTCGAGATTCAAGGAGTTGGAGACAATTTCTGAAGACTGGAAACGTGGTCGGGAAACAAGGCAAAAGTCGGAACACGCTTATCACAAATTCTGGAACACCGTGACAAGAATCTCTCAGGTTCTTGGCTCGAAAATTGAGCAAGCCTAGGAGGTTGGCCCAGGTAGATAAAGGTCAAGAAGCCAATCGAGATGGCGTTAGGAGGAGTAGCCTGAAGGCTAGATACAGAAAGAAAAAGTTAAATAACAGTATGATAACCCAGCCCCTTAGATATTGCTATCCAATCACATCCCAAAAAACTGTGTAACTGTAGAGTCCAGTAATCCCACCTAGTGTTTCTTTGATGCTGGGAATAATAAATCCAACTGCAGTAACTTCCATAAACAGGATTCTGGAACATAACTGTCTGGAACTCCTTAATGATTCCTTGAATACAGAGATCATCTTTCTTAAGGGAGAAATATAAAACAGAAAAGGATGGATTGATAAGGGAGGGATAATACTCACCACTGTGTCTTTAATAAAATCCTGACTTTCCTTCATGAAGTTAAGAAAATCTTCACATTTTATGGCAAAACACTGAGGCTCCTATTTTGCAAGTTCAAAGCTGTTGTATAACATTAGCAATTACAAGAGTAATAAAAGGTCTTAAAGGTGGATTCTCTGGACCCATCAGCCGCTTTGAGAATATCCTCAAGTCTGTCACCCGCAAGAAAAGATTTGGAAGCCATCACTCCTCCAAAGGAGCGTGCACCATACAAATTAATATCAATCCCAGGTGACTGCATGATCCAGCAAATTCAGCTTGTCAAAGTAGCTGTTGAAACTGGAAGGCAAGGTTTCCCACATTAAACTTTGTGAAGGAAAGTCAGGATTTTAGAGGCGAGTATTATGCATTTAACTCCATCTTTACTACTCCAGCAGCAAAAAAATAAACAGATACAGAAAGAAAAAGTGTATGTAATAGCATTATAACTTTGCCCCTTAGATAATGCTATCCAATCACATCACAATAAACTGTATAACTGTAGAGTCCAATAATCACACCTCCTCTTTCTTTGATGCTGTGAATAACAACTCCAAATACAGCAACTTCTATAAACAGGATTCTGGAACATAACCATCTGGAACTCCTTAATGATTCCTTAAATACCAAGGTCATATATCCTAAAGGAGAAAAATATAAAAAGTAGAAAAGGGAGCATTAATAAGGGAGGGATAATAATTGCCTCTGTGTCTTTAATAAAATTCTGACTTTCCTTCATTAAGTTAAGCATTAGCATTAGCAGTTACATGAATAATAGGTTTGAAATTAAAGGTCTTAACAGTGGATTCTCTGGACCAATCATCCACTTTGACAATGTCCTCAAGTTTGCCACCTGCAAGAAATGATTTTGAAGCTATTGTTCCTCTAGAGGAGTGCGCCATACAAATTAGTATCAATACCAGCTGATTGCATGATCCAGCGAATCCATCTTGCCAAAGTAGCTGTTGAAACTGGAAGGTAAGGTTTCATAAAAGAAGTTAGTAATTGGTGTGAATTAGCAGTTCTAAATTTAGAGGTAACAGATTCATATGCCTTCAGACAAAGAACAATACAGAGTTGAGGATTATTAGAGAAGCTTGGCTAAAAGATTTCCGTAGACAAAGATTTAGTTGGTCTAGAAAAAAAAATCTTACATCCTCCGACTCAAGAAATCTTTTTGAAATATCCAAAGCATGAACATCAAATACTCATTTAAATTAAATTAGACAAAGCAAAATGGTGAGTTTGGCTGAAAGCTGTTTAAAAGACAACATCTAGTTAGGAGTCCAGGATTCTAAGAATTGAAGGACGATATTGACGTCCCAAAGATCAGAATACCTTGTAGAAGGTGGTCTAGACAACTTAATTCCTTTCATTAATTTACATACTAAAGATGTTTACCTGAAGAGAAACCTTCAATATGTTTATGACCTGCTGACGTAGGTGATCTATAGCAATTACCAGTTCTGTAATCTTTCCTTTATTGAAAGCAAGACAAAAAATGGAAATTAAATTGGTAGAAAGGGGATCCAGGTTCCGTTCCAGGCACCAAAGTGCCCAGACATTCCAGCATTATTTGTAACATGCTCTAGTACAGTGATTCTCAACCAGGGTGCAGTGGCATTTTGGTGTGCCACGGACATCATCTTAGGATGCCCCACATTTTCTATGAAGACTGACAAAAATGGACTTTTAAATAAGGTTTAATAGAAACTGTTCTGCACATTTTGTTTAGTTTTGTTACTATGATTGTAAGACCTAATAATAACTGTATATTTATGTATTATACCCTTCATTATGCCCTTGATAAAGTACATTACATATGTTAGGGGTGCCCCGAATGTTCTACATTATGTGTTAGGGGTGCCCCGAACAAGAAAAGATTGAGAACCACTGCTCTAGTACATGGTGCCCAAGTCTCTGAGATGAGAAGCTTAGCTGATTCCAAAAATCCGGTGATAAGTCATCGATTCATGAAATCTGCCAAAACATGAGGTGTAATTGAACCTGAAGCAGCAGGTTGTGGGGATTTCCTGATGGATCCTGAAGCAACTTGGGAAACAGAGATAGATAGCGAGAAAAGTCAATGGACATCTCGAGAAGTGGAGGGAACCATGGTTGAGCTGTCCAGAAGGGAGTGATTAGGACTGTGGTGTCTTGCTGTTTCCTGATCTGGAGAATGACTGGGAATCATGGCAAAAGAAGGAAATGCATAAACGCAGAGGAGAGACCAGTCCTCAAGGAAGGTGTCTAAAGCCAGAGCTTCCAGGTCTGGTCTCCAAAGGAAAAATTGTGGAAGACTAGTGTTCAGTCTTGATGCAAAAAGGTCTAAATGTAGGGGACTCCGAATAGAGTCTATTTTTGAGAAGACCATATAGTGAAGCATCTAATCGCTGGAATCTGCTAGGTGCCTGGACTTCCAGTTAGCAATGGTATCGGAGAGTCCAAGTAGATATTCTGCCTGGACCAAAATGTTCTTGTCTAGGCAAAAATGCTAAAATTCTTTGGCCATAATTGCCAGTGTTTTCGATTTGGTGGTTGATGGTTGATGTATCTTACGGCAGATACATTGACCATCTTCAACAGTATGTACAAAACCAACGTTTCTCTTGTGAAACTTTTGACAGTGAACAATGCTGCCAATAACCGGAAGCAATTGATGAGCATAGTTTTTTTACTGAAAGAGACCATTTCCTTCCTGTGGTGAGGTTTCTCCAACAAGGTCCCCAGTCCAAATTGCTGACGTCGGATTTGATTACAACATCTGGTGACCATCTGAAAATCGCTGTCCCATTCCAAGCCTCCTTGTGGTTTAAGAACCAGAGAAGCTCCTCTCTTGCATCCATGTGTAACTGAACCAGATCCGAATAACCAAGATCTCTGCGGAGATGGAGAATTTTTAATCTCTGAATTGCTTGATAATGAAGATGCCCCAGAAAAATGGCTTGGATTGAGCCTGATAGGAGTCCCACAATTCTCACTATCAATCTCTGGGAAATCACATCTTTTTTTTAGAATACACTTGAAATATTTTCAATTGTTTTTTTTTTTTTCTGAGGAAGTCGGAGTGTGGAATTCCAGGAATCCACCACAAACCCTAGAAATTCAATGTTTTGGGTAGGTTGAATGACCAATTTTTTCCAGTTTATAAGAAAGCAGAGATTGATAAAGGTTTGAATAGTCAGATGAGAGAAACTGGAGAGGGTTATGGTGAATAAAGCACCTGGACCTGACGGTATACACCCAAGGGTACTTAAGGAACCTAGTTCAGTAATAGCAAGACCATTATACTTAATATTTATGGATTCACTTTCATCAGGCATAGTGCCCTGTGATGGAAGGAAAGCTGATGTAGTTCCATTGTTTTAAAAGGGAGCAAGAGCCAGACCAGGAAATTATAGACCTGTGAGCTTGACTTCCTTAGTGGGTAAGATACTAGAATGGTTACTAACTGACAGTATTCAGAACAATGTGACTTCCATAGTGTGTAAGATACTAGAAGGGTTACTAACAGACACTATTCAGATCTATGTGACTTCCATAGTGGGTAAGATACTAAAAGAGTTACTAACTGACACTATTCAGAACTATGCAACTTCCTTAGTGGGTAAGATACTAGAAGGGTTACTAACTGACACTATTCAGAACTATGTGACTTCCCTAATGGGTAAGATACTAGAAGGGTTACTAACTGACACTATTCAGAACTATGTGGCTTCCATAGTGGGTAAGATACTAGAAGGGTTACTAACTTACACTACTCAGAACTATGTGAGTTCCATAGCGGGTAAGATACTAGAAGGGTTACTAACTAACACTATTCAATACTAGGTGGCTTCCATAGCAGGTAAGATACTAGAAGGGTTACTAACTGACACTATTCAGAACTATGTGACTTTCATAGTTGTTAAAATACTAGAAGGGTTACTAACTGACAATATTCAGAACTATGTGAAGACAAACAATATTATTAGCAGGAATCAGCATGGTTTCATGAAGAATAGATCATGTCAGACCAATTCACTTGCATTTTATGAAAGAGTAAGTAGTAATTTGGACAGGGGGATTGCTGTAGATGTAGTATACTTGGATTTTGCAAAAGCCTTTGATACAGTGCCTCACAACAGGTTACTGCATAAATTAAAAGGCTTTGGTTTGGGTGGTATTATCTGTACATGGATCGAAAACTGATTAAACGATAGCTGGCAGAGAGTTGTTGTAAATTGAACCTTTTCAAATTGGTCTAAAGTTATAAGTGGGGTGCCACAGGGTTCAGTCCTGGGACCAATGCTTTTTAATTTTTTTATTAATGATCTAGAAGTGGGAAATGAAATTAGAGTCTCAATCTTTGCTGATGACACCAAGCTATGTAAGGAAATACATACAGAGCTGGATGTTTTTTCTCTGCAGAATGATTTAGATAATCTGAGTGAATGGGCAGAAAAGTGGCAGATGACATTTAATGTAGATAAATGTAAGGTTATGCATTTGGACTGTAGAAACAAACTTGCTACATATACTCTAAATGGGAAACAACTCATTAGAGAGATATTTAGGAGTACTGATAGACAATAGACTTCACAGCAGTGTGTAGAGTCACTGAGCTGCTGCAAGAGCAAATAGAGTACTAGCCTGCATAAAAAGAGGTGTAGAAGCAAGGGATGGGAATATTATCCTACCTCTGTATAAATCCATGGTTAGGCCTCATCTACAATTTTGGGCTCCAGTTCTTAAAAAGGACATTTTCTAACTGGAAAAGGTGCAGAGACGTGCAACAAAACTGATGAAGGGATTGGAGGATCTGAGGGGTGATATGGGGTGATATGATTACCATTTATAAATACATTCAAGGTCAATACAAAGAACTATCCAATGACTTATTTATGCAAAGAGCTTAGCTAAGAACAAGAGGTCATCCATTAAGACTAGAGGAAAGGCAATTTTGACTAAAACATAGGCAGGGATTCTTTACAGTAAGGGATGTTGTTCTTGCAGATAATGCAACTGCTTTCAAAAAAGCAATGGATGCCTATCTGGCACAGACAATTCTTGAAAATTATGACAGATGGCTTCAAAGCAGATAGGATGTTGTTCCAGGGATCTATCTGACTGCCATTTGGAGTCAGGAAGGAAAATGTTTTTTCCCACTTGGGGCTAAATTGGAAATGGCCTTTCTCTGGATCAACAGGGGTATTTCTGGCATGGGCTGGACTTGATGGACACATGTCTTTTTTCAGCCTCATCAACTATGTTACTATGTATAAATTGACGCATATATATTTATCTAAGAACATTTTAAACAAATTCCATGATTGTTGTGCATTTTTATATCTGAATATCCTTTAATACTGATTTCAGCTTTGTAAATTTAGCCTATTTACAATTGAATGTTTTGGTTAAACCCTTGCTATTGGGTTTCTTGTAACACATTTCCAAGGATACCATATTGTGGTCACTACTGCCTAAACGTACCTTTACCTTTATACTGTTTATCCTGTCAGAATTGTTTAAAAGCACTAGGTCAGGCAAGGCCTCTTTTCTACTTGGCTCCTCTACTAGTTGGGACATAAAATTGTCATTAATCATACTTAAAAACATAATTTGCCTTTGTTTTGCTGGAAGTCATATTTATCCAATCAATTTCAGGATAGTTGAACTCTTCCATTATGATTACATTTCCTGACGAGAAGCATTTTCCATTTGTATTAACAGTTGGACTTCCTCAAACTCCCCAATATTAGGTGACTTGTAGCAAATCGCCACTAACTTCTTTTTAACATGTGCGCCTCCAGTGTGTATTTCAACCCACAGGGCTGCTACAGTCTCACTGGACCCTTCATTTATATCTTCTATTATACTAGGATTTAAGGCATGCTTTACATATAGGCATACCCCCATTCCCATTTTATTAAACCTATCCCGCTAAGTCATATGTATCATCTAACCAGGTTTCAGGCACACAAATTAGATCATACTGCTCAAACACTGCAATCATTTCTTCTTTCCCCCATCTACGAGCACGTGGGACTATGAGCATTTAAATGCATACATATTATTTTACTGTAATTCTTAAAAATTACATTCTTTGTAAAATGTATTTGCCTTTTATCAGGCTATGACATTGGTAGCTCCCTATTAGATGAACTAGCCCATTTCCCCTCTCCTCCACCCATGCCCCTTCTCTAATCCCATGTTCTCAATTATACTACCTTTCCCATCCTGTGTTACATCACCCCCCCCTTTATAGTTTAAAGTCTGGTCCAACCCGCTAACCATCCTAACCCCTAGCTCCGCGGCCCCCCACTTTAATCAAAGGTGAAATCCACAAGCTAATAGGCAGAATAAAAATATTTGCACAATAAGGTTAATAAATATTTGGTCCCATATGTAATGACCTGTATTTGAACCCCCTGCTATTTAAATCACCAACACTTGCCACAATTTTCAATTCTGTTTACACTTACACTCATTCCACATTATCACATAAGCCCTCTTACAAGTAATATCTTATGATGGCTTCTGACAAACATACATTAGCGAATTATTATATAGGATGGGCAGGAAACGTAGGAAATTGCTTAAGTTGATCAGTGGCGTAACAATAGGGGTCGCACCTGTGACGGGGCCCGTCACTCTCAGGGGCCCGGCCGCCCCCTGGGACACCCTCGGCACACGCGTGCAGCACAACCGATCTCCCGGCAGCCGGCGCTCTAGTAATGCAGAGCTCTGGGAGATGACATCATCTTCCAGCGCTCTGCATTACTAAGAGCCGCGCAGGAGCTTGCGATGCAGAGGTCTGTGCTGAATGAGGCACAGATCTGTCATTGCACACCGCTAGACCACCAGGGACTCGAGGTAGGAGGAGGCGGGCGGTCAGTAGGGGCATTAAGGAAGGATCAATGTGGAGAATGAGGGGGCTGTGGAAGAGGCATTATGGACAATGAGGGGCATTGTGGAAGGAGCATTATGGAGATTGAGGGGCAATGTGGAGATGGGGGCATTGTGGAAGGGGCAATGTGGAGAAAGAGGGGCATTGTGGAAGGGGCATTGTGGAGAATGAGGGGCATAGTGATGGGGGCAATGTGGAAGGGACATTGTGGAGAATAAGGGGAATTGTGATAGGGGCATTGTGGAGAATGAGGGGAATTGTGATAGGGGCATTGTGGAGAATGAGGGGCATTGTGATGGAGGTATTGTGGAAGGGGCAATATGGAGAATGAGGGGCATTGTGGAGATGAAGGGGCACTGTGGAGAATGAGGGGCATTGTGAAAGGGGCAATGTGGAAGGGGCAATATGGAGGTGGCCAATGTAGTTGAGGGGGGCCAATGTGGTCGGGGGGGCCCATGGCAATTCTTGCACCAGAGCCCCGTGGCTTGTAGTTACGCCTCTGAAGTTGATTTAAGGTGACGGTTCCACTTTAATGATGACAGTCTGCACCTGGCGTTCTCTGGGGTTTGCTGGCAGGCATGAAAGCAGATTGTGCAATATAAATTAACTAGGGTAAAATGGAGTTTAATCTTTTGCCAGAAGTACATTAGAGATTGTATCATCTAAGATGAGTCATGAATGCACTGAAAACTAGGACACAAAATACATTGATATAAATGTGATAATGTTAATCTGGAGAAATTCATTTGGGAAAAACTGGAATTGCCTTCACTTCTTTTATGGTGAAAGAAGCAACACGGATTTATAACTTTACAGTGCAGTACAGCATGTGGATAGACACACAATCAACACAATCAACAGCTCAATCAGCTCAGGTAGTCATCTGGATCACCTGCCTGTCTGATGGTTACTGACGTCACTTATCAGCCTAAAAAAGTTTTCTGTTTCATTTTTTAATTCTCATTTCACCCCCCCAACCCACACACACATGTTCTGGGTAATGGATACTTAAATAAAACCAGTGTCACGGTTTGTTTTGACTCACAGACACAGAGTTAAGATAAAAACACAGCTTTATTGAAAAGATAATAAGAACCCTCACAGGTCCTGAACATCACACATATGTTACAGACACACGACAGGTTCAAGTAGCATAGCATACAATGATACAATGAATAGGCTCTACCGGCCTTACCAAAATACCGGGTAAGGCAGCCTAGAGGATAGCACAATAGGACTGAGGAGGCGCGATAACGGAGGCAGCACTAGCAACCGGTGTTAGAGTGGAGCAAACCAGTACCACATACTGGACAAACATGGAGGCCCTACCGGTGCTATAACGGAGGCAGCACTAGCAACTGGTGTTAGAGTGGAGCAAACCAGTACCACGTACTGGACAAACACGGAGGTCCTACCGGTGCGATAACGGAGGCAGCACTAGCAACTGGTGTTAGAGTGGAGCAAACCAGTACCATGTACTGGACAAACATGGAGGCCCTACCGGTGCTATAACGGAGGCAGCACTAGCAACCGTTGTTAGAGTAGAGCAAACCAGTACCACGTACTGGACAAACATGGAGGCCCTACCGGTGCTATAATGGAGGCAGCACTAGCAACCGGTGTTAGAGTGGAGCAAACCAGTACCACTTACTGGACAAACACGGAGGCCCTACTGTGCTATAACGGAAGCAACACTAGCAACCGGTGTTAGAGTGGAGCAAACCAGTACATTGACAGCCAGTGCAATTTCGAAGGCCAGAAGCCCAAAACTAGCGGTGCCACCCAAGGAAGACACCGGAAGTCAGAATGTCGCCGAGGCGACCAGAATCAAGCGGAATGCAGCCAAGTCGGGATCCAGGAAAAGGAACGTCAGGCCGGGTCAGGATACCGAAGCAGGAACGTCAGCCAGGCCGGAACGGTACATAGGATGACTCTGGAGAGTCTGGGTCGGTACACAGGTGCAGGAACAGGAGAGAAGTCAGACAGGCCAAAGAGGTACACAGGAATCCAATAGGCAGGCATAGCACTGGCATAGAAACACCACGAAAGGACAGTGAAAGGGTGCAGGAGCCCAGTCTATATAGGCAATACTGGGCGAACTAATCACAGGCAACCAATGGAAAGCACCCATAGCTAACTGACAAGAAAAGCCAGCAATCACGGGCACCGTGATAACCAGAGACACCACTGGTGGAAGAACAGGCCATAGCTTTATTAAAACCGATGATTTTCAGCAACAATTCACACACATCTCTTTGTCATATTGTTATATCATCAATTACCCCAATGGGCCATGCCCTAGACTCCACTGAGTAATGTACCTACCCACTACCAAAGCTCCGGGGCAATACCTGCATAGGGTTCTCCCCCTAAGGAATAAATCACATTAAGCCTTACCTTCTAAAACATGTAATATCCCTTTAGGAAGTCAAGGACAACCTGGAGGGTGGGATTCTGTCTGCTGCTTCATCAGCCTGTGAATCCTTAGACTACCTCCCATCTAGCAAACCTCACTTCCCAGGTGGGGGGTCACACCAGTCCTCCTCGGGGCATGATTCCCCTGTGCTACGGTTCAATAAACTCCAGGAAATTCTTGTCCTAGGTAACGGGTAATTAAATAAAACCAGAGAGGAGGAAGAAGAGGCCATAGCTTTATTAAATTGATTATTATGAAAATTCTTTATTAATGTGCTAATATACATATCAGCAACAGATATCCAAATATGAAGTCCTTGCTGAAAGTATTAAAACAAGAACAGTCTTATGAACCAGGCATGATCAAAGTGACTGGGCCCATGCTGTTCAGCAACAATTCGCACACATCTTTGTTATGTTGTTATATCCCCAATTACCCCCAGTGGGCCATACCCTTGATTCCAGTGAGTAATATAACTACCCACGACCAAAGACTTGGGGGCATACTTACATAGGGTTCTCTCCTAAGGAATGAATCACAGTAAACCTTAGCTTCTAAAACATGTAATATCCCCTTAGAAAAGCAAGGACAGCCTTCATAGGGCCAGTTGCTATATAGCTGGCCATTCCCCCCTGTAAGCCTGTTCAATCCCCCCATCAATTCCTGTGACAAACCGAAACCCCCCAACATTCACTAGATATTTAGAAACCCTCCTACTAAGGTGAATTTTGTATTTATCAAGTGTATTGTAGTATATTTCCCATTTCCAAAACCACAGAGCAATAATTTCTGACCATGCAATGACTAAGTCAGGAAACAACACCAAGAACCTAGCCATATCCCGAATCATCGTTCCCCTAAATTCCACACTGGAAAAGCCACTAAATTGTTACCTCTGAGATGTATCACCTGGAGATGAGGGTTGTGACCATGTACCCTATCATACTGAAACACATCATTAAAGAACTGAACACACTTCATACCCCGCAGTCATACCACAATACCTCCGCCTCTGTAGCCACGAATGATAGCTGGAGGCCATTCTTATGTTCTAATCGTCATTCTCACACCCAAAACACATAGGAATGCCTTATGATCCAAACTCACAAGGGAGGAGAACATTAAGACAAAACAGAGGACAGCAATGAATCCCTCCAGCAAACCCCAACAGCCAGCTGTGGATCATGTCAAACGTTACAGTTCCACCACGCTTGTCACTGTTGCTACACATCCTATGGAGATTTATGATCAACTGACCAGAGTTGTCCAGGCACATGTATTGCTCAACAAGAAAGGCTGAGTTGTAAACATCTCAGTACCAAATGCTGCAGCAGCTGCAGAACCGGATGTTAACATCCCCCCAGGTTATCACAGTGGAAAACAATGTGCCTGTTTTGCAACTGAGATCCCCACAATTTAAGCACAAACACAAATGGAAAAAATTCCAAAAATACCAAATTTTTGGTTAAGACAATCTCGTCCCACCACCCTGGTCACCAGTGCAACTCCACATTAAACACCAGCATGCATTACTAGATTGTCCTCCCACTGAACTCTTCTAGGAAAAGGTAAAAACACCCACACATCCGCCTTGATCTCCTCCAACAGGTGGATAAAATGATGGGGCTGACATGTCCACGCTGTAAGCTGGGAAAAATACCTATTACACAACCTCCCCATAGGAATGATCCTGCAGGCAAAACTTAATTTGCCCAATAGTACCTAGGCCTGCCACAGCATTAACTTTTTGTGTTTAGAAAAGTGAGAACAAACTCTCACAGGCCCCGCAGTTTGTCCAGATGTAAACGATGAAACCAAATCCAGTCTAATCCCTAAAAATCTCATATAAATAGAAGAGCCCTCCATTTTTTCCCCTGCCAGAGGCACTTCAAACACCCACTGCAGTGTTCAGAGAAGCTGAGAGCATAGCTATGAACTTCAGGGGCCAATACAAAGGAAATCATCCAGATAGTGAATAATGGAACTGTAATCCACCTCCTTTTTCACTATCCAATCCAAAAAGGAGCTGAATACCTCAAATTGGGAGCAGTAAAAAGCACAGCCCATCTGGAGACACAGATCAACATAATAAGACCCATCGAAGAAACAACCCAGTACTTGGTGGCATTCAGGATGTACTAGCAGAGGGGAAGCAGGCTCAGTGTCTGCCTTGAACATCAAAGCACACTTAGGGAATATGGAATAGATATACAGAGATATTAAACAGTACTAATGGAACATGGAAAACAAAATGTTCAGATAGCCTTGCTTGTTAGACCTTACAGTCTAGCGGAAGGTAGGTTGGACACAGAAGGAGTAAGTGCTACGGGGTTTAAGTGCCTCCTTTCACATGAACTGTCGGTCAGTGGGTGGGAGAAAGAAGTGCTGTTGAATGCAGTAGTCCAGGCAAGTGGTGGTTCTTTTTTGGAGAAAAGATTATGTGAACAATGAGATTGTGATGGGGATGTAGGTGGGAGAGTGATTTTAGAAGGAAAAAAGAGAGATTAGAAGTTAAACAGGCTGTTGGCCTGACTTTGATTATGACGGCTATGGAGGTAATTGATAGACTTCCCTGAAGATGTGAATTGTCAATATCATCATTAACTGACCCCTCTAACTGGGTACTACAAATGATGTTTCATTCTGTACTTTCCAGGTTCCTTCTTGGGCACCACCCCAAGAGGCGAAACTCGGAGGTTCTGAAAAAGAGGGTCTTGAAATGGAACCACCATCCTGCCCAACGCAACCTCTTTGGCCAATTTTTCAGCAACAACCCACAGAAGTTCTAAAGCAGACCTCAAAATACCCAAAAATGGCCCCAAATACTGTCCTCAAAAAGGAATCCAAAAACCTGTGGAAAGCAACAATAATTTTGAAGCCTTATGATTGCTGTAACAGTCTAGCCACAGATGCATTGAATTGTGCATTGAAGTCGGACCACTCCCCCCCCCACTTGCCTCCTCCACTACCTCTTTTGAAGCACTTAACTGCTGGGTATCCACCTCTCCAACCATCATGCTTGTATTGACAGTGTTGACCTAACTTGCAAGTACTTTCATTGTACTGCAAGCAGCAGCCCAGATTACAAGCTGCTGCAGAAGTACTGGGAACTCACAGCCCCCAACACCTGACTGACAGGACACCAAGCCTCCCTGAAATGACACCGGCATGACATTTTGGACAGTGATAGGATGACAGTGATAGGAGGAACGACCAGGTGCTGCCAAAAATATTCACCATATGGTCACAAGGAAAAACCTCCATAAACACGACACTCATTCCAGATGGTGTCCTGATAGCAAAACAATGCCAAGTTTGGGCAAACCGTTCCATGGTCATGGTCACCATTATGGAAAATGCCTATACAATTACTGAACACTTTCAGAATCTTCTGATACCACCTCCTCTCTTTTTCCAGCCTCTTCTCTTCATCTTTCCCTTTCTTCTTCAGAGGTGCTTCATCCAGAAAGAATGAATTTCTAAGAATTTGTTGCACTCAGCAGCACCCCCTGAACTGACCCCTGCCACAGCTGACCTTCCAGCAGTTAATACCCTATCCTGAACAGAGGACCCACCACCCCTTCTGCAGGTACCCCATCTACAAGACCCAGGGACCCTGGAACAGACCATACCTCCTATTGAATAGGAGATACAACGGGTTCAGGAAATAATGAAACACACAAGCATGCCTCCCTTTCCAGAGGAAAAGGAGAACTTATAACATCCCCTTGAAGAGCATGCTGTCAGGGTTTTCACCCTTCTTTATCACGCGGTTGCTCTCCCTTACACCTTCTAGCATTGTCCCAAGCTCGATTCCCCGCTTTGCTGTGAGCCGCTCAATTCACAGACTGTTTGTCTGCACCAGCTCTCTATGCCTTCCTGGACTGGTGCAGTCTCACCAGAGTTGTGCACTCATCTTCCCATTGTCAGGGGCTCCTAATAGCCACACGTACACAGCCTTTTATTGCTGTTTCCCCGGGGTTTCCTGTTCTCTCCGTGCATCAGTGGGGCTTTATCTGTTGGGCCCAGTCACTCCACCATTGCCCTTGTGTGGTGCCTGTTCACCCAGCCTGTTCCTCTTGCTCCCTGGTGTAGTGTATTACCCTGGTTCAGCTGAGATAGTCCTCTGGTTACTGATACTGGCTTGTCTGACTACCCTCTCTGGTTACTGATACTGGCTTGTCTGACTACCCCCTCTGGTTACTGATACTGGCTTGTCTGACTTCCCTCTCTGGTTAATGATACTGGCTTGTCTGAATATCCCCTCTGGTTACTGATATTGGCTTGTCTGACTACCCCCTCTGGTTACTGATACTGGCTTGTCTGACTACCCCCTCTGGTTACTGATACTGGCTTGTCTGACTACCCTCTCTGGTTACTGATACTGGCTTGTATGGCTACCCTCTCTGGCTACTGAACTGGGCTTGCCTGTCTATCCTCTCTGGGTACCATACTGGGCCTGTCTAAATACCCTTTCGGGCTACTGTTCTTGTCTTATCTTACTACACCTGATTCCAAGTGTATTGACTGTACCACTGCATTTTGTACCATTGTGTGCCATTTATTTTTTCTGTGTTTTGCTAATAAATTGGTGTTTATTTACTATTCCAGTCTGGTTTTATGACGCCTGACACCTGCAACAGTTAATTCCTCCAACACTTCGACCATGGATCCCCTAACATCTGATAATTCAGCAGAAGATCCCCCAGAAACCAAAACTGACAAGCAGGTCATTACAATAATTCAGCCTGGCCAGACCCATTGCAGCTGAAGGAACCTTCAAAGTCACACTCGCAGACACAGCAAGTAATACTGGCAAGGCCTGTGGGAAGAAGCAGGGGCGGACTCCAGGAGCACCACTAGGCCATCCAATGTACCCCATAATAGACCACAGAGCATCACCTGTGGCATGCAGTCCAGTGGTCACAGTGGGAAGAACCTCACTCCTGATTAGACAACTCATCTCCCGGCCAGCATCATTGCCAAGAGGGAGGAAGCTTCCTGCCATAATGAGACCAACCCGCAGTGCCCCGTCCAGTGCCGACACCACCACTGTGGAGAAATTTTTAATGAATTTACGGTAATAGTTAGCGAACCCTAAAAATTTTTGTAATAATTTGAGTCCCACTGGAAGAGGCCACTGTAACACGACTGACAATATCTGTGGGTCCATTGCCAACCCAGAAGCGGAAATAATGTACCCCAGAAAAGATACTTGGGTTTTGTGGAATTCACATTTCTCCAATTTGCAATAGAGGTTATTATCCCTCAGCAAGCATAGCACTTTGGACACATCTGCGTAATGAATCTCCAGCGTAGGGGAGTTAATCAGGATGTCGTCCAAATAGACTACCACACAGCTCTGTAATAATTCTCTCAAAACGTCATTTATAAATTCCTGGAAGACAGCAGGAGCATTGCAGAGACCGAAAGTTATAACTAAATACTAGTAATGCCCTCTCAGGATGTTAAATGCTGTCTTCCACTCATGGCCCTCCTTCATTCAGACTAGATTATATGCTGCCCTCAAATCGAGTTTTGTAAAAATTTTGGACCCCTTTAATCGGTCAAACAATTCAGTAATCAAAGATATGGGATAAGCGTTCTTTACCATCAATTTGTTTAATCCACGGAAGTCAATGCACGGAAGTAACTCTCTGTCCTTCTTTTCCTCAAAAATACAATACTACAGCAGGAGATGTGGAATTTAGAATAATGTCCCTAGTAAAGGCATCCAAAATGTATTCCTCCATGACCCTGTTCTCCTCCACAGACAGGAGGTATACACGGCCCCTAGGAGGGATTGTACCAGGAAGTAGCTCCACAGAGCACGCATATGGCCTATGAGGAGGTAATGCCCCAGCCTGAACCTTGTTAAATACATCACTGAAGTTCGAATACTCCTCAGGTAGGACTGAGGAATTAGCACATGCCAATCTCACGGGACGAGAGAGACAAGACTCGTCACATTGCATAGCCCAAGACAGGATCTCACAAGTACGCCAATCGATCCTGGGCTTATGCATCTGCAACAAAGGAAACCCCAGAATGATGGCATACTGAGGGGAGTTGATCACCTGATATTTCAGGGCTTCCTTTCAGGATTAACAAGGGGGTTTCCTGAGTAATGTGTGATGGTAGAAGGGGTCTACCATCAATGGCCTCAATGGCCAATGGAGAGGAGTGAGATAGCAACGGAATCAAATTCTTGGCGCAAGCTTAGCATCAATAAAATAACCAGCAGCACCCGAGTCCAACAATGCCGGAACTAAGATAGACTCATTTGCCCAAGAAAGGATCACTTGAGAATGGATTTGTCCTGAACCATTCCTGGGGACTGCAAAATACCACCTAAGATCTGTCAGGATCTTAGGTGCGAGCGTTTCCCGGATGTACTTGGCAGGACTTCAACAGATGTCCAGGTCTCCCACAATACAAGTATAGTCCCTCCCTCCTCTGGAAGACCCTCTCCTCCACAGAAAGCTGGGTGGCACCAACCTGCATCAGTTCACCACCCCCTTAGTCAGGACCAGGAGGCATGGGAGGTGAGGGAGGACTGGGTGGACAAGATAAGTGGGAAGTCACTCTGGAAAGAGGCCTCCGTAGGTGCTCCTTATACGAGGGTCTCTTCCTGACCCAAGTGTCAGTTAGAATAATAAAGGATATTAGCTCATCCAAATTTTTGGGTAAATCACGGGAAGCAATCTCATCATTGATATTGTCACACAGCCCTTGAAAAAAGTTGGCTACCAGGGCCTCATTGTTCCAGCCGACCTCAGCTGCCAGGGTACGAAATTCAGTAGTGTACGAGTGCCCTGGCGGATGGTCATTAGGTGTTTAGAATCCAAAGTCGTGTGACCTGGCACATCAAAAACATGTTTGAAGGAGGCCACAAATTCTGTAAAATTATAGATTATGGGTTTGTCTGTCTCCCATAAAGGATTCACCCATGCCAATGCTTTGTCACAAAAGAGCGATATAAGGCCAACCCTACTGCACTCATTAGGGAAGGCATGCGGTACCATCTCAAAGTATATGCCCAATTCAAAAACCCACGGCATAGCTCAGGATCCCCACCATAACACTGTGGGAGCAGAGCAGAACCTGACAACCCTCTGACCCCACCAGCATCAGGGATGGTAGGGACTGCCAGTGCCAAAGAAGGAGCGGAAGTGGCCACCGGTTGAGGGTTAAAGCAATCAAGGTGTGCTGTACGGTTAAGAAAGGTCTGCAAGGCAAGGGATAATTGATCAATACATTGATCTTGAATTTCCATCCTGTCCAGGATGTTCTGAAAATGAGGATCACTATTACCGTCTGTAGTCATGGCCCTTATGTACTGTCACGGTTACCCAGGAATAAACTAGGAGTCAGTACGGTATATAGTAAAATCACCTTTACTGAACAGAGAGAAACACAAGAATATAAACAGGAAGGAGCAGGGATAACTGGAGGAGCCAACAACTCCTATCAGAAATAGAAGGCTGCCCTCTATTGTCCACACAACTCAAGACTAAACCCTAGGCCAATGGTAGTCTCTAGTAGAATGAGGAAGCCACAGGAATCAGGAAACTGGAGACAGCCAAGAATGGAAGAGCCACAGGAAGATACGACTGACTCCCACCTGCAGTCAGTATAGTAGTTAGTCTGCCAGAGCCACAGGTCTGCACCAGATAGGATGTCCACTAGTCAGGAGGGTAACACAGGAAGGATAGTGGGACAGAGCCACAGGTCAGCACCAGATCGGATGGTCACACAAGCCTAGGTCATACACGGAGCGGGTAGTCAGCCAGAGCCACAGGTCTGCACCAGATAGGATGTCCACTAGTCAGGAGGGCAACGCAGGGAGGATAGTTGGACAGAGCCACAAGTCAGATTGGAAGGTCAGTGTTACGGTTTTCTGACACTCAGACAAGGTTTAAGTAAAAACACAGTTTTATTGAAATGAAAACCAGGTATAGCGCCCCTGGGGGCCAGGTATGGCATAGACAGACAGATAGTAAACAGGAGTGAGTACAATATTATGCAGAAATGCACAGTAGAACTGGATGGACAAGGTTTAATGCATAAACCACTGATCAGTCACAATGATAGTAAGCAGACAACGCCCAGTTGAACTTATAAGTCTCTGAAGGTGCTCTCGGCTAGTTAGTAGGCTTGTACAAATCACTCTCATATAGCTGATTACGAGGACGCCCAAGGAGACTGCACAAATATAACCAGAGCTGAGTAATAACTCCTAGAGGAGTGTGATGGATAAACGCCACTGCAGAGCAAGAGAATGGAACCTGTATCGCCCTTATTACATGCAACTGGAATTACTTCTGTGTGCCAAAGGAGATGAGAGCCAGGCCACCCACAGGGTGCCAATCGGAGTCGACACTGCACCATCTACAACGAGCCATGCACAGGTAGTGCGATGGATGACAATAAATTTTGAGCAACGACCAGAGCCCAGACACCCTTCCGGTGCCGTTACGGAACCACACAGCGAGAGCACACGGGAGGCCACTAGCACCGGGAGGTGCAACCACGGTACAACCACGTACCAGAACGGATACTGCTCTGCTTGTGTAATGGATAGGATAGGTCACAAGGCATGGCTCAGTACGTGTAAATGGCTCGGATCGTATGTGTTCGCTTGGCAAGTGTTCTGAGGCTCAATAACGGAGGCAACACACACAGTGAGGTATAGGGCAGGTTCGGACACGGAGAAGCAGCTCAGCAAGGCTACAACAGCTCGGTAAACGAAGGCCACAGCACAGCACAACTGAGAGTGATTGAACAGAGCACCACTAGATTCAGTTCAGAATGTCGCCGGCAGGTGACCAGGATACACCGGAACTCAGGAAACCAATGGTGAACAGGAAGCTTCAACTGGGACAAGGACAATCACGAATCAGGAACGTCAGGCGAGCCGGGTCGATACACGGAGCAGGAACATCATCCAAAGCCGGGTCAATCACGGAGCAGGAACGTGAGCCAAAGCCGGGTCAATCACGGAGCAGGAACTCAGGCAAACCGGGTCGATTAACGGAACAGGAACGTCAGCCAGAGCAGGGTTCAATCACAGAGCAGGAACGGAGAATGGTCAGATGAGCCGAGTAGGTACACAGGAACGCAGTAACACAGCAAGAAGGCTCAACCTCAGGAACACCATGAAAGGGCATCAGGCAGATGTCATAGGCCCAGTATATAAAGGAACATCCTGGGCGGGCCAATCTGCCTGCTCCAATGCACAGGTACCATCAGTGTGACTGACAGGGGATAACGGGCACCGTGATAGTCAGACAAGCCTAGGTCATACACGGAGTGTCAGGAGACAACAACACTAACAGCACTGAACACCAATGTAAGGGCGACTGGACTGACTGTCCATCACCCTTTTCACTCAATCCAGGAAGTAGCAGGGAGGGGTCTAAAGTAGCCCATAGTATAAGGAGTACTTGCATCACTCTCACAGATGCGTGCCTGAACGTGACGCAGTGGACCAAAAGAAGCGTTGCATCCTGCTTCATTTTGAACCAGATTTTCAATAGCTTTTCTCTCTTTCCAAGTTACATTTTTAGGATTTTCAACTTTACTGGTCGTCAGTTTTCGAAAGTCATTCATCACAACTGACTGAAAAACTTCTAGGTGATTTCCTTTAAATTCCACAGGGAAAAAATTTTGATTTGGGTTTAAAATCCGAAGGGACCACACCCTCCAATATAAATTCAGTCGTAGTGTCTATATATGGGAAGATTGGATTGCCCTTATCGTCTTCTATGTCATGAATTGTTATTATCAGAGCTGCTTGTGATTGATTTTTTAAGTTTTCATTGATGAAATATCAATCAATCACAAGCAGCTCCGACAATAATACCATCTTCCTAAGATTCATAAGTCTCTCTCTGATTCCCCGGACAGGTCCACTTTCTCAGGCATAGGTTCCTTGACCTCAAACCTCTCCTCATATGTTGATCACCACCTTCAGCAGTTAGTCGTTGGTCTCAAGTCCTATCTTTGAGATACATCCCATGTGCTTTCTCTTTTCCAGGATTTCAAGTGGGAAGAAAATATTCATTGGGTCACCTTAGATGTGACTGGTTTATATTCAAATATTCCACATCAGGGAGGACTTGAAATCTCTCGTTTTTTCCTTATGTAAGATCTTTTGATGCCAGTTCATCAGACTGATTTCATAATCCAAGCCATCGATTTCACCCTTTCACACAACTATTTTGAGTTCAATCAACAGCTATTTTTACAGGTTAAAGGGTCGGCGATGGACATTAAGTTCGCTCCTAGTTATGTGAATTTATTTATGGGCTATTTTGAACATCTGAAAATCTGTCAGGATTGCCCATTTAGAGTGAACTTGGTGCTCTATCGTCGCTACATAGATGACATTTTGGTTGTGTGGAAGGGTGAAAAAGGTGAGATTAAAAATGTTGTCAAGTATATGAATGACAATCCTTGTGATATGCAATTTACCAGTACAATAGATTCTAATTCAATACAATATTTAGATCTAGAATTGATAGGTGACCCCTATAAAATAGTAACTACAAGGACACATTTTAAGAAGGTGGACGCAAATAGTTTTTTAGATTTTCGAAGTATCACAGTCCCCGTGATTCCCTGTCAATCTCTGTGAGGTTACCTGTGCATTGGAGGAGGCTGATTGGCCCGCCCAGGATGTTTCTTTTTATACTGGGTCTGTGGCATCTGTCAGATGCCCTTTCATGGTGTTCCTGATCCTGCTCTTTGTTGCTGTGTTCCTGCGTTCCTATGTACCGACTTGGCTCGTCTGACCATTCTACTGATCCTGCTTGTGATTGACCCGGTTCCGGCTGACGTTCCTGCTCCGTGATTGACCCGGCTCTGGCTGACGTTCCTGCTCCATGATTGACCCGGCTCTGGCTGACGTTCCTGCTCTGTGATTGACCCGGCTCTGGCTGACGTTCCTGCTCCGTGATTGACCCGACTCTGGCTGACGTTCCTGCTCCGTGATTGACCCGGCTCTGGCTGACGTTCCTGCTCCGTGATTGACCCGGCTCTGGCTGATGTTCCTGCTCCGTGATTGACCCGGCTCTGGCTGATGTTCCTGCTCCGTGTATTGACCCAGTTCTGGCTGACGTTCCTGCTCCGTGATCGTATCCTGTGTTCCTGTGTGATCTTGGTCGCCTTCCGGCGACATTCTGAACTGTGCTGTTTGTGTCGCTCTGGCTAATCACTTCTCTGTATACCGAGCTGTTGCCTCCGTTACTGAGCCAGTCCTCATAGCGCTGCTGAGCTGTAGTCTCCGTTACCGAACCTGTACTAACCCTTGCTGTGCTGGTTGCCTTCGTATTTGAGCCTGTATCCGTATACTTGCCAAGCCTGTGTGTTCCATCCGAGCCATTTACACTTACTGAGCTTGTGCCTTATAGACCTAGCCTATCCATTACACTAGCAGAGCAGTTGTCCGTTCCGGTGCTCGGACAGCACCGTGGTTGCACCACCCGGCGCTTGTACCGTTAGTTTGCTCTTGCAGTGTGTGCTCCGTGGCAGCACCGGAAGGGTGTCTAGGCTTGAGTCTCCAAGTGCTCATTGTGTTACGCTATGTATCGCACTACCAGTGCTTTGGCTTGCTGATCACTTGTGCAGTGTTGCTCCGCTCTGGCACCCAAGGGGTGCTTAAGGCTCTGATCCCGTTGGCACACGCAGGGTTTCTTCCTGAGAGTGTTGAGGGCGTTTCAGGTTCTGGTCCCTTTAGCTCCTGCAGTGGCATTACTCCTGAATACACCACCAAGGTGGTATTGGCTCAGCTCTGGTCTATCTCTACTGTTCATTTGGGGCGTTCTATTGCACAGCTATCTGAGAGTGATTTAGTTCAGTCGCCTACTACACATTCCTTTGCACTATCAAGAGACTGATATTACCTGCTGGCCGTTGGCTAATTAACTTCACGGTGACTGTTCAGTTACACTTCATTAACCCCTGTATATACGTTTATCCTGATCAGTGTATTTTGGCTACCTCATATTTGGGCCTGTACACTGTCATTACCATTTATACCTGTCCTGGCCCCCAGGGATGCTGTTCTTTAACTTTATTTCAATAAAACTGTGTTTTTACTTTTAACCTGTGTCTGAGTGTCAGAAAACCGTAACACAAAGCTTCCACTATAAGCCATGTCTTGTTAACGTGCCTTATGGCCAGTTTCGACGCATAAGGAGAAATTGTAGAGATCTAAAATATTATGAAATTCAATCTGAAATCCTTAAAACTAGATTCCTTGAAAATAATTATCCACAAAATCTTGTGGAGGATTCTTATACGAGAGCAAGAACTTTTGAAGGTGGAGCTAGGAGGAAAGATAAAATGAATAAGATTAGTGACTACACAAAAGACACTGAAGTATATGCCAACAATGAGGTTTTCCTGGTTTGATTACCAACTATAACTCAAAGGGTAAATTGATAAGAGACATTATGTCTAAACATTGGAGTATTCTTGAGAATGATCATACCATCAAGACCTAAAGTCACTTTCAGGAGATCAAAAACATCTTAGCCCCCATTAACTAAATATAGGAAGAGATAGGGGCCAAAAGAATGAGACACAGACTTTGGTGGGCGGTGATGGTGGACAGAGCATTCTTACTCAGTTCACCAGAGGAGTATATAAATGTCTCTCCAGTTGGTGTCTAACTTGTTCCTCCATATCCAATAACGTCAGAATTTTGTGGTTTAAATGTTACAGTAGAGACGTTTGAGATCAAATCACATATGACCTGTGTTTCAAAGTATGTGGTGTACCTCCTCTCCTGTCCCTGTAACTTACAGTATGTTGGGAGGACCACCCAACGTTTGAGAACTAGGTTTGGACAACACAGATGCAACATCAACAGGCGTTTTATGTTGCAGTGTTTCTAGACATTTTGTGGACAAACATGGGGGAACTCCGAATCTCTGAAAGTGATTCCGATAGAGTGGGTGAGCCCTTTGTCAAAACAGATTACATTGACTCATTGTGAGTGATTCATACTGGATCTATAGATTGGATACCATGTACCCCAGAGGTCTAAATGAAACTATTGAGATGGCGTGGTAAATTGTATTATGAACCACAAATGTGAGTTTGTAGTATATTTCCTTTTTTTTTTTTTTTTTTTTTTTTTTACACTTCAACCATTGGTGTATAATATAACACACAGACGAGTCATCACCATAAATTATTACATTTTATTCATTACTCAGATTCATATACTCACCACAGTTATATATTTCACTTTATTTTATATAGCAAACAGATTTCACTTTATTTTAAAAAGTACACATATTAAGAACACATTAATTCACAGCAAACACCGATTTCATAAGATAGGCATGATCACATAAACTCATTTATCACATCATATTATTTCACAATATTAATTTCATACTCATTTTATATGTCACAAGTAGTCACATCAGCTTAGAAACACCATTTGTCACAGTTTCAAGAGACGTTCAAGAGTCAGTACAGTATAGCTAAATGCAATTTATAGACAACTAAAAGGTAAGAAAAATATATACAATATATACAGCAGGAACAAGCAGATGGTTACAGGACATCGAGCTCTGCTATCAGGAATAGTAGGCTGCCGAGCCGGACCAATCTGCTGGAGACTAGGCCTAAGCCACTGGTAGTCTCTGCTGGAGCCAGGAGCAGCAACAGGAGCAGGAACAGGAACACAGGATCTTGATCCGATGTAGCGGTCGTACCGACTCAAGCCTGCAGTCAGTAGGGAGCGATATCTGACTCACGCCTGCAGTCAGAATGGAGCGAACTCTGACTCACGCCTGCAGTCAGTAGGGAGCCATATCTGACTCACCCTGCAGTCAGAATGGAGCGAACTCTGACTCATGCCTGCAGTCAGAATGGTAATTAGAAATCTGACTGGCCTGCAATCAGTATCAGAGCTGGTCTACAAGATCCCCAGGTCCGCACTAGGATGGATGTCTGCTAGGTACAAGGAACAAATGTAAGAGTAGTGTCAAGTCAGCACCAGAGGGGGTAGTCAGACAGCCAGGTCATACACCGTTCAGGTAGTCAGCCAGAGCCACAGGTCTGCACCAGATTGGGTGTCCACTATAGGGATAAGCAAAAGATTAGTCAGACAGAGCCACAGGTCTGCACCAGGTTGGGTGTCCACTATAGGGATAAGCAAAAGATTAGTCAGACAAAGCCACAGGTCAGCACCAGGTTGGATGGAAGACTAGCCAGGCCATACACAGAGCCCAAGATAATAGAACTGCTATGAACAAAAATGCAAGGGCAACTGAGTCAGGACTCAGTCTGCCCTTTAAACCCCTCCACAGGAAGTAGGTAGGAGAAGCAGCTCAGAGGGAGGAAGTAGGTAGGAGGAGACTACAAGAAGCAAACACATAAAACAGAGGCCTGCTGCATGCTTGAAGCCTTGCGCCTGTAGATGACCCTGAAACCAAGGTAAGCCTTGGTCCTTTTAGGACTCACAGATAGTTTATACATGTAGAATAAAACTGCAAACTGATACAGTAGTCTGAGCATTTATTACTCAAATCACCTTCTAACATCCAGGTGGACCTCTGGGCTAAATGGTTTTTCCCACATATGTGAACTATATGGTAGTAAGATCCGACCAGAGTTACTGTGGTTATGCACAATCTATTTTTTGATTGGGCAGAATAATCACTCTGTGGGTTAAATTCCTTTTAAAATAGAGGTAGACAAATTGGGATTTCTCCATTTCTAGGCATAGCTCTGCACGTTATGATACTTTATTTACAATATATAGAAGAGAATCATGCATTCGTATAAGAATTTGGCACTAACACGAGTAAAGTTCAAGACATTTGTAGTTCTACTTGTAGAAAGTTTGGGGAGAGTGTGTGGAAGGTATGACAGATCTATTTGATTTGAGATGGAGGATCACCATACATTTGGTTATCTTGAATGAAACTTTAAAGTATAAGTTATAGCAAAGCATCTAAGTGCCGGTGGTAGAGTTGGACCACACAGCCATGTTTTGCTTTACATCCAACTCAGGGATACACCCCCTTTTCAGTTTGGCACGATTCGGCTCATAAGGATGTTACGTTGTAATAGATTCTGGACCACATTGACATTTTGAAGTGTTGCATGTGCATGTGGATTAATCTCAAGATAAAGCTGAGAATCCACACCAGACTCTAAAGTGAGATTTTAGAGGATTGGATGAGTTATAGGGAGCTATGATTTAGAAACATCATTAAACATCAATTTTCAGATGTTTAGAAAAATGATAACACGTGACAAAGATCTCAGGTCACAACGGTTCTGTATTGGGTAAATTTACTTCCGGTTTTCCAATACAAAGGTTATTAAAATTTGTTGTTAAAACTCTGCTTACATTCCCAACTGCTTTTTTATATTGCCTGTCTGCCTACCTTTAAGTCATCAGGGATAATTACTCCTAAGTCCCTTTTCTCTGTTGTCACTGACAACTACATTTCCTTAAAACTATATTTTGCCAAGTGCATTATTTTACATTTATCCACATTCAATTTCAGTTGCCACATACTCCCCTATTCTTCTAATTTGCCAAAATCATTTGCCATTTGACTTACTCACCCAGAATGTCTACCCTGTTGCAGATCATTGTATCATCTATAAAAACCGTGTACAGTACCTTGAAGACCATTTGTAATACCACTAATAAAAATATAAAAAATAATGGGCCCCAGTATAGATGCCTGAGGTACCCCAGCAGTAACATTATTCTGAATATTCTCCATTGACTACAACCCTCTGACTCCTGTCACTCAGTCATTATCTTATCCATTTTACTATTTTTACATCCAGACCCAAACTCAATTTATTAATGAGTCTTCTATGAGAAATGGTGTCATACGCCTTACTGAAATCTATATTAGATATATTTACTGCCTCCCTCTGATTTCTAACTCTTTGGATAATGTCCATTCATATACGCCCAATTTTCAACAGAAAATTGAAAAGTGATGTAGAATAATACAAAAGTGTCAATAAAACAGTTTTTTGTGTGTTACAGGTTTTATAAGTCCATCAAATGGGACAAGGTTTGAACTGAGCATGCATAACCTGGTCCATATGTACTTGGGAGGGACGATGTCCCAGGTGCCGATCTCTGGAAATGACCCAATATTTATCCTTCACCACTGCTTTGTAGACAAGTAAGTCAGAATGCATGAGGGCTCTCAATGGATGGGGAGCTCA
Organism: Rhinophrynus dorsalis; assembly: GCA_037306005.1. Taxonomy (NCBI): domain Eukaryota; kingdom Metazoa; phylum Chordata; class Amphibia; order Anura; family Rhinophrynidae; genus Rhinophrynus; species Rhinophrynus dorsalis. The sequence goes on along the minus strand of CM074723.1, from coordinate 494,548,922 downwards.
GGGGACATGTGGAAAAGGAGAAGGGGTGACATTTTAACATTAGTAACTAGAGGGCGAATGGGAGGTAAATCTTGAGTATAAATGGAATTGTACAGTGCCTGTCACATACAGTGCACCTTACAGTAAGAAACTCTGTTAGATTCAGAGCCAGGTTTCCCAATAGGCAGACTAGGCAACTGCTTAGCGCTCCAAATTTTGAGGGTTCCTCATCTGTGCTGACCACACTGACTATATGAATTGTGGGTGTGGGCAGAGTAATTTTAATGTCCCTGCGTCAGTTTTATACTCCTCTTCATGCTATTTTTTAACCCCTTGGGATGTTAGACATATCTCCAGTGCATTGAGGAACAATGTTTAGGAGATCTCTCTAGAATCCAAAGTGTTAAAGGGTTTTTTATTCATGGGCATTTTCTGTGCCAGTACATAGTGGATGGGATTTTGGGAGGGGCCATATGAGGAGTAGGGGTGTGGCCTTGGTTGTAGCTAAGGGAGCCTGGAGTGCCTTGCCTAAGGGAGCCTGGCCACTCATTTCTATTAGGGCCGTTAGTGAAATTAAACTAAAGGCTGAAGTTTTAAGTCACAGTTTGGTATTTTACTACCTGTGTTGTAACATGTCATGTGAAGACTGAACAAAAATTGTGGATTTTCCTAACTTTGTGAAGTCAGGATTTTATTAAAGAAATGGAGGTGAATATTATGCTTAAAGGGATAGTAATACTTCGTTTTAACTTTATTTTATTTTGTAGGTATTAAAAAAAACATGAAGAACGATATAAGTCTTATCTCTCAGACCTTTATGGTTTAAGAGATAGTCACAAGCAAAGTTTCCCCTCCCGTCCCTTTTACCTAGTGTAAGCCATCTCTTCTCAGATGTGGAATCCAGTCCACAGACCAGACAGATAACAGAAGGGGACAATCTTCTTCCTATGAGAACAATGAAAGCCCTTCCCCCCTTGACAAGTTTTTCAGGTTTTTCCCTTATCTTAATTGAAGATTGTCCCTCTCTGCAGTCTACCTGGGCACCTCCCTTCTGATCTGGTTGAACAGGGGGGGATACTTTGTTTGTGAATATCTCTTATACCATAAAGGTTTGAGAGATAAGACTTATATCATTCTTCATGTTTTTTTAATGCCTACAAAATAAAATAAAGTTAAAACGAAGTATTACTATCCCTTTAAACTCGCTTTACTCTCCTTCAGCAGCAAAGTTAAAATCAAGTTTGTTTTTACAGCAAAAATATGTCAGTACATATAAGCATGTTAGTAAACCCTTAATCCCAACCACCAATCAGGATGCAGTATCCCATATAAACTGTGTGTATTCTCTGTAGACTTCCTGTTTCTTTGATGTCACAAAGATGAGAAAGAATCAAACAGTAAAACATCTCAGGATGGTACACATCTCTCATAGTAAACTGTCTCCTCAAAGTAGGAGACTAAGGGCTGGATTCAAATGCAGGTGCTTTTATGTCTGCTTTTATTTTCAGGTATCCCAATAGACTTCAATAAGAACATTTTTGATAAAACGAGAGGTAACATTTATAATCTCCTGCATTTTAATCCAGCCCTAAATCGATTGGGGAAGATCTTTTCAATAAAATTAAGAAACGATCAAATTGTGGAGACAAAAGTACAAAAGGAGAATGATAGGGTAGGTATATTAGGGAGGGATAATATTCATCTCCGTGTCTTTAATAAAATCCTGACTTTCCTTCACAAAGTTAGGAAAATCCAAAAATGTTATCACAAGACGAGGCTCCTATTATGCAGGTTTAACGCTTATCAATAACATTACGAGAAACATGATCTATAGGTTTAAAATAAAAGTTTTAAATGTGGATTCTGTAGACCATTCAGCTGCCCTTTAGAATATCTTCTAATCTGCCTCCTGCTACCAATGCTTGAGAAGCCATTGCTCCCCTGGAGGAATGTGCTCTGAAATTGGAATTGTCGATGCTCGTTGATCCATTTTATAATCCAACTAATCCAGCTGGCCAAAGTAGCGGAAGTGACCGGGAGGTGAGGTTTCCTAAAAGAGATCAATACCTGATTATGGTTGGGCAACCTCAAATCAAATGTCACTATCTCATAAGCTTTTAGACATAGATCACCACAAAGATTTGAGTTATGTGGAAAAGGGGTACAGAATCCATTTAGAAGCAGTTGTAGTTCTCCTAGAGATATAAAATAACACTCCTTCTGGAACAAAAGACCTACTCATAGTGTCTAAGGCATGGACGTCCGATACACGTCAAAAATAAATCAAACAGAGTACCATAGTCAGTTTTGCTGAAAGTTGTTTCAATGACAAAAGTTAATTCTCCAGCCAAAAATCTAGGAATAGTTAATACGGAAGTGATATCCCAAAGTGAAGAATATATCAGTCTTGGAGGTCTGGATAATCTAATATCCTTCATAAGTCTACACACTAAAGGGTGTTGGCCAATTGAACATCTGCCCAAATACTCATGAGAAGTTGAAATAGCGAATGTATAACAATTAATCGTTCTGTAAGCTTTTCCCTTTTTGAAAAATCGAGGATAAGAAGTTGACTAAACTAGTTAGATCAGAAGATATGGGATCCAGACCTCGTTTCAGGCACCAGAGAAACCAAATTGCCCAGTAAGATGCAAAACATGATCTGGTACCTGGTGTTCATGCTTCATCCATGAGGGACAAAGCTGTTTCCAAAATTGCTTTGGTAAGTCTGGAATTCCAGATATTAGCCAAGCCATGATATGTAATTGGTTTGATATCAACAGTTTGTGAGGAATCCCTAAGGAATCTATCATTATAAAGGGAAATGTGGGAGGTATCAGGAGTAATCTATAGATAACTCCAGAAAGGACATGAACCAAGGATGAGGTGGCCAGAAGGGCGTTATCAGGACTACCGTGGCCTATTGATTCTGAGTCTGAAGATTAACGCTGTGGATCAAGGTTGAACGGAGGGAAGGAATAATTCCTCCCCGTTGTCCAAGATTGAAGAAACGCATGCAATGCTAAAGCTTCTGGATCCGGTGTCCAGCAGTATCATTTTTGTAGTGGTTTGTTCAATTGAGATGTAAGCAGATCTACTAGAAGGGGACCCCACAATAGTCAGAGTCAGTTGAAAATTAATCTGTGTAACTTCCAATCGCTGTAATCCTTGAGGTGTCTCGATTGCTTATCCTCTACAGTGTTTGCTAATCCCAGGAGATATTCCGCTCGCACTGATATGTTCTTTGGCCAAGTTGTCTAGAATCTTGTATTTGGTTCCCTCTAAATTATTCATATATCTCACCGTAGAATGCAACAATTTGTTGCATTGTGAGCCAGTCTCTTGATAGGGAAGGAGCCTTCTAACAACGCCAAGCAATTTATGTGCATGAAGGTTTTTATTTGAGACCATATGCCTCCAGTGGTGATGGGACCACAGTGAGCTTGCCAGCCCAGATTACTGGTGATCTGAGTAACCTAAGCCTTTCCTTAGGTGGATTGTTTTTAGTCATTGAAAGGCACAATAATGTAGAGGTCCTGGGAAAATTGCCAGTACTGAGCCTGAAAAGCTTTATATCTTTGTGGATTAATTTTAACTTTTTCACCGAAAGATAGAGAGAAGCAGTTTGAGAACTGATAGTGACGGCCAGGAATTCTATACATTATGTCATAATGAGAATTGATTTATCTTGATTGGTGATACATCCCAGCTGGGTTAGTATCTGAATTGACCTTTGGAAGTGTAATAGTACAGTTGTTAGATTTTGAGACATAATTAGTATATCAAAGACAAAGAGAAAAGTTCACAGCGATGAACTAACCGCAATAAATAACTATATATTGTAGAAAACAGAAAAAGATGGCATATAAATGGTAGCAAGGAAAGGGAGAGGGCTCTCCATAACCCTCTGTTAGGGACCATAAACCAGACAGACACAAAAATATAAATTGCAAAACAACTATTTTAAAATAACAAAAGCAAACAAGCGTAACAGTAGCATAAACCAAAAGACAAGGGTCAGTAACCAAGACAGGTACTCAGCCAAGCCAGGGTCAGGAATATGGAGATCAGCGAAGTCAGGAATAATCCGGGAGCCAGGAGCCAGAAGGGATGTCAGAGGAAGCTAGGTGTTACGGTTCAGTACACTCAGACATGGAGTTATAGGTAAAACACAGCTTTATTGAGACACGCAATGAACAATGTAACCCTCACTGGTCCAGTATAGTACATACTGACACAAGACAGGTTACAAATGGTTAACCCACACGGGTCCAGTAAAGTGAACACACAATACTGACACAGGTCAGGTAAATAAAGCTGATACAGTCTATGAAACCCACTTAACGAGTGCAATGCTGGTCGTAGCTCAATACAGGCTAAATGTTGCCTGATGATAATAGAAGACAACAGGAACGGGACTGCAAACTCAGGCTCTGGACGCCTGTAAACGTGACCAATGGTGGACGCCCACCAATGACTAACGGAATGGTCAGAACTCATGCTTATACAGAGGCCCTACCGGAGATACCCAGCACCGTGTACATGTACTACCTGAAAGGGTTAATGGGCAATGGTAAATATGGATGGCAACCGGAAGCGCCCTACACGTCAACAGGATACCAAACCCAAACAATACAGCTCAACGGAACCCAATATGGTAGTGATAAGCAAGGCCCCTTCCCCCGAAGGGGTTAATGATGCTATGGTCTGTACAACGGAAATCATCGGAGGTGCCCTACTGAACCAACACAGACCAAGTGAGTGCAACACGGAGTGGAAGCAGCGAGACTCTGACCACAGGTCTTAGAGTGTGAGCAACGGAACACAGCCACTTGGGCCAGTACACAGGACTGGTGCCCAACTGGTAGGCATGCAGTAACAATACGGATCAGCAAACTGGAACGGCAGAACAGGAACCTCGCCAAGATGAGACGGTAGAGAGATCAGGGACATCAACCAGGCCAAGTTGGTACACGGAGCAGAATCCTCAGACGCGCCGGGTTGGTACACAGAGCTGGGTCGTCAATCTCTCCAGGTCGATACACAAAGCAGGAACGTCAGCCGTGCCGGGTCAGAACATGAAGCAGGAACGTCAGCCAATCCGAATCGGTACACAGAAGCAGGAACGAGACAATAGCGTGGCCAGGCAGTCCGGGGTCATACACTGGATCAGGACAACAACAACTAGCGCCAGGCATCAGGTACACCATGAAAGGGCACTAGCAGAGTGACAGCCCAGGGTATAAAAAGGCTGTCACTAGGAGGAGCAATACAGGGCAGCCAATAGGAGAGCATTATCAGCGAGATGGACAGAATGTCGCCCAGATCACGGGTGCCGTGATACTAGGTCATACACAAGTAGTCAGCAGCGCAGTATAACACTCTTGTAGCCAGAAGCAAACACAAGGGCAATCAGGTAGCGAGCCAAGCAGCTTTAAATACCCTGGGAGGGTTGGCTGTGGGCTGATAGCAGTCAGGTGAGCAAACACAGAGAGGTCAGCTGATCAGCCTGATCCAGCAAAGGAAAGGCAGCAGTAATGGATAGCAGAGCACTGGATTAGGTCAGACAGCAGAACTGATAGGCAGATTTAGAGCAGCTCAGCCAAACCTGATGATGGTTTCTGACAAGGTGTCTTGTTTTGGGCACATGAATATCACGGTGCCTGTGATTGGTGCTGTCCAGTGTCAGTCACTTGCTGAGTATCATGATTGGCTGTCTGTGATTAGCCCTCCTCACACAGCCTTTTTAAACCCAGGCTGAGCACTTCCAGGTTGCCCTTTCGTGGTGTTTCTGACTCCACTCTGCCTGACCTGCTTGTCAGGCTTCTGGGCCTGTTCCTGCTGTTCCTGCTGTACTTGCTGATCCTGTGTTCCAGTGTTCCAGTGTTCCAGTGTTCCTGTATGCTAGTGTTCCTGTGTTCCAGAGTTCCAGTGCTCCTGTGTTCCAGCACCTCGTGGGTTAATCTTACTGAGTTCTAGTGTTCCTGTGTTCCAGCACCTCGCGGGTTAATCTTACTGAGTTCCTGAATCTCCTGCTCCAGCCGTCGCTCTGGCGACATTGTTCTTCTCGCTGCTGATCATACTTTGTTGGTTTACTCCACTAAACCTGGTTGCGATATACATTGTTGGTCCCAGCGTGCGGACGCTGGTTTACTCCACTAAACCTGGTTGCGATATACATTGTTGGTCCCAGCGTGCGGACGCTGGTTTACTCCACTAAACCTGGTTGCAATATACATTGTTGGTCTCAGCGTGCGGACGCTGGTTTACTCCACTAACCTGGTTGCAATATACATTGTTGGTCTCAGCGTGCGGACGCTGGGTTACTCTACTAAACCTGGTTGCGATATACATTGTTGGTCCCAGCGTGCGGACGCTGGTTTACTCCACTAAACCTGGTTGCTATATACATTGTTGGTCCCAGCGTGCGGACGCTGGTTTACTCCACTAAACTGGTTGCGAGATACATTATTGGCTCCAGCGTGCGGATGCTGGTTTGCTCCACTAAACCTGGTTGCGATATACGTTGTTGGTTCCAGCGTGCGGTCGCTGGTTTGCTCCATTAAACCTGGTGGCGCTATTACCATTAGTCCCAACGTGCGGACGTTGGTTTGCTCCTGAACATCCAGTACTGTGGTCCGTCGCTGTCCACTTCCTTGCAGTTGTCTGAGTATCCCTGGCAATAGACTCCTGCTGAGTAAGACCTCTATACTTATGCTCTATGCTGTCTTAGTCACCTGACAGCTGGTCTACTCGCTCAGGCTGCCCTGCCCGGTATTGGTGAGGCCGGTAGAACCTTGACGATACCATCCTGTAGGTTGCCTCACCCGGTATTGACAGGGCCGGTAGAGCCTACTCCAGTACTCCTTTGGGCTGCCCTGCCTGGTATTGGTAAGGCCGGTAGAACCTTGTAATTCACCATCTTTAAGGTTGCCTTACCCGTTATTGGCAGGGCCGGTAGAGCCTACATTCAGCATTCCGTGGGGGTTGCCTTGCCTGGTATTGGTAAGGCCGGTAGAACCGGTATATGTCATCTCACGGTTGCCTTACCCGGTATAGGCAAGGCCGGTAGAGCCTGTCATTAAAACTGTCACTTGGGTTGCCTTGCCCGGTATTTAGGCAAGGCCGGTAGAACCTATTATATGTTATATTACTGTTGTATTGTTATGTATGTTTACCCTACGGGGACTGCCTTTAACTTTTAATAAAGTTAAGTTATTTTACCAAACCATAAGTCTGAGAGTCTTCCAATCTGTGACAATTAATCACAGGCTCTGACAAAGTCCATCACATCCTGTGAAATGGATGGACACCAAAACTGCCTTTACAGTGTTCCCTGAGTGTGTGTCCCTGAGTGTGTGTGTGTGTAATCCCTGGATGCCCTGAGGAAACGGAAGTATGAACCCAGTTGGGAACCTCCACTCTATAGCGGGAAGGTACAAACAGAGAGTTAGGTCTGGAAGCAGAGCCTGGTACTGAATCTTGGGCATGCTGGATTTTGGTTAGTGTTTCCAGCAAAATAGTGCTGATAAACCTGTCAGCCATCAGGATGGGTTCTGACTGGAGACTAGGCACTGACGGAAATGGACGTGACAGAACATCCGCCTTTATATTCTTAATTCCTGTCTGGAACATAATAAAATTTAAACGAGTGAAAAAGAGGGATCACAGAGTTTGTCATAGTTTTAGATGCTGAGCGGACTCCAGAAACAGTAGATTTTTGTGGTCGGTCAGTATAGTTATAGGAGTAATTGTGCCCTCTAGGAGATGTCGCCATAACTCTAGTGCAAGCTTGATGGCCAATAGTTTGTGGTTGCCCACATTGTAATTCCTTTCTGTAGAGGAAAACTGGTGAGAGAAGTAAGAGCATGGGTGAAGCTTCCCAGAAATAGTATCTCTCTGGGACAACACCACTCCAGCCCCAACCTCAGAAGCATCAACTTCCACAATGAAAGAATGGTTGGGAGCAGGATAGATAGTATTAGATACATAGTATTAAGGTGATGGTAAAAGCATCCTTTAATTTCCCTAAATGCTGCTTAAGCTTGAGGTGACCTATGGGTAGGATTGGTGTTTTTGAAAGTCAATGCGGTGATTGGCGCAACCACCTTGGAAAAAATTCTGATAAAATATCTGTAATAATTAGAAAAGCCTAGAAATCTCTGTACTGTTCATAGAGTGGTAGGCTTCAACCAGTCGTGGACAGCAGGAGGGACTATGTACCCCAAGAAGGGCAAATTATATTCAGCCTTGATACACCTTCTCTCAGAGACACTGAAGAAATGCCCATACATGTCTCCGATGGGAGTCCAGATCCTTTGAGTAAATTATAATAATAAATAGAAGCAGATGGTTGTTGAGGAAGCTGTGACCACCTGGCTCTATGGGACCTCTCTCACTCCTGCTGTCTTTCTTGCATCCACATGTCAATATCATGACGGAAAGCAATAAGGTCCTCAAAATTGTCAGGAATGTCTTTGCATGCTAAGCCCTATACGAAAGGCTGTCTTTTAAGCACTCTGATTCCAATCAGTCTCATGTGCGAGGGTTCCAAATTCTATTGAATAGAGAATAAGAGACCTGAGTCCCTGTTTTAAGTCCAGGAGAGTTGCTTCAGCTGAAGAACAATGCCTGGGAAGTTGAAACACAGCATGGAATGCTGAGAGGAAGGAGTCTGAGTCTTCAAGCAATGAAGAGTTCTTCTCCACAAGTGGCAAAGCCCTGGAGAAGGGATATGATGAATGCCACTATAGAGGACTGAGTACAGAGCACTTGGGACAGAGTGTGGAAATGTAGGAGGCACTGGTTAAGCAAACCCCTACACTCAGCCAGAGATCTAACATATGTTTTGGGCAAGGGAATCCTTGGGACTTTCCATCTAGATGAGCCATAGATGTACTGGGAGCTGTAAGAGGAGCAAGAGTCACTGGATCACCAGAAGCTGATGACTGAGTCACAATGGTTGAGTGTAGTAAGCCTAAAACTGGATTAAGCTTATGGTCCAAAGTAACAAGTTGCGAGGCATGAGTCAATAATACCTGCTCGTGCTGCTTTTGTCGATCAAAAAGTCTGAAGATTTCCACCAGGTTCATAGTATGGCCTGATCTTTCCTGTCACTAGGTCGAAGTAAGACTCCCCCAGGTGCTAGAGTGTGAAGCTGGAGAATGCCACTGGAAGGCATCAGAAGAACAGGAGGACCCTTCTGTAAAAAAAAAAAAAAAAAGTATACGGCACTGAGGGTTGAATCAGGTGAGTAGTCTGTGTCAGCCACAGGTCTGAGAATATCAGAGAGTTGTAGACTGATTGGATGTTGGTAACGAAGGTCTGCAATTCTTGGAGCAGTCGGAGGCACACTAGGTCTAAAGCCAACTGGAGGTCAAGGAAACTCAAGGAGTCGGATGGCAGAACAGTTGAGGTCTGACTAGCAGTAGACTATGGCCACTAGAATGCTACACACCGACAGCAGCCTCCTATGAGGAGTTGATGAGATGTAGGCCACAGAGGCTGGGATTTATGTGATCGGCGTCAAGAAGTGATAAGGCCCAGTCAGAGATCGACCGGGGTACCTGCCTGGGATCTATGCTGGGAACAGCATGCTGGGAACAATCTAACAAGCGGGGAGGTGGAATCAAGCCTAGTCAGAGATCAACCAGTCCAGTACCTGAGATGGATGAGCAGCAGCGGAAGTTGGTGACTGATGCAGAGTTGAAATCATGATAACAGCAGAGAAGGTCAGAGTCTGAGAATCAAGCTGTATCCTAACAGGAATTCAAGCAGAACAAGGACCAGACAGGAATGGTAGTCAGGAACAAAGCGTTGTCAAATCAGGATCAGAACATCAAAGATTCACTATGTACGCGGGTTAGCTCGAGGATCAGGCATGGGAAGCCATAACCAGAAAGACTTTAAAAGGCTATCCTCCAATCATGAGAACAATAGGCAGACAAAAAAACAGACGGAGTGACAGTGTGTAATATGTACCAAAGTTATGTGTATTTATGATGCAAGTCACTCGGCACTACAACTCTACCTCTCTCCAGTGTTTACTCCTGTCTCTCCCTCGCTATCTCTATCCTCCGCTCCCAGGACCTGTGATGTAGCTCGCTGTACATCCATACACAGACAAGGAATGCCAGCTTTTTGGAGGTTTATATACATTCATGTGAATTAAATTGAGAATTTGTCTTTTGATTGGCTGGGGATATGAACTTGCTTTAACAACATCTAACGTTGCTCCTTAGGTAATTTACTTTGAACTTGATGTTTCTTGTGGCATTTTGCAGATGAAATCAATGTGTTGTGAGGATAAACCTGTGGTGCATGTTATGTGATTACATGTCTTTGTGTGGCCTACCCTTGTTGTTCCATGTGCAGGAGGGGTTATTGAAAGCTGCAGTACACAGGTCTGTTTATTGTTCAGTGTTTGTTTTTACTAACTCTTACCACAAAAGCCTAACGCTTGTTAGAAATCACTGAGAACAACAGAACAGCAGTGAAAACACAAATGCACAACTAGCATATCTACACTAGTAAGTTATAGTTACCCCATAGTTGGATTGATATGAGGGACAAAGCTACCATATCAATTCATCAAAATTGATCAAACACTCCACCCACTTCCCAAAACAATAGTAACACAAAACAATAACCCTGTAAGTAAGCAATGCATGCACAACCCTCTGGCATACAAAAGGTTAAGTACCCACCTAGTCCTAACACTAACCTATGCCCCATGCACACACCCCTACGCATTTGACAGGGATCAAACTTACATTGATGTTGGAGGTCCAGAGGTGTCCTCTACGCACTGGTCCTCCATCTTCTCACAAAATAAAATCAACATTCCTAAAAACCATCTAATACCCTAACCCCACCCTCCCTGCTACCACCTCTACAAAATAAAAAGGAAATCCTCCCCCTTATTGGGTAAACAATGATCTGGGATTGGCTTTTATATGGCAAATCCCTGTTAAAATTATTTCCCATGCTTCCATTGGCTGGGAGGTGGTGTTACCCAGGACACAGAATATGCCCTAGATTCTAGGGCCTAGAGTAACCACACCTCCCAGCCAATCAGCATCTAGATGGAGGGCGCACAGTGTGCATAACATCACCCCTCCATCTAACCAATTACTGAGAGGTCATTTGATACAGACCGAGATGCCATTAGATACAGACTGTGAGGCCATTAGATAGAGTGAGATGCATTTAGATATAGACTGAGATGGGATTAGATACAGACTAAGAGGCCATTAGATATAGACTGAGAGATCATTAGATACCAGCTAGGGAGAAAGATTTGTTCAAATAAAGATTAAAATGCTACAAGGCAAGCCAGTAACCTTTTAGATTAATACTGAGCTATTCTGAGACTAAAAAAGCAATTCAATCAAAAGCCAGAATCCAAAATAGAATTTTTATGTTTCTTTTACAGGATATTTGAGATTTGGATACAGCGATATTATGCAACGCCAAATTTATATCCCGAAAACGATGAACCTGGACAAGGCCCCAATGAGTGCGCCACCCCCTACTTCCCATGCTATAGAAATAAAGATTTTCTGCGGAATTCCACAGATTTTGGATACAAATACTCAATATATCAGGAAATGTGAAGTCTCTGTAGATGTTGTGGCCGATTGGCTCTCTCTTTTAAATGAGATTTCCAAAGCAGAATCCGTGATATGTGCATCTTAAAGATGAAGACAAGAACACAAATGCATTGAAAGAGTAAAATCAGATATAAAGAGCATTCAGTTAATTCCAGTAGTGTTACTGATGTACAATGAACTTTTGGAACTAATAATATTTGTTAAACATGTGAAATAAAATACAAATTCATTACATTTCTAATGTGGTGTGTGATAACTTGGGTTCATACTAAATTATAGAGCATGTTTGTGATTCCTAATAGGTATCTTCCATAATTTTATCATGACAATTGGGGGATTTTCCTAAGTTTGTGAAGGAAAGTCAGGATTTTATTAAAGACACGGAGGCGAATATCATTGCTTTATCAATATTTACTACTCCGGTTAGCAGCAAATAACAATATAGAAACACATATGAAAAAACTAAAAAGAATCTCTCAGGATAGGCACACCACTTTGCCTGTGGTCATCCAATCAGAGAAAAGAAAATTATGATAGGGTGGGAATACCATTGAAACAATAATATATTCACCTCCATGTCTTTAATAAAAAACTGACTTTTCTTCACAAAGTTAAGAAAATCCCTGAATTTTATTACAAGACCGGAAGCTTCAAATTATTGCAAGTTCAAAGCTGATCAATGGCATTAGCAGACTCGTGTGCAATAGGTTTAAAATAAAATGACTTAAAGGTTGATGTCTTCCAAACAATCCCCGGAAAGATAAGATTTTGAGGCCATAGCTCCTCTAGAAGAATGAGCTCCAAAATCAGTAATATCAATACCCATTGACTACATAAACCAGCGGATCCATCTAGCAAGTGTAGCAGATGAAACTGGTAAATGTGGTTTCCTAAATGAAATTAACAACTGATGGGAATTACAAGGTCTGACATTTGCAGTAGCCAATTCATAAGATCGAAGACAATTCACTACACAGAGTTGAGGTCTCAGAGGAAAAGCAGGATACACAATCTACCTAGAAAAAGCTTTAGTTCTTCTAGTAATTCAAAATTTAACACCCTCTGGAACAGAAGAACGGTCCCTAATATCAAAAGCCTTGACATCAAAAACTTGACAAAAATAAATTAAGCAAAGTAACATTGTGAGTTTGGCGGAAAGTTGTTTGAACAATAGCGAATGGTTATTGCCTTGGGCCAAGACTCCAGAAAACATAGGACAACATTAACATCCCAAAGAACAGATTATCTAGAACTGGGAGGACCAGATAATTTAATGCCTCTCATTAGTATGCACACTAAAGGATACTGGCCAACTAGTAAATTATGTTAAGGTTTGGCTGAGCTGCTCTAACTCTGCTTATCAATTCTGCTGTCTGAGCTAATCCAGTGCTCTGCTATCCATTACTGCTGCCTTCCCTTTGCTGGATCAGGTTGAATCAGATGACCTCTCTGTGTTTGCTCACCTCACTGCTATCAGCCAAGAGCCAACCTGTCCAGGGTATTTAAAGCAGCTTGGCTCACTACCTGATCTCAAGAGTGTTCTACTGCGTTGTTGATTACCTGTGTATGACCTGGCTTCCTCTGACATCCCTTCTGGCTCCTACATTGTTCCTGATTTTGCTGATCTCCATATTCCTGACCCTGGCTTGGCTGAGTACCTGTCTTGGTTCTTGACCCTGGCTTGTCTTTTTGTTTACGCTTCTGGATCACGATTTTGTTTTTTTAATAAAGGTGTTTTGCATTTTTACATTTTGTGTCCTGTCTGGTTCCTGGTCCATAAAAGTACACAAGGGCCATGATTTCAGAAGGTGCAGGCAATCCACCGAATATTGCATGGACCAGTTTGCGTTAGCCCTCCAGACTTTGTTGCTCCGTACTGTGTATCTGGCTCCACTGCCTCAGCAGCCCCCAGTGCAGTCTGTTCCTATAGCTGCTGCCGCTTCCGCTCCGGCTGTCAATAGTGATTCCAGTGTTGCTAGAGGAATGATTGGGTCCGCCCAGCTTCCCTAGCATTATGGGGGCGACCTTAACCAGTGCAGACGTTTCCCGAACCAGGTCGGTATCTATCTGGAGATGGTTCCACAGTCCTTTCCATCTGATAGGAGTAAGGTGGGCCTTGTGATTTCCTTACTCTCTGACAGGGCCTTGGCATGGGCTAATCCCCTTTGGGAGATGCAGAAACCCATAGTATACAATTACACTATGTTTGTGGCATCCTTTAAAAGGGTACTTGGTGTACCGGGCCACTCCACCTCAGCTGCCACGCAACTAATGCCCATCCAGCAGGGTACAAGGACGTTTTCGGATTATGCCATAGAGTTTCGTACCCTGGCAGCAGAGGTTGGTTGGAATAATGAGGCTCTCGTGGCTGCTTTCTCTAATGGGCTTTCAGATACAGTTAAAGATGAGATTATAGCCCGGAACCTTCCTAGAGAGTACAAGGAACTGGTCTCATATTGCATATTGATTGACTCCTATATCCGTGAGAGACCTTCCTTCAGGGAGTGCGTGCGGAGGCATCCCATCCATTTAGCCCCAAGCTTTTCGTCCCCACCTGTGCCTCCCTCTCCTCCTGTGCCTCTTAGTCTAGAGATCTCTGGCTATGTGGAGCCCATGCAGCTTGCGTTCACTCGCCTTTCGATTGCTGAAAGGGTCTTTTAGAGGAGGGAGGACCTGTGCCTTTACTGCGGTAAGGCAGGGCATATGCTGTGAATTTGCCCCACACGTCCGGGAAACACCCACAACTAAGGTCCTATAGGGGGACAGACCTTAGGTGGCATCTCAGCGTCCCCGGCTATCCAGAAGAATAAACCTCTAGTCTCCGTTGGGCTCTCCTGGGGCGAGTTTTCCATTACTACAGAGGCACTTATTGACTCCTGTGCAGCAGGCCTCTTTATTGACAGTGCCTTCACCTAGAAGCACTCCATTCCATTACAACTCCGTCCCACGCCACTTGATATTGAGGCAATTGATGGTAGACCCCTACAGCCTCCACAGGTCACCCATAAAACCGCTCCTTTGTCTATGGCTGTAGGGACGCTCCATCACAAAAGTTTACAATTCCAGGTAATCCACTTACTTCACTATCCTGTGATCCTGGGTGTAACAGGAGACTAAATCCTTGGGCTGACTTAGACGTCATTCTGGATCTCTACCACCTGGATGCAGCTACAAGTGGGTAGCCTGGTGATGAAGCAAGATGAAAGCGCTGGGAACAGTCAGTGGTAAAAGGCTGGAACACAAGCTGGAAAGCTGGATACATCAACTGCCTAAATGGGGAGCAAAGTGGCTCCTTTAAACCAGAACAAGGAGCCTGTACTCCTTCTTAGTTCCAAATGACTGACTTCCTTTATTCCATAACCCAGGGGTTTTTATACAGGATCCTGGGAAATTCCCAACATAACAACAAATGATCACATAATACAATCACATTGATACAATTAAGACAGCAAATGGTGTATGTAACGGGAGCTAAGAAGGGACCGCGTCGCCTTCCGCCATCATTCCCGGGTCTCTCCTTCTCAACGCAGGACTGGCGCCGTCGGGTACACCGGTCAAGCAGATAACCAGTCCGGTGGTCAAATCAAAGTGGCGTCGAACCCCGGGATAACCGACTCTACCTCGAAGGATACGGATCGTGGAGGGGTCAACGGGCTCTCGAACCGTCGACCTTCGCAGAACCGGAGCATGGAAAGTGTCGCAGGAACCAAGGTAGCGGTTGCCAAGCCGTTCAAGCACTCCGGTGCTCGACTCGAAAGTTGTAGCTGGAACAGGAAAAAGCAAGGCAGAGTCCACGTTGCCGCCTGACAGGATACGAAGTTCGGTAGCGGGATCCTGGCAGCAGACGGATGGACGATATAGGAAACTGGCTCAGATGGGTGGCGGAGTGGCCACTTTAACCATAAGAACACAAAACTCCAGGACTCTGGTTCACTCCAAACATAACACACTTTATTGATTAACAGGACATCTTTTATACAATACAACACAATAGCACAATGGGGACGGGAGGGGCCAAGTATTCTAATAGTGGCTTGGCCCAGGGACCAATCAAACACATTAGGTATGTGACATGGGGACAAAAGGGCCAATGGTAGATGAAAACAAAGGGCCAATAGCAACTGGGGAAAAAGGGCCAATGGCAGATGACCTAACAAACATAATACTCAAGATGTTACTGCCTTGGGAATACAAACATGTTTGATTAAGTCTAGACAAAGACAAAGACCTGATGGCCGGGAATACACATTCAGGGGACCAGGCCAGGGGTTGAAGCATGTACACACTAGTTTGAATATGCGGCTTCAACCCTGGCCAATCATTGCGTGCAGTGAGTCATTCGTCGACCAATCCGGCGTTGGCTCACTGCGTCTGGTTTCCCGCGCTCGAGGCGGCATCAATGCCTCGAACACCGAACCGGGAACCACCGGCTTCTATTCGGTGACCGTGTATCCCTCGCACATATTACATAAGATACTTAAACAGTTCGACATACATTAAACATACGACGTTCGACAGTACATGAAACATAAGTCCTTTAACATAGGATGGGTGGCCAGTTCGTATGTTAGAGCCCACAGCTAAGTCCAAACAGGGCAAAAAGGGCCATAGTCTTTGGATAAATTGTTCGAGGTCCAGACAAGGGCTCAAGTAACTGGTAGGATCAGTTACAGTGTAAACCTAACATGGCAGCAAATGGTCACATAATACAATCACATACTATCACAGTGCCTGTGATTCATGTCACTCTTTCCTGTGGTTGCTCTGATTTGCTGAGCCAGTTTGGCCCGCCCCTGGTGACCTTTTTATGCCTGGCCCAGACACCTGTCAGACGCCCTTTCGTGGTGTTTCTGAGCCAGTAGTACTGTTGCTGTGTTCCTGTGTTCTGGATTCCTGTGTACCGAATCGGCTTGTCCTGACTATTCTCCAGTGTTCCTGTTTGTGTATGATCCGGCCCGTCTGCGTACCACCCTTGGCTCCTGACCTGGTTTGGCTGACGTTCCTGCTTGTGTATGACCCGGCTTGTATGACTACCTCCTACGTGCTCCGACCCGGCCCGGCTGACTTCCTGCTCCGAAGATCGACTTCCAGCTTGTTCCAGTGACCTGCGTTCCAGTTGTCGCCGCCGCGACATTATCATCTGCTGTTGCCAGTTTTGTGTGACTGCCTTGCCTGGTGTTACCCTCGATCAGTGCAGTGTATCTACCCGTGCAGAGCTGTGTGTGTGTCTCAGTACGCCTCCCTCATACTGCAGAGCCTTGCTGTTTCGCTGAAAGTCTCGAGTAAACGTGCTTATTAACTCTAGAAGTGCTGCCTTGGTCTCACTCTCTCTACTCCAGTACGAGCCTCGTTCTCGGTGATACTCCTGCTGAGTTGGCCACTCACCGTCGGCAGCTCTATACTTCCTTTGCAGAGTATTCACGTCTTTTGGGCCGGTTGGGCGCCTAAGGCTCTCTCCTATTGTCAATTGCTGGGCGATATCCGTTATACAGAGTGGTGGCAGGTAAAGGCTTCAGCGCTAGCAAATCCGGTAACAACGCCCGTGGGGGCTATTGGCTCTAGCACGTCTAACTCCAGTATCCGGTTAAGTCTGAGGAGGCTTAGCAGCTCTTGCATTGCAGGCCGGTTCCTGTTACCCCCGTGGGGGCTATTTTCACTTGCACTAGCAGAAGCAGTTCCAGTAGGTACGCCCGAGGGGGCTAGTTGGATTCCTGTTCTGCTTATTACCCGAACACTTTGGCGAGGCAGTCCTGTATCCAGTATATGGTGAACTTTGTCTCCAGCGCAGCCTTATAACACCCAGGACGGGCCAAACATCCACATCTGAGACTGACTGTTATCAGGTTCTTAACCCTTTGGGGTTATATCCCATTCTACTGCTTAGTATTTGTACATGTAATACTATTGTGCATTTACACTTGTAATCTATCAGTCTACACTGCTGATGTATTATCAACCGCCACTAGAGGGCGGACCTTTGCATTATTTTACTCACAATAAATTGTGTTTTTATTTCACATACTGGTCTGAGTGTCTTTAAAACTGTTACACATAGATACAATGGGACACAGCACATGGGAGACCTCACAGAATGGGGGTACAATGGAGGGACTTGCAATACCATGGGACCCCCTGGGGTTACTGTACACACCTGAACAGAGGCAGTATGATTGATATAATCACCACCACAGTACAATGGAACCAGGTGTTACAGGCAGTCAGAACCCCAGACTTATTCCATCACACAGAGTGATACCACAAACCTTTGAAGTATCATGGCACAAATTCAGGTAAGTAACCCCTAACTGCCCAGACGGGATTGAAGGACCAAAATACAGGACAGTGTATTACCCAGTCCTTTTAGAGCAAGCCAGGCTTTGATTTTAGTCTTTTTGTCAGAGCCGTTCACTGTTATAATGTCTCAAAGTTCTCCATAGCCTGTGATAATGGGCTGCAAATCTGTATGCCTAGAGAGGGCTTCCGGTAACAGACTGTGGTTATCCATGGTTGCGCAAACACAATCCCACATTTGATTGGGCAAGGCAATCCTCCTGCGGTTTTTCAGGAATTTTTAAATGACATCCTCCAGGACATGCTCCAACAATGAGTGGTAGTATATTTAGACGACATTCTGATTCATTCCGTCTCCATGGAAAGCCACCACGCAGATGTCTGTCCTATTTTAATTATGTGGTCTCATACCTGCCAGGTACCAAGAATGTCCGGGCTGATGCCCTATCCAGATAGTTCTTGGGCGCTAAGGAGGAGAGCTCTCCTAGTCCTATTATCCCTCCGGACCAAGTACTTGCCACCATATGTACAAGCATTACATCTCCCCTTGGGAGAGAATACGGGCCGCCCAAGTAGATGCACCTGCTGAGACTCCTTATGGGCGCTGTTTCGTACCTAGTAACCTCCGTACCAAGGTACTTTCCACAAAGTCAGCAGGGCATCCCTGTAAGAACCAGCTTCTCTGGTCAGTTTCCTGTCTTTTCTGGTGGCCTGAACTTAACAAAGATATTGCTGCCTTTGTCTCTTCCTGTCCAGTCTGTGCACAGACCAAATCATCCCGTCACCTTCCAGCGATTTGAAAAAAAACTCTTACCTAATGGAGAGAAGCCATGGTCACACCTTGCCATGGACTTCATAGTCGACCTCCCTTTGTCTAACGGTAACACAGTCATCCCCTTGGTCGTTGACTGATTTTCTAAGATGATTCATTGCATACCTTTAAAAAAAAACTTCTATCCGCTAAAGTGTTGGCTACAGCCTTTGTCAAAGAGATCTACTACAAGGGGTTCCCAAAGTCCTAGTTTCCAACCCGGGTAGCCAGTTTGTCTTGAGATTCTGGATGGCATTCTATGCGCAACTAGGTATCCAACTCTTCTTCTCCTCGGCCTATCACCCACAGTTGAATGGGGCAGCAGAAAGGGCTAATGAGGCTTTGGAGCAATTCCTGTGGTGTTACGTCTCAGACCTTCAGAATAATTGGTTGGACCTGCTACCTTGGGCGGTTTGCTCATAGCGGTGCTGTCACTGCTTCTACCTGGCATTCCCCCTTCATGGGGAACCATGATTCCAGATTCTCTCTCTCCCCAGGGGGTTCCAGCATTGGAGGATTGTCTCCGGTGAGTCCGTGGGTGCAGGTCCAGGAGTCCTTGCGTCACTCGCAATAATCCCAGGAGCTCCAGGCCAATCGTAAATGCCTACCCGCACCCTCCTACCAGGTCGGGGAGAGGGTCTGGTTGTCCTCAAGAAATCTATACCTCTGAGTGCCCTCTCAGAAACTGGCTCCCTGCTTTGTGGGGCCTTTCTGTATCCTCCGACCTGTGAACCCTGTGGCCTATGCTCTAGATCTCCATCCTAATATGCAGATCCACAATGTGTTTCATGTCTTGCTGCTGAAACAACTGGTATGCAATTGTTTCACTACGGTCACTCCTCGTAGTGAAACAATATTTTGATGGTGGTCGATAGATTCTCCAAGATGGCCCACTTTGTGCCTCTTCCTGGCCTTCCCTCTGCCCAGGAGCTGGCTATTGTCTTTGCAAGAGAAGTATTTTGGTTGCATGGTGTACCCAAGGTGCTGGTGTAGGACCGCGGGAGCCAATTTGCGTCTAGATTTTGGAGGGCATTCTGTGAACAAATGGGCATACAATTGTCCTTTTCTTCTGCCTACCATCCACAGACCAACGGGGCCACTGAGCTTGCCAATCAAGGATTGGAACAATTCCTACGCTGTTTCGTGTCCGATCATCATGACAATTGGGCCGACCTGTTGCCGTGGGCAGAGTTTGCCAGGAATTGTGCGGTTAATTCATCATCCGGGAGCTCCCCGTTTCTCATCAATTACTGATTCCAACCATGTTTGCTTCCGGACTCATTTCAGATGCAGCAGATTCCGGCTCTGGATGAGCATATCAGGAAACTCCGCTACACTTGGGCACAGGTACAGAGGACCCTCAGTACTTCGTTCCAGCGCTACCAGCGTCATGCTAATCTCACAAGGTTGCCAGCGGTCTCTTCCAGGTTGGGGATAGGGTATGGCTATCTTCCAGAAACCTCAATTTGCAAGTCCCTTGTAATAAACTGGCTCCTCGGTTTGTCTGTCCCTTTAAAGTTATCCGCAAAATTAACCCAGTTTTGTATGCCCTGGATCTTCCAGCATCCATGCGGATTCACAATGTGTTCCACGTATCCCTTCTGAGGCCATTAGTATGCAACCGTTATACTACCACTCCTGCAGTCCCCGGTCCTATTCAGATGCAAGGTCAGAATGAGTACGAAGTTCAAAATATTATTGACTCCCGGAGGTTCAGAGGGAGATTGCAGTATTTGGTTCATTGGAAGGGCTATGACCCTGAAGAGCGTTCCTGGGTAAACCTGAATGACCTCCACGCTCCTATTTTGCTGCGCAGATTTCATGCCAAATACCCTCAGAAGCCGGGTCCCTCTTCACGTGGAGGGGGTCTTTGAGAGGGGGGTAATATCACGGTGCCCGTGTTATCGCTGGCGATATTGTGACCAGTGCTATTTCCTGATGCCTTTTATTGGCTAATGTGGTTTTGCTCCGCCTAGTGCTAGCCCTTAAATACTGAGCCCTGTCACTTCTGCAGTGCCCTTGCATGGTGTTCCCATTGCTAAGTGCTTGTTCCTATATTCGTGTGAATCCTGTGTATGCCTGACTACTCTGCCTGTATACGTTCCTGCTCTGTGTACCGACCCGGCCTGGCTGACGTTCCTGCTCTGTGTACTGACCCGGATTGGCTGACGTTCCTGCTCTGTGTATCGACCTGGCCCGGCTGACGTTCCTATTCTGTGTATTGACCCGGCCCAGCTGATGGTCCTGCTCTGTGTACCGACCCGGATTGGCTGACATTCCTGCTCTTTGTACCGACCCGGTTTGGCGGACGTTCCTGCTTTGTGTACTGATCCGGCCTGGCTGACGTTCCTGCTCTGTGTACCGACCTGGATTGGCTGACATTCCTGCTCCTTGTATCGATCAGGCCCGGCTCACTGCTCCATCCGGTGATCCGGTTAGGGGCTGTCCTCCAGTGTCCTCTCTGTCTATGGACAGATCCACTGTTGCCTCATTTGCTGCTACGGCAGTCTTGTTACTGTGACCCAAGTTTGTGCCTTGTGATCCTACACCCTGGTGTTGGAGATCAATCAGGTTGCACCATGGTACGCTTCACCTGTTACTGCTTACAAGCTGAGGTTGGTCTGTTCCTGGGCACCTCAGGCTGTCCCTACTATCTGGCAGTCGATTTCAGGTCTGAGCATTCGTTAACCCCTTGTGGGTTGGTGCCATTGCACATTGGGTCACAGTCAATTGCAGTGTCGCTTTGGCGTTACTCTGTGCCTACAGTTGCAGTCCTCCTCTACTGTTCCGTCAGTCTGCCACTTGTCCAGGGCCTTCATTTACTCCTGTGTGGCCTCAGTCACTATTGTGTCACTCTCTACGTAGTGAGTGTCCTGTGGGCCTTTGCGCTGTTAGGGCCTGTCTGTACCTCCAGACCTAATAGCAACCATTTCTCCACTGTCACATTTTGGATTCACACGAACTGTAACCTGACCTGTGGCAATGTTGTACCTTCGTGTCTCACTGGACCTGTGTGGGTTATTGAATTCTACTGTAACCTGACCTGTGTCAGTATTATATTTGTATATATATACTGGACCCGCGAGGGTTATTCTAATTTCTGTGTTTTTTCAATAAAACTGTGTTTTTTACCTAACCTTCCGTGTCTGAGTGTCCATAAAACCGTTACACTACCTGATCTCCCTTGTGTTTGCTCCTGGCTGCAAGATTGTTCTACTGCATTGCTGATTACCTGTGTATGACCTGGTTTTCTCTGACATCCCTTCTGACTCCTGACTCCTGGATTGTTCCTGACTTCTCTGATCTCCGTATTCCTGACCACTGGGCTGAGAACCTGTCCCCGGCTTGTCTTTTGGTTTACGCTTCTGGATCATGATTTTGTTTTGTTTGCTTTTGTTATTTTAATAAAGGTGTTTTGCACTTTATATTTTTGTGTCTGCCTGGTTCCTGGTCCATAACAAATTATGAATCAGATCATGACCTGCTGAAATGGCCGATCTGTAGCAGTTAATCATTCTATAGGCCTTTCCTTGCTGAAAGCAAGAAGAAAGGAAATTCATGAATTTAGTTGGATTGGCAGAAATGGGATCCAGACCCCGTTCCATGCACCAATGTGACTAGACTACCCAGTATGACCTGTAACAAGCCCATGTACCGAGGCCCAGGCTTCTGACATAAGGGACGGAGCTGGCTCCAAAGTCCTTTGAGGCACCAGGGACTCCTGAATTCAACCATGCCTTGAGATGCAACTGATTGTTAATCAACAATTCTATTAATGATTCATTAATAGACCAGGAAATGGACTCAGATAACATGGGACATCTACTGACAACTCGACAAGTGGAGGGAACCATGGCTGAGACGTCCAAAATGGGGTTATTACAACAATGGTTGCCATTTGTTTCCTGACCTGTAGAATGACCCTGGGAGTCATTGCAAATGGAGAAAAAGCATAATTCCAGGAACTGTAGGAACACGCTTATCGCTAACGCTTCCGGATGCGGTCTCAAACTGAAAAACGTGGGAAATGTTTGTTTAGCCATGAGGCAAACAGGTCTATCTCCAGAGGACCCCAAAGACTCGTGAAGAGTCCAGTCGCTGGAATCCAAAAGATGTCTGGAATTCCAGTCTGCAATATTGTTGGAAAGGCCCGGGAGGTATTCCGCTTGAACAGAGATGTTCTTATCAAGGCAAAATTGCCAAAAGTGTTTGGCTAGGTTGGCCAAAATTTTGGATTTGGTGCCTCCCAGATGGTTTATGTATCTGACCACTGATACATTGTCCATCTTTAAGAGACTGCAGCAGTCTGAAGTTTCTTTGGTGAAACTTCTGACCACAAAAGACCCTGCTAGTAATTCCAGACAATGTATGTGCATGTTCTTTTCCATTTGAGACCATTTCCCTCCTGTGGTGAGGTCTCAGCATAAATCACCCCAGCATTTCTCAGGAGAAATGCTGAAAATGGCTCTCCCATTCCAAGCCTCCATGTGACCTAAACACCACATTAGTTCCTCTTTCACCTCCGGAGAAAGGGGAATTAAATCCGAATAGCCCAGTCCCCAATTTATAGTCGCTGGAGAGCATGGTAATGAAGCGGTCCTGGAAAAATCACTTGAATGGATGTGGATAATAGGTCCACTGTTCTGGCAATGGTTCTCAGGGAAATTAGAATTCACTTTAAAATAACTCTGATTTCTTTCTGAATCATTCTCAACTTCCGTCCTGGAAGAAGAAGAGACAAGGTTACAGGGTTGATCATAAAACCTAGAAACTCTACTGACTGGGTTGGTTGAAGAATAGATTTCTTCCAATTCATCAGAAACCCCAGATGAGTCAGACGTTGAATAGTCAACGCAATTGCTCTTTTATTGTCAGGAGATTTTGAGATATGACGAGCATGTCGTCCAGATAAATAATCAGCCTTATTCCCCTGTTTCTCAATAATGAAACCACTGGCTTCATGAGCTTGGTGAAATACAGAGGGAGCTGATGATAGTCAGAATGAAAGGCAGGTGAACTGCCATTTCTTGCTGTTCCATAGAAACTGAAGGAACTTCTGAGACACTGGGCACATGGGGATTGTCAGATATGCATCTTTGAGATCTAATTTGACCATCCAATCCAATGGCATCAACCGATCTCTGAGACAATGAATGCTTTCCATTTTAAAATACCTGTACATAATGTGAATTTTCAAATCCTTTAGATTTATAACAGGGCGTAAGCCTGAATCTCTTTTCCTTACTAGGAAAATATTGCTTATGAACCCACGAGAATCTCTGAGTACTTGAGTAACTGTTCCTTTTTTTTTTTTTTAAATATATTTTATTATCAGATCACTCCATACACATACAAAGAAAAAAAAAGGTACATGTAAGATCTTTCAATTACATCAAGAGTATTCAAACATTTATAACAATAAAAAGAACATATGCATGATAGTAGGGTGTACAGAGTCAACCTGAGGTTTTTATTATAATTACAACCACAAAAAACCCAAACTCCAACCATCTAACCTAACTAAACTAAGACTAGACCCCTCGATCCCAGTTCCTCTCTCCCCCGAGCCTGCAGCACCCCCCCACCCCACCCACCAGCCAGAGAATTCACAGAATCCCTTTATGTACAGGAATCATACACAGCATAAAATATATGTCACAACCATCCACACAGTCAACCATCTCCAGAGAATTGCACAACGTCGGGAGTTGCAGTAGTTTCTAGTCTAGTTGTCCACTAGGTCTGCCATCATCCCCAGATCTTATCAATCTTAGCTGGAGTACCTCGGTGTAGGTAAACCAATTTATAATGTGGAAAACACTGTGAGACCAGGTTTATCCACACTCTACAATTGGGAGCCCTGTTTGACATCCAGTTCAAAGCCACCACCTTTCTCGCCATCACCAAGAGCTCACGTAGAAGAGATTTGCATCCTCAAACTCATCGGGGAAGAGAGACAGAAAACAGAGCTTTGGAGTCACAGGAACAGGTCTTCCCAACACCAGGGCCACAATATGCATTATCTCTGACCAAAACCTCCCGACCTCAGGACACAACTGTTCCTTTTTTGATTAAATCTTGGGTTTCTGAATCCACTAGAAGTTTTTCCCCTGCTGAATATTGTGAAGCGGGAGGAGTTTTTGTCTGAATTTGGAGAGAATAGAATTCTATCTGAAAACCTCTGACAGTTTGAAGAATCCACTAATCTGAGGTTTTCTGAGACCAACAAGGTAAAGAATGGATGAGTCTGCCACCCAGTTTTCCTTGATAAAGAGGAAAGAAATTAAAGAGACTTACCTTTGAATGATCTGTGTTGAGGTAATCCTCTAAATAGTCTGGACCTCCAGGATCTGCTTCTTTGAGGGAAGAAAGGATAGGGGACCCTGGTCTGCACAGAATAGGACTCTCTCCCAAAATCTGAGGGGTCTTGGTATTTTTTTTAATTTCAAAATATATTTATTGAAAATGCTCAATACAATAAAGAGAAGGAAACACCAGAACAATAGATTCACAGTAGGATATGAAGATCAGGTTGATTTAACACATGTTGGCATTATCCATATAATGACATGTATACTGTAAGGAAACGCATAAAAAGTAGCCAGGGGTCGAGTTGACATGCAGTGTTGGTGGTTCAGTCAAAAATCACCCAATCAATAACTCGCTGGTGCTTGTGTACTGAGTAAACGTAAGTAATAGTAAAGGAGTGAAAGAGTCGGAATAAGAAGAACAAAGAAGAAGAAAAAAATGGGAGAAGAGGGGGAATGGGAGTGAAAAGTGTCAAGAACAGAGAGAGCATAACGAATATGATGTTCCCTCTGTAGTGTAGACTTACCTACAAACCACTCATCAGACCATTGCATCAATAAAGATCGATCAAGTCCTCTATTTTGCCAAGTCAGGCGACAGAGTAAAATCTGTTCCTCAACCTTCACTGTCCAATCCGCCACAGTGGGTGGTGATGTAGATTTCCACCGAATGGGAATGAGTACTTTAGCCGCATTAAGCATGGCCATCAACAAAATCTTTTGCGTAGAAGAGAATGTTGGTAAGTCTCTATAGAGGAGAATCGTCCAAGGCCTGCGGGTAATAGTTATTTTTAGCAGTTGATCCAGATGGTAGAGACGCTTAGTCCAGAATGGTCTTATTAAAGGGCAATCCCAATAGATGTGTAACAGTGTCCCTGTATGGGCCTGGCACCTCCAGCAGGTTGATGGAACATGTGAGGATATTGTGTGTAACCTTGCCAGGTTGAGGTACCACCTCTTTAACAACTAGAAATGTATTTCTATTATTATTGTGGATACAGATGAATGGAAAGACTCCTTCCATATATTGTGCTAAGCTTCCAAGTCAACTATTTCTTCCAGTACCTTTTCCCAAACTATAGCGTAAGGGGGTTTCTCAAGCTCATGAGAGCAAGCTAGAATTCTGTAGATATTACCAATGAAACCGTCCCTTCTACGTTGGGATAGTCTACAAAAATTCTCAAAGTCAGTTTCAGAGAGAGCGTAGCAAGAGGTGACCTCCGGTTGGGAAAGAAAGTGTTTGAGCCTCAAGTATCTCCAGATTTCACTCTGGGGGAGGGAGTACCTGGTTTGTATCTCTGGAATGTGTTTCATACCGTCCTTAGTTCGCAATCCCTGAAAAGTATCTCAGGGGTTCGTTTCCAGTGTGGAAATTGAGATGAGGAAAGTGGCAATTTGGTTGTGGTAGAGGAGAATAATAATGAATGAGGTAAGAGGAGTGGGAATATTTCTCCAGAGCCATTGAGCTTATTCCAATAGTCACTAACAGTTTTCAAAATGGGATGATGATCTGGGAGATGGTGTCTAATGTCCCTGGGTGTCATTGATTTGTGCCGTGGATCAAATGAAGGGAAGAAAGAACGTTCTAAATGAACCCAAAGTTTACAGGTCTCATTATGGTGCCAATCTAGGAGGGATGAAAGTATTACTGCGCAATGGTAGCACTTCAGATCTGGGACCCCCAAGTCACCTGTTAACTTAGATCTGAAGAGGGTAATTTGGCTCAATCTTGGTTTGCCCCTACCCCAGAGAAAAGTGAAAATAAGTTTATTTGCCAATTTAAAAAAACAGTTTGGAAGTTTTATTGGTATTGTTTGGAATAAGTATAAGAAGCGAGGCAATATCATCAATTTTAGAGTGTGCAGACGACCCAGCCAAGATATATGTAAGCCCTTCCATTTAGAAAGTTCTGCCTGCACCTCACGGAGTAATGGGGTGAAGTTTTAGTCAAAGAGGAACTTAAGGCTGTGGGTGATATATATCCCCAAGTATTTTATCGCTCCTACAGCGCATTTAATCAGACATTTTGCTGATAGTCGATTGATCTTTTACACGTAAAGAATGGTAGGGCCTCGGACTTTTGGAGATTGACCTTAAAATTGGAGAGGAGGGAGAATCTCTCAAACTCCTATAAGGAGGCAGGTATTGAGGATTCTGGGTTAAGCGGGGTGAACAGAACATCATCTGCAAACGTGGAGAGTTTGTATGTGGACCCATTCACCTCTACTCCAGTAATATTGGGATTAGACCTGATGTGTTGGGTGAGGGTTTCCATAGTAAGCACGAATAGTAGTGAGGACAGGGGGCAATCCTGCCTTGTACCGTTAGCTATTGTCAGGGGGGCTGAAAGGTAGTCATTAGTGCAGATCTTAGCATTCAGATTGGTGTACAAAGCTTGAATGAAGGACAGAAATCTGTTGCCCCATCCAAATGCCTGTAAAGTACAAAACATGAATGACCAATCAACACAGTCGAAAGCTTTTTCAGCATCCGTCATCAAAAACTCTGCTGGGAGACCATGCAATTCTATATGATATAGTAAAGATATTAATTTGCAGGTGTTATCCCGTCTCGCCTTTCGAAGTAAATCCCGCCTGATACAGATGTATTAGTGATGGCATGACCGTTCTTAGTCTGTTAGCTAAGATTTTAGCGTAGATTTTCATGTCTAAGTTTAGAAGTGATATCGGCCTATAACTCAAGCAGCACTGAGGGTCCTTACCTGGTTTATGTAGAACTATGATATGAGCCTCTGTCACTGTCAAGAAAAAGTGGATATCTGCAAGAAGAGAGTTGAAAGAGCATGTCAGAAGGGGGGTTAAGATTTCAGAGAAGGTTTTATAATATGTATGAGTGAAGTCATCAGGGCCTGGTCTTTTCCCAGATGGCAGGGAATTGATTACCTGAAAAACCTCAGATTCTGATATTAGAAGGTCTAGAGTTTGTTGTGTTTCTCTGTCCACTTGGGGGAGGTTTGCAGAACGTAGATATTCTGCAATCGCCGAGGAAGAAGAAGTGTCGCTTGCGGGATGGTTTCTGATATTATAAAGCTGCTCGTAATAGTTTCGGAATTGTTCTGCAATGGCCTTTGGCTCATTGACAATACTGCCCGACTGAGTTCAAATTTTAGGTATGTAAATTTTCTATCTTCTGGCTCTTAATTGCCTTGTTAGAACAGCCCCTGGCTTATTGCCATACTCAAAGAACAGTTGCTTCATACGAAGAAAAGCACATTCCACCTGGACAAATAGCAGTGTTTGCAATTCCTGGCGTAAGTCAGATAAATGAGAAAGTTCTGATGAATCAAGAGTGGTTTTGTGAGAGGTTTGAGCCTTGGCAATATATTCTAAAATACCATTTATTCTCTGCAATCTAGCCTTTCTACGTCTGGCCGCAAGTTTTATGAAGTCGCCCCGTATGACATATATGTGGGCGTCCCATGCTAAGACAGGGGAAGAGGCTGATGAGCAATTTTCTGCTATATAGTGGTGTAGTGAATGCTCTATATGATTTCTGACCTCAGAGTCAGGAAGAAGATGGTCATCTAGGCACCATGGTCGTTGGGATCTAGTGTATGTAGAATACTGGACATGGATAGAGATCGGCGCGTGGTCAGACCACGTAATGTTCCCTATATCAGCTTTGCTAATTAGAGATATTGAGGAATGATGTGTTAGGAGATAATCAATGCATGAGTATTGACCATGTGGGTGTGAGGAAAAAAGCATAGTGTTTGTTGTCAGGATTGAGCAGTCTCCATGTTTCTACTAGACTGTGAAAATTTAGAAGGAACTGGAGTTGATGGATTGTCAACTTCAGATATGAAGAAGTGCCCAAAGAGCAGTCAATTGAGGGTAGGAGAGGTAGGATGAAGTTGCCCCCATGTACTAGTGTCCTTTCTTGAAAGTCAGCCCGTTTTTCTAAAACCCCCCGTAAGAAAGTGTGTTGAGATGTGTTCGGAGTATAGACAGTGACAAAGGTGAACAAGTGGTTGTAGATCAATGTTATGACAAATAGGAATCTCCCATCTGGATCTTTGACTACATTTTGGCAGACAAACGGAATCCATCTATGAAAAAGAATCGCAATCCCACCTTTTTTTTACAGTGGCTGAGCTTAAGTAATTTTTTGAGTAATAACGGTTAAGTAGAGACATTTCCCTGTTTTTTTTTTTAAATGAGTTTCCTGGATCATGATCATATCACCTCCCATATGGTGGAAGTCAGCTAATGCTAAAGAGCGTTTACGAGGGAAATTAAGACCCTTGGCATTCAGGGAGAGGATACATAAAGGGTTGATAGATATGGTAGTCATGACGATAGATAAGGAACAGCATGACGCTTAATGTAGTGAGTGGTATAACTCCTCGGACGGAGCTAATGCATAGCACTCTAATCACACCCAGCCCAGGGGTGAAGATGTAGGACAGGAGAGAAAGGATGAGAGAAAAGAATAAAATGGGTAGAAGATAGAGGAGGGAGGTATAAGAGAGGAGCCCATAGTTCCACTGTCCCAGAAGATGGGTGGGCCAAAACACATCTCCTAGGAAATAAAATACAACAGAGGTCTCAGAGAGTAGCATAGGACTGTGCTCCTGTTCGGCTTGCACAGGTGAATCAAGAAGAGAACCCTGGAAAGAGAAAAAAACAAAAATGGCAACTCCCCAGAAGTGCTAGTAATAACAATAATATATAGAAAAACATAAAATGCGCAAGAACAATATGAACATCTGTCTGGTCTGGCAATAACATATAGCGGGATTGATTACCTGAAAATGTACGAGAGCTGAAAAAAAAAGAAAAAGGGTGAAAGCAGTATGTCGATGCAGGAGAGATCATTAAAGAGTACTTCAAGTACGCCTAAAAACAGAGCATGGAAGCTGTGAATGGTCATAAAGGCCGTCTTGTAGCCTGAGTGGGAGTCTATGACAATGCCAAGCACCCAGAGAGATGCTCAACATGCCAATCCGTGTAAATTTTACTATATTCTGCATAGAGAAAGAAGCGGATTTTTCAGGATAATGCTTTTTCTGTTTACCTCTTTTTATTCCCTTTTTTTCCCTTCCTTTTTTCCTTGTATTTTTATAGTTGTATTTGTATTCTACTGCTTGTGAGCAATACCCAAAAATAGTTAATGCAGAGGAAATAAACATATGCAGATTAGGACAAACTGAATCATCAAGAACAGTGACATTAGCCCATAGGTAGGCCAATAAGCTTATCTCCGTGTGCGAATTGAGCAAACACATAGTCCTCTCGAGATGGTAAAAGCCTGTGTGACAGTGCTCATCAGTTTGCACACACACACAGTGTAAGCTGTACAGGCCCAAACCAATGAGTACTGCCCCCCATCAAAATAAGTGAACACAAAACATGAAATTGTAAACCTGCATTAATTATAAACATACATTTAGATCACCAAGTGGCAAACACACCATCCCCCAATAGCTTCCAAGAAAACCTGAGTGCCCATGCTGGGCTATCTGTAACATATCTACATAGTAACTACATCGGCTGGAGTTACACAATGGTGAAATGAGAGAGAAATGTTGAGCGGTTCCAAGTGAATGTAACCCATTATTGATGCTCAGTCCAGGTTCCCTGTCCGATTGGCATGTATGTTTGGCGGCCATGGAGGAGGACTGTGGGGATCTGGGTATCCAACGCTTTTTATTCACTGCCGTCCAGGAGTCTTGAGTTTCCATGGCTTCCACCCACTTTGCATTCGCAGCCGACTTTCTGTGTAGAGAGAGTTCATCAGGTATTTGTAGTTTCAGCACATCGATGAAGGCTTTATAGTCACCCTGGTATTTCAGAGTGTAGGTAGAACCCTCCGAACTGGCGATAATCATCAGGGGAAAACTGTGATGACCAAACCCTCAAAATGAAATTGGCACCTTTTTGTGAGCGCCGCTTGCAACATTCTCTTTATCCATATAGAAGTGGAATTTTATGATTACATCCCATGGTAAATCTTTAGATAGATTTCGGCTTCAGTGATCTGTGTGCGTGGCCCAGTTTCAGAGGTTTGTCATTGTCAGAGTCCGCTAGGAATGCAAACAGACGTTGTAAATAGGATGATAAATCCTCTAGGCCAATGTCCTCCGGTATTCCCAGAATCCTCACATTACTCCACCTCTGCTTGTTTTCCTGGTCATCGAGCTTCAGTAATATTTCAAGTTGGCGATTGTGAAGCATATTTGTCCTGGAAATAGTTGCCTTTTGGAAATGAGACCAGTTTTCTCTGTCAGATTCCAAGGTCTCCACTCTCCCGCCATGTTGCTTCATGTCTCCCTTAATATCAGCAATTGAGGTCAGCCAGAAGGTTGAGTAGGTCTTGTTTTGTGGAGGGAGCAACCATTCTGGTTTCCTGCTCAACGTCGTCTGAGCAGCTGAAGTCATCATACGATTGCTGAATCACAGGCAGATGCCTCCACCATATTGAACGGGAGTGGATTCAGTGTTGCGCCTTGTTTTTTCACAAAATATTCCTGTACATCCTTATCCTTTTTTGATCTTTGTCTTTCAGACATTGTGTAGTATGTTGAAATACTAAAGTGTACCAGTTCTACTCAGGGTCCGGGGAAATGGAGTTCATGGGCCCCCTTTACCCCACCCCCATTTATGTCTCACCCATATTTATGTGCCGTCCCTCAGTTATTGCTCCTCCCTGCCATCCCAGCCCACCCCCTTCTGCTAATTTTATAACTGGCATTCATTTTGTTAAGTAAGGCAAGTTATCCCACAGAGCTTTCAATTGAAATTGAGTTAAAGTAGTGATACTGCAGAGCTTACAATTGAAATGGAGCAACACAAGTGATACCATAGAGCTTACAAATGAAATTTAGCTACCCTAGTAAAACCACAGAGCTTACAATTGAAACAGAGCTACACTAGTAACACCACAGAGCTTACAAGTGAAAAACAGCTGAACTACCAAGAACACAGAGCTTACATGTCACGGTTTTTGATGAACACTCAGACAAGACTTGTAAGGTAAAAATATCTTATTTGAAAATAAAGAACGAACAGCATAAATGTAATACCCACACATGGCCAAAATAAGATAGTACAGTACACAATGGTAGGAAGGTACAGGATGTCAGCAAGAATAAACAAGTGGCAGGTTCCCTAGCAAGCTAGGGTGAGGGAAAGGCAACAACCTGCTGATGAGACACAGGACCTTGGGACCCTAGTACTCACTAGGGATACTAGGAAGCCGAGACCAACGGATACTGGCAACTTGGCCCCTAGAACGCTAGGGTAACCACTGGCACACTGACCACGAATACTGCCAGGAGGACCCCTAGAACACTAGGAGCCTCAAGGCTCTCAACTGGCAACACGGACCCTAGAACGCTAGGAGTCCCAAGGCTCTCAACTGGAGACAGACCCTAGAACGCTAGGGTTAGTCGGAGGCTCAATAGCGGAGGCTGGCGGCAAGGACCCTAGCGTACAAGAGTACAGGGAGGCCCAAGACACAGCTACTAGTAGCAGAGACTGTAGAGCGCTAGGGGTGAAACGGAGGCAACAGAACACGGAAGGCCACTGGTGTCCAGGTAAGGGGGTACCACAGCAATTACACCACCCTACAGTTGGCTCTTTAGCCCAAAGGCTACAGCAGATGTAAAGGCTGGAAAGAAGTGAACCGGGCCTGGGGATACCTAGGTGCCGCAAGGTTCACAGACGGTATGCTCCCAGAGAACAGCCTGTAACTCCCCACGGGGAGTGAGCCCAGCTTAAGGACGTGGTATATGGACATGTATAGAGTAGTGAGTAACACGGCTGAACTATAGATAGCCCGAGATCCGGTACTCCATGCGTGCACACTGCCAGAGGTGGTAGATACCAGAATGAACGACTGAAGCAGCGAGTGCTCAGCCCAACAGTCGCCAACATAATGGGCTAACGCAGCAAGCCAGACACAACCGCTGTGTCTTAGCCAGCACGGTCAGGAACGGATGCTGATACTCAACCATTCAAGGCAGCAACGTAACGAGAGCACAGCCAGAGCAGTCAGCAGCGTATAGGATCTCAGCCAGATCAGTCAGCAAAGTAGCGGGTACTCAGCCAGATCAGTCAGCAACAGAGCGGGTTCTCAGCCAGATAAGTCAGCAACGGAGCAGGTTCTCAGCCAGATCAGTCAGCAACGGAGCGGGTTCTCAGCCAGATCAGTCAGCAACGGAGCGCGTTCTCAGCCAGATCAGTCAGCAGTGTAGCGGGTACTCAGCCAGTCCAGTCGGTAACGGAATCGGAACAGATCAGGAACACAGAAACGTTGTCAGACAGGCCAGGTCAAATACGAACAAGCGGCATCAGGAACTAACGCTAAGTGCAGGTACACCACGAAATGGGCGCTAGTCTATAGACATGACAGGGTATAAATAGGGTTGGCCCTGGGTGGAGTCAATTACAATGACCAATAAGAAATGCGGCATTCAAACAAGGAAGTAAGAATGTTGCTGCCCGCAGCCAGGAGCACAGGGCACCATGATATTACAATTCAAACTGAGCTAGACTAGTACTACTACAGAGCTACAGTTGAAACAGGGCTACAGCACTGGCAATTGAAATTGAACAGCAATAGTGATATCACAGAGATTAGAAATTAAACACAGCTGCACTAGTAACACCACAGAGCTTACAATTGAAACAGACCTACTCTAACAATAATACAGAGCTTACCACTGAAATGGAGCTACGCCAGAGATACCACAGTGATTGCAATTGAAATGGAGCTCCATTTCAGTGGTAAGCTCTATGGTATCACTTGTAAATTTTATTATATCACTATATATCACTTATGTATCCCCATTTAAAATGCAAGCTGTGGTATATCTTAGATTGTTCCAATTCAATTGTAAGGTCTGTGGTATAACTATACCTCCACCACGCGGCTCCCCAATTCACAGGTTTAAAAGGGATGTCAGCAAGTTTACTGCCTTTACCACACAGAAACCATCAGCATCTAAATACTGACAGACACTCAGAGGTTAAATCATTTTAAGTGGGGATCAGGACACACCATAAGCAACACAGGGCCTTATGCACTAAGACATGGAACAATTTTTGGGCAAATCAATTGCACCATTGAGGACAAACAAAATAAAATTCCTCTTTGACTTAAAAGGGACATTTTAACCCCTTGCACTCAAATGACTCATTTAGCATCACATTTGTTGGATTGCTCCAGAATTACTTCTTAGGAGAGAAACATATATAGCCAAGGCTCCCATTGACTTGCAGTGTGGTCCCATTAAATGAACTGGAATTTTTATTTGTCCCCTTTGGTGCAGCTGGATTGCTCCAGAATTGCTCCAATGCTTTCTGTGCATGTGGTCCATTATTTACTAACACTTCAGCACAATTCTTCGCTGCTATTCTATATGCCCCCCTTTAACTTCATGACCATGGGCCTTATGTATAAGGGCAAAGTGCAGCATTGCTGACAAATAATACCCCTTTGATTTAAATAGGGATTTTAATCCCCATTTAAATCAATTGGTACTAGGAGTTTTGATTATTTTGTGTTGTGTTGCAACTGCATGTACTTCCCACCTCCTTATACCCATTATTGTGCCTTCTGCTTATGTCACCCAACTGTACTGCCTACATAATGTGCAGCACTTCAATGTAAAAAGCCCTCTAGTACCTAAGGCGGGTTAAAGAGCTCTGAAGCCACTAAGCCTGAAGTTGGCGGGTGTGTACAGTAGGGGTCAGACGTCTGTGCAAGGAAAATAAACCTTTGGGTGGCAGAAAAGGGTCCAACACATTGAATGGGACAGTAATTGTCCGCCTATAAAAAAATTAGAATGTGGGATATCATACATTGGCCAATTTAACCCTTTGAATATCTGGGTATTGAGAAACAATGCTATGCTCATGCAACTAGCACTCAAAGGGTTAAAGAATGCTAAATTTCCATAACTTCTGCAATTCCTTTTTTTCTGAATGGGAAGTACCGCATCATATGGAAATTGTATATTTTATAAATATTTGCTTATAAGGGTCCAGCTGCTGATGGGGGGGAGACGCTGCATACCCAGGTTAATAACCCTTTGAGTGCACAAGAAGTATTCAGTGCATCGCAACGCACTCTTTCCCTTTTACCCTTTAAGAACTGGAGATGATATAATGTGCTTTGCTTCACACTGCATTGTACACACTTTTCCTCGCCCTTAATATGAGTGCTAGAGTTATCCAGTGCCTTGCTTTTCTGGCACTCAAAGGGTTAAGGGGTTAAAGAAGCAGGGAAATAACAAAACGTGTAGTACTCTTTCGCCTCTATGGCTCTCGGGGCCTTAGGTGAGGGAATCTTCCAGACCTGAACTGTGTCCTCCTTGGTTGGCTGTGACCGCGTTCTAATCCCCAACATGATCTCCTCTCAGGCTCTGACTGACTCCTCCCATCATCACGTGCCCCCACAGGCCCTGATGACATCAATGCTGAGCAGACCAAGAGGGTGCATATGCATGCACCGAGGGCAACATACTCCCATTGCTTGGTGCCAGACAGTAACCCAGGTGAGTCTGGCAGCAACTTATCACGTTATGTGTCTCCACTCCTCACTGAGCAGCTCTTTTTGAAGCAGTGCAGGCCCTTAAATGGTGACAGGCGCTGTGCCTAGTTGCAGATGCAGTTATGATACTTTAATGCTGACCTCTAAATGGTGGTGGCGGCAGGCCCCCCTTAGTCGCGGGCCCCCGGTCCTTGACCGAATGCCTGACTGGTCAGTCCGCCCCTGGTTCTGCTTGTGAGCTATGTGATCAAGCGTCCATTCATCTCAGACATCAGGCCATGCTCCCCCTTCCCCGGTCTTGGTCATTTTTTAACTGTCCTCAAGGAGGACCTTGATATGATTGGCTGGGAAATCGACCCCTGTGTTTCCCAGCCTTCCCAAAAGGCTGTAAATGTAGAAATGAACTTAACAAGTTACTTTATAAAGGAATCACAGAACAGAAGGCCTGCTGCTTCTGGGCCCACTTCTGAAGACGTCATCTCCTTTAATTTTTGGTTGATTTTCAAAAGAATAGCCCCGCATCTCTCAGTAGACACTGATGTATTTGCGTTGCTGAGATGACAAAAGGCCCTCTGTATCCACCCTGTAAGGATAGAGACATCCACTGGTGTACCGCTAGCTACTGAATCCTCAGTAAGTTCGAAATTTTTGGCTGAAGGTCCAACTAAGCCCAGTAGCTTGTCCTGGTAGTTTTTTTAGGGATCTAGCTAATCCCTTTCTAGCGTCCTTCCATGACTTAGAGAGGTACTGAACTAAGTGGGGGTCAACCACTGGAGTGTCACAAACAGATTTAATAGATGGTCTTGGGCATTCTGCCTGTAATTTATTCTTTGATTTATTATCCAGTGACCTCCTGATCCAATACTCAATATATTTCGTCACATGATCCCGTGGGATCCATTCAGAGGAACAAGGGTGTTTAATCCCCTCAGGATTAGGGATGGGTGAAAATTTTCGCCTCAGACTGAAATCGGCGAATAATGGTACTTTCCGCTTGGTAAATCATTTCCTGTGAAAAGTGCAGTTTTTCCTTTTTCCTGCCTTTTTCGTCCATTGAAATCAATGGTAAGAAATTTTTTTCTCCACCACAAGAAAGTTTGACGGGATCCCGAGACTACAGGAAGCAAACACATAAAACAGAGGTCTGCTGCATGCTTGAAGACTTGCGCCTGTAGACGACGCTGAAACTAAGGTAAGCTGTAACAGCAACTAAGTGTGATGTATGCAAGCTACTGAAACCCTTTGAGGAGGCAACCATGCTAATGAGTCGCTTTGGGGTAGGAATTCGTGAAATTCTACCACTGATATTTTTATTGCATAAAAAATTAGGAGCATTGCTGAGGATTCTTACCATAATGACAACACAGACAAGACTACCTGCAGGATTGCAGGATAGCTACACTCTGGGCAGAAACAATTACCCCATGGACTACTGGCAAACAAAGCAGTGTGTGTGGCCAGCATTGTCACATACTGCGGTGGAAACTCTCAGTTGTCCTCCAGTAAGAGTTGAGTCTGAGAGGGTTTTCACTGCGGCTGGTTATATTGTCCATGACCGCAGGACCAGCTATCAAGCAGCAACGTTGGGAGACTAACATTCTTAAAAATGAAAAGACTTCTCATACCATCAGAGTATCATCTTGACATCATCATGAATATGTGCCAGTGTCACTTTAGAAGGAAGTTAGTGTTGTGGGCAAAGGACAAATGCATTCTGCATGCTAACACATTTATCAAGCTTTGCTTGTGCTTTAGGACTCACAACTTTGACTTTCAGACACTTATTTCTAAACTACAGCTCTCAGAATAAGTAATATTACAGTGGGAAATGTAGTACCTTTAGGAAATATAGGCAAAATATTTGTTAAAATATGCAAAAAATTTGTTAAAATAGGAGAAACAGAGGAAAATTTTGCATAGGTGAAAAGAAGAAAAAGTTTGCAAAAAAAGTGAAAAATCTGCAAGTTTTCATGAAAAGTCATACAGAAAATGTTTCACATTTCACCCACCCCTACCTGTGAGCAACAATGCGATGCAATATGCTTCTGAGAAGTTTAAAAAGTTCAGTAACAAGTATGAATTCCTGCACACCACATCCAGCCCACACTACCCGCAGTCTAACATAACGACCTGTAAGTCATCCGAGGCCAGTACAGATCCTGCTGCTTCATAATAAATTTTGCCATCTGGACTGCCCTCTCAGTCGTTATGTTAGACTGCGGGTAGTGTGGGCTGGATGTGGTGTGCAGGAATTCATACTCATGAACTTTTTAAACTTCTCAGAAGCATATTGCATGGCATTGTTGCTATGAGAAAGCCCCATCTAGCGAATTTACCTTTCAGGTGAGATAACACAGATACTGGTCAGGCGGTGAGGGGTGCTAATTCAATATACCTCGAGTAGAAGTCCACTACTACCAAGAATCTCCATCTGCCAAATTCACTTAGGTCCACAGCAATCCTTTGCCACAGACCCCCAGTCAATGGGGTGTTTTCAGGGGCTCTGTCCTCTGAGAAGGGTAGTTCTCCCTGCAAAAGGCAGACTTGAGGATCACATCTGCTATGTCTGCATTGATACCGGACCACCAGACTGACAGGGCAGCCCTTTCCCAGCACTAGCCTGGTGACCATTGTGGAACTGCTGCAACACCTCCTGCCTCAAACTGTCCAGGATGACAATAGATCCAGAGGGTGAATCTTGTAGGTGCTGTGGGTAAGGAACATACCCACACAGTCCACCCACCTTCCTAGGATGTGGACACAAGTTCTTGTGGATTCCAAGGTGGGGCGTTAGTCTCTTAAAAGTCCTTTCAGACATAATGGAGATATCTGCTCCAGTGTCAATCTTAAATGTAATGTGTGCACCCATCACGGGGAGTTCCACATTCCAGCTGTCATTCGAGTCCAGCCATAGTGATACCGCACCGAGGAAGAGTTCATCTTCGCACTCCGATGCGTAGTCTGCTTGTATCTCCTTAAACATTTCTGTTTTGCACACAACCTCAGAATGGGCCAAGAAATTTCACTTACTGCATCTCTTTTTTCTAGCAGGACATGAAGTTTTCAACCCATGAGTATGGTCACAGCACAGGCAATGTGATTTTGGGACTGCGCCATTTCTGGGCCCATCAGCAACCTGTGGCCTACTGCTCACACTTCATCTCTCTCTAGTTGAATGTGTAGAGTTTTGCATTTCAATCACCATATATTCATACTGGCATTTTGTACCTTCACCAGCTTGCTTTGGCGTGCCATTCTGATCGCCAGGTCCAGTGAAAATTCTGGCTCTAGCTGCATCTTCTGGAATACATCAGCATCAGCTATCACTATCACTTTGTGATCACGAATATGCTCCTCCTTGGCAGACCCAAATTCACAGAACTCTGCTAGCTCATATAAGTCGCGTATGAAGGACTCCACAGATTCCCAGGCCCTCTGGCTTCGCTTATGAAAGCAGGCCCTTTCATGTATTACATTCCTCCGTGGGACAAAGTGGGCACTCAGTTTGTCCATGACTGCATCAAAGTCATGCTATTCCCCATCCCTGAATGTGAATGCATTATAGATGGGCTCTACATACTTCCCCATGGAATACAGGAGAGAGTTAATCTGTACCTCACCACTCTCCTTATCCAGCTTGGAAGCAATGCGAAAGCAGGAGAATCTCTGGCGCCATCCTGCGGCAGTGAGAAATCAAAGGCAGTGGAAATTTGTCCATAGTGACAAACTTACTAACAGGATTCATAGGTAAGTACTTCTGACACAAAAAAAGCACACCAGTGGATAAAGAAGCAGTTGTTTTATTGCCAAGGAATACAGAAACACTCCCTGAGGTGGTGGTGTCTCCACCTTTGCATCAGGAATCTGGACAAGAATCTGCAAACTACTTTTACAGAACAGTCACAGCAAGCATGGGACTGGCTAACACAAGAAAAAGTGTTAGAACAATTGAATGGTGTCAAGGTAGACAAAGCTCCTGGGCCAGATGGTATACACCCACGGGTACTTAAAGAGCTAAGCCAGACCCTGGCCAGACCGATATATCTGATTTTCAGGGATTCTTTTATTTCTGGTATGGTGTCCATGGATTGGCATAAAGCAGATGTGGTGCCCATATTTAAAAAGGGACCAAAGTCCCAGCCAGGAAATTACAGACCTGTAAGCTTGACATCTGTGGCAGGGAAGCTGTTTGAAAGGTTGCTAAGGGAATATATTCAAGAATTCTGCTGGAACAGGAATATCATTAGCAATAGCCAACATGGCTTTGTGAAAGATAGGTCTTGTCAAACGAACTTGATCGCATTTTATGAAAAAGTAAGTAATAATATAGATGAGGGAGTGGCGGTTGACGTGATCTATTTAGACTTTGCCAAGGCATTTGATACAGTTCCGCACAAGAGGTTACTGTACAAATTGAATGAAATAGGACTAGGGGAAAATGTTTGTGTGTGGATTGGAAATTGGCTGAAAGATAGAATGCAAAGAGTGGTAGTAAATGGCAAGTTCTCCAGTTGGATAAACGTGATAAGTGGAGTGCCTCAGGGATCTGTCCTGGGTCCTCTTCTTTTTAATTTGTTTATTAATGACCTCCCAGAGGGCAAAGGAAGCCATGTATCAGTGTTTGCCGATGACACAAAATTAAGTAAGGTAATAAAGTCTGAACTGGATGTGT
Organism: Rhinophrynus dorsalis; assembly: GCA_037306005.1. Classification (NCBI taxonomy): domain Eukaryota; kingdom Metazoa; phylum Chordata; class Amphibia; order Anura; family Rhinophrynidae; genus Rhinophrynus; species Rhinophrynus dorsalis. The sequence continues at coordinate 494,508,731 of CM074723.1, read as the reverse complement.
CTTCATTACAAGAGGATTTGGACAAATTGAGTAACTGGGCAGGCAAATGGCAAATGAGATTCAATATAGACAAGTGTAAAGTTATGCATTTTGGGTATAATAATAAAAATGCAACATATAGTTTAAATGGTGTTTCTCTGGGGAAATCTACTAATGAAAAGGATTTGGGAGTAATGGTAGACAATAGACTTAACAGTAGCATGCAGTGCCAGCTGGCAGCTGCAAAGGCCAATAAGATATTGGCATGTATTAAAAGGGGTATTGACTCAAGTGAGGAAGATATTATTATGCCTCTTTACAGGTCCATGGTAAGACCCCACCTAGAATATGCTGTTCAGTTCTGGGCGCCCTTTCTGAAGAAGGACATTATGGAACTAGAGAAAGTGCAGAGGAGGGCTACAAAACTAGTAAGGGGAATGGAAAGTTTTAGTTATGAAGAGAGGCTAGAAAAGTTAAACTTGTACAGACTAGAGAAACGGCGTCTTAGAGGGGATATGATAACACTATATAAATATGTTCAAGGCCCATATAAAGGGCTTTCAAAAGACCTGTTCATTAACAGAACAGTACACAGGACAAGGGGCCACCCGCTTAGACTTGAGGAAAGGAGATTTAATCTACAACAGCGGAAGGGTTTCTTTACAGTAAGGACAATAAAGGTATGGAATGCACTTCCGGAGGAGGTGGTGCTATCAAATACATTAGATGCCTTTAAAAGGGGCCTAGATACTTATTTAAAAGAGCATAATATAGAGGGCTATGTACGTTAATATTGGGATTAATATTTAGTTAGGGCTTGTTGATCCTGGGAGAAGTCTGATTGCCATTTGGAGTCAGATGCCTTCTTTTGGGTCAGCGATGGTAAACAGGAATAGGAAAAGGGTTGAACTGGATGGACGCAAGTCTTTTTTCAACCTAAATTACTATGTAACTATATGTAACTATGTAATTGCAAATGACAAGCCCAGCTCTGCTAAGCCCCTCCCACCTCCTGTCACATGCCTGCCAGCCTACTCTTAGGACAGGATTCTGTCTTTATTTTATGTCACTCGGCTCCATCTATGTGGTATAGATGATGCGGGCGTTCGTTCATATACATGTGGGCAAATGCAGTGTTTCATCAGTTTAACCGAGGTGACACTTGGGTGTCATGATGATTTATGGCCAGTGGATCTGTATACATTGTTTTGGGTTTATTTCTATGAGCATTATTTACATATACTTTTTGTTTCTATTTTGACTGAAATATTGGCCGGTTAGTTGAGCCTCCGTCGCGGACCAACAAGAGTGAAGATTTGTGAGTCTTTTTAATTTGCATATACGGAAGTTTTTTTTATGCATACTGATGTTCTGGGTGGAGGATAAAGTTTCTACATTGGTTGGTTTAACCATGCCTCCATTTTTTGTCCAATGGGAGTCACATTACACGATATGCATTGGAGGGACTCACACACACCGCTCCTTGTTTCTGGTCACATTCACCTCCCATTGGTTAATTGATTCTCTCGGTCAGACCATTCATTTTGTTTAATATAGTTTAATTAGAGTTAGAGGACCAACTCCTATACATATTGCTTTTAGGCTATGATAAAGTGGTTAATCCGTAATAAGTGTTAGCCTGTTGTTTTCATAGTTTTTATGTTGTATTTTTAACAGAGTTGTGTTTGATTTTTATATATATATATTTTTTTTTTGTAAAATATTTTATTGAGTTTCATATTTAGAAATACAGGAAAATGTTCAAGACATTTAAGTACAACATACGTTACAAGGAAAGGATTATAACAAATTTGTGAACAGTGAATTGTGAATCACAAATAAAACATGAAGCTTTAACCAACAGTAAGTGGAGAAACTGAGAAGAGATAAATCGTACATCTAAATAACACAATAAAGGATAGAGATGTGTAAAGAATAGCTGCGGAGAAGGAGAATCAGACACTTATGTTTCCAGTTTCCTTCCTTCTGGTATTCCAAGCCTTCCCTCCTCCCATTTCCTCATGTATCCTGTCATCTTCCTCCTTTGTCATGAGAGTATATTATTTAAAAAAAAAAAAAAAAAAAAAAGGGGCGCTAGGAATATACAGAGAAAGAGACAGAAAGAGTGGAAAGGGAAGAAGGGAGAAGAAAGGATATAGGAAGGATTGGCTCTAAGAGCTCCATCCAGTCCTTAGCTACTACATAGGGAAGATCTACATTACCACCCAAAGTCCATGACTGTCACGACAAATGTCATAGGGCCGAGTAGGTGAGATATATATATATTTCAATGATTAAATACTTTACTGATGGATCCTGGTTTCCTTACGTATGCAGTGCAGCATCTGTGTAGACTATCCATTGTACACCTAGTGGAGGCAATGAGATCAAACAGATGCAGAGATATGTCCCAAAGATGTTCACCCAGAGATATGTCCCAAAGAAGTTCACCCAGACATATGTCCCAAAGAAGTTCACCCAGAGATATGTCCCAAAGATGTTCTCCCAGAGATATGTCCCAAAGAAGTTCACCCAGACATATGTCCCAAAGAAGTTCACCCAGACATATGTCCCAAAGAAGTTCACCCAGAGATGTGTCCCAGAGATGTTCACCCAGAGATATGTCCCAAAGATGTTCACCCAAACATATGTCCCAAAGAAGTTCACCCAGAGATATGTCCCAAAGAAGTTCACCCAGAGATATGTCCCAAAGATGTTTGCCCAATGGTGCAAATCTGGTGGCAGCATGGGAATCCGTACCAGGATACCCCAAAAAACCCACTGACAGCAGGGAACATGTGGGGGGGCACCCAACAGACAAGTCTCTAAAGGGAAAAGCCGAGTGAAAACTCCCAACGGGACAGAATTGTCGGACTATTTATTATGAAGGTATCCAAAGGGTTAAAACAAGAGAACCAATCAGGTTGGATATCTTCACTTAAATATGTAAATGACAATATAAAATAATTTTGAGAACTTTATACTTTATTAGGTATTGACACGCTACTTCACAGTAATGAATTGATAGAAATAATCAATCGCGCATGTTTGTGCAAAAATATATATAATTTATTAAAATACAATATACTATATATATAAAAAGTATCAGCAACAATGAGATAAATGAGTGACCAGCAATTATAATAGGTACATAGTAAACCAAACCACAAGTATTACCATGAGGATTACCAGCAATGTAAGGGTTAACCACACATAGCTATATTGAGAGGTATTAAATAACAATAATTGCACTCAGCAGCATAGAAAAGGTTAATTGATCCTTACAATTAATATAATACAGTTGGCAGCAGTGTATATGAATACCTCTGCCCCAGAAACTGTATAGACTGTACTAATTATGGGTTAAGGTCTACTGTTAGGTGAATTAGTTTAAATTTTAAGCTAGGTCTTCTGACAGTTCTCCTTGTACCAATATATAATAATAATCAAATTTAGGGAATAACTGGAATATAATCCCAGATTTAAATCACTATACTTTAATTATGTACTGAATTCAATCATTGCAAACCTTCTGAATAAAACATATAAATTACAATTAACCTTTTGAGTGCCAGAGGGGTACGCAACACATTGCAAAGCAATGCGTTGTGTACCCCTCTGGCACTCAAAGGGTTAATATATAGTCAATCAAAGATTATACCAAGAATCTACTTAAAATTAATCCAATAATATATGTCTAGAAAGTATACCAACTTCATGCAACATATATCCTAAATCAGACTATAGCAATATATATATATATAACCTATAGGCACTCCAAGGGTTAATCCACTGATTTAAAATAGATGCTACACCCAGAATGATGTTTCTTTTGTCTACTGGAAGTGAAAATTTCCAATTTACAAAATACAAGCCTAGTACATACACAGAGAATTCCAAAGAAAACACCACTAACAGCAGACAAATAGCGGTTAAAGGGTTAATAACTGGATTCAAATAATTCCCTAGATCAAATATTAGCTATTATAATCTTCCCAGAACCACAACATATTATTCTAGGAATACCAAGACTTATATTAGCTAATATATAACCCACGCTATATAACAATATTACACTTATTTGGCAAATTTAACAGTTTACCAATAAATATATAAACTCTGTTTAATTCCAGAAATCTAGAGCTAATATATCTTATTATAATTGCTCCCAAATGGTTGGCCAGTCCACTTAAGACAATTATCAGACAAATTTAAGTTTCTTTAAATAAGAAGAAAAATATGAAAATCTGGATTTATACAGGATTACTAAAGAAAATATATAGTTACCAAATCCAGTGTGGGTTCGTTGTATATTATCAGAGATGGAACCAGGAACTAAGAGACTGAAATTACCTTTCCTTGGCATTATATTAGGCAAATTTTACCTTATCAGTACTCTCCACCCATTCCCAATGATTGGACAGAGATCCATCTCATTATACTGTGACATCATCAGTCGGACCTGATTGGATACTTATATATTATTCTATTTATATAAGAAAAATACAAAATATGAGTACTGACGATATAAATGCTATAGATGGCGCTCTTACGCTACATTAGAATTTTACATATGGCATATGGCATGGAAATTGTCTAAACAGAGAAAGGCCATGAGGTTGTCAGAGACCCGATAAATTTGTCGTTTTACTCTTCTTTCCCATAGGGGAGGATGTCTCTATTGCAGACTTCTCGTCTCCAACTTAACATCAATCTGCCATTACTGTTATTTTTCACCCTACCTTGGACCAATGGGCCATTGTTCAAACATGAGATCATTTTAATACATCCTAAACACAGGTTTTCAGGAACGTCTACTATTAGAATTAACCCTCTATGCTCCACCAGGACAAAGTCTCTGACAGAATGGAAGGGAAGGGGTTAACTATCCCAAAATGCCTCCATCCTCCATAACCCATGGAAATAACAGTATACATATAATAGAAATACCCAAAATGAGTGCAAGAACACAAGGGCTCAGAGAAAACCTCTGTATGGAGAGGCACAAGGTATGGACAAGTAGACCAAGGCACTGAAAGGGTTACTCTCTAATCTTCTATCTTCAGGTTACCATTGTGAAGGAAGCAGAGACCCAAGGGAATCTGCTGGGAGAGAAAACTTGTACTGCAAGATTCCCTCCAGAGGGCTGCAAGGGACCACACAGCACCTTCACACTGGTCAATCCACTCCAGGGGATGTCCAGTAATGGTGACCCTCCTAACGGGGGAATTTTGACAGCCCCATATCGATCAGAAAAAAACCCTAAAAACTAAGAGAAGTGTTGCTGCCCATTTTTTCACCTCAGAAGAGACATCATAATTATGGTATCCAGGGGAGAAGGGTTGAGCTGTAGGAGTGACTGGAAGTCTCCCCCCACAAGACTCTGCCTTTTTGAGATGTGTCCTGCACTCTAAAGAGGGACTCAACCTCATGGTACCTGTGTTCCATACTGAATGAAAGAGAAAATACATTTTAAGCTAACCATTGTCCTTGTGCAAGTACTATCCAAAACAAGATACAGTACAAGGAATACCCTATATTCTATCTGAATACTGGGCAGCAGACCCAAAAAGACTTTCTACCAATCAGATGGAATAATACCAGGATACAGTTTTGGGAAGACTCAGAAGAAGACTACTGCTTTCCTGGAGAAGTCCGTCCCTATGAAGGAACTATATTTTTCTCCAATATGATCTATTCAGAATGAAGTAGAAGTCCAGCCACAGTTGATAGATATAATGAACATCTGACTAAACTAAGGACTACGATGGCTGACCCTACTACAGGGCCATTACAGCATCTAGCCCTACCTTCAGAATGGAATGACAAAGGAGTAGGGACTCGATTCTATTACCAGGTTTTAGTATCCTATTACCCGACTTGTGAAAACAAAATCAGCAGCAATTATGAGCACGGCCAGTTAAATAAACCCCATGAGAAACAACTAATAACAATGTGTAAGTAGCATTCTACTCCCCACGCTCAGTATTAGCGCCTGTTTTGTGGTTACATTTTCTGTCGGTAATCCTGCGCCTCAGAGGTTGAGGTGTAGATGCCACAATGACTGGTTCAACACCATCGTTGTTCAAACAAAAGCAGTGTATAATACAATCTACAGCATAGAAATCCGGCATAGAGTGCCCCCCATCGACATATTGACCCCCCTTTGAAATTCAAATTACACTGCTTTCTTTCACCATTTTAATTCGACAAATATTGTTCACATTAGACATTTTAACCCCCTCTTAAAATTTGACTATAGTGTTTCCATGACTTTTTTTCTCCATTTAAATACGACAATGTTCTTCTACATTTTTTTTCGACATGCCCTTGTTGTATTTGTATTTCATGATTAACCCTATGAGTACCATAGAGGAAAAAATGCATTGCAATGTGTTTGCTACGCCTCTGTACTCAAAGGGTTAATAGGCTAGTGTAAGAAATCCCACAGAGCCTTCCCTTATAATTAGGACTCCCAATTAAACATTATTTGCAGTCTTAGTTGGAACACAGTTGTGCATACTAAGAGATTTGCTACAATCTAGCACATTAACTGTATATATATATATTTTTAAACATGCATCGCTATATGAGGGAGACGTCTATGGTACATAATGTATTCTATACATGACGGACTGTTATATAGCTAACTCAGACTTTCATCACAATCTTTTACTAAGCACACTGCTGTGGGGGGAAGCCCTGTGATTACGCTCTACAGCAGAGCGAATTATTATGATTATCTCTGATCAGCGTTAACTGATCGGTTCCGACTCAGCTAAGTGCAGTGTAATCAGTGTGGGCTCGACTGTACCGCACTACTACATTACATTACATCATGTAAGTTATACACTTTGTAGGCTTTTCAAGATTGCTTTTGTATCTGATTGTCACACTCTGAAGTACATCTTAAAGGGATAGTAATGTTTCATAATAAAAGCAGCTCTAATTAATCATCATAGTATTTGGACTTTGGAGAGTGTTATTTCAGTTCTGTCAGAGTTGTAGTTCAAGAGTAATTCAATGACAAAGTATCCCCTTCCTGCCCCTTTTACTGGTGTAACACTGCTCAGCCAGATCAGAAGGGAGGTGCCCAGGTAGACTGCAGAGAGGGACAATCTTCAATTAAGATAAGGGAAACACCTGAAAAACCTGTCAAGGGGGGCAGGGATTTCATTGTTCTCATAGGAAGAAGATTGTCCCCTTCTGTTATCTGTCTGGTCTATGGACTGGATTCCACATCTGAGAAGAGATGGCTTACACTAGGTAAAAGGGGCAGGAGATGAAACTTTGCTTGTGAATATCTCATAAACCATAAAAGTTTGAGAGATAAGACTTACATCGTTCTTCATGTTTTTTTTAATGCCTACAAAATAAAATAAAGTTAAAATGAAGTATTACTATCCCTTTAAGGTTAGTTTATATTTATGTACAACAGAAAGTTTACCCTCGCAATGTGTTAATTAAACAGGTCACTGTGTGAGTAAAACAATATCCAACTTGCCTTCAATAACACTCACAGTACTTCTCAGTAACTGCACAATAGTATATTAACCCCTTAAGTACTAGAATGGTGGAAAAATAATAATGTCTTGCCGGGGCATTATCCGGCTTGCCACTAGGTATAAATGTAAACGCTTCTATGGTGACATCACAGCTAGTTGGATTAGCCTTTTAATAATATTACCTCCATACCTATGGAACTCCATAACCCTCTTCCTATGGCTTGAAAAATCTCCCTCTGTCTTTAACCCTTTGAGTGCCAGAGGGGTACAGAACGCATTGCTTTGCAAAGGGTTAAGTCTTCCCTGAAATCTTATCTTCTGGAGCACTAGGACCATGCACTACGTTTTGGCAAACTCAGCACCTGTAATCTCAGAACTTGGCACCCTCTTACCCTGTTGTCTGTCTCCTATTTCCCATTTAGACTGTAAGCTCCTTGGGGCAGGGACTTCTCTCGTATTGTTTCTATGAATGTGGCACTTTTATCCCCTCTCATTTATTGTAACATATGTCTATTGTAATGAGCTGCGTTCACTGTGTGGCTCCATTTAAATAAAGATATACATACGTATACATACATCTGTAGTTTCAGTAAAAGTAAATCAATTGTATATTAACTCCTTGAGTACTAAATTGGTGGAAAAGATGATATGCTGTCAGAACGTTATCCGACTTGCTGCTTAGATTGAATATAGATGCTTCTATGGAGACTGAACAAATACACTTCTATGAATGGTTAAATTAAGTACTGTACTACCGGAACATTATCTGGCTATAATAAATAGTCAACCCCTTAAATGCTGAGGTGACAAAATACAGTTATACCAAGATTAATTCTAATAAAGCTGTATTAGACACCAGTGTGACTTCTATTAACTGTAGGGAACAGATTTTATTGCAAGACCGGAGGCTTTATTATGCTTTAACTTTCTTTACATTACTCCAGGTAGCAGCAAAATTTGTTTAAAAACAAACAGTAAAGAACCATAGAAAAACACTGTGTAGAATACAGTATGACTGGCTCCACCCCCACATCTTCCCCTCCAATCACATTCCATTGTCCAGTATAATACTCCTCCGATCACATTCCATTGTCCAGTATAATACTCCTCCAATCGGGTACAGCATCCTCTTTCTTTGCTGCTCCAGACTGGATAATTATTATTTACCTCAACTGCATTATGAATATTACTTATTTGAAGGCTACTTTGAAGTATTGTGTGATTTTTTCTTATTTTGCCCCCTTTATATTTCTCGGTTGATTCCTTTTTACTGATGCTTGTCTATTCCCAGTTTTTTCCCTTTCTGTAAGGAATTAATGTAGTGATTTTATGTTATATTTCTGTTAGTTTTCATTTGTTCAGCTTTTATCTCCTTTTTAATTTTACTTGCCTTCAGTCTTAATTTTAAACTGATTCCCCATTTCTCACTAATGATGCAAAGAGAAAAGAAGAAAAAAGTAGGCGCTTCCTCGTGTAATATTATAAGTGCTGTGTATCACCACACCTCCACCAATGTAAACGTACTCACAAAAAACATTGTTAGACTTCCACATACGTGTAGTCTAACTAATGCGGCTCAGGGATCTAATAGCCGTCCCTTGTAAGGCTTTCTTTTCTATCTGCTGCCCTTCTGAATCACTCCTCCACACGAAGGGTTAAAACATAGAAACAAAAAACACAAAGGGCGCCAATAGTGCCTTATCATTCACTCACTGGATAAATCACAATAAAGAGTATATAGATACACTCACATGATCAAATGGCTATACTCATATATATATATATACAACTACAGCAAATCACGCTTTCAGGGTATTATACCGTCTCTGTTCGGTAAAATATGCTCACGTCTCCCTTGGAAGGGTCTTCAATCTTCATTCATCGGTCTCCAGATCCCCCAGTGTATTTTTCAAATAGGAGAAAATCTTTTAACGGAAGAAAGCCACTCCACCAACACTCTCCGATAAAATCTATGTTTATTTAAAATCAATAAAAATTCCTACAAAGCTACGCATTTCGTAACAATATAGCCTTACTTTATCAAGTTATGTAGGTAATCTCCAGGAGTCCCCCTAATTCTAGGCTGACCAGACCTCACCTTTAACGGGGATGCATAGGAAAAATGCATACTGCAGGACTGCTTTGATTTCAGTGAAGTACTGCAAAATGGCTATTTCCCATGTGTCCCCGGTTAAAGGTGAGATCTGGTCAGCCTACCTAAATCCCCCCAAGGGATTTTGGGGAATTTAATAAGAAGGGAGGGAGAAAAGGGAATGGGAAGGATGGGAGAAAAGGAGAAGGAAGGGAGAAAAGGGAAGGAAGGGAGAAAATGATAGTGAGAGCAGGACAGGTCAGCTGTCTGTGCCTGATGCAAGACGTGCTGTGCTGCCCCTGCTGCCAGTCCCACCATTTCTGATCCTGCAGTCACTAGTGTTGTACCTGTTGCTAGTACTGAACCTGCTTCCAGTGCAGAACCTGCTGCCACCAATACTTTGCCTGCTGCTAGCTTTTCTTGTAGCACTCAGGGGGGGAGGAGAAGATGATGCCAAGTGTGACAGCAAGGGACCCTAAACCACACTTGCCATTCCCAAGCAGTCCTGCCACTGCTAGTACTACTGCTACTAAGGTCCAGCAGCTTGTTAGCCTTAGGAGTGAAGGAGGGGTAATTAACAATATGATATTACTAGTGACTGTGAGACTGAGGAGGAAGACTCTGTGGCTGAACTTGATGTGGTTGGTGTTAGTAGTAGCAATAATGGTGAAGCAGCCAGAGTGGTAGGGAAACATTTTACAGCATCCAGACTAGCGGTAAAGGGAGCCCACACCATTCTCCTGACCCTGGGACTGGGAGTTCTCCCCTTCCCTTCACTACAGTGTCCAGATGGAACATGATCCTGAAGAGGCCAGAACTGGTGTTGGGGGAGGAGAGCAGGCTAAGAATTAATACCACCACCACCACCACCAGCAGGAGCACAGATCAGCTGCCTGTGCCTGCTGTTACTGCTGCTAGTGCTAGTCTGCCTTCTTCTTCAGGTCAAAAGGCAATGGCAAGTGTGACATTAGGGGACCCTCTGTCATATTGCTCATCACCTCCTCCATGCAGCAGTGAGATGCCTGTAATGGAGCAGAAGCAATATATAGGACTAGTGGTGGTGGTGGTGATGATGCTGGAGAAGCTGGGTTGGAAGAGACATTGATGGCCTTTTTAGCAGAAACTGAGAAGGAATGGGAGACAGGAATGAAGATGGGCATCACCACCACCACTAGCAGTGACATCTTGGAATTAGAGGAATTTGCAACTGCTCTAATTCCTTCTGATGCTGAGATGCAAGGGCAGCAGGATGCTGAGGAGCAAGCTAGTGTGCCACAGACCACCATGGACACAGTGGGAATGGGGTCAACAAGAGATGCTGGACTAGGATAGGTTCCACTTGTCAGCAGTAGCAATAATCCTGATCCTAGTTGCTGTGCTGACTCTGAAGCAGTAACAGCAACAGCATCAACATTATTCGCTGCCACAGACAATGAAGGGGAATGTGGAGGACAAGAAAAAAGAGGCCATCCTTCTCCACTTTTTCCCTTCCTTGTGAAGTCATCATAGGTGTGAAATTATTTTTCTTTTGGGGCAGGCACAGTACAGTCATCAGCAATGGCACTGTGCACAATTTGTGACAAGTCAGTGAAAAGAGGAAAGGAGGGAACACACCTTGGCACAAGCTCTCTCATATCACACATGAAACACAGTCACCATAACATTTACATCAAACACGTTAAAGCCAAACAACCACCACAGAAATCAAGCACTGCCTTTGCTGTCCCTGACTCACCAGAAAGGCAACAAGAGGCGAGGGGGAGATCAAAGAGGAGGAGGAATAGAACAACTCAGGCAGAGACTGGAAGTTCCAGGACGAGTGAAACAACTAGCTCACCATCACCTTCTAGGTTAGCTACATCTCCTGCCAATCCTTCTTGTTCATTACTTCCCCCCCGAAATGATAGCCACTCTGTTGATGTTAGGATGTGGCAGTTCGTCTCTATCCATTGCACACTATGTGGTGCAATGACTACACATGCCAGTGTGGTGGAGGAGAATCACAATCAGTGCATCAAGCGGCATCTGAGGAGATTCCATCCTGCAGAATATGCTAGAATGGTGGCAGGGAGGGTTCATCAATACTATTAAACTGTCAGCAAGTTGTCATGTGTCTTTAGTGGGTGTGGAAAAGGGGTACAGTAACAGTGGCAGTACTTGGTTTTGGGTGTCATGGTGTTTGGTTACAGTTGTGGCCCCAGATGTTATTTACCACAAACATACTGTGCACACTGCAGTTGCTGAGGAGACCCACTGATCCTGCTCTCAAGGGAAAAAATATATTCTAATAACCACACACCCATGATGATTTTGGAGGAGGGACAGGTGGAGAAGATGTAATGGTCAACTCCACAAATACTGGAGGCTAATTATTCTGTTGCTACTGCCTCATGTGCATCACTGGAGCTAATCGTGGCAAATGGAACCTTCATCATCCATCTTCCATGTTACTGCTATTGTTGATCCCATTCCCTTTCAGCTGCCTAATCATCCTGCTGCTTAAACAACTCAGCAGCAGCAGTACAAATAGCAGTTGCAACTCAGGAGGACATTTGACAGTGGCCACTGGCCAACATGACCTGCTGGCATTAGGCCAGTAGGGCATTTTTATTTTTTTCTCAGGGCTTGTGTTTAAAATAAATAAATACAAACTAGTACTACAAAAAATAAACAATTTTTGGGGGGTTTGTTTCTAACAAACCTAAGTCCTACAAATCAATGTTTCCTTAGAGCTTGTGCAAAACAAGCTTAAGTCCTACAAATCAATGTTTCTTCAGGGCTTGGGCCTCTAATAAGTCTAAGTCCTACAAAGGCCTCTAACAACAAATCAAACAAATCATCCTCTACAAAATAGTCTATCAAGTCAAGTATTAGTCCACCCCAGTGGAAGCTTATGTCAGGGGGTTCCTGTCTCTGTCACTTTAAATACAAATGTCTTATTTTATTTTATTGATTTATTTTTTTATTAACTGTCCCCTCAATAGCAGTCAAGAAACTCCCCCAAAACAAATTCCTGTTCAAATGATTCATTCATTCACCAACACAGGCACCCTCATCAGACCCCTTTATACCATGTCTTAGCTTTTTATTATTTTATTTTATTTAGGATTTCTTTTTTATTAAGTGGCCCCCAATCCCCGCGAAAAAAGCGGAAGATCTGCACTTTTTGCGGGAAATTTTTTGCCAAGTGGAAAGTGGCATTTTTCGCCAATTTCAGTTTGAGGTGGAAAGTTTCACCCATCCCTAATCACCACACACAAGACCCTCTACTCTGGAGGTGATAATACCGAGTAAGATTAACAGAGCTCTCTAGAAACCAGAGTCATACAGCCTTCTTCTTCTTCTGAAGACTCTTATGAATCTGAGGACAATTACGCTGATTCCTCAGAATCAGACTGTAAAGACTTTCCTAAGTCAAAAAAGGTTAAACATTCTGAGTCTTCTAAGAATCAGGAATCGGGATCCATTCTGAATGATTAGGGTCAACCTTTGTTTGACCCAGAAGGAATAAAACATCCCAGATCTTCAGAATGGATACCGAGGGATCATGTCTTTAAATACATCGATTTTCGGATTAGAAATCTTTAGATAACAAGGCCAGAAATAAATTGAGGGTGGAATGACCTAGGCATTCTATCTAAAAATCATGCGAGACTCCTGTTCTGGTCTGATCCAGTTTTTGTCAAAATTGGGGAGTGATCCTAAAAAAGGTATTGACAGATCCCTTAAACTCTGTCAGGATAAACTCCTGGATATTGTCGGACCTGTTGCAAAAATTTGTGATATAACGGAAGAAGCCATCTCTACTAAGAATCCCTTGGATCTCGCTTTCTTGAGAGGATGGATCCAAAGGGAGTTATGTTTACTAAGAAATGCCAATAAGGCTCTTTATACAGAGAGGCGTCGTTCTATCCTGATAAGGATTGACCATAATTTATCAGAAACTGCTTCATCTGAAGTGGGTCCTGAATGTAATGGATTGCTTTTTGGAGACTCCTTTAATAAAGATTTTTTGGGAAGGCCGGGAAAAGAGGGTGTCGTATTCCCAGCCGATCATTACAGGGTCCTTCTAGGGGATGATCAAATTTCCAGCAAGACCCCTCAGGTTATGGAAGAAGTCCTGAATATCTGGAGACCAGGGCTCCCTTCTGTTTCTTCCATCAGAGAAGCAGAGTTTGGAGAACCAATCCCAACAGAGGATCTTCCAGTTCCAGGCCTTTTACAGGTATGTCCTTTTCCTCAACCTTTAATGGAGAACGTGGGTGGCAGACTCACCCCCTTTTTCCAAATGTGGTCTCAAATAACTTTGGATCAATGGATCCGTCAAACGATTTCAGGATATCAGATAGTTTTACACTCTCCCAGTTCAAATGCAAATTCCCTCTTCTTTCTTATACTCAAAGAAGGAAAGTCTATTAGTGAATTCAGCGGTCCAAGAGTTAAAGTTAAAAGGAGTCATTATTCAGGTACCACTGAATTCCCATGGTATATAAGCAATATTTTCTTGGTAAAAAAGACTCAGGCTTACACCCTGTAATAAATCTGAAAGAGTTAAACACTCATGTCGTGCACATGCACTTCAAAATGGAAGGGATTCATTGTCTCAGGGATTTGTTGATTCTATTGGACTGGATGGTGAAGTTGGACCTCAAGGATGCTTATCTGACTGTTCTCATGTTTTCGCATAATCAGAATTTCCTTCAGTTTCTCTGGGAAAGGAAAAAGTGGCAGTTCACCTGTCTTCCTTTTGGTCTTTCGTCAGCCCCGTGGTGCTTCACAAAGCTGATGAAACCGATAGTGTCTTTCCTGAGAAGCAGGGGAATTCGGATGTTCATTTATTTAGACAACATGCTAATCATGTATCAGGATCCTCATATGTTATACAATCAACTTCACCTGACTGTTCAATTGTTGACTCAACTCAGATTCCTTATAAACTGGGAAAAATCCATAGTAATTCCGACACGATAGATTTCCTGGGGTTTACGGTAAACTCTTTAACATCCTCTCTACTTCTTCCAAAAAAGAAATTGAAGTTCATACGAAAAGAGATTTGATCCATCTTGGTAAAATATTTAATTTCTTTAAAAATGATAGCAAGAATTGTGGGGTTCTTATTGGCCTCAATTCAAGCTATTTTCCCAGGTCCTCTGCATTACAGAGCACTTCAGAGATTACAAATTCTCCACCTTTGGAGAGGTCTGAGTTATACTGATATGGTTCCACTATCCTGGGAAGTGCAGGATGAATTGACTTGGTGGTTAAACCACATGGAGACTTGGAATGGCAAAGCCATTTTTGGCATGTCCCCAGATTTTGTAATAGAATCAGACGCCAGCTCGGCGGGCTGGGGAGCTCATTGTGGAAACCTTACCACAGGAAGCAAATGGTCAGATCTCAAACGACATATTCATATCAACTGTTTAGAGGTGTTAGCGGGATCTTTCGAGATCAAACATTTTTCCAAGGACATGACAAATAGTTGCATCCTCCTCAAGATGGACAATGTGTCTGCAGTCAGGTATATCAATCACCTGGGAGGCACAAAGTCAAAGAGTTTGGCCAATTTGGCAAAGGACTTCTGGTAGTTTTGTCTCGACAGAGACATCTCCATTCAAGCAGAATATCTTCCAGGTCTCTCCAATACTTTAGCGGATTGGAATTTGAGACATTTAGCGGATTACAGTGATTGGACTCTTCACAAATCCATTTTCAGGAAAATCAATTTCCTTTGGGGTCCTTTACACACAGATTTTTTTGCTTTAAGACTAAATTCTCAATTACAAACATTTTTCAGTTGGAGACCGGACCCAGAAGCTATTGCTTCAGCCACATTTCTTCAATTGTGGAGCAAGACCAGGAATTATGCTTTTCCTCCTTTCTCTATGATTCCCAGGTTCATTCTCCAAGTCAGGAAGCAGCGTGCCACCTTAGTGTTGATCACACCTTTTTGGATGGCTCAACCTTGGTTCCCCCCACTTCTGGCGTTGTCAGTAGATTACCCATGGATTCTACCCAATTTTCCGCAGTTGTTGACAGATCTTAGGGAACCCTCACAATCTCTTATTATCAAACCAGTTACATCTGATGGTTTGGCTGATTTCAGGGGTCCCTGGTATGTCAATGACTTTTGTAATCTGCTGTCTCGCTCATGTCCGAAGCTTGGGCTCCAGGAACCCGAGAATGTTACAAATATTGCTGGCCGACTTGGTCATATTGGTGCTTGGAATGGAATTTGGATCCCGTTTCTTCCAATTTAACCTCAGTTTTGAATTTCCTCTCTGATTGTTTTCAACAGGGTTAGGCCTATAGAATTACCAGTTTTTATAGGCCTTCAATTTCTGCAGGTCATTGTCATATTGACAATCTTCCAACAGGTCAGCAATCAGCATCCCCTTGTTTGTAAATTCATGGAAGGCTTTAAGTTATCATGACCTTCATCTGCCAAATATAGCAGGCTCTGGGATGTTGATATCATTCTTCGATTCCTTGAGTCCTGGCCAGAAAAAGATAGATTGTCACCAAAATTTCCATGTTGCTTTGTTTAATCTCGTTGCGTAGGGTTTGGGATGTTAGAGCCCTAGATGTAACTTCATGTTCTTTTGTGTTATCTTTCACATTTTTAGGAGAAATAAAACTAGGCAAATTTTCTATCTTTCCTTTCCACAAAAACCTCAACTTTGTGTTGGTCATTGTTTACAGGCTTATGAGTTAACCACTAGTAATATTAGACCAAAAAACTGTAACCAATTGTTGATTTCATTTAAGGAACCTCATCTCTTCAGACACTTTGCCTAGATGGATCCGATGGATCATGCAGTCAGCTGATATCGATGTCTCCCTTTTCGGGGCTCATTCCTCGAGAGGTGCTGTGGCCTCCAGATCTTTTTTATCTGATGGGAGCCTCAAAGACATTCTTAATGATTGGTCCAGATAATCCACATTTAAATCTTTCTATTCAAACCTATTTCTCATGTATCTTCAAATGTTATTAATCAGCTTTAAACTAGCATAATATAGCCTCCGGTTTTTGCAATAAAATTCAAGGATTTTCCTAACTGTGTAAAGGAAAGTCAGGATTTTATTAAAGACACGGAGGTGAATATTACCCCTCCCACTTTTACCCACCCTGTCATGGACTTTATTTCTCTTTGCAGGATAATTGTTTGACTGGTGTGGCCTGTGTTTAAGATGGAATCTACCGTTATGTGATGAGTTTGATATGTTTTCAGGTTTATCTGTTCGTTCACCAAAGAAAGAAGATGCTGTACCAGATTGGAGGAGTATTATACTGGACAATGGAATGTGATTGGAGGAGAATATGTAGAGGCGGAGCCAGTCATACTGTATTCTACACAATGATTTTCTATGATTCTTAACTGTTTGTGTTTAAACAAATTTTGCTGCTACCTGGATTTAAGAAAGTTAAAGCATAATATTCATCTCTGTGTCTTTAATAAAATCCTGCCTTTCCTTCACGAAGCTAAGAAAATCCTTGAATTGTAGATCAAGTTCTACAGAGAGCCTAATGCATCGGAACAGTTCTCAAAGGTGAATTGATCTGTAAAGATACAATGTCGGGGCACAATCTGGGGATTATGCTCCCGCTTTTTTCACTTAGGACAATACTATTAGCGGTTCTGATTTGATCCCAATGCCTAGAAAATTAGTGTGTAACAGCTTTAGTTTGTATTATATCATTCTTGGAGAGCCGGACTGTTCCCTGGCATTATATCTGTACTGATCAAGTCATTTTGAGAACTGTTCCGTTGCATTAGGCTTTCTGCCGAATTTGATCTACAATCTATTCTCTACAGGTAATACAAGTAACAAGCCTATTAACCCTTTGGGTAGCAGAGGGGTAGCAAACACATTGCAATGCATTGCTACCTCTCTGGTACTCATAGGGTTAATCATGCAATATAAATGCAATGAGGGCATGTCGAAAAACATTAGAGAAAAACAATGTTGAATTTAAATGGAGAAAAAAGTCATGGGAACACTGTAAGTCAAATTTTAAAGGGGGGGTGGTTAAAATCTCGAATGTGAACAATATTTGTTGAATTAAAACGGTGAAAGTAAGCACTATATTTAGAATTCCAAAGATGGGTTTGATATGTCAAAGGGGGCACTCTATGTCGGATTTTGATAATGTGGTGAACATATCTAACACTAAACTTGATCTTTCTGTCATCAAACTTACACCTACTTCCTGGGACTTTGACATTTTGTGTGTTTTTTAGGTGGTAGTTGAGTAAAAGCAGACAGCGCTAGTTTTGTTAGTTCGTAGAAAAGTGCTGTCTACACCAGTTTTGTTTTACCATAATACCGGTGTAACACGTGTTTGCAAAAAACACATTGCTTTTATAGCCATTCATGCAAATGTGAAAATAATACCTGCAAGATAACTCAGGAAAAATTGATAGAGAAAGGAGTTTGTAACCCTAACATCTCTTCACATGTGTATAGATGCCTGCCGTGTTCCTTTCCTACAACCTCCCTGATAACCTTTTCAAGTGGCAACCAAGGCAACTAGACTGAAGCTTTCTACACTGTGATTAACCTATTTTACTAATTATACTACCTACTCCCTGTTCCAGAAATAAGACAGTGAAGCTCGTGAGGTGGATGAATTCTGTAATCAAAGGTATTTGTGACCAAATGAATGATATGATTAGGCCAGATGATGTCCCCCGTGAGTAGACGATTGTGTTACACAAAATATTGCTGATCTACCCTATTCTGAAGCAATTTGGGGAACCAATAATACTTTTAATAATTTAACATGTGTTTCAAATAATGTTACTAATGTTGAATGTGAGAAAGGTTTTGGTAGAAAATGATTAAGTATTGATGAAATCTTTATTACTACAGGAAGCTTATTAAGTGATGCTGTATCTATTATTAGCCATATTTCCTCCTTAAAATGATGCAACACTTAAGAGAGGTATATTAGTGTTGAGAAATCATATGGTAACTCTAATGTCTCAGCAATACCAGGTACCATTACAGTCTCTGAGTTTCTTATGGGTGTTGTATTATTAAACTTACAGCTATGGTAATATAGACACCTCATTGTTGCATACTGAAAGGATAAGTAAGCACTTATCCCTGAATACAAAAAAATTTGAGGATATTTCTAACCTAATGAAGGCAAATCAGGATTTTATTAAAGACTAGCAACATGGGACGGCGTTGCCCGTCATGTTATGACCATTGGGCGCATGTGTGTGAAATGCAGACACACTGATAAACACAGACATATGCAACACACAGGCAGACACATACCATACATCCCAAGTGTCCCTCTTTAGGAGTGACAGTCCCTCTTTGAGGGCCAAATCCCTCTGTCCCTCTTTCCCACCCTGTTGTCCCTCTTTTTAGGAGGTCAGACTGTGTGCAGGGCCGGCTCCACCTATAGGCGAGGTAGGCGCCGGCCTAGGGCACACACGTACTGGGGGCGGGGGCATGCAGCGGAGAAGAGCTGCGCCCGCACACACCACGCCAGGAACCACAACACAGTCAGGTCTATGTTGCTACAGCGCTCCCTCATCTGGTCGGATCTTTAGTAATGCAGAGCGTGCTGGGAGTCATGATCTCCTGCCTCGCTCTGCATTACTGAAGAGAAGACTGCACGGGAGATACAGGTATGTGATGGGGGGCAAGTTGGAGCTGAGGGGGCATAGTGGAGCTGAGGGGGCAAGTTGGAGCAGATGTGGGGCAAAGTGGAGACGATGGGAGCAAGTTGGAGCTGTTAGGGGAAAGCTGGAGCTGAGGGGGCATAGAGGAGCTGGTGGGGGCAAGTTGGAGCTGATGAGGGTCAAAGTGGAGCTGATGAGGGTCAAAGTGGAGCTGAGGGGGGGCAAGTTGGAGCTGAGGGGGGGCAAGTGGAGCTGAGGGGGGGCAAAGTGGAGCTGGTGGGGCAAGTTGGAGCTGCTGGGGGCATAGTGGAGCTGATAGTGGAAAGTTGGAGCTGAGAGGGCATAGTGGAGCTGGTGGGGGCAAGTTGGAGCGGATGGGGGGCAAAGTGGAGCTGATGGGGGTAAGTTGGAGAGGATGGGGGGCAAAGTGGAGCTGATGGGGGTAAGTTGGAGCTGAGGGGGCAAAGTGGAGCTGAGGGGGCAAAATGGAGCTGGTGGGGGCACGTTGGAGCTGATGGGGGCAAGTTGGAGTTGATAGGGGCAAAGTGGAACTGGTGGGCCAAAGTGAAGCTGATAAGGGGCAAGTTGGAGCTGGTGGGGGGCATCTCTTACAGGCATCTCCAGAACAGGGGCAGAGTGGCTCAGGGGGCAGAGAGAGGACAATCATGAAAAGAGGTTGGGTATAAGTAGGCAGGGTATAAAGGGGTGGGACACAAGGGGTGGAGCGAAATGGGCGGCAAAATTAGGTTTTGCCTAGGGTGGCAAAAATCCTTGCACCAGCCCTGACTGTGTGGTGTGTATTACTTTGCTCTACAGCAATAAAGCAATAAACTTCAGTATATGTGTTTATACATTAGTCTGTGCAAATTAAATACTTTGGTCTTGAACTAAATCATTTATTCAGTTACATAAATAGCCAGTAATAGGTCATGAAATAACCTAAAAATTCTTACTAATGCCCCGCCCACCAGCCACACCCCCAATAATATCACCTAAAACTAATGTGTCCCTCTTTGGCCCTGTGAAATGTTGGGAGGTATGCACATACACACAGTGAGCGGCAGAGACATGCAAAACACATGTACACACAGACACAGTGGAGATGCACACATGGACACACATATGTAACAGAGATGTACACACACAGACACGCAACATATATGAGCAGAAACACATGTGCTCATGAGTTGTGTACCCCTCTGGCACTCAAAGGGTTAAGGTATAGAGAGGCATGTCAGAGTTAAATAGCAGTGGGAAGTGTGTTCATACCTGGGAACACTGACTTGTGAAGTCCCTAGAGGGGACTGATGTGGTGCTGATGTGGAGAGACAAATGGGGCAATCTGGGTTAAAAGTGGGTGGGGCTTAATCGCGAGTAGGGGGCGGGGCTTAACATAAATGTGAAAAAGTGTTAGTAATAGGCTGGGGAAGGAGGAGAAGTGGGAGGGAAATGCAAGTTTACAGTGTGAGGGGTTTTAACACACTCCATGAGGGGTAAAACTTGATACAGAACCCTGTGGCAGTCAGTGGGTTAAGTGTGAATCTGATGGCTGTCTGTCCTGTGTCTTGCATGGCAAATGGTGACAGTGAAGAAGTAATTCAGCAATGAGGGCCTACCTTAACCCTTTGAGTGCCATTTTGTTCCCCTGGTGATGCAGCACCATTCAGTGGCTTTACTACAGGTCCTGCTGAGGCCACTGGGAGTCAAGGTGAGTGACTGTGTGTCAGCCATCTTTCTTTCTGGCTTTGTGTGTGTGTATGGGTGTTTGGTGCTGTGTGAGTGGGGCATGAGTGTGTAATACCTGTGAACTTTTACTTGTGGAGTCCCTCATGTGGTGCTGATGTGGAGAGAGCAATGGGGCAATCTGGGTTAAAAGGGGGCGGGGCTTAATCGCGAGTAGGGGGCGGGGCTTAACATAAATGTGGAAAAGTGTTAGTAATAGGCTGGGGAAGGAGGAGAAGTGGGAGAGAAATGCAAGTTTACAGTGTGAGGGGTTTGAACACACTCCCTGAGGGGGAGTGGCAGTCAGTCCTAGTCCCTGTGGCAGTCAGTGGGTTAAGTGTGAATCTGATGGCTGTCTGTCCTGTGTCTTGCATGGCAAATGATGACAGTGAAGAAATAATTGAGCAATGAGGACCTACCTTAACCCTTTGAGTGCAATTTTGTTCCTCTGGTGCTGCAGTACAGGTCCTGCTGAGGCCTCTGGGAGTCAGGGTGAGTGACTGTGTGTGTGTGTGTGTCAGCCATATGTATTTCTGGCTTTGTGTGTGTATGTGGTGCTGTGTGTGTGAGTGGGGGCATGTCTGTTTGGTGCTGTGTAAGTGGGGCATGTGTGTGTGTTTGTGTGGTGCTGTGTGAGTGGGGCATGTGTGTGTGGTGGTCTGTGTGTGTGAGTGGGGCATGTGTGAGTGGGGCATGTGTGTTTGTCTGTGGTGTAGGAGCAAGTGGCGGCCATATTGTTTTTTTCTGACTTTGATAGTGGTGGGCGGGCTGCATAGTGGGGGCGGGCCAACTCCCTGCATGATTGAATCACCCAATAGGAGTAGTAACTCCTGCTTTATGCCTCCCCTGGGTGTGTTTTGGCAGGCACAAAGTCTTCTTTTATATATATAGACAAGGAGGTTAATATTATGCTTCATCTTTCTTTACTTTCTCCAGTAGCAGCAAATAAACATTGTACAACTTAAAGAGAAAACATTCCCAATTCAAACAAGGTAACCCCACCCCTTAGAATACTCTCCACCAATCCCTTTACATTATTCCCTATAAACTATTAAACTGTTGTCCTTTCTTCCTCTTTCTTTGATGTGACCTCTATGACTTTGAACTCAATCGAATTTCAGCTTGTACATGTAACCAATGAGACAATTTCTTCCTTTGTTATTATCATTGAAACTTCAACTTTCCTTTATCATATCTTCTTCTTTGCAGATAAGAATCATCTTAAAACAAAACAAAGAGAACAATTGATGGGGTGGTATATTAGGGAGGGATAATATTCACCTCCTTGTCTTTAATAAACTCCTAACTTTCCTTCACGAGGTTAGGAAAATCCTTGAATTTTATTGAAAGACAGGTAGTTCATATTATGCTAGTTTAAAGCTGATTAATAAAAGGATTTAAAGGTAGATTCATTGGACCAATCTGCTGCTTTGAGGATAACTCCGCAAGAAAAGATTTTGAGGCCATAGGTAGGGATGGGCGAAAGATGTCGCCGTGTTCATGCGGGAAATTTCATGAAAACTACATTGTTATCTGCTTTTTCGTGTTAAAATCCACTTTAAAAATAGTGGTTACATTTACACATCTTTTGCCCATTGGCCAAAATTTTTCACCATTTTTTCAATGGCTAAAAAGTTTCCACCCATTGATTTACTTTGTTTTCGCACTTCCGCTATAAAAACGTGATGTTTTCGTTGAAGGCAGACACAATAAAAGCAGCTACAGAGTGAGATAGACGTACTGTGGTGGTCTATTGCGATATTTTGCAAAAAGTGAGGCATGAGAGGCTCACCTATCACTATGAGCAGGGTGAAAAAAAATCAATGGAGGAGCTGGAAGGACCATTTTGTGTCCACTGAGTCTGAGGAGGAGGAGGAAGGGACCACTACTGTACCAATGCTGTCCAGTCCCCCTAAATCACCCCAAGGGATCTTGGGGAATTTAATGAGAAGGACTGGAGAAAAGGGAATGGGAAGGGAAGGAGAAAAGGGTAGTACTAGTGAGAGCAGGACAGGTCAGCTGCCTGTGCCTGCTGCAAGATGTGCTGCCAATACTACCAGTGCCACAATTGCTGTTCCTGCAGCCACTAGTATTGTACCTGCTGCCAGACGTGCTGTCCCTGCTGCCCATGCCACCATTGCTGTTCCTGCTTCCACTAGTGTTGTACCTGCTGCCAGAAGAGCTTCTACTTCTGCTAGTGCTAGTCTGCCTTCTTCAGGTCAAAAGGAAAGGGCAAGTGTGACATTAGGGGACCCTCTGTCACATTGCTTGTCACCACCTCCAAGCAGCAATGAGATGTCTAGAATAGAGCAGTAGCAACAATAGCATGTAGGGACTAGTGGTGGTGGAGATGATTATGGAGAAGCTGGGATGAAAGAGACATTGATGGCCTTTTTAGCAGAAACTGAGAAGGAATGGGAGACAGGACAAGGACATCCTGGAATTAGAGGAATTTGCAACTGCTTTAATTCCTTCTGATGCTGAGAAGCAAGGGCAGCAGGGTGCTGAGGAGCAGGCTAGTGTGCCACAGACCACCATGGACAAAGTGGGAATGGGGTCAACAAGTAATGAGGGACTAGGACAGGTTTCACTTGCCAGCAGTAACAATACTCCTGATCCTAGTTGCTGTGCTGACTCTGAGGCAGTAGCAGCAACAGCAGCAACATTATCTGCTGCCACAGACAATGAAGGGGAATGTGGAGGACAAGAAGAAAGAGGCCATTCTTCTCCACCTTTCTACTTCCCTCTGAAGTCATCATAGATGTGGGACTATTTTTCTGTTGGGGCAGGCACAGTACAGTCATCAGCAATGGCACTGTGCACGATTTGTGACAAGTCAGTGAGAAGAGGAAAGGAGGGAACACACCTTGGCACAAGCTCCCTCATATCACACTTGAAACACAGACACCATGACATTTACATCAAACACGTTAAAGCCAACACCCACCACAGGAATCAAGCACCGCTTTTACTGTCCCTGACTCACCAGAAAGGCAACAAGAGGTGAGGCAGAGATCAAAGAGGAGGAGGAATAGAACAACTCAGGCAGAGACTGGAAGTTCCAGGACGAGTTAAACAACTAGATCACCATCACCTTCTAGGTTAGCTACATCTCCTGCCAATCCTTCTTGTTCATTACTTCCCCCCCCGAAATGATAGCCACTCTGTTGATGTTAGGATGTGGCAGTTCGTCTCTATCCATTGCACACTATGTGGTGCACTGATCACACATGCCAGTGTGGTGGAGGAGAATCGCAATCAGTGCATGAAGCGGCTTCTGAGGAGATTCCATCCTGCAGAATATGCTAAGATGGTGGCAGGGAGGGTTCATCAATACTATTAAACTGTCAGCAAGTTGTCATGTTTCCTTAGCGGGTCTGGAAAAGGGGCAGTGGCAGAGTCGCAGTACTTGGTTTATGTTGTCATGGTGTTTGGATACAGTTGTGCCCCCAGATGTTATTTACCGCACACACACTGTGCACATTGCATTTGCTGATGAGACCCAAGTTTCCTGCTCTCAAGGGAAAAAATATATTCTAATAACAACATACCCATGATGATTTTGGAGGAGGGGCAGATGGAGAAGATTTAATGACCAACTTCTTCTTTTCTCCACATAGACTGGAGGCTACTTATTTTGCTGCTACTTCCCCCGCATTACTGCATCACTGGAGCCAGTTGTGGCAAATGGAACCTTCATGATCCATCTTCCATGTTACTGCTATTGTTGATCCCATTCCCTTTCAGCTGCCTAATCATCCTGCTGCTTAAACATCTCAGCAGCAGCAGTACGAACAGCAGTTGCAACTCAGGACTCAGAAGGACATTTGACAGTGGCCACTGGCCAACATGACCTGCTGGCATTAGGCCAGTAGGGTACTTATATTTTTTTCTCAGGGCTTGTGTTTTGAAAAAAAAAATAAAATAAAAATAAAACTAGTCCTACAAAAAAATAAACATTTTTTGGAGGGTTTGCTTCTAACAAGCCTAAGTCCTACAAATCAATGTTTCTTCGGGGCTTGGGCCTCTAATAGGTCTAAGTCCTACGAAGGCCTCTAACACCAAATCAAACAAATCATTCTCTGCAAAATACTCGATCAAGTCAAGTATCAGTTCACCCCAGTGGCATGATTAATTCATTCACCAACACAGGCACCCTCTCAGACCCCTTTATACCATGTCTTATGGTTTTTATTTTATTTTATTTAGGATTTCTTTTTTATTAAGTGCCCCCCAATTCCAGTAAACAACCTCCCCAAAAACCATCCCCTGTTCAACTGATTCTTTCCCCACACCCCACCAATACAGGCACCCTCATGCCCCTTTTATACAATGCCTTTGTGAAATAAAATATTATTTGCTATGTGTTGTGTGTAACTTCTATGTTCCCATTGATTTCAATGGAATGAAAAAAAACAGAAGAAAAGAATGTTCTTAGGATGTCAGTCATAGCCTTATCTTCACTAATTAATTCACCCATCTCAGATTTAACAGAACCAAAATCATCTTTAATATTTTTGTTATTAATATACTTGCAGAATTGTTTAGGATTTTTCTTGCTTCTTTGCAATACATTTCTTTTTTTTAAGTTTTCAAAAGAGCTTTATTAAGAGTAGACAAGTAACAATATGAAAAATGAAGTACATCCAACAGGCATAAAAAATATTTGAACATTAAGAACAAAGGAGACATCGTCATGTAAGGAGTACCTAGGCACAAAGTACTTTTCAAACATAGCAAAATCAGTCATAATAGTACATTGTTCAAGATTATAAATTAAAATAAGAGCTTTTAACAAAGAGCAAAGATGAAAAAAGGTTGGATGTGGCTCCAACGGCTAGAGCAGGAGAGAAAAAGAAAAAAGAATGAGAAGAAAATGGAAGGAAAGTAAGGAAAGAGAAGGGAAGAAAGAAAAGAGATGGAGAAAGGGGGGAGAGAGAAGAGAAAAAAAAATATGACACCAACATGACACACAAGGGAGGGAGAGGCATCCATTGAAAAAAAATCATGGAATAAAAGAAGGAGTGGAGGAAATTGGTCTGTCCAAAAGAGGTAACCAGGAGCCAAAAGCATATTGATAGACCATATCTTGTCCTCATGATAGGCTATGAAGACGCTCCATGTCCAAGAAATGTTTCGTCTCAACTATCCATTCTGACATTGTGGGAGGGGGGAGGAAAGCCACTTGCGAGAAATGCAAATTCACGCCGCCGAGAGCAACAGTAACCGTGAGCGGGTAATTGAGACTTAGACAGAGATCGTTGGGCGGTTGGAGGAAAAATATTCAACAACATAAGTTAGGGCAAGAGAAGAATGTAAGTACCTGTGAGCAAACAAATCATGTTGTGTACGGATTTCCAAAAGGTCTGGATATAGGGACAGATCCACCATATGTGGGAGAGAGAAGCATTAGGAGACCCACATCTCCAACATAAAGATGAATAAGTAGGTCTAAAGGAGGAAAGAAGTAAGGGAGACCTGTACCACCTGACCAAAAGTTTGTAAGAAACGTCTCTATATCTCATGCTCTTCAAAAGAGACCAGTTAATCTTAAAAGATGAAATCCAATAAGCCTCATCCAAGGTACCATTCAGTTCATTCTCCCAGGCCACTTTGTAGCTGAGATTTAAGCTTTGAGTTGATAATTCACAGGCTGCCGTCAGGAGAGTATATAATTTGGATATTCCTTTTATGAGAGGAGACTCCATAATAAGTAGGTTTTCAAAGGTGGTTAATTGTCTTAGCAGATAGGAACGTAAGGGAGGAGAACTTAGGAAGTGTCTGACTTGAAGGTATCTCCATTGTTCCGATTTTGGTAAATCAAAGTGAAAACAGAGATATTGAAAAGTAAATAGCCCATGTTCGGAAAATAAATGGTCCAGGTCAGAGGGATCAAGCTGAGAAGGGATATGGGTGCCAACCAGGAGGAAAGTCCGGGTTAATCAATATAGAACGAAACGGTGAAGGAGCAGGAGCCAGGGAATAACGTTTGGAGCACAAACACCATTGTCGAAGTAAGTGGGGGACAATCGGTAGGCACAGCATTGTAGAGGGTATAGAGGACTGTTTAAACCAAAGCAATTGATGGAACAAAAGCGAAGGTGTAGTAGATTGAAGGAGCCATGCCCAATCCTTCACAGTGGGATAATGCACCATATCAAAGCGTAAGGAGAGAAGTGGCATGATAATAACATAATAAATCAGACATACCCAGACTTCCCAAGAGTGGGTTATGAGTCAAAATAGAACGATGTACCCTAGGACGTGTTTTGGACCAGATAAAGGAACGAAGGAGATCACCTAAATTCTTGAGCCACGAGGGGGTAATAGAGAGAGGCAATGAGCGCATAACATATAATATTTTAGGAAGCATAACCATTTTAACTAAATTTATTCTACCCACCCAAGAGACAAAGACATGGGTCCAGGATGAAATATCCAAACAAATGGTGTGCAAGAGTGTTTCAAAATTACGGGGTAAAAGGTCAGAAGGGCAAGGAGTAAGATGAATTCCAAGGGATTTGATAGACACAGAGGCCCAAAGAAAGGGAAACTTAGTTCGTAGTGCGTTCTCCATCTTAGAAGGTATATGAATGGGGAGAATCTCCAACTACTATCCCCTGTATGTTAGGGTGTTTTTGAATCGAGGCAAGTAGAGGTTCAAGTGTGAGCGCAAAGAGAAGGGGAGACAGTGGACATCCTTGGCGTTTGCCATCGGATAGACAGAAAATAGACGAGAGAAGGCCATTGACCGAGACTCTAGCAATGGGCAAAGTATACAAAGAAAGGATGGCAGTGAAAAAGCGAGGACCAACCCCAAGAAATCTCCGGTCTACCCATAAAAGCCTTTTCTGCATCTAATGAAAGAAGTATAGACATTGTAGGCGATCGATGAGCAGCTTGAAGCAGGATGATGGCTTTAATTATGTTGTCCCTAGCTTCTCGTTTCGGAACAAAACTTGATTGATCCACATAGATCAGGTCAGGTAAGAAAGCTTGAAGCCTAGTAGCAAGAATTTTAGCAAAGAGCTTTAAATCCGTGTTTAAGAGTGAAATTGGCCTGCAACTGCTACAGAGGGTAAGATCCTTATCGGGCTTAGGGATGACTGTAATATGAGCAGAGGAAGGCCAAGGGGAACCCTCTAAAACAGAATTAAAAGCGGATAACATTTAGGAAGAAAGGACATCAATGAAAGACTTATAATAACGTACGGTGTAACCATCTGGTCCTGGGATTTTTCCTGACCGGAGTATCCTTTAGAGCAGCACGTGGTTCCAATAAAGTGATGTGAGCTTCCAAAGCAGCAACATCAGTAGGCAACAAACGCGGTATGTCCACTTGTTTTAAAAAAATCAGTTATAAGTGTCGAAAGAGGGTGAGGGGCGTGTGCCTGAGTATTACAGAGAGAAGAATAGTAGTCTCTGAATGCCTCCTCAATTTGTTCATGAGAATGTACTTGTGAAGTAGTAGAAGTATGAATGGAATGAACTTGTGTAAAAGCTCTATCCCTTTGGATGAGATTAGCGAGAGTTTTTCCACACTTGTTACCCAATAGATAGTGACGGTAGCGATACCACATATGTGATTTGATAGAGACACCTATGAGGTAGTCAGAAAGCTCAGAGCGTAGAGATGACAATCTACATAGAAGAGAGGGAGAGAGAGATTTCTTATGTAATGATTCAAGATGTTTAATTGAAGTTTGGATGGAGTCAAGACGCTCACGCTTTTGTTTGTTTTTCCAGCTGCGAAGGGATAAGAAAGTACCCCGAACAAAGCATTTATGCGTCTCCCAAATGGTCAAAGGAGTCCCGTCAGGTGATACATTTGTCGAAAAAAAGAGGTCCAAGTCAGCTTTAATTTTCGAAAAGGTAGTAGTATCCTATAGGAGGGCATCATCTAGCCACCATGTGGGAGGAACAGGAGGAGATGAACATATAGAAAGCAAGAGGGATACCGGAGCGCGATCTGAAAGAGTGATATTGCCGATGTCAATAGATTTAATGGCCAAAAGTTGCGATTGACTTAAGAAAATATAATCTAATCTAGAGTAGGAGGCGTGGGGGTGGGAGTAAAAAGTGTAATCCCTAGTATGCGATGGTTAAGAGGTTTCGAAAAAGCTGAAGGATCCTAAAACCCGTGGTCGGGGAGTGAGAAGGTCTTGCAGAAGAGAGATCAAGGTGAACATCTATACCTACATTAAAGTCACCTCCAATAAGCAAAATACCATTTGTGAATTGTGTAAGTTTGTTCAAGGTAGACTGAAAAAAATGAATTTGTGAGGAGTTAGGCGCATAAATGTTGGCCAACGTATAGACGGAATTTGGTATTTTGCCTTTTAAAAAAAAAGAAACGACCATTTGAATCAGACATAGAGTCCAACAACGTCCAAGGGAGTCTACGATTAAAAAGGGTGGCGACACCACATTTACTCTCAGTTGCCGAAGCCGGCCATACATGAGGGAAATGTCAAGTAGACAAATTGGGTTGATTATGTATCATACAATGAGTTTCCTAGAGGAAAACTATGTCAGAATGGAGCCGAGCGAGCTCTCTATGGATCATGGAGCATTTCTGAGGGCTATTAAAGCCCTTAACATTATAAGAAGTAACTTTTACATCAGATATGGTCATAATAACATGAAAAGGAAAGGGTGAATGAAGCGAAAGAGAAAAAATAAGGAACAAGGGAAGTCACCTCCCACTGGACATAATCTAAGTTTGTGAACCCACGGAAGCTATATCCCATATTGAAACCCCTGAATTTAGTTAGCGTAGAATAAAGTATGTTTAAGTCAGACATGAGACAGAACCTCACCAAGACAAGACACATATACCAGGGATAAGACAAACAGGACAAAAGAGAGTAAAGAGAAAGAAAGAAATAGTAAGAAATAAGGAAAACGAAGAAAAAAGAAAAGCAAGGCAAATAAGAAAAGAAAAAGGGAGAAGAGAAACAGAGTAAACTGATCCGCTAGGCGAGCTCCACGCACAGAGAGTACAGGGGAGCCATCGCCCTGTACAGGAGCGGTAGGGTGAGGTACAATTGCAATAAAATAGAGAAAAAAAAGAAAATAGAGAAGAACAGAAAGCAAATGCAACATATGCACACATACACACAAAATTATGGGAGATGAGATAGGGGAGGTGGACGTGGAGAAGGGGAAATATGAGCCCAACTGACTGCCAATTTAAGAAAGCAGCTTATAGAAGGGTATCCAATATATAAAGGAGGGAGGCCGGAGGGGAAACACATAAGAAGGGAGAGTGAGAGAGGAACACAAGTATACAAGGAATGTATCAGAAGATAAGCAAAAATAGGACTTGGCATAACGAGTAATAAATATAAATCTCAAAGATACAGCGTAGACACAATATTGGCAATACAAAGCATGAGTAGGAGGCTGATGTTTAATCTTTAGCAACTTGGTACCTATTCATAAGCAGTGGGGGAAAATTTACAGCAGGGGACATAGTCATGTAGGGAAGAGAACGACAGGTACCAGCTCTCGGTAACAACCGGGATCCCCGAAAATCTGAGGGGATGCAGGATGGCACCCAGATTGGACCCCAAAGCTCTCTATCAACACCAGCATATCTACTGAGTGGAAGTACAATGTTCCCATACCTGGAAAAGCTCTAAACATTTTCTAAGTATGGAAAGACCAATGTCAGACAAGGTCGGTATACCTTCGACGCTCGGACTGCAAGGGCGAACAGCATCAGAGTACCAAGCATTGAAGATCACAATACAACTAACGTATGAGGGCATAATGACATCGATAGAAGTAGACATGAATGCATATTCCTTTAGTACGATGTATATCACATGGCCATATAGAATTTAAATGGAGAGGTGGTATGAAAACAAATAGGGGAATCAGGTAGATAACGACTAATAAAAAGTAGGCAGAACACAAAGGGCTGAAGAGAAAGGGGCGTGTCGGGTAGCCCAGTGACTAAGGAATGGAAATATAAGAGGTGGCTACAAAGAAGCAAAGAAGAGTCATAATAGGTAACCACAAAGGCAAATGAGTTTGACTTTCCCCACCTTGAACAGCAGTGCAGATAATCACAGAACAGAACCAGTTCCGTGACTCCCCCAGGGACCCCACTTGCCTACCCAAACAAGGGAGATGGCCCGGGAGCCACAGGGAAGCCAGGGAAGGGGTGCGACTCCATCGAGGTCAGATGGAGGGGAAAACGGAGTCATAGTATAGTATAATATAAAACTGAAGATATAACATTAGCAACAAAAAAGAATCTAAAGGAATATCCGTCATTGTAGGTCCCTGAGCAGGAACAACACGGATTCAGATGGAATTGTATAAACACCAGAACCAATAGTGGGAATGAACGTGTAAATGAAAACATCACAAAGATAAACAGGTCTATACTGCCGGTTGAGGCGAGGTGGCAGGAGGATACAGAATGTCCCTTCGATTCTTGCATAAGATAACCTGAATTTCCATTTCGTTGTAGGGGGTAGAGTGTTTGTTCCTACAAGCATGAATCAGCGCCTCCTTGTCTCTATAATAATGCAAGCGACATATTATATCCCTCGGAGGATCTCCAGTATTCTGAGGACGTAGTGCCCTATGGGCTCTATCCAATACAATGGAATCCTTGTCTGAGCATTGAAGAATATGCGCAAAGAAACCTTGCAATAAAATCATTAAATCTTTTGGAAGTACAGTCTCAGAAACATTACGTAGTCATAGATTATTCCTCCTGCCACGATGGTCGAGGTCATCCAACCTATGTTGTAGTGTCTGGATCGTTTCTTTTTGCGATGTTAGGCGCTATTCCATCATAGCAAACAAGTCTGAGATTTCAATGTTCCACTGCATCCATTCTGACAGTAAGAGAACGTAGGTCTTGGCATAAGTCTGAGATTGCTGCAGCAAAAGACACCTTAATGTCATCTGCCAAAGCCTTAAGATCGTCTTTGGTAGTCAGAGAGTCCATTATATCGTGTGGAATAAGTGTCGGAGTATCCATGGGTCCAGATGTAGTAAATGTAGCAGTAGTGTAGTATCTACGTGCTCTGTCTCGGGCTCTGTGGGAATAGATACTTGGCAGGAGTGCCACTGCAGGAATGGCGCCAAAGAGCTGTCATGGAAAAGTGATTGTCTTGCTTGTTTGGACCCCTTTTTCTTACGAGTAGGAATAGGTGGAACAAGGGCAACTTCATAGGGGGGAAGCAGTGGATCCGACGTCGGTACAAGAAGGCAAATATTAGAAATTAGGCAGTTTGCCCCAGGAGCTCTTCTCTCAAGCGTCCATCCGCACTGGAAGTCGGGAACGCCCCCCTGCAATACATTTCTAATCAGTAGACCAGCAGCACTCATACTGAAGCTCTTGTTAATGATTTATTAGCTTGCATAGATCTTACTATTTGCTACAACCGCTGAGAATCCAGACTCTTTCAGGGTGACTCTCCAGAGGAAGAAGTTACTTACATTAATCAGACTTTAAATGCAGTTTCTCTAGTATTCACATCCCCGTATATGGGTTGTCCGGGGTTAAAGGGACACATTAGTCAAACTTAAAATGCGGTTTCTCTTGTATTCATATCCCCGTATATGGGTTGTCTGGGGTTAAAGGGAGACACACGAGACTGCTTTACCAGATAATTATAATTGACATCCCAAGATTGTTCTTCTTAAAACAGGACAATACTGCAATTTATATAAATTTCCATAAATACCTATGTATATTGACAAAACAATTGCAAACATACAAGCCAGTTTATGATCGAGGGGTAAAGTTAAAATTGTCTACCCTAAACTAAAATGGCCAATTAATAATCTCCATCTCCCCTGTCTTCCACCCCAGTATCTCAATTCAGCACTTTTTACAAATCAGTGGTGTACTGGCACAAATAAACAAGCAGATCAGTAGGAATAAACATGTGTGTAATTTAACCTACACACAATCAGCGGATAAACAAACAGCCAGTCAATATAGTGCTCTGATTTTGATCACTGTTTCCTATAAACTACTACTGTGCTTGTGCGTATTAACGGGTGGATTGGAAATTAAAGGGTTGACTGGTAATAGATTAAACCCATATAGAATTTTGAATAAATAAATCGTATGAGATTAGCCATATACTAAATGGTTTCATCCATCAATTCTGCTACCTATTATTAGCAGTAAGGAATAGCCGTTCTATCATCTATGGCAAGATGCAGTTCTGATCATATAAACAATTTCAACAATCATATAGTAACACGATGTTGAACCACAACTAACCAGCTGCAGATGTATATGTGGAATTATAACTAAATAATTACAGATGTGTACAACAACATATCTGCAACATTAGTCTGAATATAGCTGCAGATACAGATACGTGGTACAATCAATATATGACATGTATCTGATCACTCCTCCCATTTAGAGGTTACTCAGGTGATAGGATCAAAAGACCGGTATTTGATCAAGTCACTAAATACAGGCTCATACGACTTGTAACACTGGTGCTTAGGTTCCACCCTGGGAATTATTTTACCTACACTGATTATAAGCCCCTTCACAAATAGGTCTGACATATTTTATCATGATCGCTTAATAAAAACTAAAGAGATTTTCTTTCTCTTTCCTTTTTTTAAATAAGTTTGAATAAAATCACTTTTAACCCTTTAATTATTTCATTGTTGTGTATAGAGTTTATTTTTGACCCTGTAGGGCAGATATCACATGATCCTTATGAGGAATTAGGAGTGCTGTGAAGAGAATTCTTTTTTGCTACCTTCTGGATATTTTATAGCCAATACATTTCTAATTGCCGGCTTGCAGATTCTGTTGCATTCTTTAATATTTTTTAAATAATGCATGTGACCTTCCTCACTTTGTTTACAAGCCTGCAACTTATGCCTCATTCCCCTTCAAGTCTCTTTATTATGCCACATTGGTCTTCATTTGCTCTTAATATATTTGTTCCCCAAAGGTATATATTGATCCTTATATCTAAGAGCATTTTGATGATTATATCTCACTGAATGTCCTTTGATATAGATTCTATTACAAGACAGGAGGCTCCTATTATGCTTTACTTTCTATACTTTCTCAGTAGCAGCAAAGTAAACATTGGAAGAAAAATGTTTAGAATTCAAACAGGGTAACCCCACCCCATAAGAAGGTCCACCAATCACCTTATAGTGCCTCTGTAGTACTTTCTTCCTCTTTCTTTGCTGCTCCCGTATAAGATAAACTCTAAATGTAATTTTCTAATAAATTGTATTTTTGTAAAGTTTATATATATATATATATATATATATATATATATATTTATAGTATTGTTTGTCTCCTTATTTGTTTCTTCTTTCAATCCTTACTATCTCTAGCTCACCTAGAGCCATAGTTTTGCCTTACAGCTTTTCCTGTGTTTGTTTCCCACTTATTTTTTCTTTTATCCTTTTCTACTGTTGCCCATTTGATGTTATTGTAACCAGTGAATATTGCTCAGGTTCTCCTTTCACTCTTTTGGCATGCCCTGAGCCGACAGAGGTATTGTGCATGCCCATATATTGTTTCCTTTAATCTGTCACTAGACGTTGAGGTACCCATCTTTGTTAAGGGCACTGTCCGTCTCCTTCATTCTGGGCATGAGTAGAGATGCAACATGCTCTTTAAAGCTGCTTCTGAAGAGAACTGGTGTCAGCACCCCTTACGCTCTTTCTACAGTGACTTTCACTGTATTTTCACACAGTATTCTTATCTTTAAATACAGAAATATTTTTCTTTATATATATATTTGCTATTCACCGATTTTATTTACTTTATACTATTATAATATTATTATATTATTATTAGTGATGAGCGAGCATGCTCGGCCGAAGCTCGGTTCGGCTCGAGCATCTCTCTGCTCGGCACATGGCGGTACTCGTACGAGTACCGCATGTGCTCGCCCGCCATGTTCGGGTCTCCTCCCCGCACGTTTCGCGGCTGCTGCGCAGCCAATAAACATGCGGGGAGGCTCTGACATCAGTGTAATGCCAGCAGCCATGTTGGCTGCTGGCATTACACTGATTGGCTGGCCAGAACCCGTGATCGGGTGCTGTATAGCACCCGACGCGCGAGTTCGGCTCATTCTTAGCCAGGGAGAGATGCGCTTAGGCAGGGAAAGTCAGTGTAGGGAGAATAAAATTGTTGAAACTCTTTCAAGACCCAAAAGTCCTTTTTAGGACTGTTGTGTGTGGGGGCAGCATTTATATTTTCTTTGGGGGGGCACAATTTCC
Organism: Rhinophrynus dorsalis; assembly: GCA_037306005.1. NCBI lineage: Eukaryota > Metazoa > Chordata > Amphibia > Anura > Rhinophrynidae > Rhinophrynus > Rhinophrynus dorsalis. Next base: position 494,473,545 of record CM074723.1, on the reverse strand, counting down.
TTTTTTTTGTGGGGGGGATATTTGTAAGGTGACATATAATACTAGATGCACAGGAAGTCAGTGTAGGGAGAATAAAATTGTTGAAACTCTTTCAAGACCCAAAAGTCCTTTTTAGGACTGTTGTGTGTGGGGGCAGCATTTATATTTTGTTTGGGGGGGCACAATTTCCTTTTTTTTTGTGGGGGGGATATTTCTAAGGTGACATATAATACTAGATGCACAGGAAGTCAGTGTAGGGAGAATAAAATTGTTGAAACTCTTTCAAGACCCAAAAGTCCTTTTTAGGACTGTTGTGTGTGGGGGCAGCATTTAATTTTTTTTGGGGGTGGCAGAATTTAATTTTTTTGGGGGGGGGACATGTTCTAAGGTGACATTGTACTAGGTGCACAGGGACAAATATTTCACAGTGCAGTGACAAGCTGACATATTCTGTTAGGTGCACAGGGCCAATGATTTTACAACGCAGCGACAAAAAGGGCCATTTTAAACGTGTGCCTAGCCATAGATTATTGTCACATTCTGTTTAGTGTGCAAATTCACAAATTAACGTCACATATTCCGTTCACTGTGCCTAGCCGCAGATTAGCGTCACATTCTGTTTCGTGTGCCTAGCCGCAGATTAGCATCACATTCTGTTTCGTGTGCCTAGCCGCAGATTAGCGTCACATATTGTTTAGTGTACCTAGCCGCAGATTAACGTTACATATTGTTTAGTGTGCCTAGCCGCAGATTAGCGTCACATATTGTTTAGTGTGCCTAGCCGCAGATTAGCGTCACATATTGTTTAGTGTGCCTAGCCGCAGATTAACGTCACATATTGTTTAGTGTGCAAATTCACAAATTAACGTCACATATTCCGTTCACTGTGCCTAGCCGCAGATTAGCGTCACATTCTGTTTCGTGTGCCTAGCCGCAGATTAGCGTCACATATTGTTTAGTGTGCCTAGCCTCAGATTAGCGTCACATATTGTTTAGTATGCCTAGCTGCAGATTAGTTTTTATCTTCCTTTTTGTGTGTTTTACGGTCAGTCTGTAAAAATGGCGTACTACGGGCGAAACATCGTTCCCAGCAGCGACGTTGGAGTCCAAGATGCATCCAGACATCCTCCCTATGCTGTCCCTGAACCATTTCTGTGGTGTTTCCATCATTTTCTGACCTTTTCCTATGAACCAGGCACCCTCCCCTCATCAGAGCAGGGGGTGCCTGGTGTAATGCTCGAGTCCTCCCATTGACTTCAATGGGGCTCGGGTGCTCGGCCGAGCACTCGAGCCTCCGGGGGCGCTCGGCCAGAGCACCCGAACACCCGAGCATCGGGGTGCTCGATCATCACTAATTATTATTGTTTCTGGAGATATTTACTTATCACAATGTCTTCCAGTAAAAATAGCTCCCCCTCTACCCCTCCACCAGTCAGAACAAAAAGAATCCCTCACTTTTCTCAGGACAGACATATGGGCAGTCCTGAAATTCAAGATCTCTCCAGTGAATCTGTGGAGAATATTTCTGACACTCATATTCAGGCCTTGATGGATGCAGCTGTCAATAAGTCATTCTCATCAGCTATCTCTTCATGCATGAATGCCATGTCAGAGAATTTAGTTAAATCACTTCCTGAAGTTTTTTACTCAAAATCTAAGAATTTCCCTTCTGAACATTCCAAAGTTTCTTATAATTTGCAGAAAGTTAATTAATATGATATTTGCTCTGATGATTCTACACAACACATTTTTAGTGGAAAAAGAAAATTTGAAACATTGTGATAATAATTTCAAAGATATCAATAAATCACAATTTAGGAAAGGCAAGAATTTTAAATATGATGAATGTGGCTCAAAACCACAAAGAAGACCCTCATCTAAGGAGGTGGAATTACTGAGAAAGACACGGAAATTCCATAAAAGACCTGACTCCTCCTCATCTTTTTCCTCTAATGAGGATAATGATGTATTAGAATCAGAGGATGAATATTATGACACCTCAGATGTTTATTCTAATGATAACCCTAGCAGAAAAAAAAGAAACATATATTGTCTCATAATGATGATTCCAATACGATTCTGGGAGAAATGGGCAAACCCTTATTTGACCCAGAGGAAATTAAACATCCTAGATCCTCAGAATGGGTCCCTAGGGAGCATGTATCCAAGTTCATTGAGCTTCGGATTAGAAGACCATTAGAGACCACTACAAAAAGTAAGTTACATGCTGAATGCCCCAAACCTAGTATCAGCAAAATATGTGATACCCCTAATCTAGACCCTTGCATTGTGCAATATCTACCTAAATTTGGAAAAGATCCAAGAAAGGAAATGGATAGATCTCTTAGAATTTGTCAGGACAAATTACTAGATGTAGGTGGTCCACTTACCAACATTTTTGTATTAACAGAATAGAGGGTGTATTCAAAGAGCCCTTTGTTTCTTGGGGAATGAAAATCCTGCTCTTTTGAGTAAAATACATAAATCTATCTTGATGAAAATCAACCCCAAATTAACAGAAATGGCTGGTTCAGAGGCTGGCCCTGCTGCTGAAGGAATGTTGTTTGGAAATTATTTCCTAAAAAAATTGGCAAACTTGTCAACTCTTTCACTTCACTTGATAAGGCCCAGTAGTCCGTGAGGAAAATTTTTTCACAAAAAATTTTTGGGAAGGCCGGAGAAAAGTAGGAGTTATTTTCCCAGCCGGTCATTCCACAGTCCTAAGAGAGGACAAGCCAGATATTTTTAAGACCCCTCTTCATATGGAGAGGATATAATCCTATCAAAAATAAGGCTCCCAACCCTTTCTTTCCCCAAAAAGGAAGATCAATGGAGGTCCAGAGTATACAGAGGACAACGTTCCAGACCATACTCAGGTAAGTTTAAGTAATTTCCCCTGCCCTCAAGGGGAAAAGGTGTGTGGCAGATATGGATGGGAAAAAATTTCCGCCTCAAACTGAATCAGCGAAAGATGGCACTTTCTTCATGGTGAAAATTTCCAGTGAAAGGTGATGATTTTCTGCATTTTCCTACTTTTTTTGCCTGATTCATTCAATTGAAATCAATGGGAACATTGAAGTTACACACAACATAAAAAATATTATTTTATTTCCCAACAGCAGAGTATAAAAGGGACATGAGTGTGTCTGTGTTGGTGGGGTGTTGGGAAATAATCAGTTGAACAAGTGGTGATTTTTGGGGGTGTTGTTTACTGGGATTGAGGGGCACTTAAAAAATAAATCCTAAATAAAAGGTGTTGGTGGGTGGAGTGTGGGGAACGAATCAGTTGAAAAGGGAATTTATTTTCGGGGGGTTTCTTGACTGGTATCGGGGGGACAGTTAATACAAAAATAAATCAATAAAATAAAATAAGAAATTCTATATAAAGTGACAGAGACAGGAACCCCCTGACAAAATGCTGCCACTGGGGTGGACTGATATTTGACTTGATAGAGTATTTTGTAGAGGATGATTTGTAAGATTTGTTGTTAGAGGCCTTTGTAGGACTTAGACTTATTAAAGGCCCAAGCCCTGAAGAAACATTGATTTGTAGGACTTAACCCATTAAGGATCTATGACAGTCCAGGACTGTCATGGGTAGATTCCACTTAAGGACCCATGATGGTCCTGGACCGTCATGGGATAAATGATAGCAACGTGCCTCTGTGCACACTGCTATCATCTATTCCAAGCTTAGACTGAATGCTCTGGTACCGGAGCATTCAGTCTCAGCACTTCTCAGTTGTTCCGGGTCATGTGATCGCTGAAGCAGCGATCACATATACCTGCATTCTCAATGAATGAGACAGTGCGATTTACATATTGTCTCTGAGTCTCTCCTCAACCCGTCTGTCCCTTACCAGCAAAGTAAGGGACATGGAAGCAGAGAGCAGACACCTACTGGTGTAGAAAAAAAATCAGCAGCTGGGGGTATTAACCCCTTCACTGCTGTGCTGTAGGCTGGCTGTTAGCAGGTCAATTTTTGACCTGTTAAAATCAACTTTTGTTTTTTTTTGTTTTGTTTTTTTTTTTTAAAAAACACAACACAATTTTGTTTTGCAAAAAAAAAAATTATTTAAAAAAAAAAAAGTGTCAATTACCAAAAGTGGAAGTGTGATTGTTGTGGAGCCATGTAATACATTTATACACACCACCAAATTGACCGGTCATACCTTTCATGCAATTTAACCCATTGCGCCCAAATGATCCCAAAAGAAAAAAAATAGCGTTTTTTTTTTATTCTTTTTACCGTTTTCTTTAATTTTACTAAAATAAATGGTGGGTTATCCATATAAGTGTGGTATCAAATGAAAGCCCTATTTGTGCATAAAAAAACAGTATATAATTTTCATGGGTAAAATAAAGTACTTCGAGGCAAAACACTGTTGAACAAAGACATAGTCAAAAAGGTCAGAATTGCTCAGGTCCCAAAAGTGAAATCCACCTCAGATTTTCCCGATCCTTAAGGGGTTAACCATATTAGAAACAACCCCCGAAAAGTTGTTTATTTTTTGTAGGACTATGTTTTTTTTAACTGTATTTATGTTTTATTTATTTGTATTTTATAAAATAAAAATGCCCTACTGGCCTAGAGCTAACAGGTCATGTTGGCCAGTAGCCACTTGCCATTGTCAAATGTCCTCCTGAATCCTGAGTTGCAACTGCTGTTCGTACTGCTGCTGCTGAGTTGTTAAAGCAGCAGGATGATTAGGCAGCTGAAAGGGATTGGGATCAACAATAGCAGTAACATGGGTGATGGATGATGAAGCTCCAGTGATGCACCTGAGGAAGTAGCAGCACAATAAGAAGCCCCCAGTATATGTGGAGAAAATAAGAAGTTGGCCATTGAATCTTCTCGACCTGCCCCTCCTCCAAAATCATTGGTGTGTTGTTATTTGAATAGAAATTATTCTCTTGAGAGCAGGAACTGTGGCTCTCATCAGCAACTGCAATGTGCACAGTGTGTGTGTGGTAAATAACATCTGGGTTCACAATTGTATCCAAACACCATGACACCAGAACACAAGTACTGCCAATCTCTCTATACCCCTTGTCCAGACCACGCTAAGGAAACATGACAACTTGCTGACAGTTTAATAGTAATGATGAACCCTTCCAGCCACCATCTTAGCATATTCTTGTAACGGTTTTGTAAAACACTCAGACCAGCAGGTTAGAATAAAACACAGTTTTATTAATAAAACAAGAAAGACCGCCCTCTATAGGCAATACAGGTAAATTGAAAGAACAGTAGCGTGTAAATGCCTTCTCAGGCCCAGTATACAGAGAAAATAAATATACATATACTGTCACAGGACAGGCATAGAAACATCAGGGTATACAATGGTTAAAGTACATGTAAATCAATCAGTCTCTGTTGTGGTGTGACTGACAAGCCCAAAAGGTGGTAAAGGAGCAGTAAGTGGTGCTAGATGAGACAACACCTGCAGTCTTATTAAACAGAGACTACTGCTTATGCTGAACAGGAACTGAGGCCAAATACTCTGCTAGTGTTGAAGAGCTAGAGCCAATAGCCCCCACGGGCGTAGTAACGGAGACTAATCACTGCAAGAGCTAGAGCCAATAGCCCCCTCAGGTGTAGTAACGGACACAATTCACTGCAAGAGCTAGAGCCAATAGCCCTCACGGGCGTAGTAACGGAGACTAATAACACTGCAAGAGCTAGAGCCAATGGCGCCTCCCGCGGGCGCGGTAACGAAGATCGACTACACTTCAATGCAAACAGAAAGAGCCACAGTCACCTACATAGACGCTGCAAGATCACCTAGGCTGGGCAAGTGTAGCGGAAGACTCAGGGTAACAGCTCTGCAAGTGTTAATGGAGGCTCGGTGAACGGAGACAACGGCTCTGCAAGTGTTACTGGATACTCAGTGAACGGAGACAACGGCTCTGCAAGTGTAAACGGAGGCTCAGGGAAAGGAGATAACAGCTCTGCAAGTGTAGCGGAGGCTCAGTGAACAGAGGCACGGCTCTGCAAGGGTTAACGTACTGCACAATGCTCTGAGGAGTGAACGGAGAAGCAGGCTCAGCAGAGGAAATGGAGAGGCCCAGTACACCGGAGGCATTGACACGACCAGCCCTGCCACAGCACAGCGGAAGTCAGAATGTCGCCTAGGCGACACCAAGCAGCAAACAGCAGGAACAGAGGTAGGGTCAGTAACAAGCCGGTTCAGGTCATGGAGCAGGAAGTCAGCCAGGCCGAGTCAGATCACAGAGCAGGATTCTCAGACAAGCCGGGCCAGGTCACGAAACAGGAATGTCAGCCAGGCCGGATCAGAACACAGAGCAGGAGACAAGGAGCATAGTCAGACAGGCGGTACACAGGAAGCAGGAACACAGCAACAGCAACACTGGCTCAGGAACACCACGAAAGGGCACCTGACAGGTGCCAAGGCCAGGTATAAAAAGGCCATAATGGGCAGGCCAGATGAGCTCAGCCAATGGGAGCACACCACAGCAAGGAGTGACATAAGAAGATCACGGGCACCGTGATAATTCTATGGGATGGAATCTCCTCAGATGCCGCTTGATGCCCTGCTTGCGATTCTCCTCCACCAAACTGCCATGTGTGATCAGTGCACCACACAGTGTGCAATGGGTAGAGATGAACTGCTACATCCTAACATCAACAGAGTGGCTATCATTTGGTGGAGGAGGTAACAATGAATGAGGTGGATTGGCAGAAGATGTTGTTACCCTAGAAGGTGATGGTGAGCTACTTGCTTCACTCATCATGGAACTTCCAGTGTATGTCTGGGTTTCTGTATTCTTCCTCCTCTTTGATCTCTGCCTTGCCTCTTTTTGCCTTTCTGGAGAGTCAGAAGTACAGCAACAGCGGTGCTTGATTTCTGTGGTGGGTATTTGGCTTTAACATTTTTGACACAAATGTCATGGTGTCTGTGTTTCATGTGTGATATCAGTGCGCTTGTGCCAAGGTGTATTCCCTCCTTTCCTCTTCTCACTGACAAACTGTGCACAGTGCCATTGGTGACGACTGCACTGTGCCTGACCGAAGAGAAAAATAGTCCCACACTTCAGGGGATAAGGAACAGGTGGAGAAGAATGGCCTCTTTCTTCTTGTCCTCCACATTCCCCTTCACTTTCTGTGGCAGATAATAATGTTGCTGCTGTTGCTGCTACTGCCTCAGAATCAGCACCGCAACTAGGACCAGGAGGAGTAGTGCTGGTGCTGGCAAGTGGAACCTGTCCTAGTCCGGCATTACTTGTTGACCCCATTCTTACTTTGTCCATGGTGGTCTGTGGCACACTAGCTTGCTCCTCAGCATCCTGCTGCCCTTGCAACTCCGCATCAGAAGGAATTAAAGCAGTTGCAAATTCCTCTAATTCCAAGATGTCCTTGCTAGTGGTGGTGGTGATGCCCATCTTCATTCCTGTCTCCCATTCCTTCTCAGTTTCTGCTAAAAAGGCCATCAATGTCTCTTCCAACCCAGTTTCTCCAGCATCATCATCACCACCACCACTAGTCCCTACATGGTGCTGCTGCTTTATTACAGACATCTCACTGCTGCTTGGAGGAGGTGATAAGCAATGTGACAGAGGGTCCCCTAATGTCACACTTGCCATTTCTTGGTGATGTGAAGAAGGCCCCAACAACAGTTCTGGCCTCTGAGTCTTCAGGATCCTGTTCCATTTGGACATTTTAGTTAAGGGAAGGGGAGGACTCCCAGGGTCAGAGGAATGGAGTGGGCTCACTTGACTGCTAGTCTGGAAGCTCTCAAATGTTTCCCCTACCACTCAGGATGCTTCACCATTACCACTACTACTACTAACACCAACCACATCAAGTTCAGCCACAGAGTCTTCCTCCTCAGTCTCACAGTCACTAGTAATATGATGATATTGTTGTTGATTACCCCTCCTTCACTCATAATGCTAACAAGCTGCTGGACCTTAGTGGTAGTAGTAAAAGCGCTGGCAGGACTGATTGGGGATGGCAAGTGTGATTTAGGGTCCTTTTCTGTCACACTTGGTATCATTTTCTCCTTCCCCCCTCTCCTGAGTACTACAAGACACACTAGCAGCAGGCAAAGTATTGGTGGCAGCAGGTTCAGCACTGGCTGCATGTAAGGCACTGGTGGCAGGAGGGGCAGCACGTCTGGAAGCATGTACAGCACTGGTGGCAGCAGGGGCAGCACTTCTGAAAGCAGGTACAACACTGGTAGCAGTAGGGGCAGCACATCTGGAAACAGGAACAGCACTAGAGGCAGCAGGGGCAGCAATGGTGGTTGCAGGTACAGCACTGGTGGCAGCAGGAGCAGAACATCTGGCAGCAGGTACAGCAATGGTGGCACTGGCAGCAGGGGCAGCACGTCTTGCAGCAGGCACAGGCAGCCGACCTGTCCTGCTCTCACTAGTACTACCCTTTTCTCCCTCCCTTCCCATTCCCTTTTCTCTCTTCCTTCCCTTTAAATGCCCTAAGATCCCTTGGGGTGATTTAGGGGGAGGACAGCATTGGTTCAGTACTGCTGGTCACTTCCTCCTCCTCCTCAGACTCAGTGGACACATAATAAGGGTCCTTCCAATTCCTCTTTTTACTGCTCATAGTGATAGGAGTCAGTAGGAGCCTCTCCTGCCTCAACACCTCGTAACAAATAATTCACAGCAGAACAGCACAGCACGTCTACCTCGCTCTGTAGCTGCTTCTATTGTGTTTCACTTCCTGGTGATATGTCACATTTTTATAGCTAAAAAGCAAATACAAACTAAATCAACGGGTGAAAACCTTCTAGCCAGTTAAAAAATGGCGGGGAATTTTGCCCAATAGGCAAAAAACTTGGATATTTTACTCGTCGTTTTAAAAGTGGAATTTCTCCAGAAAAATTTGACAATAATGTAGTTTTTGTGGAATTTCGCACAGGAACACGGCAACAACTTTCACCCATCCTTAATGGCAGACTCATCCATTTTTATCTCTATTGGGTTCAAAGTTCTTCAGACCAGTGGATTCTGGATACTATCAGAGGGTATGAAATAGAATTTTACACTCTCCCCAATCAAACGATGATTCCTTCGTCTTTCATGTTTTTCAGAACAGGAAATAAAATTGGTAGATATAGATATCAGAGATTTAGAGGCAAAAGGAGCCATTATTCAAGTTACTTTTCAAAACCCAGGTTATATCAGCAATTTATTCTTGGTAAGGAAAAAAGATTCAGGCTTAAGACCCTTTATAAACCTAAAAGAATTAAACACTCACTTCACTTACAGACACTTCAAAATGGAAGGCATTCATTGCCTCAGAGATCTACTAATACCATCGGATTGGATGATGAAATTAGACCTCAAGGATGACCTCCAAGTGGGGACGGATGCTATTTCCCCATAGGCACAGTCTGATATCAGTCTGCTGACCATCTCTACATGTAAGTGCAAATGCATTTATTATTATTTTATATTCAGTTTGTATTACAATATTGCACAATTTGGGCACTCCTGTGTGCTTTTGTGTTACATGTTCAAATTCTACGAGACCTCAAGGATGTGTATCTTATGGTTACCAAGTCTCACCTTTTTTCAACCTTTGCTTCAATTTCTTTGGGAAGGAATAATATGGCAGTTCACTTGCCTACCCTTCAGCCTGTCATCAGCCCCATGGTGGTTCACCAGTGACTTCCTTTCTGAGAAGCAGGGGAATACGTTTGAACATTTATCTCGGTGACATGCTTATCATGTCACAGGAGAAGTCAATTCTTTTGTCCCAACTCCAGATGACTGTTCAGCTTCTCGCGCAATTGGGTTTTTTGATAAATTGGGAAAAGTTGATTCTTCAACCCACTCAGCCGATAGAGTTCCTCGGGTTCTTTATCAACTCTCTAACCACATCACTGCTTCTGCCCAAAAAGAAACTAAAAATTATTTGGAAAGAGATTTGTTTGCCGTTAAAGAAAGATCTAATTTCCATGACGTATACAGATTTTGTCCCCCTTTCAACAGAAGCAAGAGAAGAACTAGTATGTCGGTTGAATCACATGAAAGCCTGGAATGGCAGAGTGATCTTTGGATCAAATCCAGATGTGATTATAGAATCAGAAGCCAGCAAAACTGGTTGGGGAGCACGATGTCGAGAGATCACCATGGGAGGCAAATGGTCCAATACAGAAGAGGATTTGCATATCAATTGCTTAGAATTGCTAGCAGGCTCATTTGCAATTCAAAGTCTGACGAAAGCACCTCAAACTGTTGTATTCTACTCAAGATGGACAATGTATCGGCAGTAAGATACAGCAACCATCTAGGAGGAACCAAGTACAAAACCTTAGCCAATGTAGCCAAGGAATTCTGGCCTTTTTGCCTGGACAGGATCATCTCTGTGCAGGCAGAATGTCTTCCAGGGCTATCCAACACGATAGCAGATTGGACCTCCAGATACTTGAGAGATTCCAGCAATTGGAAACTTCACAACTTAGTGTTCCTACAGATGTATATATTATGGGGTCCCCTAGAAATAGATTTTTTGCATCCAGAGTAAACAAGCATCTTCCCAAATTCTTCAGCTGGAGACACAAGTCACCATAGTATAGATCACTCCATTCTGGGCATCTCAACCATGGTTCTCTCCACTTCTAGAAATGTCAATAGATTATCCAAGGTACCAAGTATCCTTCCCATCACTAGTGACGGATCCAGTAGGGAATGCCCACCAGATGCTGGTAATGATCCAATTACATTTAATGTCCTGGTTGATTTCAGGAGTCTCTGGTTTATCGAGTGTTACAGCTTACCTTGGTTTCAGCATCATCTACAGGCGCGAGGCTTCAAGCATGTAGCAGGCCTCTATTTTATACCATGCTTCCTGTAGTCTCCTTCTACCTACTTCCTCCTACCTTCTTCCTCCATCTGAGCTGCTCCTCCTACCTACTTCCTGTGGAGGGCTTTAAAAGGCAGACTGAGTCCTGACTCAGTTGCCCTTGCGTTGTTGTTCATAGGAGTTCTATTACCTTGGGCTCTGTGTATGACCTGGCTAGTCTTCCATCCAACCTGGTCCTGACCTGTGGCTCTGTCTGACTATTCTTTTGCTTATCCCTATAGTGGACACCCAACCTGGTGCAGACCTGTGGCACTGGCTGACTACATGAACTGCTGTCTGACTACCCCCTCTGATGCTGACTTGTGGCTCTGTCTGACTACTCTTATGTTTGTTCCTTGTACCTAGCAGACACCCAACCTAGTGCGGACCTGGGGCTCTGGTAGACCAGCTTTGATACTGACTGCAGGCGAGTCAGCTATCTATTCTCTATTCTGACTGCAGGCGTGAGTCAGAGTTCATTCCATTCTGACTGCAGGAGTGAGTCAGATATTGCTCCCTACTGACTGCAGGCTTGAGTCGGTACGCCCGCTACATCGGATCAAGATCCTGTGTTCCTGTTCCTGCTCCTGTTCCTGCTCCTGGTCAACCAGAGACTACCAGTGGCTGAGGCCTAGTCTCCTGCAGATTGGTCAGCCTCGGCAGCCTACTATTCCTGATAGCAGAGCTCGATGTCCTGTAACCATCTGCTTGTTCCTGCTGTATATATTGTATATATTTTGCTTACCTTTCGGTTGTCAATAAATTGCATTTAACTATACTGTACTGACTCTCGAGCATCTCTGGGAACCGGGACATCAAGGGACTTTTGGAATCAGTTGAAAATCTAATCTCAAAAGCATGGGCTTCGGAAACCCGAGTATGTTATAAATCAAGTTGGTCAATATGGTCACATTGGTGCTTGGTAGTGTTGAGCGAGCACCCCGATGCTCGGGTGCTCTGACCGAGCACCCCCTGAGGCTCGAGTGCTCGGCCGAGCACCCGAGCCCCATTGAATAGAATGGGGCGACACGAGCATTACACCAGGCACCCCCTGCTCTGATGAGGGGAGGGTGCCTGGTCAATGCCCCCCTTCATCTCCGCAATGTCCCCCTTCATCTCCGCAATGTCCCCCTTCATCTCCTCTATGCCCCTCTTCCACAATGTCCCCCTTCATCTCCGCTATGCCCCTCTTCCACAATATCCCCCTTCATCTCCTCTATGGCATAGAGGAGATGAAGGGGGACATTGTGGAAGAGGGGCATAGCGGAGATGAAGGGGGACATTGTGGAAGAGGGGCATAGAGGAGATGAAGGGGGACATTGTGGAAGAGGGGCATAGCGGAGATGAAGGGGGACATTGTGGAAGAGGGGCATAGAGTCTATGCCCCTCTTCCACAATGTCCCCCTTCATCTCCGCTATGCCCCTCTTCCACAATGTCCCCCTTCATCTCCGCAATGCCCCCTTCATCTCCGCAATGCCCCCGTACCTCCAGTCCCTGGTGGTCCAGCGGAGCGTCTTCAGATCTGTGCCTCCTCCGGCACAGATCCCCGCCACCCGAACATGGCGGGCGAGCACATGGCGGTACTCGACGAGTACCGCCATGTGCCGAGCAGAGCGATGCTCGAGCCGATCCGAGCATCGGCCGAGCACGCTCGCTCAACACTAGTGCTTGGAACTCAGTTTGGATCCTGTTTCGAACACTGTAACTAACATTCTCAATTTTCTTTCTATATGCTTTCAATTGGGAAAGCATTTAGAAAGATAAATTGTTATAATCAGCCATTTCAGCCAGCAATTCATATGTAGAAGGCTTACCTACTGGCCAACATCCTTTAACATGAAAACTGATGAAAGGCATCAGATTAGTTAAACCCCTGTAACTGAGAAGACTACTCTCTGGGATGTTAACAACATTCTTCTATTTTTAGAATCTTGGCCAGATAATGATAATTTGTCTTTAAAACAACTTTCAGCTAAGCTTGCTATACTTTTATGTCTAGTATCATGTCAACTGGTTTTGGATGTCCGGGCTTTAGACATCAGAGGCAGATCTTTTGTTCCAGGTGGCTTTAGATTCTCTATCTATAGAAGAACTAAATATTTAAATAAATAAAATTTGTATCCATCTTTCCATCAAAACCCACTACTTTGTGTAGTGCGATGCTAACAAACTTATGAATCACTTACTTCCTCTATTAGATCTGAGAATCTTCAGCAACTTCTCATTTCTTTTTGCAAATCTCATCTTCTGGTATCTTCTGAAATGTTAGCGCGCTGTGTTAGATGGATTCTGAAGTCGTCTGGTATTGATGTCTCTTCATTCAGAGCTCTTTCTTCTAGGGGCACTATGGCATGTAAATCTTTTCTTGAAAGAGTTATTCTAGCTGATATCGTCAAAGAGGCAGACTGGTCTAAGGAATCTACCTTTAAAACTTTTTATTTTAAACCAATATCTCATATTGCTCAAAATGATATTGATCAGCTTTGAACTAGCATAATAGGCGCCTCCTGTCTTGTAATAAAATTCAAGGATTTTCCTAAGTTTGTGACAGGAAGTCAGGATTCTATTATACACAAGGAGGTGAATGTTATCCCTCCCTAATATACCCACACCTTTTTTACTTTAGGACAGTGTTTCGCAACATTAGTCCTCAGGGCATACCAACAGTGCAGGTTTTCAGGTTGTTCCTGTTTAATCACAGGTGAGTAATTAGTGGCTCAGTCATTGTGATTGAGTCACCTGTGATTCATTAGGGATATCTTGAAAACATGACCTGTTGGTGTGCCCCGAGGACTGGAGCTGAGAATCACTGTTTAGGATGATTCTTATCGACCAAGAAGACTGATATGTTGAAGAAAACATTAAGTTCTGATTAAAAGAGTAAAGAAAGAAATAGTCCCATCTGGTTATATATGCAGCTTGAATTTATTTGAGTTCCAGCTGTAAAGACCATCAAAGAAAGAGGAAGAAAGTACTACAGAGTGACAGTTTATGGGGGGCACTGTAAGGGGATTGGTGGACTGTGTCTTAAGGGGTGGGGTTACCTTGTTTGAATTTGTTTTTTCTTTCAGTGTATGCAACGTTTACTTTTCTACTAGTGGTGAAAGTAAAGAAAGATTAAGCATAATATTCACCTCCGTTTCTTTAATAAAATCCTGACTTTCCTTCACGAAGTTAAGAAAATCCTCAAATTTTAGTACTGTAAAAGTATCCTTTCTAAAGTGGAATGTTTGGTTAAACCTTTGTTAACCATAACAATTCCAAAGGATACATATTGTGGTCACTGCTGCCCAAATGTTCCCTTACTTGTATACTGTTTACTGTTTCAGAATTGTTTGAGACCTCTAGGTCTAGTAACCCCTGATTTCTACTTGGCACCTATACAAAGTAGGACATGAAATTGTCATTAAACATACTAAGAATGCTATTTCCCTCTGACATGCTGGAAATCATATTTCTCCTGTCAATTTCAGGATAGTTGAAATCCCACATTATTATTACATTTCCACTTGCAGTAACAGATGGGCTTCTTCAAACTCCCCACTAATAGACGGCTTGAAGCAAATGCCCATTAACATTAGTTTATTATGTAGGTCCCCAGTGTGTATTTCAACCCACAGGGAATTTGAGGATTTTCCTAACTTCATGAAGAAAACTCAGGATTTTATTACAAGGCCGGAGGCTTAATATTATTGCTTAATCAATCTTTACTACCCTGGATAGCAGCAAATAACAGTATGAAAATACATAAGAAAAAAACAGAAGAGAGTGTCTCAGGATAGGCACGCCCCTTTGCCTGTGGTCATCCAATCAGCTGTGTCTCTCCAATATAAAGTGTAGAACTCCTGAGGCAGCATCCTCTTTCTTTGCTGCGCCGCAGGAGATAAGTATTCCTCAGCTATTATTTAAAATTGTTATTAACCCCTTAGGGACCCTTGACGTACCAGGACCATCACGGTCCTTGAACTACTCAAGGACCGATGACGGTCATGGTACGTCACATACTTTTTACTTACAGCACTCTACCGGGAGCGCTGTAAGTAAAAATAGGGCCTGAAATAGACCGCTCCAAGATCGGAGCAATCTCTTTCAAGCCCCATAGTGACGCGCCGATACACGTGACAGGTCACGTGTACCGGCGCGTCAAAGTGCCCCTATGCGGTCGTTATGGGACGGAAATGTCCCATAACCTCCGGTCCTTAAGGGGTTAAAAGAATTGTTGTCCTTGTTATTTGCCATTATTCCTGTTATTTTTATGCTCTGTGTTTTATTTTGTGTATATTTTTTCTTTTATTTATCTGTGTATATTTTGTCAGTTTATTTTTGACCGCTTTTATTTTTAAATGCTATCTGGGCGTTCCCTTCTCTGTACTGGTGCCTTTGTTATGCCCTTTTTATGCCGTGGAGATGTTTATACTTTAGTTTCTGCCTCCCCGTTTAAGTTTTGTCTCCCTTCGGTTCTGTTTTCTTCCTATTGATCCGTGAATCCTTCGAGCATGCACAGTTACCTCTTGGCGTCATTCTCTCAACTCAAAGCTCCGGCCATCTTGTTTTTGGGCATTTAGATTTTTATCTGTTCTGAGTATGCGCGGATGATGTAACGGTTTTTCTGACATCCATGGGCATATTCAGGCGCTCATGGATGCCTCTGTTAATAAGTCTGTGTCTAATGTCATTATCTAATGCACGGGCAAAATGTCAGAGACTACTGCCAAATCCATTGCTGAGGTATTTCATAATAAATCTAATGTATCTATTTCTTTCCCTGACCAAAATTCTGACAACTCTAATAATAAATATTGCTGATGTTTCTAATGATAATACTACCCAGAGTGGTAAAAAGAAATCGACAACAAAACATTGTGCTCTTTCTATTTCTGATGTTAATTTTTCTTTTACTGATTATGCTAGAAAACCTAACATTAAGATTAGTGGTTCAGCACGACACAAGAGACCCTTCACTAGGGAGGAAGAATATTGCTTGTCTTTCTCATCAGAGGAATCCTAAAGTGAAACTGAAGACTCACAGTCAGATTTGTCTGATGTAGAATCTGTTATAGATCCTCCTACTGATAAAGTTTCAGACAAAGTAAAGAATTTGGATTCCAAATCCTTATCTATTTTGGAAGAAAAGGGTTAACGCTTATTTGGTCCTGAAGGGATGAAACACCCTCAGTCTTCTGAATGAATCCCACGGGATCATGTGGCAAAATATATTGAATTTTGGATCAGGAAGTCACTGGATAATAAATCTAAAAATAAATTATGGGCAGAATGCCCAAGACCATTGATTAATACTGTATGTAACTCTCCAGTGATTGACCCTCGCTTAGTGCAATAAAGTCAGGGAAGGACCCTATGAAGGGATTGGACAGATCTCAAAAAAATTGCCAGGACAAACTAGATGTTTGAGCTTACTGAGGATTCAGTTAGGAATGACAGACCCGTGAATATCTCTATCCTTATAGGATGGATTCACAGAGCCTTCTGTGTTCTCGGAAACGCAAATACAGCTATGTCTACCGAAAAACAGAGGGTGATCTTTTTGAAGATCGACCCAAAATTGTCGGAGATGGCGTCTTCAGAAGTGGGCCTAGAGGCAGCAGGCTATCTGTTTGGTGATTCCTTCATAAAGAACTTGGAAAATTTGTTACCGCATTTATGGCCTTAAGTACTTAAAAAAGTTTTCACCCAGAGAGTTTTTGGGAAGGCCAGGAAACACAAGGGTTGATTTCCCAGCCGATCATATCAAGGTCCACAAAGAGGACAATTTAGAAATTTCCAAGACCCCTCAAATTATGGGAGAGGATCCTATTCAGTGAAGACCAGGGCCCCCTTCTCCTTATTTCCTCAAAGAAGCAGATCATGACCAGACCATCTAGAGGATTACCTTGTCATAGATCATTCACAGGTAAGTTTTTTCTTTTCTTTCCTCCTTATCAAGGGAAATTGGGTGGCAGACTCATCCATTTTTTTCCCTTGTTGGTCTCAGATAACCTCAGTGGATTATTCAAACTATCAGAGCTTTTCAAATAGAATTCTGTTCTCTCCCATTTCAAACAAAGACTCTTCCCACTTTCCAAGACTGCTTGTGGATTCAGAAATCTAAGATTTAATCAAAAAAAGGAGCAGTGACTCATATACCCAGGGATTCTCCCGGGTTCATAAGCAACATATTCTTAGTAAGGAAAAGAGATTTGGGCTTATGCCCAGTAATAAATTTGAGGAAACTGAACATTCACATTATGTACAGGCACTTTAAAATGGAAGGCATTCATTGCTTCAGGGATCTGTTAATGCCAACTGATTGTATGGTCAAATTGGATCTCAAGGACACCTATCTAACTGTCCCCATGTGCTCACAATCCCAGAAATTCCTTCAATTTCTTTGGAACGGCAAGAAATGGCAGTTCACCTGCCTCTCCTTCGGACTATCATTAGCTTCCTGGTGTTTCACAAAGCTCATGAAACCAGTGGTCTTGTTCTTGAGAAGCAGGGGAATAAGACTGATTATTTATCTGGAAGACATGCTCATCATGTCTCAAGATCTTCAGACAATAAAAGAGCAATTGCAATTGACCATACAACTTCTGACTCAGCTGGGGTTTCTGATAAATTGGGAGAAATCTGTTCTCCAACCATCCCAGTCAATAGAGTTTCTAGATTTTGTGATCAACTCTGTAACCTCATCTCTTCTGCTTCCAGGATGGAAGCTGAGAATGATTCAAAAAGAAACCAGAATTAACCTAAAGAAATTCTAATTTCCCTGAAAACCATTGCCAAAATAGTTGGCCTTTTATCCGCATCCATTGAAGAGATTTTTCCAGGAGCGCTTCATTACTGAGACCTCCAGAGACTAAAGATTTTCCATCTTCAGTGGGGCTTGGGTTATTCAGATGTGATTCCCGTTTCTCTGGAAGCGAAAGAGGAACTGATTTGGTGGTTAAGTCACATGGAGGCATGGAACAGGAAAGACATTTTCAGCATGTCTCCTGAAATAGTCATAGAATCGGATGCCAACAACATGGGCTGGGGAGCTCAATGAGGAAACCTGACCACAGAAGGGAAATGGTCTCAAATGGAAAAAACATGCACATAAATTGACTGTAATTACTAGCAGGGTCTTTCGCTGTCAGAAGTTTTACAAAAGAAACTTCGGACTGTTGCATTCTCTTAAAATGGACAATGTATCAGCTGTCAGATACATAAATCATTTGGGAGGCACCAAATCAAAGATTTTGGCCAACCTGGCCAAAGACTTTTGGCAATTTTGTCTCAGCAAGAACATCTCCGTTCAAGCAGAATATCTCCCAGGCCTCTTCAACATTATGTCAGACTGGACTTCCAGATTTGTTTGGATTCTATAGATTGGATGCTCCATGAGTCTGTTTTTCAGAAGACAGATCTCATTTGGGGTTGTCTAGAACTAGACCTGTTTGCCTCACGGCTAAGCAAATGTTTACCCATGTTTTTCAGTTGGAAACCGTATCCAGTAGCTTTTGTGGTAGATGCATTCCTCCAAAGTTGGCTATGTTCCAAGGACTATGCCTTATCAATAGACATTCCATGGTATCTGACTCCGTTTCCTTGTCTGTTATTGAATCCTTTGGGTTTTTAAGCAATCAGTTACATTTCATGGTGTGGTTGATTTCAGGGGTCCCTGGTGCCTCGAAGGACTTTCAGAACCATGTCAGAGACTTTGGCCCCTGGAACTTGGGCCTGCTACAAACTTTGCTGGATCATTTGGTCATGTTGGTGCATGGAACGGGGTCTGGATCCCGTT
Organism: Rhinophrynus dorsalis; assembly: GCA_037306005.1. Lineage (NCBI taxonomy): Eukaryota > Metazoa > Chordata > Amphibia > Anura > Rhinophrynidae > Rhinophrynus > Rhinophrynus dorsalis. Next base: position 494,454,954 of record CM074723.1, on the reverse strand, counting down.
TCTGCCAATCTAACCAAATTCATCAATTTCCGTTCTTCTTGTTTTCAGCAAGGAAAGGCCTATAGACCCATAAACTGCTACAGACTGGCCATTTCAGCAGGTCATAATCTGATTCATAATTTGCCTGTTGGCCAGTATCATTTAATATGCAAGCTTATGCAAGATATTAAATAATCTAGACCTCCCAGTTCTAGATATTCCATTTTGTGGGATGTCAATGCTGTCCTTCGTTTTCTTGAGTCTTGGCCCGATAACCAATAATTATCATTGAAACAACTTTCTGCCAAATTCGGGCTCTTGATATTAGGGGAGCATTCTTTTGTTGCAGAAGGTATAAAATTTCAAATTACTAGAAGAAATAATACATTTTCTAAGAATATTGTATATCCAGCTTTTCCCACTGAGACCTCAAATTTGTGTAGTGAATTGTCTTCGACCTTATGAATTGGCTACTGCAAATGTAATTCCCATCAGTTATTTATTTAATTTAGGAAACCACATTTAGCAGTTTCATTGTATACACTAGCAAGATGGATCCTCTTGATCATGCAGTCGGCGGGTATTGATATTACTGATTTTGAAGCTCACTCTTCTAGAGAAGCTATGGCCTCAATGTCTTATCTTTCCAGAGGTTGTTTGGAAGACATCCTCAAAGTGGCTGACTGGTCACGGAGGTGAATGTTATCCCTCCCATGGTATTCCTACCCTATCATAATTTTCTTTTCTCTTTCAGGTTAAAGGCTTATATTTCAAGACTATGTGCCGAGTTGTTTGACACAGTTAATGTTGTTGTAAAGGTTATCAGTTTGGAGTTTATTAAAAGAAAAAGGAAGCTAACTCAGGAGATCTACACTTTATAGTGGAGAGACAGCTGACAGGCAAAGGGGCGTGCCTATCCTGAGAGACTCTCTTCTGTTTTTTCTTATGTGTTTTCATAATGTTATTTGCTGCTATCAGGAATAGTAAAGATTGATTAAGCAATAATATACACCTCCGTGTCTTTAATAAAATCCTGACTTTCCTTCACAAGGTTAGGAAAATCCCTGAATTTTATTAAAGAAATGGAGGGACATTTTATATTTGAACTCTCTTTACTACTCCAATAACACCAAAAGAAACGTTGCATAACATACAGAGAAAAAACTTTCACAATTCAAATATATTATCCCCACCCCTCAGGATACTCTCCACCAATCCCCTTATAGTATTCCTTATAAACTGTTGAAATGTTATCCCTTCTTCCTCTTTGTTTGATGTGGATTCCATAAAATTGAATTAAACCGCAAATACAAATTTTTCATGTAGATAGTGTTTCAAAGGTTCTGTTATTCTTACAACGGAGATATCAACCTGTGAAAACATAGAGAAATACTTGATAAGATGGGTAAACAAAAAGGGGGGGATAATATTCGCCTCCGTGTCTTTAATAAAATTCTGACTTTCCTTCACAAAGTTAGGAAAATGCTCAAATGTTATTGCTTCATATTATGCTAGTTCAAAGCTGATCAAAATTACAAATATGAGAAATAGGTTTAAAGTAAAAACATTTAAAAGTGGATTCCTTAGACCAATCCATCGCTTTGAGGCAACCTGCTGCCAAGAAAGATTGTGAGGTCATAGCTCCTCTAGAAGAGTGTGCACCAAATAAAGAGACATCAGTACCCAACGAATGCATGATCCATCTCACCCATCTCACCAATGATGCAGGAGAGATGGGAAGATGAGGGTTGCAAAAAGAAGATAACAGTTGATGAGAACTGGGTGATCTAAGAGCAGAGGTTTGTAAACAGTGGACCACACAAAGCAATGGATAGAAAATGTATCTAGAGAAACATTTCATTATTCTAGTAATGGAGAATTTTAACCCATCTGGGATGAAAGATCTACCTCTAATATACAAAGCTCGGTCTGGTGTGCAAACCAGGCACACGTCTAACTAGCCGCAGGATGGTTCATGGACCAGGATCTCCTTCTCTAAGATAGAAAGCTGACGTCAGTGCAAGAGGAGGGAAGGGGAAACTTTGTAAGCTTATATCTCTCAAACCATAGAGGTCTGATAGATAGGACTGGGCACATTTAATTTTTTTTTTTAATATCTACAGAAATAAATTTAATCTAATCAGTGTATTACTATCATTTTAATCTTGGAAATGGGAAGAGATAACTTGGATAATCTATTGCTTGTTCTAGAAGTGGAGAAAACCCCAGTTGATCTGTCCAAAATGGAGTGATAAACACAATGGTAGCTTCTTCTTTCCTGACTTGAAGAACCACTCTGGGAATCATCATAAGATTCACAAAAGGAGGAAACACATAATTTACGTTCCCGTGCCATTTCTGGAGAAATGTCTAGTTGTCTGTTTAGTCTTGAAGCATCAGATCTATTTCTAGAGGACCCCAGATCTGAATTATTCTCTTGAAAATTGTGTTATGTAATTTATAATCCCTGGAATCTTTCAGATGTCTGGAATTCCAGTGAGCTATAGTGCTGGAGAGGCCTGGATGACATCCTGCTTGGACTGATATATTCATGTCCAGACAGAAATGGTGCCTCCTAGATGGTCGATATAGCTGATATCCATCTTGAGGAGACTGAAGCAATTTGAAGTGTCCTTCATAAGACTTTTGATTGCAAATAAGCCTGCTAACAATTCCAAGCAATTGATGTGCAAATCTTTTTCTAGATTCAACCATTTCCCTCCCTTGTTTATCTCTCCACATCGTGCGCTCCAACCGAGTTTGGTGGCATCTGATTCTGTAATTAAATCTGGAGCCATTACAAAAATCTCTCTACCATTACAGGCTTCCATATGGTTCAACCACCATATTAGCTCTTCATTGCTTCTAGAGAAAAGGGAATGAAGTCTGTATATCTTGAAGTTGAAGGATTTTTAATCTCTGAAGTGCTCAGTGAAGTGGGGGACCTGGAAAGATCATTTGAATCAAAACCAACAAAAGTCCTATAACTCTTGCTATTGATATTGGCAAAATTAGATTTTTTTAAAGTTTCTCTCTGAATAAAAGAAGGTATGTGGTCTGAGAACTAATGATGAAACCTAGGAATTCTTTCGACTGAGTGGGTTGAAGAATTAATTTTTCCCAATTTTTGATGAACCCCAGTTGGGTAAGTAAATGAACTGTCATTTGTAAATGAACTAATATTGTCGATATCTCTTGTGATATGATGAGCATAATGTGGAGATAGATAATCATGCAAGTTCCCCTGCTTCTCAGGGAGGAAACCACTAGTTTCATCAGTTTTGTGAAATACCAAGGAGCTGACGAAAGACCAAATGGTAGGAAATTGAATTGCCATTTCTTCCCTTCCCAAAGAAACTGTAGAAAGGTTTGGTGTTGGTAAGACATGGGTTCTGTAAGATACGCATCTTTGAGATCCAGTTTTACCATCCAATCTGACAGCATTAACAGATCTCTGAGACAATGAATACCCTCCATTTTGTCTGTACATGATGTATGTATTTAGTTCTTTTAAATTTACAATTGGATGTAGGCCTGAATCTTTTTTCTTGACTAATAAAATGTTGCTTATGTACCTCAGATTTTGCATTGGGATTTGAATGGCTCCTTTTCTTTCTAATCTCTGATTTCTATGTCCACCAGTTTTCCTTCCTCATTTGAAAACTGGAAGACTGAAAGAACCTTTGATTACGTGGGGAGAGTTATACAGTTTCAGAGATGCCTTATGGACAAAATGTAACAAACTGGCTCCACTTATGATCACATTACATAAAGGCAATTGAGGAATACATGCACAAATCAAACAAAACTAGCAAAAGCACAATATTTTACTGACAACTTGAACAGAAAACATATAAAAACCAGCCAACCTTTGGAGGGTTATTAAAAACATCTACAACCTCCTAACCATTCTCACCCATCAACCATAAAAATAGGCAAATAAATAATACAGTGGCCCATAGCCATGGTTAATGCATTCAACAACTTCTTTGTTGGATGTGCCACCACCCTGATTACACAAAACAAAGGTAACTTTGAAGCAAACTGTCTACAGAACACTCCCTGTCACCTGCTACCTGGTTCAATTATGCTAATGAATTCAATTCCATGCCAGTAAATGAAAGCGAATTATACAATCACCTACTCAACCCAAAAAAAGAAATTGCAATCTTGCAATTTGATGGGACACTGTGTGGAGCACCGATCAACCGTGTATAGCTGCTGAACAGTCGTTAATATACCCAAGTGGAAGTGGGGAATACAAATAACTTCCAATTGCATTATCTGTCTTACTTACACATATGTGTTCGTGAAGACCGTCTTGAATTGTGAGTATCCCATGTTGGGGGTGTAGATTGGGTTGAATAATTGAAGTTACAATACATACTACTATATGAGGAGTCCCTTCTGTTCTCTCTTTTTTCCCCTGTTTAAAATTGCAATCTGGCCCTGACCAACTACCAATAATGTTATTAAGCTCACTGCCATTGTCATTGCCCATCCTATTGCATCTTTAGTTAATGCCTCTTTGTATTTGCCCAAAGCCTGGAACATGGCTAGAGTTGTGCCTCTCCACAAAAGTGAGGATAAAAGTGAAGTATAAAATTATAGGCCAATATCCCTACTCCTCACATTATCTAAAATCCTAGAGAAATGTGTCCATGTGCAACTATATAAATATCACCCTCCTTCAATCAGGCTTTCGTCCACATCACTTAACAGTCACGGCCCTCCTAAAATTATGCAATGATATCCAGACTGGCATGGAAAATGGTGAACTCACTGGAGCAAATTTACTAGATTTTCAAAGGCCTTTGGCAGAGTAGACCATAACATTCTTATAAACAAACTCCACAGCTCAGGATTGGGTAATAATTCTCTACACTGGATCCAATCCTATTTATCAGGCAGAAAGAAGTATGTGTCAGTTGCTGACAATAACTCCCTTCCACTCAAAGTAACAAGTGGGGTTCCCTAAGGCTTCAATCTTGGCCCTTTTCTATTTTCTCTTTTTTATAAAAGCTCTGCCCATGGGTTGTAAAGCATCTTCAGTACATATGTACGCAGATGACACCATAATCTCTGCTAAAAACTCAAACACATAACAACTTGAGGCCATATTGCAACATGATTTCTCTGAAGTTGAAAGAAGGGTAACAAAGAACAAACAGTTCTTAAACACAGACAAAACGGTCACAATGGATTTGGTACAAAGCACAAACTGCGTAATATCGGCAATACCCACCTCTCCATTGTAACAGAGTATAATCATAACTTGGCCCCAGTGGAATCCTAAAAATATCTTGGTATGTAGCTTGACCCCAGCTTCACTTTTGGTCCTCGTATTGATAAATTAACATCCCAACTGTATCTCAAAACTAGAACTGACTTTATAAACAAATTCGTAGATTTTCCTAAGTTAGTGACGGAAAGTCAGAATTTTATTAAAGACACGGAGGCGAGTATTATGCTTATATCTCCTTCTTTACTTTCTCAGCAGCAAAGTTCAAACAAACTTTTAGAAACAGAAAAATGATACAAACTTGATGACTATGTAACCACTCCCACATAAATACAGTAACCAATCCCCATTAACAGCAGGTGAATATCATTCTTGACATATCCCAAAATCCCCCTCTTTCTTTGGTAGTCTGCGTCGGTTAAACTTCAAAACTTGTGTGGAATATCTGAAGTCGAAACTCATGTATTCTCCTTAAGAAGTCTCACTTGAATCTAGCGATCAACCTAATGCAGAAAAAACAGATAGATAAAAAGGGTGGGTTAAATGAGGGAGGGATAATACTCGCCTCCGTGTCTTTAATAAAATTCTGACTTTCCGTCACTAACTTAGGAAAATCTACGAATTTTATGGCAAGACCCGGAGGCTCATATTATGCAAGTTTAAAGCTGTAAAATGACATTACTGGATGCATGTTCAACAGGTTTAAAGTAGAAAGTTTTAAAAGTGGATTCGTTGGACCAATCTGCTGCTTTTAGAATATCGTCGAGTTTTCCCCCCGAAATGAAAGATTTGGAAGCCATAGCACCCCTAGATGAATGTGCACCAAATCTTCCTATGTCAATACCTGCAGCCATCATGATCCATCTAACCCATCTAGCCAAAGTAGTAGAAGACACTGGTAAATGAGGTTTTACAAATGAAATCAGTAATTGATGGGAATTAGGATGTCTAAATTTGGAGGTTATTTCTTCATACATTTTTAAACATTGAACTACACATAACTGAGGTTTCTGTGGAAAAGAAGGATAGAATATTTCTTTAGTGGAAGACTTAGTTCTTCTAGAGATTCTGAAACGAATGCCCCCTGGTTCGTAAGATTTATTGTCAATGTCTAAAGCTCGAACATCAGAGACTCTACGAAAAGAAATAAGACATAATAGAATGGATAATTTTGCCGAAAGTTGTTTAAGAGAAAGATCTTTATTAGAGGGCCATGATTCGATCAACCGAAAAACTAGGTTTACATCCCAAAGGCCTGAATATTTCGGAGTCGGAGGTCTGGAAAGCTTAATGCCTTTCATTAATTTACACACTAAAGGGTGTTGTCCTACTGGAGAACCGTCGATGTATTCATGAGCAGCTGAAATGGATGATCTATAACAGTTGATAGTTCTGAAGGCTTTGCCTTGTTGAAAGCAATCAGAGAGGAAGTTGATAATTTCGGCTATATTGCCATGAACGGAATCCAAATTCCATTCCAAGCACCAACGTACCCAGTTGTTCCAACATGACCTGTAACATAATTTTGTACCTGGAGCCCAGGCTTCGGAGATAAGTGTCTTAGCCGATTCTGAAAGGCTATTGATAATTCGATGGTTCCCGAGATTTTCCAGGCGATGAGATGAAGGTGGTTCTGAAGAATTAAGTTGAGTGGATTCCCCAAAGGATCCTGAAGTAATAGTGGATAAGGGATTATATACCGAGGAAAATCTATCGACATCTCTAGAAGTAGAGGGAACCATGGCTGTGATGTCCAGAAAGGTGTGACTAGAATAAGGGTCACTTGTTGTCTTCTTGTTTGCAAGATGGTTCTGGAGATCATGTTGAATGGAGGAAAAGCATATCCCCCATTCTCCGGCCATTTCTGAAGGAAAGCGTCTGTGGCTAAAGCTTTTGGATCCGGTCTCCAGCTGAAGAATTTTGGTAATCGTGTGTTCAGTCTGGATGCAAAGAGATCTAGAGTTAAGGGACCCCAAGTGTTGTTCAAGATCTTGAAAGTTTGAGCATGGAGTGTCCAGTCGCTGAAGTCCGTAAGATATCTGGAGTTCCAATCCGCTATGATGTTGGAGAGACCGGGAATATACTCTGCTTGAACCAGAATGTTCTTGTTCAGACAGAATTGCCAAAATTCCTTGGCTAGGTTGGATAGTAACTTGGACTTCGTCCCTCCTAAATGGTTTATGTATCGGACTGCTGATACATTGTCCATTTTCAACAGAATGCAACAATTCGACTCGTTCTTTGTGAAACTTCGTATTGCGAAAGAGCCTGCTAACAATTCTAAACAATTGATATGCAGGTTCTTTTCTGAATGTGACCATTTTCCCCCTGTGGTGAACTGACCGCAACGAGCACCCCAGCCTAGAGTACTTGCGTCTGATTCTATGACTAGTTCTGGAGATCTGTCGAAGATTGCTCTCCCGTTCCATGCCTCCATGTTTTCCAACCACCAAAGAAGTTCTGCTCGGGCTTCTTCCGAGAGAGATATCAGATCTGAATAACCCAGACCCCTGTTTAAATGTAGTGTTTTTAATCTTTGAAGTGCCCTGTAATGAAGAGGGGCTGGGAAAATTGCCTGTATAGAGGCTGAAAGAAGACCCACTATTCTTGCTAACGTTCTGAGAGAAAAGGTGTTGGAGATTAAGACCTTCCTTATTTCTCGTCGAATATTCTTTAATTTGTTTCGGGGAAGTTGTAAAGAGGCTTTCTCCGAATTGACGACGAAACCGAGGAATTCGATAATTTGAGTTGGGTTGATTATCGATTTCTTCCAGTTGATAAGGAAACCTAAGTTTGAGAGCGTCTGGACTGTTAACTGAAGATGTTCTCTGAGTGTTTTCTGATTTTGTGACATAATAAGTATGTCGTCGAGGTAAATTATCATGCGAATACCCCTGCTTCTTAAGAAAGAAACCACTGGTTTCATGACTTTTGTGAAGCACCACGGGGCTGATGATAGTCCGAATGGGAGACATGTAAATTGCCAAATCATCCCTTTCCATCGAAAACGAAGTAGGTTTTGTTGGTTTCGAGCAATGGGGATGGTCAAGTAGGCGTCTTTTAGATCCAACTTGACCATCCAATCCGACGGAAGAAGAAGATCCCTGAGACAATGAATGCCTTCCATTTTGAAATGTCTGTAGTACACGAAGGCATTCAGGTTTCTTAAGTTGATAACTGGACGAACTCCGGAATCTTTCTTGTGAACCAGAAAAATGTTGCTGATGAAACTCTGGTCGGAATTTGGGGCTTGAATAATGGCACCCTTTTTCTGAAGCTCCAGAATTTCTAAGTCTACCATAATGAAATCCTCCTTTGAAAATTGGATAGAAGGAGGGATTTTTGATTGGAAAGGAGTGGAGTAAAACTCTATGTGATAACCTTGAATTGTCTGAAGGACCCATTGATCTGAAGTTATGAGTGACCAAGCATGGAAAAAATGGGTGAGTCTGCCACCCACAGTTTCCTTGTGAAGGGGATGAGAAGTACTTACCTGAAAAAGGTCTAGATCGTGAAGATCCCCTGGAGCTCCTTCCTCTCCAAATTCTGCCTCTTGGAGGATAGAACGGGTTTGAAGTTCTGTTATCCTGTGAGGAATATTCTCTTGATGTATGAGTTGGGTCTTGAGAGTAATTGAATTGATGTCTGGATGTTGATTGTCGGCCGGGAAGTCGACCCTTACTCTTCCCGGCCCTGACAAAAACACGTCTATTGAAAACTCTCTTAATAGACGATTGGGCTTTATCAAGGGCCGTGAAAGTTCCTACAAATTTTCCCAACTCTTTCACAAAAGAGTCTCCAAAAAGAAGGCCTTTAGCTTCTGGACCAGATTCTTTATCTGCCATATCTGACAATTTAGGGTCTATGCGTAATAATATTACCCTACGTCTCTCCGCAGAAAGAGCTGAGTTGGCATTACCCAGTAAGCATAGTGCTCTTTGGGTCCAACCTCTTAAAGTATGAATGTCCACTTTAGAAGACGAGGCTAGTGCATCTTCAGCCAAATTGAAAATTTTTGCCAGAGGACCGACTACATCTAACAATTTGTCCTGGCATTGTTTTAAGGACCGTTCAAGTCCTTTCCTGGGATCTCTACCAGACTTCGCCATATAGTGAGCAATTTGTGGGTCCAATATTGGAGTCTCACATGTTTTAATAGCTGGTCTGGGGCACTCAGACCTTAACTTGTTTCTGTGTTTTGGTTCTAAAGATTTGCGAACCCACAGATCTAGATATTCTGCCACGTGTTGTCTAGGGATCCAGTCTGATGATCTGGGGTGCTTTATGTTACCTGGGTCAAATAGGGGATTTCCCTGCTCATCAATTATAATATTAGAATCATCTAGATTTTTGTCCCCCACATCTAATGTTGAATTCTCAAATTTAGTATATGCTTGATCTAAGGACTGGTCAGAAGAATATTCCAACTCCCCATCTGATTCTGAAGAGGACATTATGTGATAAGAATCCGGTTTAGACCGTTTCCTGTTTCTTTCCACCGGTAAGCCATCCTCCCGGGGTGAGGTTCTTTTGCGTGGGGGTAACCCACTATTCTTATTGCCGGATACACCGGGCAAGTCAGATTTGGAATGTAAATTTTCCATTTCATTGTGGCAGTGTTTGGTCTTATGTTTTCTTTTTCCCCCATATAGGGGTTGAACCATCTGCTCAGGGGAATTTAATGAGGGAGCATTGGGAATAGCTATATTTTTTGACTGGTGATGAAATATATCAGATAATGACTTGGCTAAAGAACTAGTCATTTGTCCCATACATGAAGAAATTGCAGTGGAAATAGTTTTGTTTAAAGATTTATCTAAAATATTTTGAAAATTATGTGCCTCATTATTTGAAGCCTCTGTCAATTCTTCAGGAGAATCAGAATAGACAGAGGCATCTTCTTTGTCCAGAAATTATGTGGGAATTTTATTTCCTTTCATAGGAGTCTGAGGTGATAAACCCTTTCTTTGAGACATTACTGTTCAAATGTAATGTGTAAAAGTAAAGAAAAAATCGTCAGATACTTAATTTTGTCAGCCGATAGAAGAGAGAGCATTAGCTGCACTGACAGACGTGTGCTGTGGGATCTGAAACGAAATCGGCGCCAAAAACCAACGCGCATGCGCAGAAAACAGTTGAGGGCAGAACCAATGCCCTGAAGCAAGATGGCCGCCGTGATCGAGCAGAGCGCGCTCGATGTTGAAACGGAGGTAACCGCCGCCGATAATTAAAACAGTGCTCACCACCAAGGCAGACACAGCAAACGAATCAAGAGGAGATTAGGATAAAGAAAGAAAGAAAGCCGTTGAAGATCTAAGTCTAACGGCGTTAACAAGGGGAATACCTATAGCAAGTGTAAGGGAAAGTGAAAGGCATTCACAATCAAAAGAAACGCTAAACATGTATAAAAATAAAGGTAAACTGTAGAAATAAATTTTTTCTAACATATATAAAAATATGTAAACGTCTTAGAAAGATATAGTCAATTTTTACACTAATATTTTATTAACAATACAGTATGCACAATAATATTATATTTTACTATAATGAACAAATCCAGATACATATACTTATCTTGCCGCCGAGCAGCAAAGAAAGAGGGGGATTTTGGGATATGTCAAGAATGATATTCACCTGCTGTTAATGGGGATTGGTTACTGTATTTATGTGGGAGTGGTTACATAGTCATCAAGTTTGTATCATTTTTCTGTTTCTAAAAGTTTGTTTGAACTTTGCTGCTGAGAAAGTAAAGAAGGAGATATAAGCATAATATGAGCCTCCGGGTCTTGCCATAAAATCATGTTTAAGTCCCCTGATGAGAAAGTGTGGAACAGATGTTGCTGTCAGTCATAGACTATGGTTACATAGTATATGCTCCAGAGCCACAAATCCATCTTCGTAAACTTGACACTTGACAAGATACCCATACCGAACACCCAGTTACACCATAAGATCAATGGTAATTTCACCTGCAAATCATCCAATGTAATATACCTTATCATGTGTGCAAAATGCCCAACAGCTCTGTATGCGGGAGAAACTGGACAAGCACTACATAGGAGACTTAATTCCCACAGATCCAGTGTTAATAACAAAAAGACAGAGACATCAGTGGGAGAACATTTTTTGCCAAAGTGGGCACAGTATCATGGACATTAAATTGACTGTACTAATGGGACAATTTCGCAATCAGAGGGACAGAAAATTATGGGAGGTAAAATTAATGTTACAATTTGACCTATGGCCTGAACAGAGACAGAGAATTTCTGTCACAGTACTTAAAGGGATAGTAATGTTTCATAATAAAAGCAGCTCTAATTAATCATCATAGTATTTGGACCTTGGAGAGTGTTATTTCAATTCTGTCAGAGTTGCAGTTCTAGAGTAATTCAATGACAAAGTATCCCCCTCCCGCCCCTTTTACTGGTGTAGCACTGCTCAGCCAGATCAGAAGGGAGGTGCCCAGGTAGACTGCAGAGAGGGACAATCTTCAATTAAGATAAGGGAAAAACCTGAAAAACTTGTCAAGGTGGGCAGGGATTTCATTGTTTTCATTGTAAGAAGATTGTCCCCTTCTGTTATCTGTCTGGTCTATGGACTGGATTCCACATCTGAGAAGAGATGGATTACACTAGGTAAAAGGGGCGGGAGGGGAAACTTTGCTTGTGAGTATCTCTTAAACCATAAAGGTCTGACAGATAGGACTTATATCATTCTTCATATTTTTTAATGCCTACAAAATAAAGTAAAGTTAAAATGAAGTATTACTATCCCTTTAATTGTGAATTAACTTTTACGACAGTCCCTCTGGAATCATAAATACCTGGTCTCAGAGGAAGAATGCTATTTAAATCACATCCTCTACCATTGACTGATCAAGCAATTGGTATCTGGACTAACATTCTTACCTGATTTCCATTATAAACAATGTAATGTGTACTTGTATTTAAGAGAGAAGTTTTCATATTTATCTGTATAACATGCCTGAGGAATAGACCTAAGAAGTCTTGAAAGCTTGCATTTTAAATCTGTTTAGTTAGCCAATAAAGGTATCAGCTTTACAAAAAATTTAGCATCCTGTATTTCTACGGCTAACACGGTACCAACTCTCATCTATTATAATACAAGAAAGAAGCAGGATGATCTGCCTTCTCCTTCAGAGCTCCGAAAGCCAGGAATAACCTGACTGAAATAAGCAGAATTTCTCCCAGTCTAAAATCCTACAAAGTAAATACTTCTTTATATCTAAAAACAGTATGTAACTTATCTAATTTTTTAATATGTATGTATGTATGTATATTTTTGTGTGTATGTATATAATGTAAATATGTAACGCTTTACTGAAAACAATCCAGGACATACTTGAAAATGAGATAAATCTCAACATATTCTTCCTGGTAAAACATTTTCTAAATAAATAAAACTCTATTTGACATCCTCTAATCATATCTAGAATCCATTACATTGAGTCTGTCACCTACCTTTTCCCCATAAGGAAAGGGACAAGGAATTTGACTTACTTTAATAAAGTCTGGAATGTAGTTGTTCTGTGGTTAGTCCTCCAAATTCTTCCAATCTGTGGGAAGAAAGGATTGGGGGCCCTACTTTCGAAATAAGTATTTCCTCTCCCAGACAAAGAGGGGTCTTGATAGTATTTGGATTGTCTTCTGAGAGGACAAAACATTTGTGTGAAAAGACTTTCCTCATGGATGATTGTGCTTTAACGAGTGGCAGTGAAACTGGTGAACAAACTTTCCTAATTCTTTAATGAAATAATTCCAAAACAACATTCCGTCTGACACAGGACCAGCTTATGCACAAGTCATATCTGTTCATTTAGGGTTTATTTTTAACAGAATAGATTTATGTCTTTCAATGTATAAAGCTGTATTAGCACTGCCCTTAAAACAAAAGGGTATTTTTATCTACCCTCTTATAGTATTTGTATAAAGAGGGGTCTTGTTAGTAACTGCTTCTTTAGTCAATTCAAATATCTTTGCTAGTGGGCCAACCACATATAACAGACATACAGCATATTTAGAAATCTGTCAGTTCCCTTTCTGGGATCTTCTCTTGATTTTGTCTGGTATTGAAAAATTCAGGGGTCGATAATAGAAGTCTCACAGATTTGAGTAATACTAGGTCCTGGTCACTCTGCTCATAATTTAATTTTTGTATTGGTCTCTAATGGTTTCCTAATCAGATGTATTAAATAGTACAATCAAATGTGGAATAACAGAAGGATCAGATGACCTGCTTGTGATATATTACAGTCTAGAGGAAGGAGGGTAGGATGCAGAAGGTGTAAGTGTTGTTGGGTGTAAATGCTTCCTGCCACATGAACTGCCGGTCAGTGGGTGGGAGTGAGAAGTGCTGTTGAGTGCAGTGGTCCAGGCAAGGGGTGGTTCTTGGTGATCATGTTTATGTAGGCAGTTGATAGGCTTCCCTGAAGAGGTGAGTTTTCAGGGAACGTCTGAGGATCTGAAGGCTGGGATAGAGTCTGATGGGATGGGGGAAATCAGGAGAATTCAGGAACGCTGAATAACAGGTACAAAGTCACCAGAATAACTGAGCACTGATCAAGGCACAACCCAGGGTTTAAACAGGGAGCCAAAAGAAGGAACCTGCTTCATCTGGAAGGGACTCATCACATAAGTGACGCAAGGTACTGTCAAAGTACCTTGCGGCAGCTGCCCGAGCCAACCTCATTGCGCATCCAGCAGCTCCAGCCACATCCTTCCTTGGCACTCTGCTTCATTCTCTGAGTCACGGCTTGGTCGCGTTCTCTGCCCTGTCAGCTCAGCTGTCTCCTGGTCCCACGAGCAGCTCCTGCCGCTTCTGCTTTCGCCGTTCTGGCATGGCCGTTGAAGTCATCTATGGGCACACGTCCAAGGGCATGGACATGCGCTCCATTTAAAGGGACAGCTACCTGATTGCTACGCCTCCTCTTCCTGTGACCTCAATACTACACGGAGATACAAAGGAGCCACATAGATACCTGCACTGGGGGTTATCCAGTAGATGCTCTTAAGCTGAGAGGCCAGTTGTTGCCTCACCCACATGTGAGTAGAATTGAGCACATGAGAAGGTGTATACTTGGTGGTGGTCCTCATTAGTGAAACGGTCTACGCTTGTGCGCCCCTCTGTTTGTTTTTGTTCTTCCTGTGACCTAGCTACTTAAACTGCCTGGACACAGGGCTCAGTCGCCCTTTCGTTGGTGTCTAGTGCAGTTGTAGTTTTTGGTGTTCCATGCATTATCTGGCTTGTCTGACTACCCGACCTGGTGCCGACCTGTGGCTCTGTCCGACTATCTGCTCCATGTATGACCTGTGGTTTAGTTTGACAACCATTCTGGTGCAGACCTGCGGCTCTGGCTGACTACCCATTACATGTTTGACCCTTGGCTTGTCTGACTACCCGTTCTGGGGTTGACCTGGGGGTCTGTCCACTGCATATCCAGCATTCCAATGCTTCAGTGGACATCCTATCTGGTGTGAACCTGTGGCTCTGGCTGACTACCCACTCCGTGCATGACCCCTGGCTTGTCTGACCACCCATTCTGGTGCTGACCTATGGCTCTATCTGACTATCCTCTAGTGTGGCCTTCCGTGAAGTTAGATAACCAACCTGGTACGGGCCTGTGGCTCTGGCAGACTTACTCCTGGTTGCCTTCCTATCTTGTCTGGCTTCTCCCAGGTGCAGACCTGTGGCATTGCAGACTACTCCTTGCCCCATGACTGAGACCTATCTCAAGAGAATCACATGGAAGCAGTCTTCTATTTCTGGTTGTTGTTGCTTGCTCCATTGTGCGCTGCTCTTCTATACCAATTGTTGTGATATTTCTGTTTCATTGTCGCTGCCTAATAAAGTTGGTGTTACCTAGTAGTACTTGTCCTGAGTTTTCTTACCTAACCGTGACAAGAACGTTGAGTTGGTAACAAAGTAACGCGAGTCATAAGCATCCAATCACATACATCAACCTTGCAAATGGAGCAAAACTACCACAGAGCATCACATATACATACACAGGGAAGACATACAAAAGTGACATCTATGGAGTGAGCAATGGTATCCTACCATGGGACAAGGTCAGAGCCTGACAGCTCCACCCTTCCCCTTTTAGCAGACCTGTGTCTCCATTATATGTTTCCTTAAGTAATGTACAATGGTTTTGAAATGTATCGACCTGATTGTAATGCTTCGGAGATGCAGTTAGAGGTGAATTAAAAATTTGTTGAAAAACTGCTAAAACAGGGTTATTAGTTGTGTCAATCAAGTTTGAACGATAAACACAGATTTAACCTCTCTTTCCATTGACTGTTCCTCACAGGATGAAAGTTTGTCCATCGGGCCGTTTCCGTGTACATGCGCAGAGCAGAAATAATATAATTTCCTCAAGCAAGATGGCAGCTATGCAATCTAATTAACGAGCATAAGAAAATCTAGACCTGCGCAATACCTTTGTCGGCCTGGGAAGTTACAGAAGGAAAGAATAAAAGTCTCTTATGTAAGTAAAGACCAAAGGTGTTAAAACAAGAACAAATTAGACTCAATAGGGCAAAAGGAAAAAGACCCAAAAATAGCAAAAGATGCATAATGAGAAATTTAAAACATAGGATCGAACGGAAGAGCAACAAAGCCAAACAAAACAATATAATATAAAACTTCTAGGGCCATAAGATATACCTTTTTATTATTTGGTGAGATCTGAGTTTTCATTGAATCTTTCATTAATATTTTACATTATATTAGGTTTGAAGGCATGCTTTACAGACAGGCATACCCCACCTCTTTTATTAACCCAAACCCTCCTAAACATAGTAACACTAGTAAGGAAGCCCGTATACACGGGCTAAAGTGCACCCAGCTGCCCCGGAGCTGGTAGCAAAGACATGACATGAGCCGTCCAGAGCGGTGCAGCACGCTTGGTGAGTCTCTAATGCGAATGACTGCACTCAAGCGCAGTAGAGACTTGCCGAATGTGCTAATCCTTAGCGGGGAGCTCCAGACGGCTCACATCGAAGCTCCCTGTGTGCGAAACCACACATGCACAGTACAGATTCTCTACTGCTCATGTGCGGTTACGGCTCACAGTGAGCTACGCATTCTACCACTTTATGTTATAGGATACTAACATAGTGGATGAGGCTGAAAAAAAGACTTGTGTCCATCAAGTCCAGCTCATGCCAGAAATACCCCTGTGCAGGGCCTGATTTATAATTAGGCAGAGTAGGCATCTGCCTACAGGCGCACCCAACAGAGGGGCGCCTGTCACTGGGATCATGTTGTGTGTGTTTAGTCACCTCCCCCGCCCAGCGCCGTGAAGACAGGTCTGTGCCTTCTTCTGCACAGACCTGTAGCTGCTGAGCTCCTTTGTCGGCTCATTAGTAATACAGAGCGCTGGGAGATGACATAATCTCCCAGCACTCTGAATTACTGAAGTGAATACAACTGCTGGATCACCAGGGAAGAAGTAGGAAACGGACACTGGGGCAATATGAGGGTGCAATGTGAGGGTAATATGGAGATGATGGGGCAATGTGAGGGCAATATGGAGCTGATGGGGGGCAATGTGAGGGCAATATGGAGCTGATGGTGGCAATGTGGAGATGATGGGGGCAATGTGAGTGCAATATGGAGCTGATGGGGGTCAATGTGAGTGCAATATGGTATATGGAGATGATGGGGGCAATGTGGAGATGATGGGGCAAGTTGGAGCTTAATGGGGGGCAATGTGGAGCTGATGGGGGCAATGTGAGGGCAATATGGAGATGGGGGTAATGTAGAGATTCGGAGCATTGTGGAGATGGCCATGGGGGCGGCTCTTCAGATTTCTGTACCT
This sequence comes from Rhinophrynus dorsalis, assembly GCA_037306005.1. Taxonomy (NCBI): domain Eukaryota; kingdom Metazoa; phylum Chordata; class Amphibia; order Anura; family Rhinophrynidae; genus Rhinophrynus; species Rhinophrynus dorsalis. The sequence continues at coordinate 494,437,891 of CM074723.1, read as the reverse complement.
ACAGGCTCCTGAGATGTTAATCCAGCCCTGCCCCTGTTGATCCAGAAGAAGGCAAAAAAATAACCCTCTGGAGCAATTTCTAATTTAGCCCCAAGTGGGTAAAAAAAAAAATCCTTCCTGACACCAAATGGCAGTCAGATATTTTCCAGGATCAGCATCCTATCTGCTATGAAGCCATCTGTCATAATTTTCAATATTGTTCTCTACTAGATAAGCATATATTGCTTTTTTGAAAACATACAGAATGTGAGAGGCTTCAGGGAATGAACAATATCACAATGACATATTCTACCACTAGTCATCGCCCAGAATAATCATGTTTGAGTGCTCTACTGCAATTACAAAGAAGAAATTTCAACACACATATTAAACTAATCCCACTAAAAATAAGGCAAGTCTCCCTTGAGAGGGAACGGCAACTAACCACAGGCAAACTTTTTGGCCTAGTTGGGCTCATCAGGAGAGTGCAACTGGATTCCCTAGGCGCTGAGAGCAAGGGGTCCATATCTGGATTACCATTCACTCTTACGGAGAGCCCCCAAAAGTATTCACAATAAAGATACAGAATGTTAGAGACTTCTGGGAATGAACAACAGCACAATGTATATACAAGCACAAAAAATAGAACTAGAGCACCAAAATTGCTTAAATATCATCTAGATCATGTAATTCAGGATTCACTTCTTCCTTCATGACCATGCTCCCTTATCTACATATGTGAGACTAAATCTAACAAAAAAAGGAAAGGGACACTGGAGAAGTTAGAGAGAGAGAAGATACTAGAAATCCTCCCCTTTCCCTTCTCCACCCAAAAAAGTAGATAATTCATGGGGCAAATGATGATGTAAAGTACATTTAAACCAACTGGTTCGACATACAGCGCAGGTGAAATAATCTAAAACTTACACTTTTATTAATTCCTTTAAAAATAAAATTCTTATGTTAAAAAGTATGCTCTCCCAGAAACTAACAAACTACTTAGCAATCCATTTCCTATGATCCATACAAGAATCACTATTACTGTGCTAAGCTCACTGAATCTCTTATTGTGACTACTATCCGTATGTCCTCATTGAACTACTGCATTTCTTCTGCCAGTTACTACTATATATATATATATATATATATATATATATATATATATATATGTGCACTGACAATATAAGAATTCCTACTCACAATGATGATTCAGTTGCTCTTCATTGATTCCGCTAATTAGTACAGCCTATTCCATCATCCTCCTCCTTATGGCAATCATATGACTTTCCAACACTATCGTGCTAGTACTCATGGGGTTAACTACCTCTATGCCTAAACTTATAATTTAACACCCCGTGAAATCATAAGAAATTATTGAATCCCTAAATATATCTATCTCCAATAGCTACTAAAGAAAAATAATAAACATGACTAAATACCTAAAACTATATGGTGTTAGACCCAATACTATTACCCCCGATCAATAAACTACCCCGGTGATCTCGGTGACAAAAAATTGTGTATTCCAAAGGTGAGAACACAACCCATCTACCTCTACTACCCACTTGGAGTCTACATACAATATAACTATCCAAATACAAATGCACAATATCTAAACTCTTGTGATATCTCTCCCTGTTAACCATCCATGTACTAGGGATGATATAGACCAGTATGGATCCAAATGCTGAATTTCAAAAATGCACGAGAAGGGAGAAAGCACACCACACGGCAGTCAAACTCCTATCTCTGATGCTCTAATAGCATCCAAAACTTGCTGAGACCCTCAATGAGGCTGCCGTTGGATTCACAATCACCTAACCCCTCGTGCATTTGTTCAGTCACTTAGTGCTTTACACTAACATCTTGTATAATTTCAGCTAAGGTTTAACATTTCTGGAGAACGCTAATCATTAAAACCACCGACAATGTTACTCATATGTATCCCTATTATTCGCTAGTGCTTCTATTTTATTTAACATCGTCTTGATTAAAACAAAAAAACGCCGACACGCGTTTCACCTAACGGCTTTATCAAGGCTTAAAAGGCTTAGGGAGAGCCCCAAAGAGTACTCACAATAAACATACAGAATGTGAGAGGCTTCTGGGAATGAACAACAGCAGAACGGCCTGTTCTACCGCTAGTCACCACCCAGAAGTATCAGGTTTTATCTCTCTAGTGCTATTACAGAGAAGAAATTTACACAAACATCTTAGACTAATCCCACCCAAAAGGGCGGTCCACCTCCACCGTTAGAAAAGTATTCACAATAAAAATACAAAATGTTAGAGGCTTCTGGGAATGAACAACAGCACAATGGTCTGTTCTACAGCTTTTCACCACCCAGAAGTATCACGTTTTAGCCCTCTAGTGTTATTACAGAGAAGAAATTTCCACATACATATTAGACTAACACCACCCAAAATGACAAACAAGTCCCCGATGCACAGTAACAGCAGCTAACCACTGACAAGCTTTTCGGCCTATTTGGCTCTAATCAGGAGAGTGCAGCTGGATTCTCTAGGCACCGAGAGCAAGGGGTCCATGTCTGGATTACCATTCACTCTTAGGGAGAGCTCCCAAGAGTATTCACAATAAACATAAAGTAAGTGAGAGGCTTCTGGGAATGAACAACAGCACAACGGCCTTTTCTACATCTAATCACCGCCCAGAAATACAATATTTTAGCTCTCTAACGCCATAAAAGAAGCACAAATTTCCACATACATATTAGACTAATCTCACCCAAAAGGTGAGTCCAATTTGAAAATGACAAGCATGTCCACCTACACAGGAACACCAGCTCACCCCGAGCGTACGGTTTGGACTAGTTCAGCCTCATCAGGAGAATGCAGCTGAATTCTATAAGCATTGAGAGCAAGGTGTCCACATTTGGATTACCATTCACTCTTAGGGAGAGCCCCAAGAGTATTCACGATAAACATACAGAATGTGAGAGGCTTCTGGGAATGAACAACAGCACAATGGCCTTTTCTACAGCTAGTCAACACCCAGAAACATCACATTTTAGCTCTCTAGTGCCATTATAGATGATTAATTTCTACATAAAAAGTAGACTAACCTCACCCAAAATGACAGGCAAGTCCCCCCTGCAAGGAAACACCAGATAAAAACTTGACATACAACTCGGGCTAGCTCAGTGTCATCAAGAGGGTGCAACTGGATTTTGTAGGCACTGAGAGCAAGTGGTCCATGTCTGGATTACCCTTCACTCTTAGGGACAGCCCCCAAGAGTATTCACAATAAACATGCAGAATGTGAGAGGCTTCTGGGAATGAACAACAGCACAATGGCCTGTTCTACCGCTAGTCACCACCCAGAATAATCACGTTTGAGAACTCTAGTGCAATTACAGAGGAGAAACTTCCACACATATATTAAACTAATCCCGACCAAAAGGGCATTCCAATTCCAAAGTGACAGGTAAGTTCCCTTAACACAGGAACACCAGCTAATCCCTGGCGTAAGTTTCTACCTAGTTTGGGCTCGTTAAGAGGTTGGCGCTGGATCCCCTAGGCACGGAGATTAAGGGGTCCATATCTGGATTACCCTTAATTCTTAGGGAAATACCCCAAAAGTATTCACAATAAACATACTGAATGTGAGAGGTATCTGGGAATGAACAACAGCACAATGGCCTGTTCTATGGCTAGTCACCACCCAGAAGCATGACGTTTCAGCTCTCTAATGCCATTACAGAGGAGAAATTTCCACATACATATTAGAATAATCCCACCCAAAATGACAGGCAAGTCCCCCCCCCCTGGCACGGGAACACAAGCTAAACCCCGACGTACGTTTCAGCCTAGTTGGACCTCGTCAGGAGAGTGCAGCTGGATTCTGTAGACAGTGAGAGCAAGGGGTCCACGTCTGGATTACCCTTCACTCTTAGGAGAGCCCCCAAGAGTATTCAAAATAAACAAACAGAATGTGAGAGGCTTCTGGGAATGAACATCAGCACAATGGCCTGTTCTACAGCTAGTCACGGCCCAGAAGCAACACATTTTAGCTCTCTAGCGCCATTACAAAAGATTAATTTCCACATAAATATTAGACTAATCCCACCCAAAAGGACAGTCCAGTTCCAAAATGACGGGCAAATCCCCCCCTGCATGTAAACACTAGATAAAACCCAACATACGTTTTGGCCTAGTTCAGTCTTGTCAGAAGGGTGTACTGGATTCTCTAGGCATTGAGAGCAAAGGGTCCATGCCTGGAGTACCCTTCACTCTGTTTTACAGCTAGTCACCACCCACAAGCACCACATTTTACCTCTTTAGTGATATTACAGAGAAGACTTTTTCATACACATATTGGACTAACTCCTCCCAAAAAGGCGGTCCAGTTTAAAAACGAGAGACAACTGCTCTCCTTCACAGGAACACCAGCTGACCCCCTTACGTACATTTCAGCCTAGTTTGGGCTCATCAAGCGGATGCAGCTTGATTCTCTAGACACTGAGAGCAAGTGGTCCACATCTGGATTACCCTTCACACTTAGGGAGAGCCTCCAAGTGTACTCACAATAAACATACAGAATGTGAGAGGCTTCTGGGAACGAACAACAGCAGAACAGCCTGTTCTACCGCTAGTCACCACCCAGAAGTATCAGGTTTTAGCTCTCTAGTGCTATTACAGAGAAGAAATTTACACAAACATCTTAGACTAATCCCACCCAAAAGGGCGGTCCACCTGCACCATAACAAAAGTATTCACAATAAACATACAAAATGTTAGAGGCTTCTGGGAATGAACAACAGCACAATGGCCTGTTCTACGGCTTTTCACCACCCAGAAGTATCACGTTTTAGCTTTCTAGTGTTATTACAGAGAAGAAATTTCCACATACATATTAAACAAACCCCACCCAAAATGACAGGAGAGCCCCCCATGCACGGGAACAGCAGCTAAGCACTGACAAACTTTTCGACCTAGTTGGGCCTCATCTGGAAGGTGCAGCTGGATTCTATAGGCACCGAGAACAAGGGGTCCATGTCTGGATTACCATTCACTCTTAGGGAGAGCTCCCAAGAGTATTCACAATAAACATACAGCATGTGAGAGGCTAGTCACCTCCCAGAAATACCACATTTTAGCTCTCTGATGCCCTAAAACAGCAGAAATTTCCACATACATATTAGACTAATCCCACCCAAAAGGTGGTTCCAAATCCAAAACGACAAGCAAGTCCACCTACACGGGAACACCAGCTTACCCCCAGCATACTTTTTGGCCTAGTTCAGACTCATCTGGAGAGTGCAACTGAATTCTCTAAGCATTGAGAGCAAGGAGTCCACATCTGGATTACCATTCACTCTTAGGGAGAGCCCCAAGAGTATTCACGATAAACATACAGAATGTGAGAGGCTTCTGGGAATGAACAACAGCACAATGGCCTTTTCTACATCTAGTCACCGCCCAGAAATACCACATTTTAGCTCTCTAACACCATAAAAGAGCAGAATTTCCACATACATATTAGACTAATCCCATCCAAAGGGACAGTCTAGTTCCAAAATGACAAGCAAGTCCACCTGTACCGGAACTCCAGCTCACCACCCCCAATGTACATTGCAGCCTAGTTGGGCTGCATTAGGAAAGTACAGCTGTATTCCCTAGGCACTGAGAGCAAAGGGTCCACGTCTGGATTACCCTTCACTCTTAGGGAGAGACTCCTATAGTATTAACAATAAACATGCAAAATGTGTGAGGCTTCTAGGAACGAACAACAGCACAATTACCTGTTCTATAGCTAGTCAGAGGAGAAATTTCCACATATATTAAACTAATTCTGCCCAAAAAGGCAGTCCAGCTCCAAAATAACAGGTACAAACCCCCTGCACAGAAACACCAACAAAGTACATTTAAACCTACTTGGGCCTCGTCGGGAAGATACAGCAAAATTTCCTAGGCACTGAGAGCAAGAGGTCCACGTCTGGATTACCCTTCAAGAGTACTCACAATAAACATACAGAATGTGAGAGGCTTCTGGGAACGAACAACATCAGAACGGCCTGTTCTATCACTAGTCACCACCCAGAAGTATTAGGTTTTATCTCTCTAGTTCTATTACAGAGAAGAAATTTACACAAAAATCTTAGACTAATCCCACCCAAAAGGGTGGTCCAGCTCCAAAATAAAAGGCAAGTCCACCTGCACCGTAACAAAAGTATTCACAATAAAAATACAAAATGTTAGAGGCTTCGGGGAATAAACAACAGCACAATGGCCTGTTCTACAGCTTTTCACCACCCAGAAGTATCACATTTTAGCCCTCTAGTGTTATTACAGAGAAGAAATTTCCACATACATATTAGACTAAACCCACCCAAAATGACAGGCAAGTACCCCATGCATGGGAACAGCAGATAACCGCTACCAAACTTTTCAACCTAGTTGGACCCCATCTGGAAGGTGCAGCTGGATTCTCTAGGCACCGAAAGCCAGGGGTCCATGTCTGGATTACCATTCACTCTTAGGGAGAGCTCCCAAGAGTATTCACAATAAACATACAGTATGTGAGAGGCTTCTGGGAATGAACAGCACAATGGCCTTTTCTATGTCTAGTCACCACCCAGAAATACCACATTTTAGCTCTCTAACATCATAAAAGAGCAGAATTTCCACATACAGATTAGACTAATCACATCCAAAGGGGCGGTCCAGGTCCAAAATGACAAGCAAGTCCACCTGCACCGGAACACCAGCTCACCCCCAACATACATTTTGGCCTAGTTGGGCCTCATCAGGAAAGTACAGCTGGATTCCCTAGGCACTGAGAGCAAGGGGTCCACATCTGGATTACTCTTCACTCTTAGAGACTCCTATAGCATTCACAATAAAAATACAAAATGTGTGTGGTTTCTAGGAACAAACAACAGCACAATTACCTGTTCTATAGCTAGTCACCTCCCAGAAGCATCTTTAGTGCCATAACACAGAGAAATTTCCACATATATTAAACTAATTCTGCCCAAAAAGGCAGTCCAGCTCCAAAACAACAGGTACATCTCCCCTGCACAGAACCACCAACAACATACATTTCAACCAACTTAGGCCTCATTAGCAAAGTGCAGCAGAATTTCCTAGGCACTGAGAGCAAGAGGTCCATGTCTGGATTACCCTTCACTCTTAGGGAGAGCCCCCAAGAGTATTCACGATAAACATACAGAATGAGAAGAGCAAAAATTTCCACATACATATTAGACTAATCCCACCCAAAAGGCAAAAATTTCCACATACATATTAGACTAATCCCACCCAAAAGGTGGGTCCAATTCCAAAATGACAAGCATGTCCACCCACACAGGATCACCAGCTTACCCCCCAGCATACTTTTCGGCCTAGTTCAGCCTCATCAGGAGAATGCAGCTGGATTCTCTAAGCATTGAGAGCAAGGAGTCCACATCTGGATTACCATTCACTTTTAGGGAGAGCTCCCAAGAGTATTCACGATAAACATACAGAATGTGAGAGGCTTCTGGGAATGAACAACAGCACAATGGCCTGTTCGACCACTAGTCACCGCCCAGAATAATCTCGTTTTAGCTTTCTAGTGCAAGTACAGAGAAGAAATTTCCACATACATATTAGACTAATCCCACCCAAAAGAGGATCCAATTCCAAAATGACAAGCAAGTCTACCTGCACAGGAACACCAGCTCACCACAAACATATACTTCTGCCTAATTGGGCCTCATCAGAAGGGGGTAGCTAGATTCCATAGGCACTGAGAGCAAGGGGTTAATGTCTGGATTACCCTTCACTCTTAGGGAGAGCCCCCAAGAGTATTCACAATAAACATACAGAATGTGAGAGGCTTCTGGGAATGAACAATAGCAAAATGTCCTGTACTACGGCTAGTCACTGCACAGAAGTATCACATTTTAGCTCTCTAATGCCATTACAGAGGGAAAATTTCCACATACATATTAGACTAATTCCGTCCAAAATGAAAGGGAAGTCACCCCCTGCACAGGAACACCAACTAAACAGCGACGTACATCTCAGCATAGTAAGGTCTTGTCAGGAGAGAGCAGCAGGATACCGTAGACACTGAGAGCAAGGGGTCCACATCTGGATTACCCTTCACTCTTAGGGAAAGCGCCCAAGAGCTTTCACAATAAACAAACAGATGTGAGAGGCTTCTAGGAATGAACAACAGCAGAATGGCCTGTTCTACTGCTAGCCACCTTCCAGAAGCATCGCGTTTTAGCTCTCTATTACCATTACAGAGCAGAAACTTCCACATACATATTAGACTAATTCCACGCAAAAGGGGGTCCAATTCCAAAATGACGGGCAAGTCCACCTGCACAGGAACACCGGCTCACCCCCAGACATACGATTTGGCCTAGTTGCGCATCGTAAGGAGAGTGCAGCTGGATTCTCTAGGCACCGAGAGCAAGGGGTCCACATCTGGTGTATCCTTCACTCTTAGGGAGAGCCCCCAAGAGTACTCACAATAAGCATACAGAATGTGAGAGGCTTCTAGGAACGAACAACAGCAATATAGCCTGTTCCACAGCTAGTCACCACCCTTAAGCATCACATTTTAGCTTTCTAGTGCCATTACAGAGGAAAAATTTCTACATACATATTAGACTAATCCCACCCAAAAGGGTGGTCCAATCCCAAAATTACAGGCAAGTCCCCTTGCACGGGAACACCAGCTAACCCCTGACTTTTGTTTCAGCCTACTTAGGCATTTTCAGGAGAATGCAGCTGGATTCCCTACCCACTGAGATCAAGGAGTCCATGTCTAGGTTAACCTTCACTCTTAGGGAGAGTCACCAAGAGTATTCGCAATAAACATACAGAATGTGAGACACTTCTGGGAATGAACAACAGCACAATGGCCTGTTCTATGACTAGCCACCTCCCAGAAGCATCACGTTTTAGTTCTCTAGTGCCATTACAAAGCAGAAATTTCTGCATACATATGAGACTAATCCCACCCAAAAGGGCGGTCCAGGTCCAAAATGACAGGCAAGTCCACCTTCACCGGAAACAAAAGTATTCACAATAAACATACAAAATGTTAGAGGCTTCTGGGAAAGAACAACAGCACAATGGTCTGTTCTATGGCTAGTCACCACCCAGAAGTATCACGTTTTATCTCTTTATTGCCATTACAGAGGAGTAATTTCCACATACATATTAGACTAACTCAAGTTATCTCAGGAAAGTTAACACCTATATATATATATATATATATATATATATATATATATATATATATATATATATATATATATATATATATATATATATATATATATATATAAAAAAAAAAATTGACTCCTTTATCACCTGTTTAAACAGCCGACACAGACACTTGAAGTTAAAGAAAATCCTAAGTCCTCAGCGGATGTATTGGGCCCTAAGTCCCAAATCAATACATCCAAATAATAAAAATGAGTCAAATGTTAGTACAATTAACCCTATGAGTGCTAGTGGAGTATAATTACCCTGCCAGCATTCATAGAGTTAACCCAACTAAGTTAAAAAAAAAACATAACATTACAAGTAACACTTACCATTAATCCGGAGTCCTTCCTGGTCATCTTCTATCCTTCTCTTGTATCTTCTCTTCTATCCTTCTCTTCAGTCTTCTCTTCAGTCTTCTTCCTGTAAAAGAAGAAAAATACGTTTGAGCTGAAAAGCATAGATACATTAACCCCTTGAGTACCAAGGGCAGGGCCAGATTTACATCTCAGGAGCCTGTAGGCACAGAAATCTGAAGCGCCCCCCCCCCAAAAAAAAAAGCGCAAAAAGTGTGACCGACTGTGTAGAGGCAGCTCCTCTGTGGATGTGCTGTTCATCGGCTCCCTTCAGCATCTGGGAGACGGAGGGGCAGTTCCGGCAAGTGAGGAGGTGGGAGTAATGCTGCTCCGTGACTCCAGCTTCAGATAAGCTTTTCAAGTTCCGTCACTCATGACTCAAATCTGGCCGCAGAGCACAGTGGGGAGACAACAAGGAGTTCATCAGCCCCCACGTGCAGTAGCTTGATGCGCGTCAAGGCTAATTAAAAAAAAAAAAAAAACGATCCCAATGACAGGCGCCCCTCTGTGGGGTGCTTCTGTAGGCAGATGCCTATTCTGCCTTATTATAAATCCGGCTCTGGCCAAGGGGGTACACTACGCATTGCAAAGCAATGCATTGCATTCCTCTCTGGGGCCCAAAGGGTTAAAGTACATAGTGGTGTGCCAGTCTTCAAATAAAAATCGCCCATACATAATAAAACACGTTAGGAAAGGTTTCCCATATATCGCAATGCCATGGTATCTCTATTGTCTATAAGTTAATAAAAAGGCAACTCAGATTAAATCATTGCTGTCTCGCCGCTGTGTGAGGCGCTGAGGTGGCGGCGGAGACAGCATAAGGTGGCACAGGCCTTCCCTCTTCTTCTTCACAGGCCGATGCCCGCTCTGGTCTGAGGGAATTAGAATTGAGGCTGCCTCTTATATATGAGTAGCCTTACTTCTAGTTTCCTCACGGCCATTGGCTGGGATATGCTTACTCACCTTCCAGCCAATTAGTATAAAGCACAGCTGCTCAAAGCTGATTGGCTGGGAGTTGTGTAAGCATATCCCAGCCAATGGCCATGAGGGAACTAGAAGTAAGGCTACTCATATATAAGGGGCAGCCTCAATTCTAATTCCCTCAGACCAGAGCGGGCATCGGCCCGTGAGAAAGAAGAGGGGAGGGCTGTGCCAGCTTATTCTGTCTCCGCCTCAGCGCCTCACACAGCGGCAGAGACAGCTGCGATTTAAGCTGAGTTGAATGTTTAGTTAATTATATACAATAGAGATACCATGACATTACGAAATATGGCAAACATTTCCTAACATGTTTATGATTATTCTATATGGGGGATTTTTATTTCAAGACTGGCATACTACTGTGTACTTTAACCCTTTGGGCCCCAGAGTGGTACGCAAAGCATTGCTTTGCAATGCATTGCATACCCCTCTGGCACTCAAGGGGTTAACATATCTATGTTTTCAACTCAAACTTATTTTTCTTCTTTTACAGGAAGAAGAAAAGAAGAAAGAAGACAGAAGATACAAGAGAAGATAGAAGAACGAATGGAGACAGAAGGAGACAGACAGTGGATTACAGGTAAGTGTAACACAGACTTTTTAATGATAGGTGCTTGACAGTATGTCAGGCACCAATCCTTAGTTTTTTTACTGTTAAGTTCCCAAAACTGGCATTGTTTAGCGGAGTTTTGGGAACTTAAAGTACATAACGGACGTTTGGACACAACACCAGTTTTGTCTCCTAACGTCTGTTGTGCCAAATGTCGGTAGGATATTTGAATACCGACCAACACATTTTATTTTGTCGGTCAGTATACATTTTGTCCTACAGACATTTTTCTACTCCAACATTTCGATCGAGCCCTTAATTCCCACTTCTAGATCATTAATGAACAAATTAAAAAACATTGAGCCGAGGATTGTACCCTGTGGCACCCCACTTATAACCTTAGAACAATTTGAAAAGGTTCCTAAAATGTGAATAATCCCCTAGATTGCACAATCGAGTGTCATCAAATTAGGTTTCAGTAACACTGTTACTACACATGGAAAATGATTGTGTAACTTGAAATGATTATGTCAGCAGATAATTGAAATATGTGACTACCTATTTGTGCCTTTTCTCTTTACACTGATTTACCTCTAATTTGCCAGCAGATTATTGTAGTCTGTGACTAACATAACAGTGATTTATTGCTTCACATTGGAATAATAACAGGAACCATCACAGCTAATAATAGAAATATTTCGAGGCACTACCTACTCCTGGATTTACTCCAGTCTAAAAATACCATTACATCCCCAACCTTCAGGATCACACCCAATTCTGATGTCTTATAAACACCAGATCACCAGGATCCACAGTGTCAGGAGCAGAGAGCAGGGCAGTGAGCGTCCAGTTCAGATCTCATTCACATCACTCAGAGATCTCCAAAGAGGGAAGAAAGAGCAACTACAGCAACTAGGTACGTGTCTGATAAATATCACCGACCACACATGGGCACCTATATTATACCTATTACTTACTGGTCCTAGGGACCTATATTATACCTGTTACTTACTGCTCATAGGGACCTATATTATAACTGTTACTTACTGCTCCCTGGGACCTACATAATAGCTTACTTACCTCTACCAGGGACCTATATTATACCTGTTACTTACTGCTCCCAGGGACCTATATTATACCTGTTACTTACTGCTCCCAGGGACCTATATTATAACTGTTACTTACTGCTCCCAGGGACCTATATAATAGCTTACATACCTCTACAAGGGACCTATATTATACCTGTTACTTACTGCTCCCAGGGACCTATATTATACCTGTTACTTACTGCTCCCAGAGACCTATATTATAACTGTTACTTACTGCTCCCAGGGACCTATGTAATAGCTTACTTACTGGTCCTAGGGACCTATATTATACCTGTTACTTACTGCTCCTAGGGACCTATATAATACCTGTTACTTACTGCTCCTAGGGACCTATATTATACCTGTTACTTACTGCTCCTAGGGACCTATATTATACCTATTACTTACTGCTCCCAGGGACCTATGTAATAGCTTACTTACTGCTCCTAGGGACCTATATTATACCTGTTACTTACTGCTCCTAGGGACCTATATAATACCTGTTACTTACTGCTCCTAGGGACCTATATTATACCTGTTACTTACTGCTCCTAGGGACCTATATTATACCTGTTACTTACTGCTCCTAGGGACCTATATAATACCTGTTACTTACTGCTCCTAGGGACCTATATTATACATGTTACTTACTTTTCCCAGGGAATTGTATTATACCTGTTACTTACTGCTCCCAGGGACCTATATAATACCTGTTACTTACTGCTCCCAGGGACCTATATAATAGCTTACTTACCTCTACCAGGGACCTATATAATACCTGTTACTTACTGCTCCCTGGACCAAATATTATAACTGTTACTTACTGCTCCTAGGGACCTATATTATACCTGTTACTTACTGCTCCAAGGGATCTATATTATACTTGTTACTTACTGCTCCTAGGGACCTATATTATACCTATTACTTACTGCTCCCAGGGATCTATATTATACCTGTTACTTACTGCTCCTAGGGACCTATATTATACCTATTACTTACTGCTCCTAGGGACCTATATTATACCTGTTACTTACTGCTCCTAGGGACCTATATAATACATGTTACTTACTGCTCCTAGGGACCTATATTATACCTGTTACTTACTGCTTCTAGGGACCTATATAATACCTGTTACTTACTGCACCCAGGGACCTATATAATACCTGTTACTTACTGTTCCTAGGGACATATATCATACCTGTTACTTACTGCTCCCAGGGACCTATATAATAGCTTACTTACCTCTACCAGGTACCTATATTATACCTGTTACTTACTGCTCCTAGGGACCTATATTATACCTGTTACTTACCTCTACCAGGTACCTATATTATACCTGTTACTTACTGCTCCTAGGACCATATATTATACCTGTTACTTACTGCTCCTAGGGACCTATATTATACCTGTTACTTACTGCTCCTAGGGACCTATATAATACCTGTTACTTACTGCTCCCAGGGACCTATATAATACCTGTTACTTACTGCTCCCAGGGACCTATATTATAACTGTTACTTACTGCTCCCCGGGACCTATATAATAGCTTACTTACCTCTACCAGGTACCTATATTATACCTGTTACTTTCTGCTCCCAGGGACCTATATAATAGCTTACTTACCTCTACCAGGGACCTGTATTATACCTGTTACTTTCTGCTCCCAGGGACCTATATAATAGCTTACTTACCTCTACCAGGGACCTGTATTATACCTGTTACTTACTGCTCCTATGGACCTATATAATAGCTTACTTACCACTACCAGGTACCTATATTATACCTGTTACTTACTGCTCATATGGACCTATATAATAGCTTACTTACCACTACCAGGTACCTATATTATAACAGACAAATACACATTTCTGGTACATAACCCCTTATAACAGTCACCTACCTCTCCATGGTACATGATATAACTGTTACCTACCCCTCCATGGTACATGATCTTATAACTGTCACCTACCCCTCCATGGTACATGATATAACTGTCACCTTCTCCTCCATGGTACATGATATAACTGTGACCTACCCCTCCATGGTACTTGATATAACTGTGACCTACCCCTTCATGGTACATGATATAGCTGTCACCTACCCCTTCATGGTACATGATATAAATGTCACCTACCCCTCCATGGTACATGATATAACTGTCACCTACCCCTACCTGGTACTCAATATCTTATAACTGTCACCTACCTCTTCCAGGTAATGAAATCATATAACTACTACATTCCCCTTCATGGTTCACATCTTATAATGCCTTCTACCTCTAACTGGTACATATTATCTTAGAACAGCCACTTACCTCTAACTGGTACATGATGTTATAACTGTCACCTACCTCTTCCAGGTAATGAAATCATATAACTACTACATACCCATCTATGGTACATGTCTTGACTCTATTATTAGGAGGGTAGATAGGGTAATCTGCCGCCAGGAACGTGAATGCCGAACAGTATGCTGTCTCCCGGGTGCTCGGGTTCGGCATGTTGAGGACAAGGCTGACAGATTATTGGGAGGGGTTGGAAGTGATCCAGCTGTATTGGTACATATTGGTACCAATAACAAAGTAGGAGGAAGATGGAGGTCCCTAAAGAATGATTTCAGGGATTTAGGTTGTAAGCTCAAGGCAAGGACCTCTAAGGTAGTGTTTTCTGGAATACTGCCTCTTCCATGCGCCAGTGCAGGGAGACAGAGGGAGCTCATGGAGCTTAATGCATGGCTCAAACAATGGTATAGGAAGGAGGGTTTTGTGTTCTTAGAGCACTGGGCTGACTTTGCTCTTGGCTACAATCTATATGGAAGAGATGGATTGCACCTAAATGGTAGAGGAGCCTCTGTGCTAGGGGAGAGAATGCCAAGAAGCTTGAAGGAGCTTTTAAACTATGAAAGGGGGGGGGTATAGATAGCAAAAATTGGGTAGATAGAGCAGATAGGAACTGGGTCCAAGTAAATGACCAGGGGGTGGAGAAAGGGTGGGTATAAATGTAGTCAATAGGGAGGAACTCATAGTAAGTGAAGGTGTAGAAAAAAGGCATGTAGGGATTAATATATGTAAAGACTTCAAAATTAATTGTATGCTAGCACATGCAAGAAGTATGGTAGATAAAATAGGAGAACTAGAATTGCTGGCGGTTAATGACCAATCAGCCATAATTGGTATAACAGAAAAATGGTGGAATGATGCACACGACTGGGCTGTAAATATAAAGGGCTATTCCCTGTTTAGGAGAGATAGGATTAATAGAAAAGGGGGAGGTGTGTCCATATATTTGAAACCAGAGCTAAATCAAATTTTGTGGGGTGATATTAGTGAGGAAACTGGCCAAACTGTGGAGTCCTTGTGAGTAGAAATTGAGACTAAATGTGGTGTAAAAGGAAAAAAAAGTTGTTGGTGGGTATTTGGTACAAACCACCAAATATCGATGACCATGTTGAGGCCCAACTGCTACTGCAAATGAGGAAAGCTGCCCAGTTTGGACATACTATAATTATGGGAGATTTTACTTATCCAGATATCAACTGGAATAATGAGACCTGTCAGAGTGCTAAGGGTAGCAGGTTTGTGTACACACTTCAGGAAAGCTCATGTCACAAATGGTGGAAGTGACGACATGAAATAACAATATATTGGATAGGGATGGGTGAAACTTTCCACCTTAAACTGAAATCAGTGAAAAATGGCACTTTTCGCTTGGCGAAAAATTTCCCGTGAAAAGTGCCGATTTTCCTAGTTTTTCCTCTTTTTCCGCCCATTGAAATCAATGGGAACATAGAAGTTACACACAACACATTACAAATAATATTTTATTTCCCAAATAGCACAGTATAAAAGGGGCATGAGGGTGCCTGTGTTGGTGGGGAAAGAATCAGTTGAACAGGGGATGATTTTTTGGGGTTTGTTTACTGGGATTGGGGGGCACTTAATAAAAAAGAAATCCTAAATAAAATAAAATAAAATAAAAACCATAAGACATGGTATAAAGGGGTCTGAGAGGGTGCCTGTGTTGGTGAATGAATGAATCATTTGAACAGGAATTTGTTTGGGGGAGTTTCTTGACTGCTGTTGGGGGGACAGTTAATAAAAAAATAAATCAATAAAAAAAAATAAGACATTTGTATTTAAAGTGACAGAGACAGGAACCCCCTGACATAAGCTGCCACTGGGGTGGACTGATATTTGACTTGATAGAGTATTTTGTAGAGGATGATTTGTTTGATTTATTGTTAGAGGCCTTTGTAGGACTTAGACTTATTAGAGGCCCAAACCCTGAAGAAACATTGATTTGTATGACTTAAGCTTGTTAAAAACAAACCCACCAAATATTGTTTATTTTTTTGTAGGACTAGTTTTTTTTTTTTTTTTTTTTTTTTCAAAACAAGCCCTGAGAAAAAAATAAAAATGCCCTACTGGCCTAATGCCAGCAGGTCATGTTGGCCAGTGGCCACTGTCAAATGTCCTCCTGAGTTCCAACTGCTGTTCGTACTTCTGCTGCTGAGTTGTTTAAGCAGCAGGATGATTAGGCAGCTAAAAGGGAATTGGATCACCAATAGCAGTAGCATGGAAGATGGATGATGAATGTTCCATTTGCCACGAAAAAGAAAAAGTTGACCATTACATCTTCTCCACCTGCTCCTCCTCCAAAATCATCATGGTTGTGTTGTTAATAGAATATATTTTTTCTCTTGAGAGCAGGAAATGTGGGTCTCACCAGCAACTGCAATGTGCACTGTATGTGTGGTAAATAACATATGGGGGCACAACTATATCCAAACACCATGACACCTGAAACCAAGTACTGACGCTGTCACCGTATGCCTTTTCAAGACCCGCTAAGGACACATGACAACTTGCTGACAGTTTAATAGTAATGTTGAACCCTCCCTGCCTCCATCCTAGCATATTCAGTGAGATGGAATCTCCTCAGATGCCACCTGTTGACCTGGTATCGATTCTCCTCCACCACACTGGCATGTGTGGTCAGTGTACCACACAGTGTGTAATGGGTAGAGGTAAACTGCCATATCCTAACATTTACAGAGTGGCCATCATTTGGCGGGGAGGTAATGATGAATGAGGTGGATTGTTACCCTAGAGGAAGAAGAAGAAGAAGGTGATGGCGAGCTAGTTGTTTCACTCGTCATGGAACTTCCAGTATCTGTCTGGGTTTCTTTCTTCTTCCTCCTCTTTGATCTCCACCTTTCTGGAGAGTCAGGGGGTACAGTAACAGCGGTGCTAGATTTCTGTGACGGGTGTTTGGCTTTAACATGTTTGACATAAATGTCATGGTGTCTGTGTTTCATGTGTGTTATCAGGGAGGTTGTGCCAAGGTGTGTTTCCTCCTTTCCCCTTCTCACTAACTTGTCACAAATTTAGCACTGTACAGTTGTTGATGACTGCACTGTGCCTGCCGGAAGAGAATAATAGTCCCACACCCATGACTTCTGGGGGGAAGGATAGTGAACAGGTGGAGAAGAATGGCCTCATACTTCTTGTCCTCCACATTCCCCTTCACTTTCTGTGGCAGCGGATAATGTTGCTATTGTTGCTGCTACTGCCTCAGAATCAGCACTGCAACTAGGACCAGGAGTATTGCTGCTACTGGCAAGTGGAACCTGTCCTAGTCCCGCATCACTTGTTGTCCCCATTCCCACTGTGTCCATGGTGGTCTGTGGCACACTAGCCTGCTCCTCAGCACCCTGCTGCCCTTTCATCTCAGCAGCAGCAGAAGTTAGAGCAGTTGCAATTTCTTCTAATTTCAAAAGCTGACTGCTAGTGGTGGTGGTGGTGATGCCCTCCTCATCCCTCTCTCCTATTCCTTCTCATTTTCTGCTAAAAAGGCCATCACTGTCTCTTCCACCCCATCTTTTCCAACACCACCACCACCACTAGTCCATAAGTGCTGACGCTGTATTCCAGACATCTCATTGCTGCTTGGATGAGGTGATGAGCAATGTGAGGGTCCCCTGTTGTCACAGGCATCCCCTGGCATCATTTTCTCCTACCCCCCCCCCCCCCGAGTACTACAAGAAACACTAGCAGCAGGCAAAGTATTCGTGGCAGCAGGTTCAGCACTGGCAGAAGGTTCAGCACTAGCAACAGGTTCAGCACTGGCAACAGGTTCAGCACTGGCAGAAGGTTCAGCACTAGCAACAGGTTCAGCACTGGCAGCAGGTTCAGCACTGGCAGAAGGTTCAGCACTAGCAACAGGTTCAGCACTGGCAGCAGGTTCAGCACTGGCAGCAGGTTCAGCACTGGCAGAAGGTTCAGCACTAGCAACAGGTTCAGCACTGGCAGCAGGTTCAGCACTGGCAGAAGGTTCAGCACTGGCAGCAGGTTCAGCACTGGCAGCAGGTTCAGCACTGGCAGCAGGTTCAGTACTAGCAATAGGTACAACACTAGTGGCTGCAGTATCAGAAATGGTGGCCCTGGCAGCAGGGACAGCATGTCTTGCAGCAGGCACAGGCAGCTGACCTGTCCTGTTCTCACTAGTACTACCCTTCCCCCCCCCTCCCTCCCTTCCTTCCCTTTCCTCCCTTCCCATTCCCTTTTCTTCCTCCCTTCTAGTCACTTCCTCCTCCTCCTCAGACTCAGTGGACACAAAATGGTCCTTTTAGCTCCTCCACTGATTATTTTTTACCCTGCTCATAGTGATAGGAGTCACTATGAGCCTCTCTTGCCTCACTTTTTGCAAAATATCACAAGAGACCACCACAGCACATCTATCTCGCTCTGTAGCTGCTTCTATTGTGTCTGACTTCAGCGAAAACGTCACATTTTTATAGTGGAAGTGCGAAAACAACGTAAATCAATGGGCGGAAACGTTATAGCCATTGGAAAAAATAGCAAAAGATTTTGACCAATGGGCGAAAAATGCGAAAATTTTAACCGCTAGTTTTAAAGCGGTTTTCCCATGAAAAAAGCGGATAACAATGTGGTTTTTGTGAAATTTCCCACGGAAACATGACGACAGCTTTCACCCACCACTAGTATTGGACCTAGTGATAACTAACAACGCAGAAATGGTATCCAATATTAACCCCTTAAGGACCCATAATGGTCCTGGACCGTCATGGGTTGATATACCCTTAAGGACCCATGACGGTCCTGGACCATCATGGAATTCTGGGCTGGAGCCTGGATCCTTAAAAAAAAATGCTCCGTGGTCCTTATGTGACCGCCGCGTGCATGCGCTGCTGGTCCTTAAGGGGTTAAGGTAAGAGAACATTTGGGAAACAGTGATCACAACATGGTTACATTTGAGATCAGTCTGGCAAAGCAAAACTGTATAGGTTCAACCAAAAATCTTAATTTTAAAAACGCTAACTTCAAACTGTTAAGGGCTTCAATGCAGCACGTAGACTGGGATACTTTATTAAAGGCAAAAATACTGAGGAAAAATGGTCAGAATTCAAATTTAGTTTGCAGAAATGTACCCAACAGTATATACCAATGGGGAACAAATGCAAAAGAAGTAAGTCACAGCCAATGTGGTTAACTGCACATGTAAAGAAGGAAATGGCAAGGAAAAAAAATTATTCAAATAATTTAAGTCTGAAGGAACTGAACAATCTTTCTTAAAACACAGGGAGTGCAACAAAGATTGCAAAAAGGCAATTAGGGTAGCAAAAATAGATAATGAAACTCGTATTGCATAGGAAATCAAGACTAATCCAAAAAAGTTTTTCAAATATATAAATAGTAAAAAACTTAAGAGGGAGTGCAATGGACCATTCAAAAATGAGATGGGTGAGTTGGTTTAGTGAGGATAAGGAAAAGGCAGATGTTCTAAACACTTTCTTTGTATAAGTATATAGAATGGAGCAAGGAATGGTAGAAGAGCTTCAACAAGTAACTAATAAAACAATACAATTATCAGATATTGGGTTAACTCAAGAAGATGTCATGGGAAGACTGAACAAAATTAAGACCGACAAAGCACCAGGTCCTGATGGTAAACATCCAAGGGTTCTTCAGGAACTCAGTGCAGTGTAAGCAAAACCCCTACATTTACTCTTTAAAGATTCTATTACCACAGGCTCAGTGCCACAGGATTGGAGAAGAGCTAACATAGTGCCTCTATTTAAGAAGGGAACTAAAACAGAACCTGGAAATTATAGACCAGTGAGTTTCACCTCTGTAGCGGGAAAACTGTTAGAAAGGATAATAAGGGACTATATTCAGAATTACAACACAAAAAACAAAATCATTAGCATGAATCAACATGGTTTTATGAAGAATAGATCATGCCAAACTAACCTTTTCAGCTTCTATGAGGAAGTAAGCAGAATCTTGACAATGGCAAGGCAGTAGATGTAGTATATCTAGATTTTGCAAAGGCATTTGATACAGTACCACACAGAAAGCTGGTGTACAAAATAAGGAAATTGGGGATAGGAGATAACCTTTGCAATTGGATACAAAACTGGCTGAAGGATAGGGAACAGTGTGTGGTTGTAAATGGAAAATTCTCCAGTATAGTTAAAGTGGAGAGTGGAGTACCTCAGGGTTCAGTATTGGGTCCGCTGCTTTTTAACATGTTTATAAATGACCTGGAAATAGATATAGAAAGCAAAATATCAATATTTGCAGATGATACTAAATTATGCAAAGTCATTAATTCAGAACAGGATATTTTCTCTCTACAGAGGGACTTACATACAATGTCAGATTGGGCAAACATGTGGAATATGAAGTTTAATGTGGGGAAGTGTAAAGTCATGCATTTGGGAGGAAACAATCCCAAGGCTACTTATAAACTGAATTAAATCATTTTAGGGGACTCATTGCTAGAGAAAGACCTCGGTATCCTTGTCAACTACAAACTTGGGAGGTGATGTATAAGAAGCCTTCTTAATGTATTCTTAAGAATTGTCGCTAAAATTCACAACGCCTGGTCATATTTATAAAGAAATACAGTCACGTTTATAAATATGTCTATCTGAGAATATTCTGTGAATATTTGCACCTGCAAATATATATTCGCACACATATCGGTATTATATACTTCCAATAAGAACAGGTTTTACCTGGCATTATGATTTAATCCCTAAAACTAGCTTTATTTTTTGCAAAATTACCGAATTTCTTTATAAATACACTGGGACATAATTCTTATTTGGCCAAGACCATTTCTACTCCACTTTTCAAAAAAGTCAACTAACTGTCGTTAGCACTTACCAAAATGTTGTTAGATGTCCATTCCTTGGGTCTTTCCTCTGGCTTACATCTTTCCTCCCCTTCCCATGTTGCACAGGGTGTTACGGAAACTGAGACTGGAGTGTTGCCCAGTCGTTTTGATTGCTCCGTACTGGCCTCGTCAGCCTTGGTTTCTGGAGCTCTTGGATCTGTCTGTGGCAGAGCCCTTTCGGCTCCCGGACCATCCAGACTTCCTTCTACAGGGTTACCTGTGGAAGGAGGATGTTCATCGGCTAGCTTTGATGGCTTGGAAATTGAATCCTCAATATTGAAGAAGAAGGGCTTCTCTTCTGGTGTGGTGGCTACTATGCTCAGTGCTTGCAAGCTTGTTTCTTCCAAGATCTACCATCATGTCTGGTTGACTTTTCTGTCCTGGTGTGCTGACAGGGACCTGTCTCAGGACTACCTACGATCCTGGCCTTTTTTCAGGACGGTGTGGATAAGGGCCTCAGTTTGAGTTCCCTTAAGGTTTAGACTTCTGCTCTCTCTGTTTTCTTTCAGAGACGCATTGCCATGCTTTCTGATGTCAAGATTTTCTTCCAGGGCGTTGCTCATACTCATCCTGTCTTCAGGTCTCCCACTCCTCAGTGAGATCTTAACTTGGTTTTGGGCGTTCTTCAGCACCCTCCCTTTGAGTCTTTGGCTATTATTCTTCTACGCCTGTTGACGTGGAAAATGGCTTTTCTCCTGGCGATTGTTTCAGTTTGCCGTGTCGCGGAGTTGCATGCTCTGTCCTGTAAACCACCCTATTTGGTGTTTCATACGGACAAAGTGGTGCTTCGCACTTCTAAGGAGTTTCTGCCGAAGGTAGTTTCTGAGTTCCACATCAATCAGGAGATTGTGGTGCCCTCTTTCTGCCTTGACCCTACCTCTGACAAGGAGAAGGATCTCCACTTGTTAGACGTGGTGGGCTGTCTCAAATTTTATGTACATCGCACTGAGTCTATCAGGCAATCTGACGTGCTGTTCGTCATTTCTGAGGGTCCTAGGGCAGGAAGACATGCATTCAAGGTGACTATTGCTTCTTGGATCAAATCCACTATTAGCAATGCTTATGAGCTAAGGAAGAAGACTATCCCTTTTAAGGGTCACGGCTCATTCTACTTGATCTCTTGGGTTTACAAGAATCAGGCCTCCGCTGATCAGTTATGCCAGGCGGCCACTTGGTCGTCTGTGCACATCTTTTCGAAGCACTACCGTGTGGATGTGTTGGCATCGGCTGATGCCAGCTTTGGGAGGAAAATACTGGAGGCTGTATTGCCCGTCTAGGATTTTCCTTGGTTCTTAGTGCTTCCTTCTCTGTTGAACCATGTTGATTCTAGTTCAGTGTGCTGTGTAACGTTCCTGGTGTGCCGATACCCCTGTTGATGTCTGTTGACACTTCAGTTTTTGTTGGGCTATCTCTGATCTGATGGTTAATATGTGTTCTGGTGACTTTGGGGGCCTTGCACCTGGTCCTTGCTTTCTTCCCACCGCTGGGAAACTTACTGGCTGGACATCCCAGAGTTACCAGTAACCTGTATTGGACGACAGAGAAAAGAGGATTTTAGTCTTACCTCTTAAATCCTTTTCTCTTAGTCCATACAGGTTACTGGTCTCCCACCCTGTCAAGAGACCATGCTTGGCTCTCCTGTGGCAGACCGTGGGGGTCCTTCGGGGTCATGCTCACAGGAGTCTTCTTCCCTTCTACTATCTAGTCATCCTTAGTGTCTCAAATATTTCTGGAGCTGATTGGCTAGCTGCATCCAAGGAGGGAAGGGATGCTCCACCCCCTGCATACACTTTGAGAATTGTTCCTGCCTACTAAGGGGCGGGTTGCCTCCCCAGAGTTACCAGTAACCTGTATGGACTAAGAGAAAAGGATTTAACAGGTAAGACTAAAATCCTCTTATTATCCTCTTCAGAGGATGTAGAGGTGTCATCATCATTAAGCGCTTCATCTTTAGAAGCTGAAAGGCAATAAGAGTTTGGTTTTTACCTACGGCTCAGTCTTTGACTCAATTGGTCTTCCTCATGAGACCTTGTATCGTCTCTACTCTTAAATGGTTTCTTAACTCTACCTTCAGGTTCCACACAACAAGAATATTTTCATTATGTACTGTTCCCTTTTTGGGAAAAGATCAGAACTATGATCTGAATGTTTCTCAACATTCTAGGGTTCAGAATGAGTTTTATTAGCATTAATGTTAGTCATTACTTCAGAGAGTGAGTTAACAAGATTATCAGACATTTTTGTCATGCCTGATGAAATGGCATGAGTGACAGATTTGTTAACTGAGGCATCCATAAGCCTCGATATGTACCGCTGAAGTTTTTAATATGGGTCTGGAAGTGGCCATATGGTATTGTGACTCTCAGGATCAAGTTGCTGAAGTAAAAATGTTGCAGTATTTTATTTAGTGTCATAGGAGTTGGTGGGGATGTTAAGGACCTGGAGTGTGACATAATATAAATATATATATATCACCAAACTTAATGTGAGAAGAAATCACTCTGGGAATAGAGAAAAAAGTAACAATGCGATCATCAATCTCCACCAACAATACAATGGAGCATGCTCAGTAATACTTCACTGTACAATGTCCTGAAGAAAGATGGCCTCAGAGATTGGCAATAAATAAAAATCTGGAGCCAAAAAAGCAAACAAGTCCTTTATTAAAGTGAAAGTAAATTAAAATAAATGCACTAAAACTAAATAAATAAGCTCCGATGTAAACAAATTCATTCAGAATTCAATCAAACCTCTATATGCAGGCAGATAAAAATGCAGCATTAAACCGATCCTAAGATGGTCGCCGCGCATGTGCGTCACGTGAAGTAACAGAGGATGAGATTCTGAGGTAGGAAAACAATAATAGAGGACAGGAAATGAAAGGTGCGCTAATAATAAGATCCCCCAAAGAGGAGCAATGGGCACAGATAACAGGAAAGATAAAAAAATAAAGGTTTAAACGGGATGTATCACCTAAAAATAAAAATTACCCACAGGTTTGGTTAGTAAAGGATTCCTAGATAAGCTTTTTTTTTTTTTTAAATCTAACTTGTTTTTCAGACATTGTACTTTTAAGGCAGATAGAGCTGTGCCGAAGAATCAGCGTACTGCATTATGCGAACCGGCACGGCTCTATTTGACTGCCTAATTCGCCTCCCAACTCCCTCCCAGCTGCAACCCCAGTATAATGCTCACCACAGCTTGCTATAACGATAGGAGACATTGACAGCACACCGAAGGAAGCATGAACGTGCTCCATGGGGCATCTGGGAGGGAAGTGCAGACGACACTCTGTGCTGTGCACATTATGCGTAAGTGCACAGCACAATATATTAAATATCTAAAAAAAAAGTTAGATTAAAAAAATAAATAAATAAAAAAACAGCTTCCCTAGGAATACTTTAATAACTAAACCTATGGGCAATTTTTATTTTTAGGTGATACATCCCCTTTAACCACAGGAAATATACAAATAAAAAATGTAAGCAAATACATAAGGAAAGAATCACATATACAACATTGTAAAAGAAATAATAATCTTTCAAGCTAAATATATATTTAATATATCACAGTCTACAAAGGATAGACACAGTTTATATGAGATACTGGATCCTGATTGGTAGATGGTTTTTCTATAATATTACTCCATATGATTTAATATCCATGGTTGGGGACAGGGAACCGGAGGTTAGAAAACCATCAGTGACCAGTGTCGATCCACATTCCCATATAGCAAATGGATAGGCACTGGAATAAATCTGTAACACTGATATATAGTTACTAAGAACAGTAGGGTGCACTCCTGAGCAGAAAAATACTATAGTATCAAAATTAGTGAAAATCAGAGAGACAGAGATAAAATCCTTCCCACTGAATTCACTATAAAAGAATCTCTTTAATGGAGGCACTCAATCAGTGACTATAAAATACACCAAAATGGTACAAAAGTATAGAAGTTTTATTGAGACATAGAATTATAAATGACAATTAAAAACATTAAAATCATAGCAGTATGGATAATAACTGACGTCTTGTCCACAGAAAGAAGGAAAAATAACCCATATAATACATTCAATAATCCGATATAAACAAGCTAATTGAGCCCTTCAGGAAATAAACAAATAACATAGGATGGGTATAGTCTGATACTAAAATGATTCCCCACACAATAAGTGTCTCAGTACAAATACCATACTCTACAGTGCAAAAATTGGACAAGTGCAAAAAGTGGACAAATACAAGATAATATCACATGAAAAAAGAGTGAATGTGAGAACAATACTCATCCAATAATATAGATGTCAGCAATCCTGAAGGGAGCATCAGTGGTGGACACAGACCATCCGGGTATCCTATCTGCAAAGACTGACCATCCCAACGTGTATCGCCATGTTGGCTTCGTCCCCCATCTCCACCCACTTGGTGGAGATGAACTACAAACTTCTATCCCGTTGGTACTACACCCCTGTTCAACTTCATTCCTTTTCACCATCTTCAAACCCTCTTTGCTGGAGATGTGGTCAACCTAAGGGCACCTTTCTCCGCCTATGGTGGTCATGCCCACTAGTTTTATCCTTCTGGTCAGTCTGTCTTCCACAGATTGATCTCCTTTTCAAAACACGTACCCCACGAGACCCATGGACTGTTCTGCTTTTCAGGAACTTGCCATCCTTACCTCTTCATCAGGGCATTTTTCTCTTTGCTATGTTAAATTCCCCAAAGGCTTTGATTTCCCTGCAATGGAGAGACACATCGCCTCCCATTATTGGCTCCTGGGTGTGCAGAGTTGAAGAGCAAATACTCTTTGTTAAATTGGCGTGGATACACAAGGGTAGGGACCCTTCCTCTCTCTCGGCCTTCTATCGGACTGGTCAAAAGCTAGGAGATCTCTGACACCGTGTTAGAGAAGTATCTACCTCGACTCAAACTCACCTTGCCCATAATCTCTGATTTCTGAAGTGGACATCTAGAATCCTCTACCTTGCCTCCTCTGAACTCTCTCCTCCCCCCTCTTTTTCTCTTTTCTTTCTTTGTTCTGGCTTTCCCTCTTCTCTCTTCCCTTCACTTTCTTCTTTATAAAATGGTTGGCACTGTACAAGTAAATGATTCTATGACACATTGATCGCTTTCCACAGAACTGTCCTGGATTCTCTTATATTCCTCACTCAATTGTTATATTTCTGTCCTGTATATGTTTTTTTTTGTAACATCTACTGTTCTTGTTTCATGATGTATTGTAAACAACAAGCTTCAATAAAGATTATTTTAAATAAAAAAAACCTGTGATGGATAGACTGGTTCACCGGACAGTGGATACATCTAAGATTCTATTACTTCCCCTTGTCTGCCGTCTTGAAATGAAATTGTCCAGTTCAGCAAGTCCCATAGCTCTGTCACTATTATTTCTCAAGATCCTAATCATTTGTAAATAATGTACTACCCTTTTAGTATGAGATGGATGACAACTACTTCTAAGTAGTATGGTGTTTCTGTTTGTGTTCTTCTTATAGTGGTAACAAAATGTTGTGCAGCATGGAATACCGTAATGTCCAAAAAATTTACCTTCTCCTTATACACTTGAGATAAACCTTATAGGAGATTCCAGCTGATTCATTTGGTCCAAAATGCATTGAAACATAGCATATCCCCTGACCAGATAAGAACAGGTCATCTATAAATCATCTCTAGTGGCACAGAAGCCTTTCCTTATAAGGGTCTAATATGTACTTAGTTTAAAATAAACATGTTTGTATACAATGGGGCTATATTTGAGCTAATTGCAGTCCCTGGCACTTGTAAATAATATGCTCTTTAAAAGTTAAAATAATTATAGCCCA
Source organism: Rhinophrynus dorsalis (assembly GCA_037306005.1). NCBI lineage: Eukaryota > Metazoa > Chordata > Amphibia > Anura > Rhinophrynidae > Rhinophrynus > Rhinophrynus dorsalis. The sequence continues at coordinate 494,410,669 of CM074723.1, read as the reverse complement.
GATATAAACCCAGTAGGGCCAAAGAATTCAGTAGGTGGTCTTTTCACATCAGGGAGTCTGATCAATGATTGCCTCACCACCTCCATGTCCTCCATCATTGGAATCACCGTATATAGAGACTTAACACCCAAAGTGGCTAATAGATACTGCTCAGGGATACTCCCTAATTGCTGTACTTTAAGAATGAAATCTGCTCAGTCTCTAATATACAATAAGTCCATCAAGTTCAACCTTCGCCACAGTATAACCAAGAAAATAAGAATTATATAATCCCTTCTGACTCTTAGGACTCGATTCACTATGTCCCGTTAAAACTGTCGGAAGGGCCAAAATGGATACTGACTGGTACACACACTGTGTCATCATAAATATTCAATTTCTCTGCCACAAGAACTGACTTTTGGCCCAGTGTCTAACGTGTGTTTTTTGATCCCAAAACCCATGCCAAATAGTGTGAGAAATGGGAACATTAAAGGAAAATTGCTAATGCTCGGGGCTTGGAACAGTGTCAAACACTGACTGTGAACTAAAACATAGTCACCCTCCCAAACATTAACCCTACACTATCCCTAACAGTAAAGATAAACAACACTAGCCCTAATACTATCCTAACTGTATAACACTGTCATCCACTGTCATTCTTATGTAATCTTCTATCTTCCATCTTCTTCTTTCTCTTCATCTTCTTATCTTCTGTCTTCTAATCTTCTTATTTGACCCAAATGTCACTGAAAAGAAACAAAAATGTTGAAATTAAAGATGTCCCCCAAAATTATGCTTATAACATATGCAAGTATTAACCCTATGAGTGCCGGAGGGGTATGCAACGCATTGCACAGAAATGCATTGTGTACCCCTCTGGCATTCCAAGGTTTAAATGTATGCTGCCAGTCCAAGTATGAACAGTACATTGGCATTCCAACTATAGAAGAACGTCCTTGCAAAATATAGGTATACCACTGCTTTACCATTGTCTAGGTTGCTGCTTACTTCTTCATAGAAGCTCAAAAGATTTATTTGGTGTGATCTATTCCTCATAAAGAAGCCAAAAATGATGTGAGAGGCTCTGAGTACGAACAAAAAGCACAATGGCCTGTTCTCCGGCTAGTCACCGCTCAAGAGCATCACATTTTAGCTCTCTAGTGCCATTACAGAGGAGAAATTTCCACATACATATTAGACTAATCCCACCCATAAGGGCGGTCCAGTACCAAAATGATGGGCAAGTCTCCTCTGCACGGAAAAACCAGCTAACCCCAGACGTACGTTTCGGCCTTATTTTGGGCCTCGTCAGTGAGGTGCAGCTGGCTTCCCTAGGCACTGAGAGCAAGGGGTCCACGTCTGGATTACTCTTTACACTTAGGGAGAGACCCTAAGTGTTTCTCAAAAAGAAGCCAAAAATGATGTGAGAGGCTCTGAGTACGAACAAAAAGCACAATGGCCTGTTCTCTGGCTAGTCACCGCTCAAGAGCATCACATTTTAGCTCTCTAGTGCCATTACAGAGGAGAAATTTCCACATACATATTAGACTAATCCCACCCATAAGGGCGGTCCAGTACCAAAATGATGGGCAAGTCTCCTCTGCACGGAAAAACCAGCTAACCCCAGACGTACGTTTCGGCCTTATTTTGGGCCTCGTCAGTGAGGTGCAGCTGGCTTCCCTAGGCACTGAGAGCAAGGGGTCCACGTCTGGATTACCCTTTACACTTAGGGAGAGACCCTAAGTGTTTCTCAAAAAGAAGCCAAAAATGATGTGAGAGGCTCTGAGTACGAACAAAAAGCACAATGGCCTGTTCTCCGGCTAGTCACCGCTCAAGAGCATCACATTTTAGCTCTCTAGTGCCATTACAGAGGAGAAATTTCCACATACATATTGGACTAATCCCGCCCATAAGGGCGGTCCAGTACCAGTAAAACCATGTTGGTTCCTTCTAACAATCTTATTTTCCATAGTGTAATCCTGAATCTAATCCCTTACTATCACTTCTAGCACCTCTAGCACAGAAGTCAAACTCACAGGTATACAATTCCCAGGTCCTGTTTTAGTACCTTCATAAAGAAAGGCACTACATTGGCTTTACTAGAATTTACTTGTTCTCTTACTGTTTGTTATTGTCACGGTTAGTTAAGACTCTCAGACTTAAGGTTTAGGTAAAAACATAACTTTATTGAAAAGTTAAGGCAATCCCATAGGGTTATCGTACACATACAAACAATACAAATAAGCAAATGACCATATGAATAGGTTCTACCGGCCTTGCCAATAATACCGGGCAAGGCAACCCAGGCGACTCAGATGAAATAACAGTAGCAGGCTCTACCGGCCTTGCCAATACCGGGTAAGGCAACCGTAAGATGGTAACATACCGGTTCTACCGGCCTTACCAATACCGGGCAAGGCAGCCTGAGGGAATACTAGGAGTAGGCTCTACCGGCCCTGCCAATACCGGGTAAGGCAACCTAAGGATGGCAACGTGAATAGGTTCTACCGGCCTTACCAATACCGGGCAGGGCAGCCCAAAAGAGGAGACCTTCCTGAGACCAACTGACAATGACAGTCGGATGGATATAGTAGGAACTTGGTCAAGCAATCTCACTCAAGCAGAAGTCTCATGCCAGAGAACTACAGGACAACTGCATTTGGGACTGGACAGCAACTCAGGACCTCCCAGTACCTGACTGTAGTCAGGGAGTAAACCAGCGTCCGCACGCTGGAACCAACTGACAGTAATGTGAACCGCAAGACGTAATGGAGTTAACCAACAGTAGTAATGAGCCACAAAGTTTAATGGAGTAAACCAGTGTCCGCACGCTGGAACCAACAGTAGTAATGGCCACAAGGTTTAATGGAGTAAACCAGCGTCCGCACGCAGGAACCAACAGTAATATGAGCCACCAGGTTTAATGGAGTAAGCCAGCGTCCGCACGCTGTAACCAACAGTAGTATAAGCCACAATGTTTAATGGAGTAAACCAGCGTCCACACGCTGGAACCAACAGTAGTATAGGCCACTAGGTTCAGTGGAGTAAACCAGCGTCCGCACGCTGGAACCAACAGTAGTATAGGCCACAAGGTTTAATGGAGTAAACCAGCGTCCGCATGCTGGAACCAACAGTAGTAATATCGCCGGAGCAAAATGAGAGCAATGTCGCCTCAGCGACTGAAGACAGGGAACCACTGAGACCAGGCAGAGGATCAACCGGAACGAGCACCACTAAACTGACAAGCGACCGGAACATCAGCAACCACGGAGAACAACCGGAACCAAGATGGAACGACAAGCAGGCAGGTACACAGGAACAAGAGACTCAGGAACTCAGGAACTCTGAAACACTGGAACACTGGAACTCTGGAACTCTGGAACTCAGGAACTCAGGCCCAATCAGCATGGCAGGCAGGACAGAAAAGATGCTGTCAGAGACACCACGAAAGGGCAACCAAAGGGTGCCCGGACTGAGTTTAAAAAGGCAATGTGAGGCGGGCTGACAGCAGACAGCCAATGGGGAGCCTCCTGCAAGTGATAGACACTGGATAGCACAAATCACGGGCACCGTGATAGTACCCCCCTTTCAAAGACCCCCTCTCCTAGAATAGGGTCTGGGCTTCTGAGAGTATTTGGCATGAAAAATTCTCAGTAACCTGGGTGCATGAAGGTCCTTACTATCCACCCAAGATCGATCCTCAGGACCATAACCTTTCCAATGCACCAGGTACTGTACCTTTCCTCTAAGCCTACGGGAGTCAGTGATACTCTGTACCTCGTATTCCTCCTGCCCCTCGACCTCAACGGGCCCTGGCATCACAGGTGTAGTAGTGTAACGGTTACATACAAGAGGCTTAAGGAGAGACATATGGAATACATTAGGAATGCGCATGGATGCAGGAATGTCCAAAGCATAGGAAACAGGATTAATTTTGCGAATGATTCTGTAAGGACCAATAAACGAGGTGCCAACTTATTAGATGGGACTTGGAGCTTAAGATTCTTAGAAGACAGCCATACTCTATCCCCAACTTGGAAGGAAACCGCTGGAAGCCTTCTGCGATTAGCATAGCGCTGATGGCGCTGAAATGACTGGCCCAGTACCCTCTGGACTTGTGCCCATGTGGAACGGAGTTGCTCGATATGCTCATCCAGAGCTGGAATCTGCTGTGTCTGAAAAGAATCCGGGAGCAGGCAGGGTTGGAAACCATAATTAATCAGAAATGGAGAGCTCCCGGAAGAAGAGTTGACTGCACAGTTCCTGGCAAACTCTGCCCAAGGCAACAAGTCGGCCCAATTGTCATGATGGTCAGTCACAAAACAGCACAGAAACTGTTCCAAACCTTGACTGGCACGTTCAGCGGCCCCATTAGTCTGGGGATGATATGCAGAGGAGAAGGATAGCTGTATGCCCATCTGTTCGCAAAATGCCCTCCAGAATCTGGACACAAACTGGCTCCCCCTGTCGGACACCAGTACCCTTGGTACTCCATGCAACCGAAACACCTCTCTAGCAAACACCATTGGCAGTTCTTTAGCCGAAGGAAGGCCACGGAGAGGTACGAAGTGAGCCATTTTGAAAACCTGTCTACCACCATCAATATGAAGGAATACCCTCTAGACCTGGGCAATTCTCCCATAAAATCGATAGAAACATGAGACCAAGGGCGTTCACCATTAGGCACCAACTGAAGCAAGCCCACCGGAAGATGTCTAGTGGTTTTAGCACGAGCGCAGTTGGCACAGGCATTAGTAAAATCGGCACAATCTGATCTCATAGAAGGCCACCAGAATAACTGAGAGAGGGACCATAACAATTGGTCTCTACCAATATGTCCCGCAGCCTTAGAGGAATGGTAGGTTTCAAGTAATCAAGTACGGAATGGTTCAGCGACAAAACATTTGCCCACTGGAGTTTCATGGGGAGTGGAGGCCTGGGAAGCCAAGATCTCTTCCCCTAGTGGTGAAGTGATACTAGTACGTATGGTGGCCAATATTCGATCAGGTTGGATGATAGGTGCTGGTGCTTCTTCTCTGTCAACTTCAGCCTCAAATTGTCTTGACAGAGCATCAGCCCTAACATTCTTCAATCCCGGCAAATATGATACAATGAAATTGAATTGAGATAGGAATAATGCCCATCTGGCCCGGCGAGAGGACAATCTCTTGGCCTCAGAGTGCCTCGGAGTGCCTAGCTCTGTATCAGCCGTGGCGTGGGCAGTCACTACTGCGCATGACTGCCGCAAGCGCAGCAGTGTCTACTGCGCATGTCGGGCGTTACACACAACTTAGCGAATTATTATATAGGATGAGTTGCTGTTATTCTTACACCTGATCAGACACAATTGCACTGAAGCCTAGCAATCTTCTAGTGATAGGACCCAGAGCCTGCTCTAACCGCTCAGTCCACTCCTCTAAGTTCAGGCCACCGTTCCTTGGCCTTTTCAGCCCCTCTCTGCAACCACTGTGTTAATTTGTTGAAATTATTCTTTGGCATAACACCCCACCATCTTTGGAAGTTGGACATGGGACGTGTCTGCCTGGAAAATCCCGTTGGCATCTGCCTTGCACTTTAGGTTTCGGACACTACCACTGGTGCCTGGGGTACCTGGTAGGGTACAGTAAGACTCAGTGAGGTCTATCCCTGGTCCACTGTCAGCTATTGTGCCTTCTCTTCCCTCCATAATGTGTCTAGTGCTGGATGTAATTTAGAAATATCCTTCACTTGCTTATCTTTCTCCTTTCATTCCTCTTTTTCTTTATAGCTCACTAGCAGTGTGGGACGGCGTTGCCCGTCTTTATATATTTTTTTTTTTTATAACCAATGCTTAACCCTTTGAGTGGCAGGGGGTTAAGCAGTGCATTCCAAAGCATTGTGTATCTCTTTGGCACTCAAAGGGTTATGTGAACCTTAGGAAGACCGGAGAATAATATAAATAATATACAGATGCAACACAGTGAAGAATAAAGTGTATAGAAGATCAGGATTCACATTAGAGTCCATTGTTTTGTGCCAGTGGCAGCAGTTGTATTGATAATGAGTGGGACTAGGAGATGGAACATTATACAACTGAGCAATCAGTCAGGTAAAATCCCTCAAATCACCATTGAAGTCAGCGGGGTTTTCATGCTAAGGGGAAACTGGTTTAGCCCAGAATTTTATATAGGGGTGTGTGTTGGAGACCCCAGAATTACTATAAACATGGTAGTTGAATTATGCCCCCTCAGACACCCCATAAAGGGCAAACCTCTTCTTTTACCCACCAACAGTACATGACCTGAGAGTCAGTCCACAGCAAACCGTCCTCCTCCTTCCTATGAGCTGATTTGTAACGCCATCTGCTGGCGGCTTCTTGGTACAACATCTTAATGCAGCTGACATGGTAAAGCACACACATGTTGGACGGGAAACTGAGAGGTTAGTCCCAAACTTGTGTGGATTATTGTTGCAGTAATTGTTAGCGTAGCACCCTCACTTCTGTATTAACACTTTATGCACCAGAGGATTGAGTTGCACACCCCTCTGGTTATTAAGGTTAAGGGATATTGTGTTGGTGAGGCGTATAGCACGTTGCTGTAGAATGTACTGTACATTCAGCAATGACAGGGTTAATGAAGAGATTTATAAGTTGGGATATGAAGAGTTAACCATTTGAGTGCTAGGGGCAGTGCAGAGAGGGGGAACAGTGAGTTGTCTCTTCTCCCCATCCAGACAGCCGAGTTGTACTACCCCCTCCTTCCTGTGATGGGGATGTGATAGGAAGAGGGCATATTAACCCTTTGAGTGCCAGAGGGGTGTGCAATGCATTGGTTTGCAATGTTTTCCAGATGTCTCTGGCACTCAAAGGGTTAAGACACAAATGGAAGCTATGTATTAGGGTACTTTTTATGGCATCGTCCCCGGTGCTGTTACTGTGCTCCTCTCATGATCAGATTTGCCTGCTGAGCGCAGCCCCAGACTCTCTGTCTCCCTCTTCAGGCATTACAATGAACAGCAAGGGCCATGCATGTAGAGGGGAGAGGAGCACAATCTATTGTGTGTTATAGCAATGTTTAATGATGAACTGAGCCGGTTGGCGCTGCAGTGGTTAACCCTTTGAGTGCCAGAGTGGAACGCTTTGCAATGCATTTCGTACTACTCTGACACTGAAAGGGTTAATGATGTTGGGCAGTTTTGTAGGTTCTTCTTCACAATTCCCCGACATGGCTGGAATCCTTGGGGCTCCATTCGAGAGAGAGAGAGAGGAGACACAGTGTGTGTGTGTGTGTGTGTGTGTGTGTGTGTGTGTGTGTGTGTCTTGTGTCTGGCTTTGAGTGCAAAGCTGGGTGGCTTGTGTGTGTGTGTGGCTTGTGTCTGGCTTTGAGTGCAAAGCTGGGTGGCTTGTGTGTGTGTGTGTGGCTTGTGTGTGTGTGTGTGGCTTGTGTGTGTGTGTGTGGCTTGTGTGTGTGTGATGAGGGAGAGGAATATCTGACAGTGGGTACCAAGTCGGATTGGGAGGTGGTCACGTGAGACGTCAAGAGCGGGGCCAGCTGTGAGAGTAGGTTACCTAAAAGCAACAACAGATAAGTTAACATAACAGAAACATGGAGAAGGAAACTGTGAAAGGAAAAGGAGTGTGGACACTCCAAACAATACAGTATCATAAGAAGGGCCTGTGGGTGGTACACTCGTGTCACCAGGAACCTGAATGAAGTGGTGAGGCTGTGTAAGAGTAGGGGTGACTGGTGGAGTGGAACTGAGAAAGAGGGGTGGGGCTGGGCTTGTAGCCCTGACAGTGGGCCTGTGGCATCACACCTGGAGATGGTCAGTTCTAGGGTGGAATTGAGGGCATGAACTCAGGCTGAACATGACTAGATTTAGTGGGCACTGCGGGTATGGAAGAGGATGATCTAGATAAAAAACATCTGTGCTGTGAGAAGAAAAAAACCCACAGTATATTTGCATACATGGTGTTTCTGCCCTTGTCCTCTCTTTATGATGCAGAGATAGGCAAGTACAGAGGGTCAACAGCATTAGAACATACCCCCCCACACACACACACAGTCAAGATTTGCAATAAGGTGTCCACCAGAGATCCAGGCATGAAACACTCCATAGTCAGAAGACAGCAAATAAAGTGCCCTTAAATAACCCCACTGCCCTATCTAGTGGGAAAAGGGCAAGGGTCCCAGCTACAGTCAGGGAGGGAGATGCCAGGCAATAAAATGTGCCTCCACAGCACCACAGGTATAAAGACTGATAGCAGTATAATAGAAGATGTTCAGTGGCACCAGTTGAGTGGAGAAAGGCTCCAGGAAGGGGATGGATCAGGGGAGGTTACAGTAGTATTCCCATGCCTCTCTGGCGGAGTGGAGCCACAGAGATCTGTTGTCTTACATAATCTTGAGTCAGGAGGTATCATAAAACAAATTTCACCCCTTTTTTTAAAAGTCGCCCACAAACCTCTGTGAACTTACCGAGTACAGAAACTCTTGCAGAGGAGTAGCAGGCGGTAGCCTTTGTGCTCCAGTTATTTCTGCTTTCGATAAGCATAGAGGATATGTTGTTTGTCACCTTAATGGAGCAGTTTGAAGATACACGCCAGAGAAACCTGCCCTCGGATGGGGGGCTAGTGCCCAGATGGAGAGCCCTCTCAATTGCCAGTGGAGACTCGGCCTCTACTAGCCGAAGCAACAGAAGAAGTTTGCTACATTTTCTTACCCCCCAGCCTCTCTGGCAATCCAACGAGCTGGAGGGTTTTCCTTCTGATTTGGTTTTCTAGATCATCACTATTCTCAGACAAGGAGGAAACAGGGTGTTCCAGGGTCTGGATAGAGCAATGGAGGTTGTCCACCATAGCCTCACAGGCTTCTGTGCACCGATCAATGTTACCAATTTGTTCATTATGAGACTTCAGCTATGTTATGATCTCTTGGACAAAAGACTGTATGAAAAATTTTTTTTGTCAATCATAGGAGTGAGTAGCAGCAATACCGCATTTGCTTTCACATCTGCGGTGGTTGACGTGGAATCTGAGGCTGGGTTCCATAGGGTCTTGTGAAGAATCAGTAGTGTTGTCAGGAGGCACGTGGGAGGACTTATTTTTGTCCAACTTAAGATCTTATGTAGATCCATCATGGCTAAGAAGTGCTCCATAAGGAGGGCAATCTCCAGCAATGTGCATCAGATCAGGTGGAGTAGAAAGGAGGAAGGAACTGTAAGCAAGGAACCGGTGTAATGGTTCCATAGAGGTAATGTGTTTCAGAGGTGCAGTGTCCACAGGCCTAAGGGCAAAGGCGACCCTATGGGGAAATGCTAAGAAGTACCCACCTTAATAGTACAAGAGGACAGAGCACGGCCTCTGTCATGGTGACATGGTCAGAGGCTGTGAATGATATGGTTGTGGTGGCCCTGCAGTAACAATGGATAGATCTCTCTGTCGTAAAGCTGCTGGTCACCAAGTTATTCCACTGAATGAGGGCTACTTTGAGATGTAGGGAGACTTGGCTGTGGATCTTGTAGTACCAAAGCGCAATGGTCACCTGCAGCTTGATTGATCCTGGATGATTATAGTCATTTAATAGTGTCAAGTGGAGGGGGAAAAACTCAGAAGCCACCTCCTACACAGGACTGAGCAGCATAACTGCTTTCCGTGAGTGCAAGGCCATAGTACAACCCGCCTGTGGAACAGCATGGCTCCCTAAGATATCCTTGGGCATATAGACAGCCATGGAGGTGACCGATGTGGCCTACACAACCTGACACAGAGTGGGGGGGAGCAATCAGCGTAGGAAGACGGATGCCCAGGGTCTCCCAGGTCAATAAACAACAAAATGGAGGCCCGCAGAGAGTGTCCTTGTGGCCGGGACAGTAGAGAGCCCCTGTGGTAGGCCCAAATCCTTAGGCTGGGGTAGGGTGGCAGCGAGGGGAGGCCACAGAGCTCCTGTTTCCATGGGCCTCAACAGTGGTTCACAAGACAAGTAATAAAAGTTCCCATGTATCTCAGGAGGACACCGGAGGCAAGTACTGCAGTTACAGAGGCTTGGGAAGGTAGAATGGAGATTGATGGTGAAGTATAAGCAACAGAGCACAAGTATATTCATGCGCTATGTTTAGTGTCCAGTCACTCCCCTGCCCAGATAAGAGCATTTTAAGAATCCTTTTGCAAAAAAACAAACAAGAACACTTTCCCTACAAATCCCTTGAAATCACCTGCAACAGAGATATCTAATGATCCTGCTTCTGTTCTAAAACTCATGATTATTTCAAACTCTGCTTGTCCGTAAGCCACTTCACTGCAAGTCATGATGAGCTGGCTCCAAATGAGCCAAGGGTTTGCTTATAAAACTGACCTACTCATAGACTGATCCTGTTTTCACTCAAACCATTAAACACATTGGAGGAAAGGGGGAAAAGAAAATAATATAAATAGTATCTTGCCCCTGATCTTTCTGACTATTTACAGGATTTTCTATGTATCCCCCCTTGTCTCCTTCTGTGGGACTTACACTGCCGTTGGCTGTTTGCACTGTTAACCCCTTAAAAAGACACTGCTGTACTAGTGGATGCCCCTTTCTCAGTGTTCTCTGTTTTGTCAGTGTCTTCTATCTCTGATTCAGGTGAATTGCCGGCACTCAGGACAGGAGGTCATGTTTAGTGATCTACTGATTTCAGACTGGTTTTGGTACTGGAGCGCAAAGCATTGCATGCACCAAATCCAGACTGGGTGCCCAGGAATGACCCCATTTCTATTCATTTATTGTTAATTTGTTTTTGTGCCAACCGATAGGGTGTACAGTAAGACTCTGGATTTTCTGCTGAGCTCATTGTCCATGTTGTGGGCGCTGTCATGTTTCGGTATACTTCTACGTGGGCAGTGTGATCTTTACCATGCCGGGCTCTCCTGTAGAGCTGATTGATGAGATACATTGTATCTGAACAATAATATCAGTGGTTTGCATTCTATCTGCATCTGTGCGTGGCGCTACATTGGGGGTTATGTACTAAGGATTGATAAAGAGATGATAAAGCTGAGATGACTTCTCCAGTGATATCACTTCTCTAGTTCCTTTGTTATTCATGAGGTCTATACACTTAAACCACTAAAGTTGGAGAAAACTTAGTGCATTGACCACATAGAATAGTATAGGAGTTGGAGAAGTGATGTCAGTCAGTCATCTCCCCTTTATCACCTCTTTATCACATCTTAGTGCATCTTCCCCAGTGGATCTTCATAATAACAAAAAAACATTTATTTACATATGTATGTGTCAGAGTGAAGGGTTATTTGCAGATATACGGGACTGGGGGTGGGCTGCTTGATTGATTTTATGTTAATTGGTGTTTAGAAAACACATATATTTTTTTTTTCACGTATGTATTTATTCACTTTGGCAGTTTATTGGGTTACCCATCTATTCACTGGGTTTTTAAGGGAGAATGTTTATACATGATGATAGTTTTGATAAAGATCCCGCTAAAACAAAAAGGGGAGAAAGCTCACAATATGCAACAATATGTACACAACAAACAGCATCCATATTGAGAAGTGAGGAGTATACTACTCAACATAAAAAAGTATCTGCCCGTCATGTAGTGTGCAGGGGATTATTGGTGCCGATCCTGCTAGCGAGGGACCCGATGTATAGCACCACTGTATCAATAGCTGATAAAAAGTATAGCACCAGAGCAGACGGCAAAAAATAAGTTAAAAACTTTTATTACTACAATATAAAAAATATGATCAAATTTCCTCACTTGTTACTTGGTCTGCTAACCATTTTATAGAAGACTGTGTCTTGGCACCTAGGCGCTCGTGTGTATGTAGGGGAGTTTGGGGATCTGAAAACTCTTTCAAAATCACCTGTCATTATAAAGTGCTAGTTCCACTTTAACTAATGGGAGACATTAAATAATTTCCATGAGTGTGCAATTTAGTTGTAAAGCAATGGAAAGTGTATTAATTTAATTAATGTGATATAATTAACATGCCATTTGGTAAAGTCTCTGTGTACACCCCTCTTTCCCAATCATTACCACCTTCCTGAGATAGAGAAGTGCTTGTGAGTCCTGAAAGTCTCTTTATTTTATTGCAGGATTGCTTGTTCCTGAACAAGGCCACAGAGACAATGGCCATGTACAAGGTCATTATTGGCCTCTGTGTCTTCCTCACTCCCATCCTCAATCCAGTAGATGGACAGTTCCCCAGAGTCTGTACCACAAAAGAAGAGTTTGGGACCAAGAGATGCTGCCCAGTTTGGACAGATGGAAGCACTTGTGGATCCCTCTCAGGTCGTGGGCGTTGCCGTAACTGGGTAGCATTTATTCCATTTGCAGCTGGTCAAGTTCCGCTGTATGATGATGACCGTCTGGACTGGCCACGACACTATTATGACAATACTTGTGAATGCTTTGGCAACTACAGTGGTTTCAATTGTGGGGATTGCAGATATGGATACTTTGGGGATAAATGTGACCGTAAAAAGACTGTGGTCCGAAAAGAGATCCGGGAGCTGTCCATATTGGAGAGGAAACGATTCTTCAGTTACTTGGCTCTGGCCAAGACCACAAAGAGCAAAGACTTTGTTGTCCTGAGCACTGGAGACAGACATCATCGAGACACATATCGCTTTGTGGATGCCTCAATCTATGATGTCTTTGCCTGGATCCATTATTACTCTATGAAGCCCATAATGACAAACAGCTCATTTGATTTTGATGTGAATTATGCCCACCAAGGCCCTGCCTTTCCTGGATGGCACCGTTTAGGACTCATGTTCTTGGAAAGACAAATTCAACTCATGACAGGAGATGAAGACTTTGCTATTCCATATTATGACTGGCGAGGAGAGAAGAACTGCTCAATTTGTACTAACACGTTCATGGGAGATAACGATATACAGGGAAACCTGGATCCATACTCCCACTTCTCCTACTGGAAGGTGAGTCAATATTCAAACTGGGGCTGGATTTAATTTGAGCCGGTAAAACATACGTTAGGGCTAAAATGATTTTTGGCTGGCACACACATAGCTGTTCCATCGTAATTCAATTACCCAATCAACATGAACTACAACGAGCATTGGTCGCCAAGACCTGACTTGAAGCCCAATGTTCAGTGCAGCTTTTGTTCCTACAACACATGCACAATAGTGTGAATAATGGGAACATCAAAGGAAACTAGCTAACGCTCAGTGTCTGAGCTAATAACACAGTCACCCTCCCCCGACCCTCCTAAACACAAACCCTGAAGGTCCCCCCAAGCCCTACACTACACCTAACATTAACAATACAGTTAAAAAATATTAGCCTTAGCACTACTAATATACCATTACCAATTACCAATACCCCAATACATACCTTGAAGTAGGACATCCAGTCGGGTCTTCTGCACCCTGTTCTTCTTCTTTATTTCGTGTTTAAGTTTTCTTCTTTCTTCTTCTGTAAGATTCTCCGTTCTTCTTTAAGTATGCCTTATGTTTGTGTAAGACAAAAATAATAGATTAAATTCAATGCCCCCATAAACGCTCTTTGTCGCTGCCAGAAAAAAAACCTTTTTCTGTACCTTCTCGGGCCATTGCCCAAACTAAAGTGAAGGAAATCTGAAGAGAGATTGACTTTTGTATGGCCAGTCTCTGTTCACATTTGTTCCCATGATCCCATTGGCTGGTATGTTGGGTTGTACAGCCAGTGGCAGCACGGGAACAAATTTGAACAGAGACTGGTCATATAAAGGCCAGTCTCTGTTTAGATTTCCATCACTTTGGTGCAGGCAACAGTCCGTGAAGATACAGTGATGGGGATTTTTTTTCTGGTGGAGAGCATATACGGGGCATTGAATAGGATTTATTATTTTTATTTTACAGAGACAGTAGAGATATTGAAAGAAGAAAGAAGCTTAGAGAAGAAATAAGAAAACTTAAAGATAAATTAAAGAGGAAGACCAAGGTGCAGAAGACCCTTCTGGGCTTCTTACTTCAAGGTAAGTGTTTATTGTTAATGTTTCAGGGAACAGCCCAGAGGATGGTGTTCGCTTTAGGGGGATTAATCATCTGAGTGTGATAGGGGTATGCAATGCTCTGCAATGTGTTGCATCCCCCACTAGCACTCAAAGGGTTTATTATTGTTTGTTTTCACTCATGTTTTTGGTACCTTGATGTGCTCCATATCAATACATTCACAGGTCACTAGTGCAGGGATGCCTATTTGCGCATGCGTGTACTGTTTGTTTTACTATGTTCAGTTACAGGTTTATAACACGCATTAGGGACTCAGCGCCTAGGTTTGCGTGGCATTAATATAATGCAAGAAAAGAGAGTCCCTTAATGCGTGTACTCAAATCTCACATTCATATGCTGTCTCATTGTTTTCAGTGGGTGATAATTTTGCACCCTTTGTGCTTTTTCAACAGTCAGTAGTTTGTCACAAAGCAGGTAACAGAATGTGACGTATAACTACTGATGTTACTTGGGTTTAATAACGCAGGTAATTCAGCTGAGCCCCCGGTACTTTGTGTTTTTCCTATGTGATCCAATTCTTTTCTTGGATTTTCTGTGTCAGTTTTCTGATGAAGCTTGCAGTCAGCAAAAGAAAAATATAATTAAAAATTGTGACTTTTAAACTGAAAACTTTTTTGTTCAATCCCAGAATTTACATTAAAGGAGCAGTAAACATTTTTCTTTATGAAAACCTACATGTTATGGGGCTTTTCCTGTTGAGTAAAACAAGGGTTCTGGCAGTGCTGTAAGTTGTTTTATTCAAAAAGTTATAAAAGTTCAAACAATCAGGAAATTAATTTACTGTGTGTTTACTTCCTGTAAGTTCTAACTGACAGGAAGTGACTCAGCAGCTTCTATAACATTCTATGGAGGACTGAATGTCACTGACTTTCCTCTCCATTAGCATAACTAATTGGAATTTGACCACCAGAGGTCACTGCTAATGTAAAGAAACACAGGTTTAAACTGTAATAACTCTGGAAATATGCATCCCTCAGCAGTGGGACTAACCTTATTGTAGGAAATGCCTTGCAATATATATTTTTTTCATATAAAAGAGTACTGCTCCTTTAATGAGATTTTTTTTTTTATTTTAACTTTTTAGTTTCAAAGTAAATATTTTGAGATTTAATGTCAAATTATTTAGTTTAAAAGTCAACAGTTTAAAATATATCAACATCTTCATGATTATATTCCTGCTGTCCCAAGACCGGGTACCTCATCAGTAGTGAAATACTGCAGGGCATCTTACCTCTTTGGGGGTAAAAACACACAAATCACTGTGTTGGAATCATCACTAGGAACACAGAGGTAAACGTGCAGCTTGGTGCCTTGATGGGATCAAGTCCATTAGTAGATAAGGTACAACTGATCCTGACACAGGGTGTTGTGTATTTAGACAAATGTTAATTAACAGAAAGATTATCCTTGTCATTTGCCATGAAAAAACGCATCTGTGACTTTTCCACGTACAGGAGACTAAACATAAAGGTATCGGCCATTAAGGTCAAAGTATCCTATAGTATGTAACATCTATATATACCTTTTATTAGCAGTATATGTACTTCAGTATATCCCTCCAATGTCCGATATATATATATATCCCTAATACACAGTACATACCTCTTATGCACAGTATGCACATCTTAAGTACATTATATCATACAGCGTACTATATACCTCTTATGTATATTATATGTCATACAGCGTACTATATACCTCTTATGTATAGTATATACCTGTTATGTACATTATATCTCATACAGAGTACTATATACCTCTTATGCACTGTATATAACTCTAGGACCACCTGGTCCTACTGCACAGATCCCTTATCACTTTGCTTCCTGGCTCCCTCATTTCGTGTCCTCTGATGTCCCTACTCTTTTCATGAGAGACGTCAACATCCCTGTTGACAACCATAACACCCCCTCTGCCCTCAAACTCCTCTCCTTAACAACCACATTTGGCCTATCACAGTGGACCAGCTCTCCCACACGGTCACTCCCTTGACTTGGTCTTCACTAACCTCTGCTCATTTTCTAATGTTCCCTTTCCCCTCTCTGACCAGCACCTCCTCACCAGGAACCCCATCATACCATGCAAATCCACCCCCCGCAGTGATAAAGAGCATTCGGAGAAATCTAGACAAACAGACAGAATGGCCAAAACAACACAGCACCAGACACACTCCTTTTAGACAGAAGGCAACTGTCCAGGAGACATACCAATATTAACATAAAACTTAACTTTTATTTCAGCTGAAAGAATAACTAAAAATAAAATCAAAAGCTGAGCAAATTAAATTAAAAACACTTAAAATACACATTGGAGGGAGAGAATCAATATGTATCGGTTCCCTCCTATCCCCCAATGTAGATCCCTTCTGTAATGTAAATCTACAGTAAGTCTACAGATATTGTTAAGTAACATTTGGTATATTGGTATATGGTGTCAGTACTGATTACTAGGGATGTGCTAAATTTTTCCCCTCAATCTGAAATTGGCAAAAATGGCACTTTCCACTTGGCGAAAAATTTCCAGCAAAAAGTGAAATTTTTTCTGCTTTTTTGCATAGCTTATTGCATTGAAATCAATAGGTAGAAAATATTTTCTCCACCTCACGAAAGATTCTACAGACAAAGACTCTAAGGCTCTCATAGCAGCCATTCTGTGTACAGACATATAAAAGACTGTAAGGCTCTCATAGCAGCCATTCTGTGTACAGACATATAAAAGGGTGTCAGGGTCTCATAGCAGCCATTCTGTGTACAGACATATAAAAGGCTGTCAGGTTCCCACAGCAGCCATTCTGTGTACAGACATATAAAAGGGTGTCAGGGTGTCACAGCACTCATTCTGTGTACAGACATATAAAAGGGTGTCAGGGTCTCATAGCAGCCATTCTGTGTACAGACATATAAAAGGGTGTCAGGGTGTCACAGCAGCCATTCTGTGTACAGACATATAAAAGGGTGTCAGCGTGTCACAGAAGCCATTCTGTGTACAGAAATATAAAAGACTGTCAGGGTGACACAACATTCATTCTGTGTACAGACATATAAAAAGGTGTCAGGGTGTCACAGCAGCCATTCTGTGTACAGACAAATAAAAGGGTGTCAGGGTGTCACAGCAGCCATTCTGTGTACAGACATATAAAAGGGTGTCAGGGTGTCACAGCAGCTATTCTGTGTACAGACATATAAAAGGGTGTCAGGTTCTCACAGCAGCCATTCTGTGTACAGACAAATAAAAGGGTGTCAGGGTGTCACAGCAGCCATTCTGTGTACAGACATATAAAAGGGTGTCAGGGTGTCACAGCAGCCATTCTGTGAACAGACATATAAAAGGGTGTCAGGTTCTCACAGCAGCCATTCTGTATACAGACATATAAAAGGGTGTCAGGGTGTCACAGCAGCCATTCTGTGTACAGACATATAAAAGGGTGTCAGGATCTCACAGCAGCCATTCTGTGTACAGACATATAAAAGACTTACAGGGTGTCACAGAAGCCATTCTGTGTACAGACATATAAAAGACTGCAAGGCTCTCACAGCTGCCATTCTGTGTACAGACATATAAAAGGGTGTCAGGGTGTCACAGCAGCCATTCTGTATACAGACATATAAAAGACTGTCAGGCTCTCACAGCAGCCATTCTGTGTACAGACATATAAAAGACTCTCAGGCTCTCATAGCTGTCATTCTGTGTACAGATATATAAAAGGGTGTCAGAGTGTTTCAGCAGCCATTCTGTGCACAGACATATAAAAGGGTGTCAGGGTGTCACAGAAGCCATTCTATGTACAGACATATAAAAGACTGTCAGGGTGACACAACATTCATTCTGTGTACAGACATATAAAAGGGTGTCAGGGTGTCACAGCAGCCATTCTGTGTACAGACATATAAAGGGGTTTCAGGCTCTCACAGCAGCCATTCTGTGTACAGACATATAAAAGGGTGTCAGGGTGTCACAGCAGCCATTCTGTGTACAGACATATAAAAGGGTGTCAGGCTCTGACAGCAGCATTCTGTGTACAGACATATAAAAGACTGTCAGGATGTCACAGCTGCCATTCTGTGTAAAGACATATAAAAGGATGTCAGGGTGTCACAGCACTCATTCTGTGTACAGACATATAAAAGACTGTCAGGGTGTCACAGCAGCCATTCTGTGTACAGACATATAAAAGGGTGTCAGGGTGTCACAGCAGCATTCTGTGTACAGACATATAAAAGACTGTCAGGGTGTCACAGCTGCCATTCTGTGTACAGACATATAAAAGGATGTCAGGGTGTCACAGCAGCCATTCTGTGTACAGACATATAAAAGGGTGTCAGGGTGTCACAGCAGCCATTCTTTGTACAGACATATAAAAGGGTATCAGGGTGTCACAGCAGCCATTCTGTGTACAGACATATAAAAGGGTGTCAAGGTATCACAGCAGCCATTCTGTGTACAGTCATTTAAAAGGGTGTCAGGGTGTCACAGCAGCCATTCTGTGTACAGACATATAAAAGGGTGTCAGGGTGTCACAGCAGACATTCTGTGTTTATGAGAGGAGAGAACAGCATGTTTGTAAGCTAGAGAACATGGGCAAATAAAGGGGATTTGAAGCTTAGTTTTAGGGAGTCATTTAGATAGGACATTTGTTTTCTGTAGTAGTGAAGTCTAGGGGGAACAGTGGGAATAAGAAGGGAGGAAGGAGGTTGACCCAAAATACTCCAAACTTTGGTGTTATTGACTGGCAAGACACAGGCAGCTGGGGTCCAAATTACTTCCTATTTTGACTTTTATTGTCTTTGTGCTGGGGAAATCTGGGGAAAGAAGTTGTTGATTTTGATTTTTGGGACTAAATGTGATAAGATAGGGTGGAAATCTTTAAGATAAATAAATAAGAAAAAACATAAATAATTAAACAAATAAATAAATTAGACAGCTGACTGGGAGCTCTGTAACGGAGGCAGACTTAATAGACAGCAGATGACACTGAGAATATTGTTGAGGTCCAAGGTGAGACATCACACTCCGTCAGTTTTGAGTAAAAACACAAACAGTAGTTGAGTAATGTCCAGCAAATGCACACGTGAGTAGGGAAAAGGTGGAGAAAGTGCAGGGGTATGGGAGTAAAGTGTTAGTACAAAAACTGACTGCACCATGTGCAATAAATGATGATGATCCCTCTCCTGCCAAGGAGGATACACATCTGCCCCATTGTAGGTTGTACTTTACTTTTTTTTATCTCTTGACATCATCATGAATATGTACCAGTGTCAGTTAAGCAGGAAGTAAGTGTTGTGGACAAAGGCATTCTGCTGCCAACACATTTATGAAGGTCTGTGTTGCTGTAGGACTCACAGCTTTGACTTCCAGCTACTTGTTTCACGACAACAGCCCTCAGAAGAAGTAATAATGTGCAGGGAAATGTTGCACCATATTAAACATAGGGAAATATGTGTTGGAATAGGAGAAAAAGTGTTAGAATAGGAAAACAATGTGTTAGAATAGGAGAAATATATGTTGGAATAGGTGAAAAATTTGCTGGAATAGGCGAAAAGGAGGAAAATTTTGCATTGGAGAAAAAGAGAAAACTTTTGTGAAAAAAGTGAAAAATTGTCCATTTTTTGCAAAAAGTCATGCGGAACATTTTTCACACTTTTCGCCCACCCCTACTGATTACATATAGTACCCCATACTCTGAGCATCACCTAATTATTCTGTAGAGCGAGTCCACATATGAACAACTCTGTTACTTTCTTTGTGAGATTAACCTTCCAGGCAATAAGCTGTCAGTAAATGAGTTATAACTCCAATGAGCCGCCTTGTTATTGCCTAGCAACGTCTTGTGTATAACGCGGTCACAGACCCGGAGTGTGATCCTGTTGTGAGCATGATCATACAACCCAAAACCGCATATACTGCAGCATTACTACAAAATCTTCTATTAACCCTTTGGGGCAAAGCACATATTGTTACTGATCTTTCACAGACAATAATCCCTTGTATAACGCAGATCTATTGACTGAGATTAATCCTGATTCAACATGACTGGAAACTCAGAGCTCTTACATTCTGCAGCACATCGCATGTTGCCAGGGGCTTACCAAGATGTCCTATGTAAACTATAGGATAACAGCAGGTAACAATACCGGTTCCTGCCGATCTAAAGTAGATCACATGTCCTGTGTGTGTATCACGTTAATGTTGCTGAGTACGATCATGAACACAACCTTTAACCCCTTCGCGACACAGGACGTACATGTACGTCCTGTGTGGCTGTCACTTAGTGACAGAGGACGTACATGTACGTCCCGGAAATCCGGCTCCCCGCGCGGCTGCACGCCGTTCGGGGACTCCGGATTCTTTTAAAAAAAAAAAAATGTTAGACGGGCGTTAAGTGACGGCCGTGTCTGCACGCGGCCGTCACTAAGGGGTTAACAGAAGCTGAGAAGGGACCGCGTCGCCTTCCACCGTCGTTCCTGGGTCTCTCCCTCTCAACGCCAGATAAGCGCCGTCAGATGCACCGGTTGAAGTATGGACGGTCACTGAAACAGTCGCAGGATCGCTGGAAGCAGGGAAACACGGGCAGTAGTAGTAGTGAGGCCTCTACTCCCGGTCGAAGGATCACTGGAAGATGTCGCAGGAACATAAGGATGAGAAGATGGAGTCCACGTCACCACCTGACAGCATAAGAAGTCGGGTCGCAGGAAGCTGGCAGCAGGCGGTCGACGATTCAGAATACTTGGCGCAGATGGGTATCAGAGTGGACACTTTAGACCATAAGCAACACAAGACTCCAGGATGCTTGTTCACTCCAAAAGTAACTCTCTTTATTGACAAAAACCACAGATATTTATACCCAAATCTTACATTGAAATTCATGGGGAAACCAGATACAATGGGCAACATGATTCAATCACAACACATCAGACAAAGGCCAGCAACAGATGGTCTTAACAGATACAATGACCCAGACATGAATACATTTCAGATACAAAAGGTTTGATGAACAAAGACTTGAGGGCTTGAATTAATTACCACATGGCAGGGGGTCTGCCTGCAGTTCACAATGGCTTAATTAACACACAGCAGGGGGTCTAGCTACAGTACACATAGACAAATGGCTGGAGTGGCTACAATACACATCTTAGGGACAGTGGTCCAAGGTTGGAGCCTTTGTTTGACTACTTTGAATGCCCTGCTCCAACCTTGACCAATCCCTGACCTGCCTACGGTTCCCCAGCTTAGGCTATGGAAGATATCTGCATGCCTACTACAGGGTTTCTAGTGACCTAGCTTGCACCTCTTGCCCCCTCTGCCGAACATTTGATCCAGTGGCGCTGATCACACACCGCGCCAGTACCCGCCAGCTGAGTGTGTAAACCCTCGACCACAAACAATACATTAAACATAGGCCATTTGACAGTACATGAACCAAAGTCTATGAACATAAGTCTTTTAGCTAGGTTAATGGGTGGCCAGTTCGTACGACAGGGCACAACACAGAGTACAAACAGTTCAAAATGTCCACAGTCTTTGGCTAAATAGTTCTAGGGCCAGACAAGGGCTCAAGTAACAGGTAGGATCCGTTACAGAGCCCAACCAACTCTCAACAAAGCAGCACATTGCATGCTGTAAAGCACTTCTACAACATTTATATAGAGCATTAAAGGAGTAGTAATAGATTATTTTTTACAAATGTGCATCTTGTAGCTATTAAAAAAGAGAAATTAAATGACCCCTGTCCCATCTCTCAAACCTTTATGGTTTGAGAGATTATCATAGTTAAAGTTCCCCCTACCTCCCTTTCCCTGATGTCAGCTCTCTAGTTTTATAGGCAGCCACTGGAGAGATTTGAGGAGAAGGGAAGGGACAAAACTAGGTGACAATAGGATAATGTGTGCTGCAGCATTCTGTATGGATTGAAGAGATGATGAGAGTTATAGAAAACCTCTGTTTTCTTCAATAGAATAGCAACATGTCAGCTGCCTGCCACTTTGCCATTCCACAGTGTCAGCGCCGAGCGCTTACCTGCCGGCTGCGGGTGTCGGGCGCTTGGTGTTCATCTTGGGGACTGGCAGATCGCTTCCTCACGGCAACTCTCAGCGGGCTCTTCCACTTCTGAGCAGCTCCTCCTCCTAGGTTACGTGATCTCCTCCTCCGCGCTGGCTATGGATCCTCTGTAGCTGTCTGCGGCACTCCAATGGCCTCTTCCAGTAGGCCTCAAGGTGATTCAGCGATTTTTGGGCTTCGCTAATTATTATCAAGAAGTTTATTAATCAGTTCTCGACTATTGTCAAACCTCTTACGGATATGACACATAAAGGTGCTAATACTGCTCTTAAAGCTTTTGCCACCCTTAAATTGGCATTTGCTCCTATCCTAAGCCAACCTAATTCAAAGCTGCCCTTCACGTTGGAGGTTGATGCGTCTGAGATGTGAGTAGGCACCCTCCTGTCTCAGCGGTCATCTCCAGGTGAGCCATTACTTCCTTGTGGGTTCTATTCAAGGAAACTAGCAAAGGCTGAGACCCTGTATGAGACTGGAGGCCTCAAATTATTAGCCATTATTCTGGCTCTGCGTGAGTGGAGGCACTTACTCGAGGGTACTAGCGTGCCTATCCTCATCCTCTCTGACCACAAGAACCAAATCTACCTGTCTGAAGCCAAACACCTGTCTCCACGGCAGGCCAGATGGGCTCTGTTCTTATCCCATTTTAACTATGTGGTTTTGTATCTGCCAGGCACTAAGACCATTAGGGCTGATGCCCTGTCTCACCAGTTAGGTTCTATGTCTAAGGAGGATAGTACACCCACACCTGTAAATCCTCCGTATCATATATTGGTGACTATTTGCACTAGTATCATTTCCCCCTTGGGGGCGGAGATTCTGGCTTCTCAAGGGACGGTTCCAGCCGAAATGCCTAGTGGGAGATGCTTTATGCCTGAACCCTCAAAGGTTAAACAACTTGAGAACTATCACTCGTCCAAAGCACTAGATCACATTGGGAGAGATCAGCTCTTTTGGTCCATATCTCAACTCTTTTGGTAGCGCAGTATCAGATCCGATGTCTCTGCATTCGTGGCAGCTTGTCCTACATACGCAAAAACTAAGGCTCCATGACACCTTCCGTGGGCCTGCTTCACCCTGTTCCTAATGGGGAGCGCCCTTGGTCTCACATATCGATTGACTTCATGGTTGAGTTACCATTATCTGACGGTTTGGCTCACTTTGTACCTCTTAAGGAACTGCCTTCTGCTCAGCAATTAGCGTTTTTTTCACTAGAGAGGTCTTTCGTCTCCAAGGGTTCCTAAGGTGATTGTGTCTGATCGAGGAAGCCAAAAACATTAGCAGAGACAAAATATGTTTTAGAAGTAGATTCCCTACACCAATCTGCCACTTTGAGGATGTACATATTAAAAAAGATAAATTAATGGTGGCTCCCTCGCTGATTTTTCGGCCTTACAATCTCGCCACCACCTACAATCTCAGGACTATTGGGGGATACAGAACTTTCTTTTGCCTATCTTAGGCAGGAGTGGGAGGGTGAACTGGGATTTTCGATTTCAAACGAATCGTGGGTCCATTCTTTTGAATATTAGCTCTTTGTTGTCTTTATCTCTGCCCTTGGACCCGACTTTACTTTTGTTCTCTTTGGATTTTTCATCTTTTGTCAAAGATCCAAACCAGAGAACTTTGGTGATGCATCTCCTTAATGCAGCCAGGATGTCCATTCCCTTGCGCTGGAGGAAAACAAGCCCACCTACTCCCCAAATGTGGCGTTCTAAAGTTACTGATATCCTGCTTAACAAAAATTGTCCTGTGTTCACTCTGGTACTGGTGAGAGGTTTTTGGAAGTGTGGGTCCCGTGGATTGCCCGTGGATTGCCTCCCTTGTCCATGTTGTTCCTTCTGGAACCCCTGCCAGATGAGACAATATCTCTAAGTTGCCTTACCTGCTGTGAACTTTCTGAGGGTATGTTCATCCCTACTTGGTTTGCTATCACTGGGCTGGTCAAGATGAAAGGAGGAGGTATGTGCAGATGAGCTGCCCCCCTCCTCCCCTCGTTTTTACCCCCTCTTTCTCCCCTTTCCCCTTCTTCCTTTCTTCTTTCTCTCTTTTTTAATTTGTTCTCTTTGCCTTTCGACTTATAGGAATTCTTTTGTTTTCTTTACAAAGTCAGTTGTACAAGTCATTATTGATGTTTGATCCAGTGACTAGAAATGACTAAACTCCTTCTGGATATACTTGTGATTTTGTATATTATCACTATTGCTTTCTGCTCCTTGACCTATTCTATGACACTTACTGTAATTTCTTTGATATTCTTTATGTACAATGTACCTTCTCTTCAATAAAACTTATAAAAATTAAAAATAAATAAAAAAATAAATTAAATAACGTAAGTCCCGTTGCCCAGAGTTTGATAGTTGTAGAGTTATAAGATTTTAAGGTTCCCCCTCCCGTTCCTTTTACCCACGTCAGCGCTCTAGGTGACAGACTTAGATCCTGGTCCCTGGACCGGGCGGCTCATCTGCAGAGCAGAAATAAGATTGTATACAAAGAAATTCTTCATTAAAACGGTCTGCAAAGTGTGAATACCTCAAACCAGGCACAATTTGTACACCGTTCTAATGAATAATTTCTTTGTATACAATCTTATTTCGGCTGTGCAGATGAGCCGCCCGGTCCAGGGACCAGGATCTAAGTCTGTACCTAGAGCGCTGACGTGGGTAAAAGGAACGGGAGGGGGAACTTTAGAAGCTTATAACTCTACAACTATCAAACTTTGAGCAATGGGACTTACGTTATTTAATACATTTTTTTAATATGTACAGCATTAAACATTCTTAAAATCAAGTATTACCATCCCTTTAAGCATTTCCTCTTAATCCATTTTTTGTGGGTCTCTGTTTACAAGCCCACAAACACTGTATGGCAGGTTTTTGATCTTCCAATCATCATCAGTTCTTGCTTTCCTTTTCACAGCCGTGTCTTCCCCAATTTTAGCTCATTGGATTTGCAGGATCATGCAATCTGAGGTAACTGCATTTTTAGTGCCTCGCTCTTTTAGAGGAGTTTTGGCCATTCAATGGTCTGCTGGGCTTTCTTGACAGGGGTCACTTAGAAGACATCTTCAAAATGCCAGATTGGTGTAGGGAATCTGGTATTGCTAGTCCCTGATAGGCTGTGCTGGGAGTTCTGGTATTGCTAGTCCCTGATAGGCTGTGCTGGGAGGTCTGGTATTGCTAGTCCCTGATAGGCTGTGCTGGGAGGTCTGGTATTGCTAGTCCCTGATAGACTGCACTAAGAGTTCTGGTATTGCTAGTCCCTGATAGGCTGTGCTGGGAGTTCTGGTATTTCTAGTCCCTGATAGGCTGTGCTGGGAGGTCTGGTATTGCTAGTCCCTGATAGGCTGTCCTGGGAGTTCTGGTGTTGCTAGTCCCTGATAGGCTGTGCTGGGAGGTCTGGTATTGCTAGTCCCTGATAGGCTGTGCTGAGAGTTCTGGTATTGCTAGTCCCATTAGCCAAAATTCTTCATCATTTTTTGGCTAAACAGTTTCTGTCCGTTGATTAACGTGGTTTTCTCCCTTTTGCTATAAAAACGTGACATATTCCAGGAAGTGAAACATAATAGAAGCCGCTACAGAGCGAGGTAGACGTGCCGTGCTGTTCTGCTGTGTATTTATAGAAAATAGAAGCCGCTACAGAGCGAGGTAGACGTGCCGTGCTGTTCTGCTGTGTATTTATAGAAAATAGAAGCCGCTACAGAGCGAGGTAGACATGCCGTGCTGTTCTGCTGTGTATTTATAGAAAATAGAAGCCGCTACAGAGCGAGGTAGACGTGCCATGCTGTTCTGCTGTGTATTTATAGAAAATAGAAGCCGCTACAGAGTGAGGTAGACGTGCCATGCTGTTCTGCTGTGTAATTATAGAAAATAGAAGCAGCTACAGAGCGAGGTAGACGTGCCGTGCTGTTCTGCTGTGTATTTATAGAAAATAGAAGCAGCTACAGAGCGAAGTAGACTTGCCGTGCTGTTCTGCTGTGATTTGTTTGGAAAACTGAGGCAGTAGAGGTTCATAGTGATTCCTATCACTATGAGAAAGTTTAAAAGTAATAAAAGGAGGAGCTGGAGGTACCATTTTGTGTCCACTGAGTCTGAGGAGGAGGAGGTAGTGAGCACTACAGAACCAATGCTATCCAGTCCCCCTAAATCACCCCTAGGGATCTTGGGGATTTTAATGGGAAGGGAGGGAGAAAAGGGTAGGACTAGTGAGAGCAGGACAGGTCAGCTGCCTGTGCCTGCTGCCAGACGTGCTGCTCCTGCTGCCGCCATTTCTGTACCTGCTGCCAGACGTGCTGCCCATGCTACTGCTACCACGATTGCTGTGCCTGCTGTTAGATGTGCTGCCTCTGTTGCCACCAGTGCTGTGTCTGCTGCCAGTGCTGAACTTGCTGCAACCAGTGTTGAACCTGCTGCTAGTGTGTCTTGTAATAGGAGGGGGGGGGGAAGGTGATGATGTGTGACCGCAGGGGACCCTAAATCACACTTACCATCCCCAAGCAGTCCTGCGAGTGCTACTACTAAGAACTTCCAGCAGATTGTTAGTGTTAGGAGTGAAGGAGGGTGTAATCAATATCCTCCTATTTATAGTGACTGTGAGGAGGAAGTCTCTGGGGCTGAACTTGATGTGGTTGGTGTTAGTAGTAGTGACAGTGATGGTGAAGCAGTCGGTGGGACTAGTATTAGAGGAGTGGTAAGGGAAGCATTTGAGAGCATCCAGACTAGTGGTCAAGGGAGCCCACACCATTCCTCTGGCCCTGGGAGTCCCCTTCCCTTAACTACAGTGTCCAAGTAGAACATGATCCTGGGGGAGAGCAGGATCAGAATTAATACCACCACCACCAGCAGGAGCACAGATAACCTGTCTGTACCTGCTGGTACTGCTGCCAGTCTGCCTTCTTCACGTCACCAAGAAATGACAAATGTGACATTAGGGGACCCTCTGTCACATTGATAGTCACTTCCTCCAAGCAGCAGTGAGATGTCTGGAATAGAGCAGCACATAGGGAGTGAGACTAGTGGTGGTGGTGGTGATGATGCTGGAGAAGCTGGGATGGAAGAGACATTGATGGCCTTTTTAGCCCACATTGAGAAGGAATGGGAGACAGGAATGAGGATGGGCATCACTAGCAGTAAGATTTTGGAATCTGCGGAATTTGCAACTGCTCTAATTCCTGATGATGCTGAGATGAAAGGGCAGCAGGGTGCTGAGGAGCAGGCTAGTGTGCCACAGATCACTGTGGACACAGTGGAAATGAAGTCAACAAGTGATGCGGGACTAGGACAGGTTCCACTTGCCAGCAGTAACAATACTCCTGATCCTAGTTGCAGTGCTGATTCTGAGGCAGTAGCAGCAACAGCAGCAACATCATCCACTGCCACAGACAGTAAAGTCATGGGTGTGGGACTATTTTTCTGTTGGGGCAGACACAGTGCGGTTATCACCAACGGCACTGTGCACAATTTGTGACATGTCAGTGAGAAGAGGAAAGGAGGAAACACACATTGGCACAAGCGCCCTGATATCACACATGAAACACAGACACCATGATATTTATGTCAAACATATTAAAGCCAAACACCCACCACAGAAATCAAGCAGTGCTGTTGCTGTACCCAGTGACTCTAGAGAAAGGCAACAAGAGGTGAGGTGGAGATCAAAGAGGAGGAAGAATAGAACAACCCAGGCAGAGACTGGAAGTTCCAGGACAAGTGAAACAACTAGCTCACCACCACCTTCCCTCTCAAGGGTAGCTACGTCTTCTGCCAATCCACCTGGTTCATCGTCACCTCCCCCGCCAAATGTTAGCCACTCTGTTGATATTAGGATGTGGCAGTTCATCTCCACCCATTGCACACTGACGTGGTGGAGGAGAATTGCACCCAGGGCATCAAGCGGCATCTGAGGAGATTCCATCCTGCAGAATTTGCTAAGATGGTGGCAGGGAGTGTTCATCATTACTATTAGCCCTTTGAGTTCCAGAGAGGTATTCAACGCATTGAATACCCCTCTGGCACTCAAAGGGTTAAACTGTCAGCAAGTTATCATGTGTTCTTAGCATATTCTGCACAAGGGGTATAGTGACAGTGGCAGTACTTGGTATCGGGTGTTATGGTTTTTGGATACAGTTGTGCCCCCAGATTTTATTTACCTCACACACTCTGTGCACATTGCAGTTGCTGATGAAACCACTGATCCTGCTCTCAAGAAAAATATGTATTCTAATAACAACAAACCCATGATTTAGGAGGAGGGTCAGAAGAATTTTTGGCCAACTTGTTCTTTTCTCCACATATACTGGGGACTACTTATTTTGCTGCTACTTCCCCCGCATCACTGCATCACTGGAACCAGTCGTGGCGAATGGAACCTTTATCATCCATCTTCCATGTTACTGCTATTGTTGATCCCATTCCCTTTCAGCTGCCTAATCATCCGGCTGCTTAAACAACTCGGCAGTAGCAAGAACAGCAGTCACATTTCCCTCAATTATGGACTCAGGAGGACATTTGACAATGGCCAGTAGCCACTGGCCAACATGTCCTGCTGGCACTAAGGCTTGGGCCTCTAACAGCAAATCTAAAAAATCATCCTCTACAAAATACTCTATCAAGTTAAGTATTAGTCCACCCCAGTGGACTAATGTGAGGGGGTTCCTGTCTCTATCACTTTATATACAAATTACTTATTTTATTTTATTGATTTTTTTTTTTTTTAATAACTGTCCCCCAATACCAGTCAAGAAACCCCCCCAAAACAAATTCCTTGTCAACTGATTCGTTCCCCAGACTCCACCCACCAACACAGGTACCCTCCTCAGACCCCTTTTATCCCATGTCTTATGGGAGAGGTTATTTAGTTTAGGGTTTATCTTTAATTCACTGCCCCACAATCCCAGTAAATGAGCCCACCAAAATAACATTCCCTGTTCAACTGATTAATTCCCCACACTCCACCAACACAGGCACCCTTATGCTCCTTTTATACTGTGCCTTTGGGCATAAATTCAGTGTTCCCATTGATTTCAATGGAATTAGTTAGGCAAAAAAAGAGGAAAATCTGCACTTTTCGCGGGAAATTACTTGCCAAGCGGGAAGTGCCATTATTCGGCAATTTCAGTTCGAGGCATAAATTTTCACCCGTCCCTACTCTCTAGCATTCAATTAATTAATTAAAAGGCCAATTTAAATGAATTGGAATGTTATTTATTTCCCTACTAGTTGAACAGCCCGTTACACGGGCCACAGTGCCTCCGGCAGCCGGTCGCGGGGCAGTCACACGCAGTGGAGACTGCCCGCGCCTCGGCTGATACAGAGCTGGACGCTCCTTCGGATCGCCCAGCTCTGTATCAGCCGCGGCGCGGGCAGTCTCTACTGCGCATGTCGGGCGTTACACACAACTTGGCGAATTATTATATAGGATGGCACAAATGGTTTCCACCAGAATTGATCCCTTGTTTGTTTTATACGTATTGCTCCTGGTCCTGAATTGTAGGAAGATCTGAATCTTAATAACAGATCAGTGTGGCAGTAACATGTCTTTGTCCTTTGTCCTTCAGTCTATATGCAGTGGGTATAATTACCCAGATACCTACTGTCCCAGGGTTTCGGATGAGTGCCAGATGGAAAGACTACTCAGGAAGCCGGGCGCTGACCCCCGTTCTAACAGACTGCCCTCATTCCAAGATGTGGAGGACACACTCAAATGGAGAGACTTTGATAGGCCTCCATATAACAGATTAGCGAGACGAAGTTTCCGTAATGCACTTGAAGGTAGGTGTTTTTTATAACCTTTAGTTTTTAGTTACTGATTATCAAATAACCTTGTATCTGTTTATTTAACTTTTAGATTTCAGTAATGCAAATTTATACATATAAATCACTTAAAATATTCCAAACATTTAAATTGTAACAGCATTCTCTCTGAAATGCCCCCCCGGTCACTAAAGTCCCAAAGAATTACCAAAAAGAGAACCAAGATGAAAACAAATGAGGTGTTGCAGTTTTCAAGTTTAAAGTCCCAGAACAGAAATCATCACAAAATGGAGGTTCATTAGGGGTTAGATTTAATGGTTCACATTAACCTAGCCGCTAAGTAAAAAAGGCACATCGGGCGCAAATAACACATGATTTACGGCAGATTTAAAAGTAAGTGTACGAGAATAGCTAATGAGCGTGGGCACAACAAAAACATGTAACACAAAAACCTGCATCGCACCTGATTTCACATCACCGTGCGTTCCAGACACCTGTTAAAACACAACTTAATTCAAAATGTAACATTACGGCTGCCATTGGTTAGCAACCCTGATAGATGCACAAACACAATTCAAACCTACAGCCAATCCCAAGGCCCCAAAGTAGCAAACATTTTCAAATACACCTATATATACCCAAAATAACCGTCACACCCTGTCTGTGTTTTGAGTTTTGGCGAGCTAGGGCACAGGACCCAGGAGCGGAGGATAGCGATTATAGCGAGGGAGAGAGAAGCTGACATTGAAGGTAGAAGGAGGTTTTTGGAGTTTGGTGCAATAATTCGACACATATCTCACTTTTGCACATATTACATACACCCATACAAACACAAACACATACACATACATACACACAGTCTTATTTTTTAATAACACTTTACAAATTGTTTAAACTTTGTTTTACAGTGTGAGTCTGTGAGAGACAGAGTGTGACAGAGAGTGAGTGGATCGAGTGTGTCTGTGAGGGCCTGTGGGAGTGCCTGGGTGTGAGTGGGTATCACGGTGCCCGTGCTCCTCTTGTTTGCTGTCAGTCTATTCTGTGCTTTGCTCCCATTGGCTACTCTGTATTTGTCCCACCCAGTATGACCTTTATATGCTGGGCTCTGGCACCCCTCTGGTGCCCTTTCGTGGTGCCTGACTATTCTTCTGCGCCTGCTCCTGTGTACCGATCCGGCTTGGCTGACGTTCCTGCTCCTGTGTACCGATCCGGCTTGGCTGACGTTCCTGCTCCTGTGTACCAACCCGGCTTGGCTGACGTTCCTGCTCCTGTGTATCGACCCGGTTTGACTGACTTTCGTGCTCCGTGATTCGACCCGACTTGGCTGACATTCCTGCTCCGTGATTCGACCCTGCTCTGTGTCGCCTTGGCGACATTCTGATCCATCAGGCATTGTGTTTCTGTTTCCGCTCCTGCAGAGTACAAGTGGCCTAGTCTCCGTTCCTGCTATGGCAGTGTGCCATTGGCCTTGTCCTCCGTTACTGCTCCTGCAGTGTAGTAGTGGCCAATCTCCGTTACTGCTTCTGCAGAGTGCAAGTGTCTGCCTCCGTTACTGCTATGGCAGTGTGCCATTGGCCTAGTCTCTGTTACTGCTTCTGGAGTGCAAGTGTCTGTCTCCGTTAATGCTACGGCAGTGTGCCATTGGCCTAGTCTCCGTTACTGCACCTGCAGCGCGCAAGTGGCCTGTCTCTGTTACTGCTACGGCAGTGTGCCATTGGTCTTGTCGCAATTACTGCTCCGGCAGAGTGCGAGTGGTCTTGTCTCCGTTACTGTTCCGGCAGAGTGCGAGTGGTCTTGTCTCCGTTACTGTTCCAGCAGAGTGCAAGTGGTCTGGTCTCCGTTACTGCTCCGGCAGACTGCAAGTGGTCTGGTCTCCGTTACTGCTCCGGCAGAGTGCAAGTGGTCTGGTCTCCGTTACTGCTACGTCAGTGTCATATGTTGCTCAATTCCTGATATTACTCTGGCAGTTCACGTCTGTTCTGCTAACCTGTTTCTGGGCGTTATGAATCCTTAAGCTGTCTATATTCAGAGAGCTTCATCACAGACCTCTCTTCACATGGGACTGTTTACACTCATTGAAGGCCATTAACCCATGCAGTACCTTACTCCTGGGAATCCAACATATTCTGCCTGACCTGTGTCAGTATAGATTGTTGTGGACTTTATGGTTATACTGGACCTGTGTAGGCATCTGTATATGTAACCTGTCGTGTGTCTGTATTATTCTGCTTATAAACTACAGGACCTGTGAGGGTTATTTTATTACTGTGATTTCAATACAACTGTGTTTTATCCTAAACCACTGTGTCCGTGTGTCGAACAAACCGTTACAGTGGGTGAGTAATGGAGATGAGAGGAGGACAGGAGAGAGGAATGGGGAGAGTAATGAATGCATCCATGTGTAATGGAACCAGATCTGAATAACTGAGATCTCTGCCGTAGATGGAGAATTTTTAATCTCTGAAGGGCTCAATAATGAAGTGGACCCTGAAAAATGGCTTGGATTGAGGCTGATAGGAGTCCCACAATTCTCACTCTCAATCTCAGGGAAATCACACCTTTTTTTCACATTTTTCACATTTTTTCCAAGGTAGCCAGAGTGTAGAATTCAGGGAATCCACCACAAACCCTAGAAATTAAACGTTTTGGGTAAGTTGAATGACCGATTTTTTCCAGGTTATGAGAAAGCCGTGATTGATAAAGGTTTAAATAGTCAGATGGAGATGTTCATTGAGCATCTCTACCTCCTGAGTCATTATTAACATGTTGTCCAGATAAATTATCATGCGGACCCCTCTGCTTTTCATAAAAGAGATTACAGGTTTCATGATTTTTGTGAAACACCAAGGGACCGATGACAGACCAAAAAAGAAACACATGAACGGCCATTTGACTCCCTTCCAGAAAAACTGAAAGAGGTTTTGTTGATATTGAGCCATGGGAATAGTTAAATAGATGCCCTTGAGGTCTAGTTTTACCATCCAATCTGATGGCATCAAAAGATTTATGAGGCAATGAATGCTTTCCATCTTGAAGTGTCTGTAAAGAATGAATGAATTCAGTTCTTTCAGGTTTATAACTGGTCGTACGCGAGAGCCTTTCTTGTGTAACAGGAAAATATTGCTTATAAAACCTGGTTCTGCAAACTGGGCTGGAATAATCGCCCCTTTTCTCTGTAAATTCTGAATATTTTTGCCTAATAACAGAGATTCCTCTCTGGAGAACAGGAAAGAATTTGGTATTAGGGTCTGATTAAGAGTGCCATAAAATTATATCTAAAACCTTTTATTGTCTGTAATACCCATTGCTCTGCTGTTATCTGGCACCAGGCTTGGAAAAAATTAGTGAGTCTGACACCTATTTTTTTACAGAAAAAGGATAGTTGGGGGAAACGCACACATCTGAATAAGGTTGTGAACAAGGACATATTATCAAACTCTTAGATTTCCAGACTCTGCCTCGTTGAGGGGAAAAAGGAAGGGTCTTAGTAATTTCTAGTTTGTCTCCTAAAGGAATCAACAGAACGGCCGGGAAAACAACCCCTGCTTTTTCTGGCCCTGATGAAAAACTTTTTTTTTATTGAGGTTTGGGCTTTATCCAAGGCCGTGAATGTATTCATGAATTTGCCTAAAGTCTTGAAGAAAGATTCATCAAACACAAGACCGTTAGCTTCTGGTCCTGCTTCCACAGAAGCCATGTCAGACAACTCAGGTTCTATTCCAAGTAAAATGACCCTGTGTCTTTCTGTTGAGAGAGTCAAACTGGAATTGCCACAGATTGAAGGTTCGTTGTATCCAACCTCCAAGGATATTTAAGTCTGCCGGGGTATTATTAGATACAGCTTCCTCAAAGTATAGATCTTTGCTAGTGGGCCAACAATGTCTAAAAGTTTGTCCTGAGTGACACCACCTGAGGGTCCATATCAGGAGTTTCACAGATCTTGCTTATAGAAGGCCTCTGACATTCAGACCTCATTTTATTTCTGGATTTTGCCTCCGGGGACTTCCTGGTCCTTAACTTTGGATACATGATCTGGGGTGTTTAATACTCTCAGGATCAAATAGCGGTTGACCCTGTTCATCAAGAATAATGTTACTCCTTTGTACAGTATTGTCCATACTTTGTTCAATAAAACTTTCATCCTCTGATATTTCATCAGAAAATTGGCCCATATGTTCCTCTGAATCATAATTGGACTCCTCAGTAGAAGAGTCCGGACAAAAGGAATCTGGTTTAGACCGATTCCTGTTTCTCTTTCTCTGCAAATCATCCTTCCGAGCTGATGTTTGTTTGTGTAGGTTTGAACCACAGTTTTCTATGCTAGATGCCCTAGATTTTTCATGGTGAGAACAAGATTGTTCTCTTTTCTTTGAGGAACAATGTTTTGTTTTATACTTCATTTTGCCCTTGATATTTCCATGAATATCTCTCTCAGGTGAAGAGTTAAAATAATTTATTTATGTATATACACTCTTGTTCAGAAAAACTTATCTCCTAAAGCAGCCACTGAAACTGACTAGAAATAAAGAGAAATATAGAAACAACCAGTAGAATCTCTCTAGACTGGGAAATATAAGTGTCTGACATTCTTTACAATCACCGCAAAATGGTACTGAAGTGATGAGGAGAATTGCACATGCGTTGTGAAGGAAAACAGGGCTAATGCCCAAAACAAAGGTGGCTGCCACACATCTGTAAGACCCAGTGAAACAAGGAGCAAAGGAGAAACTGAGGTAAAAACAGCCATAAGCAAAAAGTGAGCTGGAAAGAACCTTCACTACAGAAAAACGCAGCACAAGAAGAGATAAAACACAAAGTCTGATGGAGATACTGCTTCCTCTGTGAGGAAAAGATGAAGGAGGGAGTTTGGGGTTGATGCATGAATGATAGACCAAAAGGCCGTCATCGTGCCATAGTCTGAGGAAAGACCTGCAGAGGCAAAGTATATAAAGGAACTGCATGGAACGGAAGCACTGAGGGGAGTGAGTGACCACAAAACTCTGTGGGATAAGAGCAAGACACAAAAAAGTCTGTGCTGGCTGTAAAAATACCTGCAGCCACTCAGATACAGCAAATTACTATTTCAACAAACCATAAAAAATCACATGTACTGCAAACATAAACAACAGTGGTATGCCAATATTTATTGAGAGAAAATGTTTGTATACTTACCTGCCAGGAGCAGCAAAGAAAGAGGAAGTGAGATTACTGGACTCTACAGTTATACATTTTATTTGGATATGATTGGATATCAATATCTAAGGGGCGGAGTTATCATACTGTTATATAACCTTTTTCTTTCTGTATCTAATTGTTTATATTTTGCTGCCGGAGTAGTTAAGATGGAGTTTAATGCATAACAGCAGCCTCCATGTCTTGCCATAAAATACTTATATATATGATAAAGATCAAAGCAGCACACTTAGGACTTCTCAATAAAAATACTTTTTTATTTAATATAAATATATACTTTGCTCACAGATTAAGGCTTGGTTCACATTGGTAACATAGTGAAATAGTTGATGAGGCTGATAAACACGCGTTTATCAAGTCCAGCCCATGCCAATTCACCCCTGTTGGTCCAGAGGAAGGTAAAAAAAAACAGCACTGCAAGCTTCCAATTTTGCTTATTTACAGTTCTTTATATCATTATGAGCCTAATCATGATTCATGTTACGTTGTATACTTTCAATTACTATAACCTTATTCCCATGGATAACTTGTATACATAGTGGGTGGTCTTTGTATCAGATCTCATACACTAGTTCCATTTGTCTCCACTAGGCTACTTATTTGTCTCTCTACACACACTAGCCCATGGATATGTGATACTTTTTTTATCTCTACGAGATTTTCCATCCAAGAGTGGTGGTCAGTTTACGGCTTTTATTGACCAGATTTATTAATGTAACTCGCTGCTCCATCATAGTAGCCTCACGTAAGCTCACAGTATGTAGTGCAAAAGTAACATTAAACGGCTTGAAACATTGTTGACTGCCGTACGTTAGCCACATTACTTGGACACCCCATCACTGGAGTAGTCCTTTTTTGGCTATAGACCCCCTCTTTTTCTTTTTTTCTTACTTGACACCAGTATATCCTTGCTTGTAATGAGTGAAGGGCTGGATAACACGAGCATCTTGTGTTGCGATGCACAGGCGTCTTGGGATTATGGTCCAATGCCATTCCCCTTGACCAGCAGGATATCTCTTTGCCCAGTGCTAGTATACAACTTTTTAGCCATGAACTAAACCACACCACAGTAATAAAGTACCACACCACTTATCTCGTATAAACTCCTTTATTATTCCTGTATTGTAATAGTTCTCCTGCTAAGATATTAGATTTAGGGACCTACTCTAATCTCATTTAGTAGGACTCGTGCTACAACATCGTTAGTAGTCCTCACACTGTACTTGAGGATCATGGGTAATGCTTCCCACAATAAAGTAAACTCACTGCGCAACTATCTCCTTCTACTAGTCAGAGTATACACCTAAATGTAGGCTTGAAATTGGGGGAGAATATATTAAGGAAGAAGGAATTGTGAAAAAGAAAATAAGATAAAGAAGGAAAAAAATTATATATAGTAAATAATCCGCTGTAAGAATTATAAATAATAAAATAAAATAAAAAAGGCTAAAGAAAGAAATAAAAAAGATATATAATGATAACTTGAAAATGACTACAGTGAAAATGGTATAAATAGAATGAATAATCATAGAAAATCAATCAAATGTTAGTAAATGACCCAGTTAATCTGAATGATGAAACTATAATGATAACGGTAAGAGGTCCTGATAAATGATAGATTGGTAATAATGTTATAGTGAAAAGATACCTTATAGTCCAATGAAAAGAGTCCAGAAATAATATAAATAAAACAAAGGAAAATAATGATGAAGTTACTGGATTGATGAATGACGATATGATGAGGGATGAAGAGGAAAGACACGGTCCTCAAGTCCACAACATTAAATGAATGATACTCTGTCCTTTGGGGTGCTCACAATTGCTGGACTTGTACCCCAACAGAACAGTAGAAATCAGTCAGCGCTCAGAAAGGAGAGAGGAGAGAGATGAAAGTCATGTAAGTGCAGTAACATTTACTCACAATCCTATATAATAATTCACTAATGTATGTTTGTCAGAAGCTGTCATGCGCAGTACAGTCTGCCCGCACCGCCACGGCTGATAACGGATCGGGGTGCATCTAAATTCAGACCGTAGTCCTCACTGTGCGCCTTCAGTCTGAATTCAGATGCACCCCGCTCCATTACCAGCCCCGGCGCAGGCAGTCTGTACTGAACCTCGGACATTGCTGCCTGGCACTGTGGCCCCTGTACACGGGCTGTTCAACTAGTATAATGATAAAAAAGCAAAATGCACACTCACATAAAAAATCTTGTCAATAATGCATATCGGGGTCCCTACCCCCAAAATAATCACGAGACGTGTCCTTCTTTTCAATCCTTGGTGCTGCCATGCCCCCAAACCACGAGGTAGAAAGTTCCTCAGCGTCTTCTCACTGTGCGCTACTGATCACGCTGGTCTCACACGATGAGGAAGGAACCTCATGGGCAGCGTGGGGAGGGACCTAGTCAATTGTGGGTGTCAGTCAGTACCCTAGCGCTTTCGTGGGCTACCTCCCATTACCATGTATTTCTACTCTTATATAATAATCCTATATAATAATCCTATATACTAATCTTATATAATATAATAATCCTATATAATAATCTTATATAATAATCTTATATAATAATCCTATATACTAATCTTATATAATATAATAATCCTATATAATAATCTTATCTAATAATCCTTTATAATAATTCACTAAATGTGTGTTTGTCAGAATTCGTCATGCGCACTATAGACAGCTGCAGGCTCTGCAGTCATGCGCAGTAGAGACAGCTGCACGCTCTGCAGTCATGCGCAGTAGAGACAGCTGCACGCTCTGCAGTCATGCGCACTACAGACAGCTGCATGCTCTGCTGTCATGTGCAGTAGAGACAGCTGCAGGCTCTGTAGTCATGCGCAGTACAGACAGCTGCACGCTCTGTAGTCATGCGCAGTAGAGACAGCTGCAGGCTCTGCAGTCATGCGCAGTAGAGACAGCTGCAGGCTCTGTAGTCATGTGCAGTAGAGACAGCTGCAGGCTCTGCAGTCATGCTCAGTACAGACAGCTGCACGCTCTGCAGTCATGCACAGTAGAGACAGCTACACGCTCTGCAGTCATGTTCAGTATAGACAGCTGCACGCTCTGTAGTCATGCGCAGTAGAGACAGCTACACACTCTGCAGTCATGTGCAGTAGAGACAGCTGCACGCTCTGCAGTCATGTGCACTATAGACAGCTGCATGCTCTGTAGTCATGCGCAGTAGAGACAGCTGCACGCTCTGCAGTCATGTTCAGTATAGACAGCTGCACGCTCTGCAGTCATGTTCAGTATAGACAGCTGCACGCTCTGTAGTCATGTTCAGTATAGACAGCTGCACGCTCTGCAGTCATGTTCAGTAGAGACAGCTGCACGCTCTGCAGTCATGTTCAGTATAGACAGCTGCACGCTCTGCAGTCATGTTCAGTATAGACAGCTGCACGCTCTGTAGTCATGTTCAGTATAGACAGCTGCACGCTCTGCAGTCATGTTCAGTATAGACAGCTGCACGCTCTGCAGTCATGTTCAGTATATACAGCTGCAGGCTCTGTAGTCATGCGCAGTAGAGACAGCTGCACGCTCTGTAGTCATGTGCACTATAGACAGCTGCATGCTCTGCTGTCATGTGCAGTAGAGACAGCTGCACGCTCTGCAGTCATGCGCAGTACAGACAGCTGCACGCTCTGCAGTCATGCGCAGTAGAGACAGCTGCACGCTCTGCAGTCATGTTCAGTATAGACAGCTGCACGCTCTGCAGTCATGCGCACTACAGACAGCTGCACGCTCTGCAGTCATGCACACTATAGACAGCTGCATGCTCTGCAGTCATGCACACTACAGACAGCTGCACACTCTGCAGTCATGCACACTATAGACAGCTGCATGCTCTGTAGTCATGCACAGTAGAGACAGCTGCACGCTCTGCAGTCATGCACAGTAGAGACAGCTGCACGCTCTGCAGTCATGCACAGTAGAGACAGCTGCACGCTCTGCAGTCATGCACACTATAGACAGCTGCACGCTCTGCAGTCATGCGCACTACAGACAGCTGCACGCTCTGCAGTCATGCACACTATAGACAGCTGCACGCTCTGCAGTCATGCGCACTACAGACAGCTGCACACTCTGCAGTCATGCACACTACAGACAGCTGCACGCTCTGCAGTCATGCGCACTATAGACAGCTGCACTCTCTGTAGTCATGCACAGTAGAGACAGCTGCACGCTCTGCAGTCATGCGCACTACAGACAGCTGCAGGCTCTGTAGTCATGTGCACTATAGACAGATGCGCGCTCTGCAGTCATGCGCACTATAGACTGCCCATGCCATGGTAGATAACGGAGTGGGGCTCTGAATTCAGACTGTCGTCGTGCAGAGAGGACTGTGATCTGAATTCGGAGCCCCTCACTCCGTATCGGCCGCGGTGCAGGCAGTCTGTACTGTGAATAACTGCAGAGCGGCCGTTTCTGGGTGGCACTGTGGCCTCTGTACACGGGCTCCTTAACTAGTATTATACATAACCCAATAAAACCTAATATCGATACACATCAGTTAAAACTGGGATTCAACTGAAAAATATATTTAAAATATGAACATTAAATAAAACATCAGCGAGTGATGGTCGTATCAATAGAAGCCCAACTATAAAATGAAGTGCACTGATTAGTAAGAAATCATGAATAGTAAATAGGGTCCCAATATACAAAATATATATTATAATGAAGAAAAATTATATATAAAAAAGTGCACCACCAGCATATAATACCAAACTTCCTAATATATCCAATAAGTACTCTTCCAGATCAGCTATGGGTCTCTGTATCATGTTAATCAACATCCTCCGTATGTATCATCCTACACTACTAGCATAAAGGATAAGTGATACGATGACGCACTGCTTGAACCGTAAAGAGAAAATCAGCAAACGTAAAATGGCTACTGTTTCAAACCCTAACACGGAGGACACACAAATCACTTGTCACAAATAGATATAAGTATAAACATCTTGAATACACTTCAGACACTTCTGCCTTATGGATGGCAGGTCATAATCGGAGTCAACAAATATTCAGAGTATATAAAAGACAATTGTTTTATTAGAGGTCTGGAATTTCAGAATAAAGATAAAGAAAAGACATAAACACGCACACTGTAGTGAAAACTATAACTACAGTTTATTGAACATCAAATGATATAAAATAAATCAGGATACTTAGCTACTGAGCAGTACATCAGTGTGGGAGAACCCTCCACACGAAGCTTCGTAGTATCGTTAAACAGGTAAACAAACAGACTTGAGATCCAGGTACATTCTCATCCCAAATGGCTCTAAGCAAAAACCGTGTTGATTATAGGGTAAATACAGACTACACCCTTAAAGGTATGCAAGGTATGTCTAACACTACGCATGCGTATTTGCTTGGTTATATAACACTGAATGTTGCACAATTGGAGATGGCACTACATGCCTCTCATAAACACTACGTAACTGAAGATGGCATTGCCTGCCTCTCTGTTGTTGCTAGCTGCAGAGCATTAATCCCCAACTAACTGTGAGAAGATCACCAAAAACCATCCCTTACAACAATACTAATAAATAACTTAGTATTAGCTCATCTAAAACGACCTTAGACAACCATTGACTCTTCATAATGATCTGTCTATAAGGCAAGATGCCATATACAATAACCCTACAAGCCCATTGATATGTGATGTTTAGACAACATTCAGGAATAATGCAGTGGTTTAAGGTGCAATACAATAAAGAGTCCTAACGTTTAACACTTGAAAAGAGCATAAATAAATTTTGAATAAAAGCTCCAAAAACTCTAAAATCCACAAAGAAAAGGGGGCCCAATAAAACAAATATAGTAATGCCCAAATAATTGAATAAATGAATTAATAGATACATATAAACTCAAATGAAAGCTGCCAGGTCAGTATCTACATTTAGGCCTTTGGGGGTCAAGGTTTTAAGCTCATGAATCCAAGACATTTCTCTTTATCTCAGGTCGAGTAATCGGACCCCACCGCTATTAGATTCCTTAATGTCTTCTACTGCCTGAACAACCATTCCAGCTGTGTGGTGATTCTGTATTTCACTATAAGGTAGTGGGACGCTATGAGTGGTTATTCCCATTTTAATATTATATAAATGCTCACTAACTCTGGTCTTGATCTTCCTCTTTGTGCGGCGTTTGCACACGATAAGCTAGACAACATGTATACTATTGCAATGAATGCAGTCCTTATTGTCTACACCTTACCCACGGAATTGCTTCTAAACGGATTTTGGTAAAAGAATACATGTAGTGCAATCTTTTCTAAAGCATTTAAAATTATCCAATTTATCTGTTTCTATCATATTGGACTGAAGCTTTTTAGATATATCACTAGGAGCTAAATATTTTTAAAGGGAGAGTAATGGTTAATTTTAAGTTGATTTAATATTGTAGACATTAAAAAA
The DNA here is from genome assembly GCA_037306005.1 of Rhinophrynus dorsalis. Classification (NCBI taxonomy): domain Eukaryota; kingdom Metazoa; phylum Chordata; class Amphibia; order Anura; family Rhinophrynidae; genus Rhinophrynus; species Rhinophrynus dorsalis. The sequence continues at coordinate 494,369,256 of CM074723.1, read as the reverse complement.
AGATTAACATCAATGTAAGTCTTATCTCTCAAATCTTTATGATTTGAGAGATATAACTTGCTAAGGTTACCTTTTCCTGGCTGTTTTACTCAAGTCTGCCCTCTAGCTGACAGCTGCAGATTCCAGTCATTTGACCAGACAGAGGCTCTTCAGCAGAGCTGAAAACATGCTATTTAGAAATAAATACTTCATTGGAACAGCCTACAAAGCGTGCTTGAAAGCCAGGCACACTTTGTGGACCATTCTAAATTAAGTATTTGTCTTTAGATATTGTTATATCAGCGCTGCTGAAGAGCCACATCTGGTCAAGCTTTACAGCTCATCAGGTAGAAAGGGGAGGGACCAGAGAACTTTATTTTCCTATATCTCTTACCATAACGGATTGAGTGATATGAATAAGTGCAAGTACTCTCTCTTCTAATTGTATCTACCATATAGATAATACTTTTTTTCTGACATTACTATTCCTTTAATACTCCTATTCTTTTTAAACACCACACTAGGAGCTTCCCCTAATTATTTCTGTAAGATAGAGTCCTGCATTAAGATGGACCGATACATATGTAAGATCTTCTTTATATCATAAGCTTTTTCATTATAGGTGGTTATAAAAGCCGGGGGGCTGTATCTCTGTATCTCAGCAATGACTCCATATCCATGCTTTTAGTTTTCAAATATGCTTGGTCAACTATATACATACCGTAGCCTTTATCCACACGTTTCCTGTAAGACATCTGCCTCTGCATCAAAATCTGCATCCAGAGAGCAATTTCTACGGATCCTCTGCATTTGGCCATAGGGTATATCATTGATCCACTTTTTAAGATGTCCACTGTCAGCATGGAGGTATCCATTACTGTCTAACTCTTTATGATAATTTCTGGTAATAACTGTATTTTGTTCTCCTGTTAAGATTAAATCAAGAAATTCTATTCACGTCTTCTGATCCTGACCTGTATAAATCAATCCCAATTGATTATTATTAATATATTCAAAGAAATTATTAAATGAGACTTCATCACCTTTCCAGATCAGTATCAGATCGTCAATATATATTTTATAAAATACAATATTATCTTTAAAGGGATTATCATTCCAAATTCGTAGAGATTCCCTGAAGCCCATGTAAAGATTAGCTATAGAGGGTGCAAATGAGGATCCCATTGCAACTACCTGTCCTTGACTGTAGTCTCGTTCCTGAAATGAAAAATAATTATGTCTAAAAATAAAATCTATACATTGTATAATAAAATCTTGTTGTCTCAGAGGTAATAATCCCAACATGGACAAGAAGTATTTAATGGCCCCAATTCCTTCTAAGTGTGGTATACTGGTGTAAAGTGCCTGTACATCACAGCTAACCCAAAAAAAACCACTCTCCCATGCAAAATTCCTCATAATTTGCAATAAGTGGAGAGCATCCTTATGATATGATGGTAACACCATCACGAGGGGTTGAAGGAACTCATCAATATACTCAGACAGTCCACTTGTCAGTGAATCAATCCCAGAGATAATCGGCCTGCCCGGTGGATCCACCAAACTCTTGCGGATCTTGGGCAGGTGATAAAAAACTGTGATCCGTGGGCTGCTCAAGTATAAGAAGGACCTCTCATCCCCCATCATAATTCTTTCCCTATATCCGCTATTTAGTAATGCCAGTAACTCCTGATTATAAACCTTTGTGGGGTCCTCATCTAAGGCAATATATATGTTCCTGTCACTAAGGAGACGATAAGCCTCTTGGAGATAATCTTCAATATTTTGTAAAATATACCTCCTCCTTTATCAGCATTACGGATAATGATAATGATTTTTTCCCTTTCTAATATACTAAGGGCCTTTTATTCCTGGGCAGTTAATTTCTGTTTAATTCCATATTTTGTCTCATCTGAGGATACATGATTTCTAAATCCCTTAGAACCATATGACTGAAAACTAGGGAAAAATGTAGATTTGGGCATCTTTTCACTATGAATAGGGTCCCAATCACTGGCATTCATCTCCTCTTTCTCCAAAAGTTCCAGATTCCGTGTGGCATATTTATCCCCAATGGAAAAGTTTGGGTATGAGGTATCCTGTATATATGGTTTATTTGAAAAACGTCTCTTTAATGTGATGTTTCTAACAAACTTATTGGCATAAATAAACAATTGAAATTTATTGGGGCCTTTTGTTAGCGCAAATGATAACCCCTTCTCCAGCAACTGACATTCCACCTCGTTAACCTGATGTTTACTAAGGTTAAAAATACCTTTATTTCTAAGAGTTATTATTCATTACTCTATTCTGAGAACCTTCATTCTCCCCCCTCCTCTGCAACCTCTTCTGATCCTAGATGTGTTTTGATTCCCTGTGTTCCCTTCTTTTGTCCTGTTCCCACTGTTTCTAATATCCCTTCTAATTTGTGTCTCTCTGGTGTGGGTTCCACCTGTCCTAAAAATAGTTCTCGATGGGGATATGGGTTTTAGGCCTGGCTCCTCCTTCATTAATTGTCTTGGGATCAGTACAACCTACATCAGTGCTATTTGTTGAAATGCTATTCGCTATTTCTTTATCTTTTTCAAGGATCTCAAAATAATTATTAACTTCTATATATTCAAAACTGGAGCTGTTTGCTTCAGCTGTTACACCTCTTCCTTTATTGCTAGTACTTCTACTAACCCTAGACATTCTGGCCTACAGTATGCACCTCAGAGGAACGATTTCCATCCCACTCATTAGATGTGGAAGGCTTCAACTGTTGTGCACAATTATTCCTTTTCCCCGATTATTTATCCTATGTTGAAATCTAGCTGGACCACTATTTCTTTTCCTGAAAAAAACATTATTGTCCCTATGTTCGTAATCTATCTTATCCCTTAAGTATTTTTTCTTTTTTGTAACTTGTAAATTTTGTTCAAGAGAGCTTAAATTTTTATTAATATTATCTTGCAATTTTTTATGTGATTCTTTTAATGTGCATCTCTTAATTTTATTTTCTGTCTCCGCAATTTCTTTTTTACCCTTCTCAAGGCGTTCTTCTCTATACTTAATTAAAATGTTAATCAGTTTAAGAGAACACTCTTCTAAGGTGGTTTCCCATTGTGTTAGAAATTCAACCTCTTCTAACTCAAAAGAGGTTTCCTTATAGATTGTTAACCCTCTTGGGATTATTTTATGTTTCTTATAATTTTCTAGTGAGATTTGATATAACCAATCTTTACATTCTTTAATTAATAACTTTTCTAGATCTTTGATTAGTCCCATATGGTCTTCTTGAAAAACTAATCCTCTGCACTCATGAATAGTAAAATCAAATCTTTATTGTGAACAAATGGACCACAGAGGTAACAGTCTCATGCGTTTCGCACACAAAGGTGCTTACTCATAGACGTGAGTACGCACCTGTGTGTGTGAAACATGTGAGACTGTTACCTCTGTGGTCCATTTGTTCACAATAATGATTTGATTTTACTATTCACGAGTGCAGAGGATTCGTTTTTCAAGTTCCTGTACTGGATGTTTCAGCGCATTTCTCCTATTGCACCAGAATAGGGAACGTATCGCTGAGTCATTACGAACTGAAGCCTGTTTCTAGTGCTGCTTGTATCTATGTATGTCCATATGGTCTTCTCTCAGTGGTTTAATAGAGTCTATTTCAAGGAAATCCATAGACCTTTTCCTTTGTTCTCTAATTGTATTGTAATTACTCATACTCCGGGATATGCTGCAAATGGAAGAAAAAATGAAAATCAACTAAAAATGAATTTGACAATAAAATAAGCCCACTGCGCAACAATCTCCTGCTACTAGTCAGAGCATACACCTAAATTTAGGCTTGACATTGCAGGAGAATTGTCACAGTGTTGTAAGAACACTCAGGCAATTAGGTAAGGTTAAGAACAACTTTATTGAAAATAAATAACGAAAGCAATCACCCTACTCAGGTCCAGATGAGGTCCGTACCATGGAACTTCCCAAATCTGACGCAGGTCAGTATGGACAGAAATATCAGTAGGCAATAATAACAGTAGGACTATGCTGGCTTGATCTGTCGACAGGTCACTGGAACAAGGAAAACCACAATAGCACCACACCGCGGAAGGGCCCTACTATAGCGGTGGGTAACTGCAGGGCAATTCCCTAGAAGACTAGGGATAGTGGATGCATCACAGAAAGATCACTGGGGAGTGACAGGGTCCCTACTAGGCTAGGGATAGTGGAGGCAACCCAGATAGGACACTGGCAAGTGACCAAGTCCCTAAAATGCTAGGGATAGCGGAAGCAACATATATAGGACACTGGCAAGTGACCAAGTCCCTAGAACGCTAGGGATAGTGGAGGCAACCCAGATAGGACACTGGCAAGTGACCAAGTCCCTATGACACTAGGGATCACGGAGTCAACTCAGATAGGACACTGGCAAGTGACCAAGTCCCTAAAATGCTAGGGATAGCGGAAGCAACATAGATAGGACACTGGCAAGTGACCAAGTCCCTAGATCGCTAGGGATAGCGGAGGCAACACAGATAGGACACTGGCAAGTGACCAAGTCCCTAGAACGCTAGGAATAGCGGAGGCAGCACAGATAGGACACTGGCAAGTGACCAAGTCCCTAGAATGATAGAGATAGCGAAGGCAACACAGATAGGACACTGGCAAGTGACCAAGTCCCTAGAACGCTAGGGATAGCGGAGGCAGCACAGATAGGACACTGGCAAGTGACCAAGTCCCTAGAACGCTAGGGATAGCGAAGGCAACACAGATAGGACACTGGCAAGTGACCAAGTCCCTAGAACACTAGGGATAGCGAAGGCAACACAGATAGGACACTGGCAAGTGACCAAGTCCCTAGAACACTAGGGATAGCGAAGGCAACACAGATAGGACACTGGCAAGTGACCAAGTCCCTAGAATGCTAGGGATAGCGAAGGCAACACAGATAGGACACTGGCAAGTGACCAAGTCCCTAGAACACTAGGGATAGCGAAGGCAACACAGATAGGACACTGGCAAGTGACCAAGTCCCTAGAACGCTAGGGATAGCGGAGGCAGCACAGACTGGACACTGGCAAGTGACCAAGTCCCTAGAACGCTACGGATAGCGGAGGCAACACAGATAGGACACTGGCAAGTGACCAAGTCCCTAGAACACTAGGGATCACGGAGTCAACTCAGATAGGACACTGGCAAGTGACCAAGTCCCTAGATCGCTAGGGATAGCGGAGGCAACACAGATAGGACACTGGCAAGTGACCAAGTCCCTAGAATGCTAGGGATAGCGAAGGCAACCCAGATAGGACACTGGCAAGTGACCAAGTCCCTATGACACTAGGGATCACGGAGTCAACTCAGATAGGACACTGGCAAGTGACCAAGTCCCTAGATCGCTAGGGATAGCGGAGGCAACATATATAGGACACTGGCAAGTGACCAAGTCCCTAGAGCACTAGGGATAGCGGAGGCAACACAGATAGGACACTGGCAAGTGACCAAGTCCCTATGACACTAGGGATCACGGAGTCAACTCAGATAGGACACTGGCAAGTGACCAAGTCCCTAGATCGCTAGGGATAGCGGAGGCAACATATATAGGACACTGGCAAGTGACCAAGTCCCTAGAGCACTAGGGATAGCGGAGGCAACACAGATAGGACACTGGCAAGTGACCAAGTCCCTATGACACTAGGGATCACGGAGTCAACTCAGATAGGACACTGGCAAGTGACCAAGTCCCTTGATCGCTAGGGATAGCGGAGGCAACATATATAGGACACTGGCAAGTGACCAAGTCCCTAGAGCACTAGGGATAGCGGAGGCAACACAGATAGGACACTGACAAGTGACCAAGTCCCTATGACACTAGGGATCACGGAGTCAACTCAGATAGGACACTGGCAAGTGACCAAGTCCCTAGATCGCTAGGGATAGCGGAGACAACATATATAGGACACTGGCAAGTGACCAAGTCCCTAGAGCACTAGGGATAGTGGAGGCAACCCAGATAGGACACTGGCAAGTGACCAAGTCCCTATGACACTAGGGATCACGGAGTCAACTCAGATAGGACACTGGCAAGTGACCAAGTCCCTAAAATGCTAGGGATAGCGGAAGCAACACATATAGGACACTGGCAAGTGACCAAGTCCCTAGATCGCTAGGGATAGCGAAGGCAACACAGATAGGACACTGGCAAGTGACCAAGTCCCTAGAATGCTAGGGATAGCGAAGGCAACATAGATAGGACACTGGCAAGTGACCAAGTCCCTAGATCGCTAGGAATAGCGGAGGCAGCACAGATAGGACACTGGCAAGTGACCAAGTCCCTAGAATGCTAGGGATAGCGAAGGCAACATAGATAGGACACTGGCAAGTGACCAAGTCCCTAGAACACTAGGGATAGCGAAGGCAACACAGATAGGACACTGGCAAGTGACCAAGTCCCTAGAACACTAGGGATAGCGAAGGCAACACAGATAGGACACTGGCAAGTGACCAAGTCCCTAGAACGCTAGGGATAGCGGAGGCAGCACAGACTGGACACTGGCAAGTGACCAAGTCCCTAGAACGCTACGGATAGCGGAGGCCACACAGACAGGACACTGGCAAGTGACCAAGTCCCTAGAACACTAGGGATCACGGAGTCAACTCAGATAGGACACTGGCAAGTGACCAAGTCCCTAGATCGCTAGGGATAGCGGAGGCAACACAGATAGGACACTGGCAAGTGACCAAGTCCCTAAAACACTAGGGATAGCGAAGGCAACACAGATAGGACACTGGCAAGTGACCAAGTCCCTAGAACACTAGGGATAGCGAAGGCAACACAGATAGGACACTGGCAAGTGACCAAGTCCCTATGACACTAGGGATCACGGAGTCAACTCAGATAGGACACTGGCAAGTGACCAAGTCCCTAGATCGCTAGGGATAGCGGAGGCAACATATATAGGACACTGGCAAGTGACCAAGTCCCTAGAGCACTAGGGATAGCGGAGGCAACACAGATAGGACACTGGCAAGTGACCAAGTCCCTATGACACTAGGGATCACGGAGTCAACTCAGATAGGACACTGGCAAGTGACCAAGTCCCTAGATCGCTAGGGATAGCGGAGGCAACATATATAGGACACTGGCAAGTGACCAAGTCCCTAGAGCACTAGGGATAGCGGAGGCAACACAGATAGGACACTGGCAAGTGACCAAGTCCCTATGACACTAGGGATCACGGAGTCAACTCAGATAGGACACTGGCAAGTGACCAAGTCCCTTGATCGCTAGGGATAGCGGAGGCAACATATATAGGACACTGGCAAGTGACCAAGTCCCTAGAGCACTAGGGATAGCGGAGGCAACACAGATAGGACACTGACAAGTGACCAAGTCCCTATGACACTAGGGATCACGGAGTCAACTCAGATAGGACACTGGCAAGTGACCAAGTCCCTAGATCGCTAGGGATAGCGGAGGCAACATATATAGGACACTGGCAAGTGACCAAGTCCCTAGAGCACTAGGGATAGTGGAGGCAACCCAGATAGGACACTGGCAAGTGACCAAGTCCCTATGACACTAGGGATCACGGAGTCAACTCAGATAGGACACTGGCAAGTGACCAAGTCCCTAAAATGCTAGGGATAGCGGAAGCAACACATATAGGACACTGGCAAGTGACCAAGTCCCTAGATCGCTAGGGATAGCGAAGGCAACACAGATAGGACACTGGCAAGTGACCAAGTCCCTAGAATGCTAGGGATAGCGAAGGCAACATAGATAGGACACTGGCAAGTGACCAAGTCCCTAGATCGCTAGGAATAGCGGAGGCAGCACAGATAGGACACTGGCAAGTGACCAAGTCCCTAGAATGCTAGGGATAGCGAAGGCAACATAGATAGGACACTGGCAAGTGACCAAGTCCCTAGAACACTAGGGATAGCGAAGGCAACACAGATAGGACACTGGCAAGTGACCAAGTCCCTAGAACACTAGGGATAGCGAAGGCAACACAGATAGGACACTGGCAAGTGACCAAGTCCCTAGAACGCTAGGGATAGCGGAGGCAGCACAGACTGGACACTGGCAAGTGACCAAGTCCCTAGAACGCTACGGATAGCGGAGGCCACACAGACAGGACACTGGCAAGTGACCAAGTCCCTAGAACACTAGGGATCACGGAGTCAACACAGATAGGACACTGGCAAGTGACCAAGTCCCTAAAACACTAGGGATAGCGAAGGCAACACAGATAGGACACTGGCAAGTGACCAAGTCCCTAGAACACTAGGGATAGCGAAGGCAACACAGATAGGACACTGGCAAGTGACCAAGTCCCTAGAATGCTAGGGATAGCGAAGGCAACACAGATAGGACACTGGCAAGTGACCAAGTCCCTAGAACGCTAGGGATAGCGGAGGCAGCACAGACTGGACACTGGCAAGTGACCAAGTCCCTAGAACGCTACGGATAGCGGAGGCAACACAGATAGGACACTGGCAAGTGACCAAGTCCCTAGAACACTAGGGATCACGGAGTCAACTCAGATAGGACACTGGCAAGTGACCAAGTCCCTAGATCGCTAGGGATAGCGGAGGCAACACAGATAGGACACTGGCAAGTGACCAAGTCCCTAGAATGCTAGGGATAGCGAAGGCAACCCAGATAGGACACTGGCAAGTGACCAAGTCCCTATGACACTAGGGATCACGGAGTCAACTCAGATAGGACACTGGCAAGTGACCAAGTCCCTAGATCGCTAGGGATAGCGGAGGCAACATATATAGGACACTGGCAAGTGACCAAGTCCCTAGAGCACTAGGGATAGCGGAGGCAACACAGATAGGACACTGGCAAGTGACCAAGTCCCTATGACACTAGGGATCACGGAGTCAACTCAGATAGGACACTGGCAAGTGACCAAGTCCCTAGATCGCTAGGGATAGCGGAGGCAACATATATAGGACACTGGCAAGTGACCAAGTCCCTAGAGCACTAGGGATAGCGGAGGCAACACAGATAGGACACTGGCAAGTGACCAAGTCCCTATGACACTAGGGATCACGGAGTCAACTCAGATAGGACACTGGCAAGTGACCAAGTCCCTAGATCGCTAGGGATAGCGGAGGCAACATATATAGGACACTGGCAAGTGACCAAGTCCCTAGAGCACTAGGGATAGTGGAGGCAACCCAGATAGGACACTGGCAAGTGACCAAGTCCCTATGACACTAGGGATCACGGAGTCAACTCAGATAGGACACTGGCAAGTGACCAAGTCCCTAAAATGCTAGGGATAGCGGAAGCAACACATATAGGACACTGGCAAGTGACCAAGTCCCTAGATCGCTAGGGATAGCGAAGGCAACACAGATAGGACACTGGCAAGTGACCAAGTCCCTAGAATGCTAGGGATAGCGAAGGCAACATAGATAGGACACTGGCAAGTGACCAAGTCCCTAGATCGCTAGGAATAGCGGAGGCAGCACAGATAGGACACTGGCAAGTGACCAAGTCCCTAGATCGCTAGGGATAGCGGAGGCAACATAGATAGGACACTGGCAAGTGACCAAGTCCCTAGATCGCTAGGAATAGCGGAGGCAACATAGATAGGACACTGGCAAGTGACCAAGTCCCTAGATCGCTAGGAATAGCGGAGGCAGCACAGATAGGACACTGGCAAGTGACCAAGTCCCTAGAATGCTAGGGATAGCGAAGGCAACATAGATAGGACACTGGGAAGTGACCAAGTCCCTAGATCGCTAGGGATAGCGGAGGCAACACAGATAGGACACTGGCAAGTGACCAAGTCCCTAGAATGCTAGGGATAGCGAAGGCAACACAGATAGGACACTGGCAAGTGACCAAGTCCCTAGAACGCTAGGGATATCAGAGGCAGCACAACAGATACTGGCAAGAGACCAGAGCTACTAGCAACACAGTCTCCCAGATAACCTCGGGTGTGACAGGCCAAGCAGGCGCTGTAGCGGTATTACTGCGAGAGTAGGCGGAACAGAACACAGGGTACGCACCCTGATGGGTGTGAAGCCAGAACTGCAAAATTGGTACACACAGAGGTAGTAGCCAGTCCTAGTCACTAATGGAATCGGATACTCAGCCAAAGCCAGGTCGGTACACACGGGGGTAGTCAGCCAGTCCTAGTCAGCAACGGAATCAGATACTCAGCCAAGCCAGGTCGGTACACGGAGGAAGTAGCCAGTCCTAGTCAGCAATGGAATCGGATACTCAGCCAAGCCAGGTCAGTACACACGGAGGTAGTCAGCCAGTCTTAGTCAGTAACATAATCGGAACACAGGAACAACAGGAGTGTAGTCAGGCGAGCCGGGTCATACATGGAGCAGGAACAAGCAGCAACTCAAACGCTAGGTACAGGTACACCATGAAAGGGCGCTGAAAGGATGACAGGAGAGAGTTTAAAAAGGCTAGCCCTGGGCGGGAAATCCGGAAGTAAACATGTCGCCCTGTCGCAGAATCACGGGCACGTTGATAGTACCCCCGTCTCAATGACCCCCTCCCCGCAAAGGAGGTCCTGACTTCAATGGGAACTTGGCGTGGAATCTGTGCAACAGTAGTGGAGTGGTTCACCCATGAGCTTTGCTCTGGACAATATCCCTTCCAGTGCGCCAAGTATTGGATCTGCCCACGGAATCTACGTGAATCCAAACCTCGTATTCATCGTGGTCTTGAATACGAACTGGACCAGGGACTGCAGGAGTAGATGTGTATCGATTACATACCAAAGGTTTGAGTAAAGATACGTGGAACACATTGTGTACACGCATAGATGCAGGCAACTCTAAGGCATAGGAAACAGGATTGACCCTGCAGAGTACCCGGAATGGACCCACGAATCAGGGAGCCAACTTATTGCATGGAACTTGCAACTTAAGGTTCCTGGAGGATAACCATACCCTGTCCCGCACCTGGAATACAGGGGCAGACAACCTTCTATTATTGGCATGCCGCTGATACCGTTGAAAGGAGTCACGCAGGGAATTCTGAACTTGTGCCCAAGTGGAGTGAAGTTGCCTAATGTGCTCATCCAGAGCAGGAATCTGCTGTGCTTGGAAGGTATCCAGGAGCAAGCATGGTTGGAACCCATAGTTGATAAGAAAGGGTGAGCTCCCAGAAGAAGTGTTAACAGCACAATTCCTGGCGAACTCTGCCCACAGCAACAAGTCAGCCCAGTTGTTGTGATGATTGGAAATGAAACAGTGTAGAAATTGCTCCAATCCCTGGTTGGAGCGTTCAGCCGCCCCGTTGGTCTGGGGATGGTATGCAGACGAGGATGACAATTAGATACCCATTTGATCACAGAACGCCCTCTAGAACCTGGACACCACTTGGTTCCCCCGATTGGTGACCAGGTCCTTGGGGACTCCATGGAGTCAGAACACCTCCTTCGTGCACACCATGGCCAATGTTTTAGCCAATGGCAAGCCAGGGAGCGGCACAAAGTGGGCCATTTTCGAAAATCTATCAACCACCATAAGTATAACTGTGTAGCCATTAGATACAGGCAATTCTCCCATGAAGTCAATAGATACATGTGACCATGGGTGGTCACCATTGGGAACAGCTTGTAAAAGCCCGACTGGAAGGTGCCTTGGAGACTTGGAGCGAGCACAAGTGGCACAGGCTGCAGTAAATGTGGCATAGTCAGCCCTCAACGTAGGCCACCAGAACATTTGGGACAAGGACCAGATCAATTGATTTTTGCCCACATGACCGGCCGCACGAGAAGCATGATACATCTCCATCAACTTGGCCCGGAATGGTTCAGCCACGAAGCACTTGCCCCTGGGTTTCTCCTGAGGCGCATTGTCCTTGGATGCCAAGATCTCCTCGCCCAATGGGGATGTGATACTGGTACGTAGTGTGGCAAGGATACGATCTGGAGGTATAATAGGTACAGGTTCAGTTTTGGACTCCGGATCTGGACCAAATTGTCTGGATAGGGCGTCAGCCCTTAAATTCTTGGTACCAGGTAAGTAGGAAACAATGAAATTGAAGTGTGAAAGGAATAAAGCCCATCTGGCTTGTCTGGGAGATAACCTTTTTGCCTCAGAGAGGTAGGTAAGATTCTCATGGTCAGTCAGAATCAGAATCGGCACCCTGGTGCTCTCCAGCAGATGGCACCATTCAAAATGATCGCCAATAATTTGTGATCTCCAGTGTCATAGACACTTTGGGCCTTGGTCATCTTTTTAGAGAAAAATCCGCATGGCATTAGTATCTTCCCGGGCCCAGGCCTCTGTGACAGCACTGCCCCTACACCTGTCTCAGAAGCGTCAACCTCCAAGGTGAATGGAAAACCAGGCCGAAGAAAATGCAGATTTTAAGGATTCAAATGCTCTCTCTGCCTCTGGAGACCACATAGAAGCATTAGCCCCTTTATGTGTCATGTCTGTTAATGGTTTCACAATCATGGAATAGTCACTAATAAATTTGCTGCTTTTTTATATTGCCTGTCTGCCTACCTTGAAGTCATCAGGAATAATTACTCCTAAGTCCCTTTCCTCTGTTGTCACTGACAGCTACATTTCCTTAAAACTATATTTTGCCAAGTGCATTATTTTACATTTATCCACATTCAACTGCAGTTGCCACATACTCCCTTATTCTTCTAATTTGCCAAAATCATTTGCCATTTGGCTTATTCACCCAGAATGTCTACCCTGTTGCAGATCATTGTATCATCTATAAAAAACAGTGTACAGTACCTTGAAGACCATTTGTAATATCACTAATAAAAATATAAAAAATAATGGGCCCCAGTATAGATGCCTGAGGTACCCCAGTAGTAACATTCTTCTGAATATTCTCCATTTACTACAACCCTCTGTCTCCTGTCACTCAGTCATTATCTTATCCATTTTACTATTTTTACATCCAGACCCAAACTCTGCAATTTATAAATGAGTCTTCTATGAGAAATGGTATCATATGCCTTACTGAAATCTATATTATCTATATCTACTGCCTCCCCTACCCCGCCTATTATTTTTCTGATTTTTAACCCTTTGGATAATGTCTATTCAAGGAGGCCCAGTTTTCAATAGAAAATGACCTGGAGTATGATCCAAGTGATGTAGGATAATCCAAAAGTGTCTATAAAACAGTTTTTGTGTGTTACAGGTTTTATAAGACCATCAGATGGGACAACGAGTCAACGGAACATGCACAACCTGGTCCATTTATACTTAGGAGGGACGATGTCCCAGGTGCCGATCTCTAGCAATGACCCAATGTTTATCCTTCACCACTGCTTTATAGACAAGTAAGTCAGAATGCATGAGTGCTCTCAAAGGATGGGGAGCTCAGGGGACATGTGGAAAAGGAGAAGGGGTGACATTTTAACATTAGTGACTAGATGGTGAATGGGAGGTAAATCTTGAGTATAAATGGAATTGTACAGTGCCTGTCACATACAGTGCACCTTACAGTAAGAAACTAGGCAACTGCTTAGCGCTCCAAATTTTGAGGATTCCTCATCTGTGCTGACCACACCCACAATATGAATTGTGGTTGTGGCCAGAGCAATCTTAATGTCCCTGCGTCAGTTTTATACCCCTCTACATGCTATTTTTAACCCCTTGGGATGTTAGAGATATCTCCAGTGCATTGAGGAACAATGTTTAGGAGATCTCTCTAGTAACCAACGTGTTAAAGGGTTTTTTGTCCTTCCTTATTATATTCATGGGCATTTTCTGTGCCAGTAAATAGTGGATGGGACTTTGGGGGGGGCCATATGAGGATTAGGGGTGTGGCCTTGGTTGTAGCTAAGGGAGCCTAGAGTGCCTTGCCTAGGGGAGCCTGGCCACTCATTTATTAGGGCCGTTAGCGAAATTAAACTAAAGGCTGAAGTTTTAAGTCACAGTTTGGTATTCTATTACCTGTGTTGTAACATGTCATGGGAAGACTGAAGAAAATTTGTGGATTTTCCTAACTTTGTGAAGGAAAGTCAGGATTTTATTAAAGACACGGAGGTGAATATTATGCTTAAACTCGTTTTACTCTCTTTCAGCAGCAAAGTTAAAATCAAGTTTGTTTTAACAGCAAAAATATGTCAGTACATATAAGCATGTTAGTAAACCCTTAACCCCAACCACCAATCAGGATGCAGTATCCCATATAAACAGTGTGTATTCTCTGTAGACTTCCTCTTTCTTTGATGTCACAAAGATGAGAAAGAATCAAACAGTAAAACATCTCAGGATGGTACACATCTCTCGTAGTAAACTGTCTCCTCAAGGTAGAAGGCTAAGGGCTGGATTCAAATGCTGGTGCTAATTTTATCTCTGTGTATCCCTATAGGTATCCCTATAGACTTTAGTAGGAACATTTTTGATAAAACGAGAGGTAACATTTATCTCCTGCATTTTAATCCAGCCCTATATATTTTGAGCAAGATCTTTTCAATAGAATGAAGAAACGACCAAACTGTGGAGACAAAAGCACAAAAGGAGAATGATAGGGTAGGTATATTAGGGAGGGATAATATTCATCTCCGTGTCTTTAATAAAATCCTGACTTTCCTTCACAAAGTTAGGAAAATTCACAAATTTTATCACAAGACCGGAGGCTCCTATTATGCAGGTTTAACGCTTATCAATAACATTACAAGAAACATGATCTATGATCATGAGCAGCTGCCCTTTAGAATATCTTCTAATCTGCCCCCTGCTACCAATGCTTGAGAAGCCATTGCTCCTCTGGAGGAATGTGCTCTGAAATTGGAATTGTCGATGCTCGTTGGTCCATTGTATTCCAGCTAATCCAGCTGGCCAAAGTAGTGGAACTGTCAATAATAAAGGGAATTGCAGGAGGTATCTGGGGTAATCTATTGATAACTCCAGAAAGGACGTGAACCAAGGTTGAGATGGCCAAAAGGCAGTTATCTGGACTACTGTGGCCTATTGATTCTGGGTCTATCCTCCGCTCCCAGGACCTGTGATGTAGCTTGCTGTACCTCCATACACAGACAAGGAATGCCAGTTTTTTGGAGGTTTATACACATTCATGTGAATTAAATTGAGAATTTGGCTGTTGATTGGCTGGGGATTTAAATTTGCTTTAACAACATCTAACATTGCACCTTAGCTACTTTACTTTGAACTTGATATTTC
This sequence comes from Rhinophrynus dorsalis, assembly GCA_037306005.1. Classification (NCBI taxonomy): domain Eukaryota; kingdom Metazoa; phylum Chordata; class Amphibia; order Anura; family Rhinophrynidae; genus Rhinophrynus; species Rhinophrynus dorsalis. Next base: position 494,354,130 of record CM074723.1, on the reverse strand, counting down.
TTATGGTATTTTGTGGATTAAATCAATGTGTGGTGAGGATAAGCCTGTGGTGCATGTTATGTGATTACATGTCTTTGTGTGGCCTACCCTTGTTGTTCCATGTGCAGGAGGGGTTATTGAAAGCTGCAGTACACAGGTCTGTTTATTGTTCAGTGTTTGTTTTAGCTTTACCAACTCTTACCACAAAAGACTGATGCTTGTTAGAAACCACTGAGAACAACAGAACAGCAGTGAAAACACAAACACATAAATGCACAACTGGCATACCTACACTAGTAAGTTATAGTTACCCCATAGTTGGATTGATATGGGGGCGAAAGCTACCATAACAATTCATCAAAATCTCAAAAACACAAGAAATAAACAAATGTCCCCTAACACTCCACCCACTTCCCAAAACAATAGCAACACAAAACAATAACCCTCTAAGTAAGCAATGCATGCACAACCCTCTGGCATTCAAAAGGTTAAGTACCCACCTAGTCCTATCACTAACCTATGCCTCATGCACCCACCCCTACACATTTAACAGGGATCAAACTTACATTGATGTTGGAGGTCCAGAGGTGTCCTCTACGCACTGGTCCTCCATCTTCTCACAAAATAAAATAAACATTCCTAAAAACATCTAATACCCTGCCCCCACCCTCCCTGCTACCACCTCTACAAAATAAAAAGGAAATCCCCCCTTATTGGGTAAAGAATGATCCGTGATTGGCTTTTATATGGTCAATCCCTGTTAAAATTATTTTCCACTCTTCCATTGGCTGGGAGGTGGTGTTACTCAGGGCACGGAATATGCCCTAGACCAGTAGTTCTCAACTCGTGCCCTCAGTGACTACTAACAGGCCAGGATTTGAGAATTTCCTTTTAAGAGCACAGGTGTGTTAATCAATATGAATGAGCCTCTGATCAACACACTTCTGTACTAGAAGGGAAATTCCTAAGTCCTGGCAGACAGTGGCCACTGAGGGCACGGGTTGAGAACCTCTGCCCTAGACTCTAGGGCCTAGAGTAACCACACGTCCCAGCCAATTAGCATCTAGATGGAGGGCTCGCGGTGTATATAACATCACCCTTCCATCTAACCAATTATTGAGACGCCATTCGATACAGACTGAGAGGTCATTAGATACAGACTGGGAGGTCAGTCAATACAGACCATGATCCCATTAGATACAGACTGTGAGGCCATTAGATAGAGTGAGATGCATTTAGATATAGACTGAGATGGGATTAGATTCAGACTAAGAAGCCATTAGATATAGACTGAGAGATCATTAGATACCAGCTAGGGAGAAAGATTTGTTCAAATAAAGATTAAAATGGTACAAGGCAAGCCAGTAACCTTTTAGACTAATATTGAACTATTTTGAATAAAAAAGCAATTCAATCAAAAGCCAGAATCCAAAATAGACTTGTTATGTTTCTTTTGCAGGATATTTGAGATTTGGATACAGCGATATTATGCAACGCCAAATTTATATCCCGAAAACGATGAACCTGGACAAGGCCCCAATGAGTGCGCCACCCCCTACTTCCCATGCTATAGAAATAAAGATTTTCTGCGGAATTCCACAGATTTTGGATACAAATACTCAATATACCAGGAAATGTGAAGTCTCTCTAGATGTTGTGGCTGATTGGCTCTCTCTTTTAAATGAGATTTCCAAAAAAGAATCCGTGATATCTGCATCTTAAAGACGAAGACAAGAACACAAATGCATTGGAAGAGTAGAATCAGATATAAAGAGCATTCAGTTAATTCCAGTAGTGTTACTGATGTACAATGAACTTTTGGAACTAATAATATTTGTTAAACATGTGAATCAAAATACAAATTCATTACATTTCTAATGTGGTGTGTGATAACCTGGGTTCATACTAAATTATAGAGCATGTTTGTGATTCCTAATAGGTATCTTCCATAATTTTATCTTGATAATTCAGGAATTTTCCTAACGTTGTGAAGGAAAGTCAGGATTTTATTAAAGACACGGAGGCGAATATCATTGCTTTATCAATATTTACTACTCCGGTTAGCAGCAAATAACAGTATAGAAACACATAGGGAAAAACAGAAACAAGTCTCTCAGGATAGGCACGCCCATTTTCCTGTGGCCATCCAATCAGCTGTCTCTCCCATATAAAGCATAGAACTCCTGAGGCAGCTTCCTCTTTCTTTGAATAAACTCCAAACTGATAACCTTACGAAACTTCAACTGTGTCAAACAACTCGGCACACAGTCTTGAAGTACAAGCCTTTAACCTGAGAGAGAAAAGGAAATTATGATAAGGTGGGAATACTATGGGAGGGATAAAATTTGCCTCTGTGTCTTTAATAAAATCCTGACTTTCCTTTACAAGGTTAGAAAAATCCCTGAATTTTATTACAAGACCCGAAGCTTCATATTATTGCAAGTTCAAAGCTGATCAATAACATTAGCAGACACACGTACAATAGGTTTAAAATAAAATGACTTAAAGGTAGATTCACTGGACCAGTCAGCCCCTTTGAGGATGTCTTCCAAACAATCCCCGGAAAGATAAGATTTTGAGGCCATAGCTCCTCTAGAAGAATGAGCTCCAAAATCAGTAATAGCAATACCCACTGACTGCATGATCCAGCGGATTCATCTAGCGAGTGTAGCAGATGAAACTGGTAAATGTGGTTACCTAAATGAAATTAACAACTGATGGGAATTACAAGGTCTGACATTAGCAGTATCCAATTCATAAGATCGAAGAAAATTCACTATACAGAGTTGAGGTCTCAGAGGGAAAGCGGGATACACAATCTCCCTAGAAAAAGTTTTATTTCTAGTAATTCAAAATGTATTACCCTCTGGAACAGAAGAACGGTCCCTAATATCAAAAGCCTTGACGTCGGAAACTCGACGAAAATAAATTAAGCAAAGTAACATTGTGAGTTTGGAGGAAAGCTGTTTCAACGATAACTAATGGTTATTGGGCCAAGACTCCAGAAAACATAGGACAACATTAACATCCCAAAGAACAGATTATCTAGAACTGGGAGGACTAGATAATTTAATGCCTTTCATTAGTTTGCACACTAAAGGATACTGGCCAACTGGTAAATTATGAATCAGATCATGACCTGCTGAAATGGACGATCCGTAGCAGCTGATAGTTCTATAGGCCTTTCCTTGCTGAAAGCAAGAAGAAAGGAAATTTATGAATTCGGTTAGATCGGTAGAAACGGGATCCAAACCCCGTTCCATGCTCCAACGTGACCAGACTGCCCAGTATGACCTGTAACAGGTCCATGTATCCGGGGACCAGGCTTCTGACACAAGGGATGGAGCTGATTCTAAAATTCCTTCGAGGCACCAGGGACCCCTGAAATCAACCTCGACATGAGATGCACCTGATTGTTGATCAACATTTCTTGGGGAAAACCCAAAGGATTTGTTAATAGATTTCACGGTTACCAGAGAAGTTCAAGAGTCAGTACGGTATAGTTAAATGCAATTTACTGACAACCAAAAGGTAAGAAATATATATACAATATATACAGCATGAACAAGCAGATGGTTACAGGACATCGAGCTCTGCTATCAGGAATAGTAGGCTGCCGAGCCGAACCAATCTGCTGGAGACTAGGCCTAAGCCACTGGTAGTCTCTGCTGGAGCCAGGAGCAGGAACAGGAGCAGGAACAGGAACACAGGATCTTAATCCGATGTAGCGGGCGTACTGACTCACGCCTGCAGTCAGAATGGAGCAAACTCTGACTCACGCCTGCAGTCAGAATGGGAATTAGATAGATGAGTCGCCTGCAGTCAGTATCAGAGCTGGTCTACCAGAGCCCCAGGTCCACACTTGGTTGGGTGTCTTACATAGTAACATAGTAATTTAGGTTGAAAAAAGACTTGCGTCCATCTAGATCAACCCTTTTTCTATTCCTGTTTACCATCGTTGATCCAAAAGAAGGCAAAAAAAAAACTCTCAATACAGCAATTTCAAATTCTGCCTTGAATCAGATTTATCAAACACTAACTAAATATTAATCCCAATACTAACGTACATGGGCCTTCTGACCTGCTCTTTTAAAGTATCCAGACCCTTTTAACTTTTGAGTGCCAGAGGGGTATGGAACAAATTGCTTTGCAATGAGTTCTGTACCCCTCTGGCACTCAAAGGGTTAAAGGCATCTAATGTATTCGATAGCACCACCTCCTCAGGCAGTGAATTCCATACCTTTATTGTCCTTACTGTAAAGAAACCCTTCCGCTGCTGTAGAATAAATCTCCTTTCCTCAAGTCTAAGCGGGTAACCCCTTGTCCTGTGTACTGTTCTGTTAATAAACAGGTCTTTGGAGAGCCCTTTGTATGGGCCCTAAACATATTTATATAGTGTTATCATATCCCCTCTAAGACGCCGTTTCTCTAGTGTGTACAAGTTTAACTTTTCTAACTAAAACTTTCCATTCCCCTTACTAGTTTTGTAGCCCTCCTCTGCACTCTCTCTAGTTCCATAATGTCCTTTTTCAGAAAGGGCGCCCAGAATTGAACAGCATATTCTAGGTGGGGTCTTACCATGAACCTGTAAAGAGGCATAATAATATCTTCCTACCTTGAGTCAATACCCCTTTTAACGCATGCCAATATCTTGTTGGTCTTTACAGCTGCCAGCTGGCACTGAATGCTACTGCTAAGTCTATTGTCTACCATTACTCCCAAATCCTTTTCATTAGTAGATTTCCCCAGAGAAACACCATTTAAACTATATGTTGCATTTTTATTATTATACCCAAAATGCATAACTTTACACTTGTCTATATTGAATCTCATTTGCCATTTGCCTGCCCAGTTACTCAATTTGTCCAAATCCTCTTGTAATGAAGACACATCCAGTTCAGACTTTATTACCTTAATTAATGTTGTGTCATCTGTAAACACTGATACATGGCTCCCTATGCCCTCTGGGAGGTCATTAATAAACAAATTAAAAAGAAGAGGGCCCAGGACAGATCCCTGAGTCCCAGCATGATTGGGGGTTTTGTGAATCAGTTGGTTGACTGTGTTCACAGACATATATATAAACCCTGTGTGTGTCCAAGTAAAGGAGTTCCTGTTTTTACCTCCAGCATCATGTGTCATCTTATGTTCGTGGGGAAAAGGTGTTAGTAGACTGAATTTTCGAGATCAGGCTGACATTGGTGGTTTGGCCCATGGGAAGAAGCTGTTCAGAAGGGTGTGCCTGGTCGGGGCACAGGGGACCCGACACAGATGTTATGCCCATAAACAAGATGGCCGTGATAACGATGTGATGAGGGAACGAAGCCAAAGGAAAACCCACAGGTTGAAAAAAGAAAAGAGCATATGTATACTATAAAGGAGAAGCTGGTCAGGTGACGAGCAATTATCCAGATGTGCCACACACACCCCTAGCTGTTCAGGTGGAGGAGTTAAGCCTCTCTCCACACAGTCACAGGTGTGTCGGGCCCATGCTAATCCTGTGAAGGTCTGCAGTGAGTCCACACACACACCCCTAGCTGTTCAGGTGGAGGAGTTAAGCCTCTCTCCACACAGTCACAGGGGCGTCGGGCCCATGCTAATCCTGTGAAAATGTCTGCAGTGAGTCCACACACACCCCTAGCTGTTGAGGTGGAGGAGTTAAGCCTCTCTCCACACAGTCACAGGGGCGTCGGGCCCATGGTACTCCTGTGAAAATGTCTGCAGTGAGTCCACACACACACCCCTAGCTGTTCAGGTGAAGGAGTTAAGCCTCTCTCCACACAGTCACAGGTGTGTCTGGCCCATGGTACTCCTGTGAAAATGTCTGCAGTGAGTCCACACACACACCCCTAGCTGTTCAGGTGGAGGAGTTAAGCCTCTCTCCACACAGTCACAGGTGTGTTGGGCCCAAGCTAATCCTGTGAAAATGTCTGCAGTGAGTCCACACACACACCCCTAGCTGTTCAGGTGGAGGAGTTAAGCCTCTCTCCACACAGTCACAGGGGTGTCGGGCCCATGCTAATCCTGTGAAAATGTCTGCAGTGAGTCCACACACACACCCCTAGCTGTTCAGGTGAAGGAGTTAAGCCTCTCTCCACACAGTAACAGGTGTGTCGGGCCCATGCTAATCCTGTGAAAATGTCTGCAGTGAGTCCACACACACCCCTAGCTGTTCAGGTGGAGGAGTTAAGCCTCTCTCCACACAGTCACAGGGGCGTCGGGCCCATGGTACTCCTGTGAAAATGTCTGCAGTGAATCCACACACACACCCCTAGCTGTTCAGGTGGAGGAGTTAAGCCTCTCTCCACACAGTCACAGGGGTGTCGGGCCCATGCTAATCCTGTGAAAATGTCTGCAGTGAGTCCACACACACACCCCTAGCTGTTCAGGTGAAGGAGTTAAGCCTCTCTCCACACAGTAACAGGTGTGTCGGGCCCATGCTAATCCTGTGAAAATGTCTGCAGTGAGTCCACACACACACCCCTAGCTGTTCAGGTGGAGGAGTTAAGCCTCTCTCCACACAGTCACAGGTGTGTCTGGCCCATGGTACTCCTATGAAAATGTCTGCAGTGAGTCCACACACACACCCCTAGCTGTTCAGGTGAAGGAGTTAAGCCTCTCTCCACACAGTCACAGGTGTGTCGGGCCCATGCTAATCCTATGAAAATGTCTGCAGTGAGTCCACACACACACACCCCTAGCTGTTCAGGTGGAGGAGTTAAGCCTCTCTCCACACAGTCACAGGTGTGTCGGGCCCATGCTAATCCTATGAAAATGTCTGCAGTGAGTCCACACACCCCCCCCCTAGCTGTTCAGGTGGAGGAGTTAAGCCTCTCTCCACACAGTCACAGGTGTGTCTGGCCCATGGTACTCCTATGAAAATGTCTGCAGTGAGTCCACCCCCCCCCCCCAGCTGTTCAGGTGGAGGAGTTAAGCCTCTCTCCACACAGTCACAGGTGTGTCTGGCCCATGGTACTCCTATGAAAATGTCTGCAGTGAGTCCACACACCCCCCCCTAGCTGTTCAGGTGGAGGAGTTAAGCCTCTCTCCACACAGTCACAGGTGTGTCGGGCCCATGCTAATCTTATGAAAATGTCTGCAGTGAGTCCACACACACCCCCCTAGCTGTTCAGGTGGAGGAGTTAAGCCTCTCTCCACACAGTCACAGGTGTGTCGGGCCCATGCTAATCTTATGAAAATGTCTGCAGTGAGTCCACACACACACACCCCTAGCTGTTCAGGTGGAGGAGTTAAGCCTCTCTCCACACAGTCACAGGTGTGTCGGGCCCATGCTAATCCTATGAAAATGTCTGCAGTGAGTCCACACACACCCCCTAGCTGTTCAGGTGAAGGAGTTAAGCCTCTCTCCACACAGTCACAGGTGTGTCGGGCCCATGCTAATCCTGTGAAAATGTCTGCAGTGAGTCCACACACACACCCCTAGCTGTTCAGGTGGAGGAGTTAAGCCTCTCTCCACACAGTCACAGGTGTGTCGGGCCCATGGTACTCCTGTGAAAATGTCTGCAGTGAGTCCACACACACACCCCTAGCTGTTCAGGTGGAGGAGTTAAGCCTCTCTCCACACAGTCACAGGTGTGTCTGGCCCATGGTACTCCTATGAAAATGTCTGCAGTGAGTCCACACACACACCCCTAGCTGTTCAGGTGAAGGAGTTAAGCCTCTCTCCACACAGTCACAGGTGTGTCGGGCCCATGCTAATCCTATGAAAATGTCTGCAGTGAGTCCACACACACACCCCTAGCTGTTCAGGTGGAGGAGTTAAGCCTCTCTCCACACAGTCACAGGTGTGTTGGGCCCAAGCTAATCCTGTGAAAATGTCTGCAGTGAGTCCACACACACACCCCTAGCTGTTCAGGTGGAGGAGTTAAGCCTCTCTCCACACAGTCACAGGGGTGTCGGGCCCATGCTAATCCTGTGAAAATGTCTGCAGTGAGTCCACACACACACCCCTAGCTGTTCAGGTGAAGGAGTTAAGCCTCTCTCCACACAGTAACAGGTGTGTCGGGCCCATGCTAATCCTGTGAAAATGTCTGCAGTGAGTCCACACACACCCCTAGCTGTTCAGGTGGAGGAGTTAAGCCTCTCTCCACACAGTCACAGGGGCGTCGGGCCCATGGTACTCCTGTGAAAATGTCTGCAGTGAGTCCACACACACACCCCTAGCTGTTCAGGTGGAGGAGTTAAGCCTCTCTCCACACAGTCACAGGGGTGTCGGGCCCATGCTAATCCTGTGAAAATGTCTGCAGTGAGTCCACACACACACCCCTAGCTGTTCAGGTGAAGGAGTTAAGCCTCTCTCCACACAGTAACAGGTGTGTCGGGCCCATGCTAATCCTGTGAAAATGTCTGCAGTGAGTCCACACACACACCCCTAGCTGTTCAGGTGGAGGAGTTAAGCCTCTCTCCACAAAGTCACAGGTGTGTCTGGCCCATGGTACTCCTATGAAAATGTCTGCAGTGAGTCCACACACACACCCCTAGCTGTTCAGGTGAAGGAGTTAAGCCTCTCTCCACACAGTCACAGGTGTGTCGGGCCCATGCTAATCCTATGAAAATGTCTGCAGTGAGTCCACACACACACACCCCTAGCTGTTCAGGTGGAGGAGTTAAGCCTCTCTCCACACAGTCACAGGTGTGTCGGGCCCATGCTAATCCTATGAAAATGTCTGCAGTGAGTCCACACACCCCCCCCTAGCTGTTCAGGTGGAGGAGTTAAGCCTCTCTCCACACAGTCACAGGTGTGTCGGGCCCATGGTACTCCTGTGAAAATGTCTGCAGTGAGTCCACACACACACCCCTAGCTGTTCAGGTGGAGGAGTTAAGCCTCTCTCCACACAGTCACAGGTGTGTCTGGCCCATGGTACTCCTATGAAAATGTCTGCAGTGAGTCCACACACACACCCCTAGCTGTTCAGGTGAAGGAGTTAAGCCTCTCTCCACACAGTCACAGGTGTGTCGGGCCCATGCTAATCCTATGAAAATGTCTGCAGTGAGTCCACACACACCCCCCTAGCTGTTCAGGTGGAGGAGTTAAGCCTCTCTCCACACAGTCACAGGTGTGTCGGGCCCATGCTAATCCTGTGAAAATGTCTGCAGTGAGTCCACACACACACCCCTAGCTGTTCAGGTGGAGGAGTTAAGCCTCTCTCCACACAGTCACAGGGGTATCGGGCCCATGCTAATCCTGTGAAAATGTCTGCAGTGAGTCCACACACACACACCCCTAGCTGTTCAGGTGGAGGAGTTAAGCCTCTCTCCACACAGTCACAGGTGTGTCGGGCCCATGCTAATCCTGTGAAGGTCTGCAGTGAGTCCACACACACACCCCTAGCTGTTCAGGTGGAGGAGTTAAGCCTCTCTCCACACAGTCACAGGTGCGTCGGGCCCATGCTAATCCTGTGAAAATGTCTGCAGTGAGTCCACACACACACCCCTAGCTGTTCAGGTGGAGGAGTTAAGCCTCTCTCCACACAGTCACAGGGGTGTCGGGCCCATGCTACTCCTGTGAAGGTCTGCAGTGAGTCCACACACACACCCCTAGCTGTTCAGGTGAAGGAGTTAAGCCTCTCTCTACACAGTCACAGGTGTGTCGGGCCCATGCTAATCCTGTGAAAATGTCTGCAGTGAGTCCACACACACACACACCCCTAGCTGTTCAGGTGGAGGAGTTAAGCCTCTCTCCACACAGTCACAGGTGTGTCGGGCCCATGCTACTCCTGTGAAGGTCTACAGTGAGTCCACACACACACCCCTAGCTGTTGAGGTGGAGGAGTTAAGCCTCTCTCCACACAGTCACAGGGGTGTCGGACCCATGCTAATCCTATGAAAATGTCTGCAGTGAGTCCACACACACACACCCCTAGCTGTTCAGGTGGAGGAGTTAAGCCTCTCTCCACACAGTCACAGGTGCGTCGGGCCCATGCTAATCCTGTGAAAATGTCTGCAGTGAGTCCACACACCCCCCCCCTAGCTGTTCAGGTGGAGGAGTTAAGCCTCTCTCCACAGAGTCACAGGTGTGTCTGGCCCATGGTACTCCTATGAAAATGTCTGCAGTGAGTCCACACACACACACCCCTAGCTGTTCAGGTGAAGGAGTTAAGCCTCTCTCCACACAGTCACAGGTGTGTCGGGCCCATGCTAATCCTGTGAAAATGTCTGCAGTGAGTCCACACACACACACCCCTAGCTGTTCAGGTGGAGGAGTTAAGCCTCTCTCCACACAGTCACAGGGGTATCGGGCCCATGCTAATCCTATGAAAATGTCTGCAGTGAGTCCACACACACACACACACACCCCTAGCTGTTCAGGTGAAGGAGTTAAGCCTCTCTCCACACAGTCACAGGTGTGTCGGGCCCATGCTACTCCTGTGAAAATGTCTGCAGTGAGTCCACACACACCCCTAGCTGTTCAGGTGGAGGAGTTAAGCCTCTCTCCACACAGTCACAGGTGCGTCGGGCCCATGCTAATCCTGTGAAAATGTCTGCAGTGAGTCCACACACACACACCCCTAGCTGTTCAGGTGGAGGAGTTAAGCCTCTCTCCACACAGTCACAGGGGTATCGGGCCCATGCTAATCCTATGAAAATGTCTGCAGTGAGTCCACACACACACACACCCCTAGCTGTTCAGGTGAAGGAGTTAAGCCTCTCTCCACACAGTCACAGGTGTGTCGGGCCCATGCTACTCCTGTGAAAATGTCTGCAGTGAGTCCACACACACCCCTAGCTGTTCAGGTGGAGGAGTTAAGCCTCTCTCCACACAGTCACAGGTGCGTCGGGCCCATGCTAATCCTGTGAAAATGTCTGCAGTGAGTCCACACACACACCCCTAGCTGTTCAGGTGGAGGAGTTAAGCCTCTCTCCACACAGTCACAGGGGTGTCGGGCCCATGCTACTCCTGTGAAGGTCTGCAGTGAGTCCACACACACCCCCCTAGCTGTTCAGGTGGAGGAGTTAAGCCTCTCTCCACACAGTCACAGGGGTATCGGGCCCATGCTACTCCTGTGAAGGTCTGCAGTGAGTCCACACACACACCCCTAGCTGTTCAGGTGGAGGAGTTAAGCCTCTCTCCACACAGTCACAGGTGTGTCGGGCCCATGCTAATCCTGTGAAAATGTCTGCAGTGAGTCCACACACACACCCCTAGCTGTTCAGGTGGAGGAGTTAAGCCTCTCTCCACACAGTCACAGGGGTGTCGGGCCCATGCTACTCCTGTGAAAATGTCTGCAGTGAGTACACACACACACCCCTAGCTGTTCAGGTGAAGGAGTTAAGCCTCTCTCTACACAGTCACAGGTGTGTCGGGCCCATGCTAATCCTGTGAAGGTCTGCAGTGAGTCCACACACACCCCCCTAGCTGTTCAGGTGAAGGAGTTAAGCCTCTCTCCACACAGTCACAGGTGTGTCGGGCCCATGCTACTCCTGTGAAGGTCTGCAGTGAGTCCACACACACCCCCCTAGCTGTTCAGGTGAAGGAGTTAAGCCTCTCTCCACACAGTCACAGGTGTGTCGGGCCCATGCTACTCCTGTGAAGGTCTGCAGTGAGTCCACACACACACCCCTAGCTGTTCAGGTGGAGGAGTTAAGCCTCTCTCCACACAGTCACAGGTGTGTCGGGCCCATGCTACTCCTGTGAAAATGTCTGCAGTGAGTCCACACACACACACCCCTAGCTGTTCAGGTGGAGGAGTTAAGCCTCTCTCCACACAGTCACAGGGGTGTCGGGCCCATGCTACTCCTGTGAAAATGTCTGCAGTGAGTACACACACACCCCTAGCTGTTCAGGTGAAGGAGTTAAGCCTCTCTCCACACAGTCACAGGGGTGTCGGGCCCATGCTACTCCTGTGAAAATGTCTGCAGTGAGTCCACACACACACCCCTAGCTGTTCAGGTGAAGGAGTTAAGCCTCTCTCCACACAGTCACAGGTGTGTCGGGCCCATGCTAATCCTATGAAAATGTCTGCAGTGAGTCCACACACATCGGAACCAACAACTTTACAAACCGATTTTGCATAGTTCCTACATTTAACCTGCTCAGGACAGCAAGCATCGGCCTTCCAGTTGCTTATGACTCAAAACAAAGACACCCCATTCACCGCCATAATTGGTACTCCTCACAGAGTGGGGGATATAGAGGGGAAGGGGTGGATTTTGTCATAATGCACTGGAGAACAAGCTACCTACTAAGCGCTAATTACTATTCATATGACTTACTTCGTTGTACAACCAAGTAAATGGCCGACATACTCTGCATTACGTGCAGAAGCGGCAACACAGAAAATAATTACTTAACCTTTTGCCTGGCACTCAAGGGGTTAAGTAATTATTTTCTGTGTTGCCTTGGTGATGGCTGCACGTTTACTTGGTTGTACAATGATGTAAGTCATATGAATCCTAACTAAATGCCTTTCCCACATCATAATGTCGCCATGTTCATGTTTCACTGAGCATCATGGGTATTGTAGTACAGTTCTGAAATAACGCACAATCACTACACCTACCACACTTTCGCCCAGGACTTCTTATCCTAATACTGTTTACAAGGTCCAGCACATTCTTCTACCACCTACATTATAACGTGTTCATCTTTATAACAACCACCAGCAAAACTTATCACAATGCCGCCATCTTGTCATATTTCTATGTGTACAAACAGTATACGGCAGTCTTTAACTCTTTAACCCTTTGAGTGCCAGAGTGCTTTGCGATGCATTCCGTACCCCTCTGGCACTCAGAGAGTTAAAGAGCAAAGGTGTGTGCAGGGCATTGTGAGGTGCATTGCTCACTTCTTTGGTCCTTAAAGGGTTAATGCAAGTGTGACCAAGCACTGCCTCCCCAGCTGATGTTGGACAGACACACATACTTCCATCCCTCTCTTTTAACCCACTAGAGACAGAAGTCTGTCTTTTTTTCTAGCTCCTTAAACCCCGCCCCCTCAGGTTAATCCCCACCCCTTTTTGGCGCAATTTGCATTATTTTTCTCACCCCGGCGCACCACAGGACTCCCCTCCAGTGAGATTAGACAACAAGTTCCCAGGTTTCTAATAAATAAATCGGTACGGTGCAGTCATGTAACGAATACTCTTCTGATTCCAATAAACAGCACATTACAGAGATGCCTTCTGAGTCCGATGGAAGACATTTCTTTAGTAAGATTTATATATTTAATGTCTTTTTCTTCCTGTAGTTCAGACCTCCTTCCTGCATCAGTGATACATTTAAAAAAAAATCAACATATTCCTTTGTGAAGGTTATTTGCAGCAATTTACATGTTTTCATTTTGTCAGCATTAACTAATCTTAACCCTTTAAGGGCCAGGGGGGTTAACAATGTATTGCTTTGCAATGCGTTGTGCATCCCTATGGTCCATAAAGGGTTAAGGTCGCAGGTTCAGTTTCACTGAAAGAGCCAATGGTTACCTTCTCCTTTCTTACAAATCATATATATTTTGAAGCTACCCAGAGTATCACATACATAAGTACCAGTGGTTGCGCTGCAGATTTAATTTATTCACAAGCCACATAACCACATATTCTTCATTCTTATGATTCCCTTCCTTTTGTCTCATCCCACATTCCCACTTCTTATCAGCCCGACAGTCACAGAGGGAGAGAGAACTGTGTATGTGTAACTATGTATGACTGTGTGTATATATGACTTGCCTATGTATAATATTATCTATGTGTGTGTGAATGTAACTATGTATGACTGTGTGTATATGACTTCTCTATGTATAATAATATCTATGTGTGTGTGAATGTAACTATGTATGACTGTGTGTATATGACTTCTCCATGTATAATAATATCTATGTGTGTGTGAATGTAACTATGTATGACTGTGTGTGTATATGACTTGTCTGTGTATAATAATATCTATGTGTGTGTGAATGTAACTATGTATGACTTGTCTATGTATAATAACATCTATGTGTGTGTGTGAATGTAACTATGTATGACTGTGTGTGTATATGACTTGTCTGTGTATAATATTATCTATGTGTGTGTGAATGTAACTATGTACGACTGTGTGTGTGTATGACTTGTCTATGTATAATAATATCTATGTGTGTGTGAATGTAACTGTGTATGACTGTGTGTATATGACTTGTCTATGTATAATAATATCTATGTGTGTGTGAATGTAACTATGTATGACTGTGTATATATGACTTGCCTATGTATAATATTATCTATGTGTGTGTGAATGTAACTGTGTATGACTGTGTGTATATGACTTCTCTATGTATAATAATATCTATGTGTGTGTGAATGTAACTATGTATGACTGTGTGTGTGTGTATGACTTCTCTATGTATAATAATATAAATGTGTGTGTGAATGTAACTATGTATGACTGTGTGTGTATGACTTGTCTATGTATAATAATATCTATGTGTGTGTGAATGTAACTATGTATGACTGTGTGTGTATATGACTTGTCTGTGTATAATAATATCTATGTGTGTGTGAATGTAACTATGTATGACTTGTCTATGTATAATAATATCTATGTGTGTGTGAATGTAACTATGTATGACTGTGTGTGTGTATGACTTGTCTATGTATAATAATATCTATGTGTGTGTGAATGTAACTGTGTATGACTGTGTGTATATGACTTGTCTATGTATAATAATATCTATGTGTGTGTGAATGTAACTATGTATGACTGTGTATATATGACTTGCCTATGTATAATATTATCTATGTGTGAGTGAATGTAACTGTGTATGACTGTGTGTATATGACTTCTCTATGTATAATAATATCTATGTGTGTGTGAATGTAACTATGTATGACTGTGTGTGTGTATGACTTCTCTATGTATAATAATATAAATGTGTGTGTGAATGTAACTATGTATGACTGTGTGTGTATGACTTGTCTATGTATAATAATATCTGTGTGTGTGTGAATGTAACTATGTATGACTGTGTGTGTGTATGACTTGTCTATGTATAAAAATATCTATGTGTGTGTGAATGTAACTGTGTATGACTGTGTGTATATGACTTGTCTGTGTATAATAATATCTATGTGTGTGTGAATGTAACTATGTATGACTTGTCTATGTATAATAATATCTATGTGTGTGTGAATGTAACTATGTATGACTGTGTGTGTATATGACTTGTCTGTGTATGATAATATCTATGTGTGTGTGAATGTAACTATGTACGACTGTGTGTGTGTATGACTTGTCTATGTATAATAATATCTATGTGTGTGTGAATGTAACTGTGTATGACTGTGTGTATATGACTTGTCTATGTATAATAATATCTATGTGTGTGTGAATGTAACTATGTATGACTGTGTATATATGACTTGCCTATGTATAATATTATCTATGTGTGTGTGAATGTAACTGTGTATGACTGTGTGTATATGACTTCTCTATGTATAATAATATCTATGTGTGTGTGTGAATGTAACTATGTATGACTGTGTGAGTATATGACTTCTCTATGTATAATAATATCTATGTGTGTGAATGTAACTATGTATGACTGTGTGTGTATGACTTGTCTATGTATAATAATATCTATGTGTGTGTGAATGTAACTATGTATGACTGTGTGTATATGACTTCTCCATGTATAATAATATCTATGTGTGTGTGAATGTAACTATGTATGACTGTGTGTGTGTATGACTTGTCCATGTATAGTAATATCTATGTGTGTGTGAATGTAACTGTGTATGACTGTGTGTATATGACTTCTCCATGTATAATAATATCTATGTGTGTGTGAACGTAACTGTGTATGACCGTGTGTATATGACTTCTCTATGTATAATAATATCTATGTGTGTGTGAATGTAACTATGTATGACTGTGTGTGTGTGTATGACTTGTCTATGTATAGTAATATCTATGTGTGTGTGAATGTAACTATGTATGACTGTGTGTGCATATGACTTGTCTATGTATAATAATATCTATGTGTGTGTGTGAATGTAAATATGTATGACTGTGTGTGTATATGACATAAGAGAGGTATATTAGTGTTGAGAAATCATATGGTAACTCTAATGTCTCAGCAATACCAGGTATCATTACAGTCTCTGAGTTTCTTATGGGTGTTGTATTATTAAACTTACAGCTATGGTAATATAGACACCTCATTGTTGCATACTGAAAGGATAAGTAAGCACTTATCCCTGAATACAAAACAATTTGAGGATATTTCTAACCTAATGAAGGCAAATCAGGATTTTATTAAAGACAAGGAGGTTAATATTATGCTTCATCTTTCTTTACTTTCTCCAGTAGCAGCAAATAAACATTGTACAACTTAAAGAGAAAACATTCCCAATTCAAACAAGGTAACCCCACCCCTTAGAATACTCTCCACCAATCCCTTTACAGTATTCCCTATAAACTATTAAAGTGTTGTTCTTTCTTCCTCTTTCTTTGATGTGACCTCTATGACTTTGAACTCAATGGAATTTCAGCTTGTACATGTAACCAATGAGAAAGTAACAGTCTCATAAGTTTATACTACACAAAGTAGTGGATGTTATTGGAAAGCTGGATAAAATATTATTTAGATAAAGATATAGTTCTTCTATAGATGCAGAATCTGGAACAAAAGATCTGCCTCTAATATCTACAGTTCAGATGTCCAATACCTGACACGATGCAAGACATAAAAGCATTGCAAGTTTAGCCAAAAGTTGTTTCAAAGACAAATTGTCATTGTGTGGCCATTATTCTAGAAACTGGAGAACACTGGTAACATCCCAAAGTATAGAAAACGTAGTTCTAGGGGGTTCTATCAATCTAATGCCTTTCATCAACTTGCATACTAATGAATGTTGGCCAATAGGTAGACCTTCCAAATATGCATTACCTGCTGAAATAGAAGATCAATAACAATTTATTAACTCTTTACCTAATTGAAAGCAGGTAGAAAGAAAATTGAGAATGTTGGTTATAGTGCTAGAAATGGGATCCAAATTTCAGTGCAACCGCCAACGTGACCATATTGACCAACATGATTTACAGAATGCTCGGGTTCCTGGTGCCCATGCTTCTGAGATGAGATTCCGAGCTGATTCTGAAAGTCCCTCAAATCAACCAATCAACCAAGCCATTAAATGTAGTTGACTTGTAACTAACATCTTGTGGGGATTCCTTGATGAGTCTGTTATCAGGCATGGAAATGGAATTAGATATCTTGGCTAATTTATTGAAATTTCCAGAAATGGAGGAAACCATGGTTGAGTTGTCAAGAAAAGAGTAATCAGTACGATTGTAGGATTACCCTGGGAATCATCACAAAAGAGGGAAATGCATAATTTGTGTTTCTGTACCAAAGTTGCAGAAATATGTCCACAGTTAGAGCTTCTGGATCCGGCCTCCAACTGAAGAATTTTGGTAGTTGTTTGTTTAATCTTGAAGCAAACAGAACTGTGTCTAGAGGACCCCATATCTGATACATTTTCCTGATCATAGAGCTGTGAAGTTTCCAATCTCTGAATCTTTCAGGTATCTGGAATTTCAGTCTGCTATCGTGTTGGATAGACCAGGGAGATATTCTGCTTGAATTCCAAACAGAAGCTTTTTCCTTGCTTCTACAGATATACAACTTTTAGCCTCTGAGGAGCTCTGTAATGTAAGGGACCTGGAAATATCACTTGAATCAAGACCAACAGAAGTCCTAAAATTCTCGCTATTGATCTCAACTAAATTAGATCTTTCTTTAATAATAACCTAATCTCTTTCCGAATCATCATTTTTAGTTTCTTTTTGGGTAAAAGAAGGGATGTGGTCTGAGAACTGATTAAGAAACCTAGGAATTTTATCGACTGAGTAGGTTGAAAAATAAATTTTTCCCAATTTATCAAAAATCCCAATTGGGTGAGTAATTGAATATTCATCTGGAGGTGAATTAAAACTGTTGACATCTCTTGTGACATGATAAGCACGTCATTGAGATAAATAATCATGCATATTTCCCTGCTTCTCAGGAAGGAAAGCACTGTTTTAATCAGTTTTGCTAAACACCGTGGAGCTGACAAGAAACTAAATGGTAGGCAAGTGAACTGCTATTTCTTTCCTTCCCATAGGAATTGTAGAAAGAGTTGAAACTGGTGAGACAGGGGAACCGTAATATAAGCATTTTGAGATCCAATTTTACCTTCAGATCTGATGGCATAAATAGGTTAATGAATTCCGTCCATTTAGAGGTGTCTGTACATGACGTGAGTGTTTAGTTATTTAAAGATTATAATAGGGCGTAGGTGTGCATCTTTTTTTCCTGACTAAGAAAATATTGCTTACTAGGAATATGGGGAGGCATTGCCTGTCATGTCATGCAGGGAATGTATTTTTTAATAAATGTTATGATAGTGAAATATGGCGTAGGGTGTACATGTCAGAAAGGTACACACAGTGATACACAGACACATGTGCAAACACACACATATACAGGGGGACACACAGTGATAGAGATGCATGCAACACACATACATACACACACGCACTGACATACACAAACAGTGATACACAGATGCAAATCAGAACATACATACATACAGTGTGAGCAGTGTAAGTAATATACCTCCCGACATTTCAAATGGCCAAAGAGGGGCACTTGTGTTTTAGGTGGTGTTATTGGGGGCGTGGCTGGTGGTGTATTTTAGAGAATTTTTAACCCTTTGAGTGCCAGGGGGTAAGCAATGCATTGCATACCCCTCTGGCATTGAAATGGTTAAGTTACTCTTTCTGTAAGTGACTGATTTAGAAGAAGATGAAAGTATTTTTTACACAGACTAATTTATAAGATATATACAGAAGTTTATACCCACATTACTGTGGGTTTTATTGATGTGGAGCAATCTGATACACTGGTATATACACCACACAGTGTGATCTCCTAAATAGAGGAGCAGAGGGATTTGGGTGTCATACAGGGACTGTCCCTCCTATACTGTATAGTGCCAGTCCTTATATACAGACACATGCAGACTGTATACTATACAGTGCCAGACCATATATAAATAGTTTTTCATACATGCTATACAGTGAGATATGTACAGCATGGAGATGATTGCAGGAAGTGGCACCTCTTCTTCTCATACGCACACACAGTCAGACAGACTGACAAACAATCTGCTCTCTTTCTCTCTCTTTGTGCAATATATAAATACAGTCACAACCATGTCTCTGCCATTTACCAGCTCAGCTGAAGCCCTGCTCTGCACTGCCTGATCATGTCTCTGCCGTTGTTCCACTTTCCCAGCTTCTCTGTGCTAGCTAGTCAGCTCCCCAGCATCCTGCCTGCTGATTGGTTAGAAATCGGCTCACTTGTTGTAATTGGCAGAGCTGTGCATGCTCACAGACAGGGAATGAATAAGCTGCATATGAGTGGTTTATTGTAGGGAGCCAATAACCTTGTATCTATGTGCTGGGAACCCTGATGCATAATACTGATTTGGACCATGGCCTTCCATCAGTAGCTGGAACATAGTTCCCATCATCCTCAGCTGCTCAGCCTGCGTGTGTGTCTCTGTATGAGTGTGTGTATATGTGTGCATATGTCTGCCAGTGTGTGTGGGGCATGTGTGTGTGTCTGTGGTACAGGATGAGTGGCAGCCATTTTTTTTCAGCCTTAGATAGTGGTGGACAACACAGGAGGGAGGTGCTCTACGGAGAACGCCAATCACTTCAGACCACAGCAGGAGGTTCTAAACCTCTCCAGTAGGACACTGACTTGTGTAGAGGGACAACTTTTGTCCAAACAACTGGGTTTTTCACCTACAAGGTGTTTCAATCTCTTGGAGACTATTTTAGATTTAAATAATTTTGTCAGTCATTTAACACTTAATAAGTTCTTTGTAGAACAGGTTGATCCCCATGTTGATGCCTTGGATCCAATATTGGCTGGTATGAATGATGATTTTCCCTTAACAGGAACTGATTCTTCAGTTAACGATAGGGTTGGTACCATGAATGCTGTAGATTCCTCTAATAAACCTTTTCTGTTTCAAGATTTATGTTTGTTGCATGATGTGGAAAGCATACAAGGGAAATAACCCTAATATAACTTGTACTATAGGTCTCAATTCTGTGAGAGGCAGGATGGAATTTAAGCAAAGAGCTGACTTTTACCCAATTCAGTGTAGAGGGAATTTCATAGATGTTTTTCAAACCTTGGTTGAAGAAGAGCTAATATTGTTGTCAGAGAGAATGACTCAGAATAAGGGTCCTGTAAATAATCTGACTAATGAAGAGAGACTGGCGTTGGAGACTTTAAGACAGGACACCTCTATAGTTATACGCAATGCAGACAAAGGGGGTTGTGTAGTAGTTTTAGATTCTAGTCAATATCATTGTGAGTCATTTATAGGATAAGGAATCTTATTTGGTTCTTAATAAGGATCCCATTAAAGCCGTTATTAAAGAACTTACTACACTAGTACAAGAAGGTCTAGCTTTGGGGGTGATTTCAGAGAGAGAGTCTGGTTTTTTGATTAACTCTTTTCCAAAAACCCCTGTCTTCCATCATCTCCCCAAGGTTCATAAACAAGAAAGACCACCAGTGGGGAGGCCTATAGTATCTGGGATCTCTTCTTTGAATGAAGGTCTTTCAGAATTGATTGATGTATATTTGCAACCCCTGGTTCTTTGACTTAGAAGTTATACCAGGGACTCGGGACAAATATTGCAACTTATGACAGAGTATAAAGGTGAAGGTGGTGAATCATGGGGCTCTATGGATGTCACCTCTTTGTATTCTATGATTCCACATGAAAAGAGTATGCTAGCGATAGAGTACCATTTGGATACTTATCGTGACTATTCGTTAGATCTGAAAACTTTTATTTTATCATCTATTTTTTATCTCTTGAAGCATAATTACTTTAAGTATGACGATTGTTTTTACTTACAAACACATGGTACTTCAATGGGGGCGAAATTTGCTCCATCTTTTGAGAATTTATATATGGGCTATTTTGAAGAAATCCACGTGTTTGGGGTTGCTAATGAATATCGTCCATATATACAACTGTATAAGAGATACATAAATGATTTATTGTTTATTTGGAAAAGCTCTCGAGAACAGTTTGAGTTGTTTGTACAATATATGAACCAGAACGCATTTAACCTTAATTTCACTTCAGAATTTCAAGAAACTGGCATTACTTTTTTGGATCTGTCACTTACCTTGGTGGAGGATAGGATACTCACCTCAGTATTTAGGAAGCCATGTGCAGGCAATTCCTTGCTACGTGCGAGGTCTTGTCATCCAAAGCATGTCATGAGGGGAATCACGATTGGACAGTTCCTGCGAATACGCAGGAATTGTTCTACTGATTTAGAATTTCGATCACAAGCTGATATACTTGTTCAGCGCTTCCTAGAGAGGGGTTACCCTCATAACATGATTATGAGTGTGTATCGGAGGGCAGAAAATACTGATATTTTGTCCTTATTGTCTAATAGAAGTCCAAGGGTGAACAGATCCTTAGATATGTCTACGCCTGCATTTGTCACTGACTTTAGCAGTGATTTTGTAACGGTTTTAACGACACTCAGACCAGAGGTTAAAATAAAACACAGTTTTATTGAGAGAAAACAAGGAACACTGCCCCCTAGGTGCTAGAATAGGTAATAGCACGTATATAGATAAGTATAATGGATGTCTTATAGGCACAATATGGCTTGGGACAATATTGATGTATAACAGGAATCAATAGTAGTATAAGGGTTAATGCCCAATACAAGTAATCAGTCTCTGTTGTGGTGTGATTAGCCAATGCCCAGTAGATGGTAAAATTAGTTCAGGTAGTGGTGCTAAATGGAAAGCACTTAGCAGTGAGACAGAACTGAAACACTACCGGAACAGGCGTTCCGTGATATACCCAACAGTATTGCAAGAGCTGACTGGAACCAGAGCCAATTACACCCCTTAGATGCGGTAACAGAGTTAGAGACACTGCAAGAGCTAAGTGGGACCAGAGCCAATAGCACCCCTTAGGTGTGGTAACGGAGATAGAGACACTGCAAGAGCAAAATGGGACCGGAGCCAATAGCACCCCTTAGGTGCGGTAACGGAGTCAGAGACACTGCACGAGCTAAATGTAACTTGGGCCAGTCGCACTCACTGGTGTGGCAATGAAGGCACAACACTGCGAGCTGAATGAGACCAGAGCCAAGACACCCTTCCGGTGCAGTAACGGAGACACACACTGCAAGAGCTAACGGAATGCCCAATAGCACCACGTGGTGCAACAACTGATACGGCTTAAGGTGGAGGCACCTTAAACGGAGGCTACGATTGCTCTGCTAGTGTTAACTGACAGGCTCGGTAGTGGAGGCAACAAGCTCAGCAAGTGTTAATGACAGGCTCAGTATTGGAGGCAACAAGCTCAGCAAGTGTTAACGGACAGACTTGGTAACGGAGGCAACAAGTTCAGCAAGTGTTCTCAGACAGGCTCAATAAAGGAGGCAACAAGCTCAGCAAGTGTTCACAGACAGGCTCGGTAACGGAGGCAACAAGCTCAGCAAGTGTTCACGGACAGGCTCGGTAACAGAGGCAACAAGCTCAGCAAGTGTTCACGGACAGGCTCGGTAACAGAGGCAACAAGCTCAGCAAGTGTTCACGGACAGACTCGGTAACGGAGGCAACAAGCTCAGCAAGTGTTCACAGACAGGCTCGGTAACGGAGGCAACAAGCTCAGCAAGTGTTCACGGACAGGCTCGGTAACGGAGGCAACAAGCTCAGCAAGTGTTCACGGACAGGCTCGGTAACAGAGGCAACAAGCTCAGCAAGTGTTCACGGACAGACTCGGTAACAGAGGCAACAAGCTCAGCAAGTGTTCACGGACAGGCTCAGCAGCGGAGCCAACAAGCTCTGCAAGGGTAACGTGGGTAATCGGTCTGCACAGCACTGCATGCACAGTTCAGAATGTCGCCAGGCAATGTATATCAGAATCTTGCAGGAACACAGGAAGTAGGTCATGGAGCAGGAACGCCAGCCAAGCCGGGTCAATCATGGAGCAGGAACGTCAGCCAAACCGGGTCAATCATGGAGCAGGGTCATCAGCCAAACCAGGTAACATAGTAACATAGTAGATAAGGCTGAAAAAAGACATGCGGCCATCAAGTCCAGCCCATGCCAATAACACCCCTGTTGATCCAGAGGAAGGCAACAAAAAAGCCCTCTGGAGCAATTTCCAGTGTAGGTGTGTGTGTGTGTGTGTGTCAAATAGTTCCCCGGCTCAATATCCTATTTGCTTTGAAGCCATCTGTCATAATTGTCAATATTGTTCTGTGCTAGATAGGCATCCATTGCTTTTTTGAATGCAGTTACATTATCTGCAAGCACAACATCCCGAGGCAAAGAATTCCATAGCCTTACCGCCCTTACTGTAAAGAATCCCTGCCTGTGTTTTAGTCGAAAGCGCCTTTCCTCAAGTCTTAATGGATGACCTCTTGTTCTTAGCTCAGCTCTTTGCATAAATAATTCATTGGATAGTTCTTTGTATTGACCTTGAATGTATTTGTAAATGGTAATCATATCACCCCTTAGACGTCTCTTTTCTAATGTAAACAAACCCAGTTTGGCTAGTCTCTCTTCGTAACTCAGATCCTCCAATCCCTTTATCAGTTTTGTTGCACGTCTCTGCACCTTTTCCAGTTCAATAATGTCTTTTTTTAGAACAGGCGCCCAAAATTGTACTCCATATTCTAGATGAGGCCTAACCAAGGATTCATACAGAGGTAGGATAATATTAGCATCCCTTGCTTCTACACCTCTTTTTATGCAGGCTAGTACTCTATTTGCTCTTGCAGCAGCTGAGTGACTCTGCACACTGCTGTGAAGACTATTGTCTATCAGTACACCTAAATCTTTCTCTGATGAGGATTTCCCAAGTTGTTTCCCATTTAGAGTATATGTAGCAAGTTTGTTTCTACAACCCAAATGCATAACCTTACATTTATCTACATTAAATGACATCTGCCACTTTTCTGCCCATTCACTTAGTTTATCTAAATCCTTCTGTAGGGAAAAAACATCGAGCTCTGTATGTATTTCCTTACATAGCTTAGTGTCATCAGCAAAGATTGAGATGCTACTTTCAATTCCCACTTCTAGATCATTAATAAACAAATTAAAAAGCATTGGGCCCAGGACTGAACCCTGCGGCACCCCACTTATAACCCTAGACCAATTTGAAAAAGTTCCATTTACAACAACTCTCTGCCATCTATCATTTAACCAGTTCTCAATCCATGTACAGATAACACCACCCAAACCGAAGCCTTTTAATTTATGCAGTAACCTGTTGTGAGGCACTGTGTCAAAGGCTTTTGCAAAATCCAAGTATACTACATCAGCTGCAATTCCCCTGTCCAAATTACTACTCACTCTTTCATAAAATGCAAGTAAATTAGTCTGACATGATCTGTTCTTCATGAAACCATGCTGATTCCTACTAATGATATTGTTTGTCTTCACATAGTTCTGAATACTGTCAGTTAATAACCCTTCTAGTATCTTACCCACTATGGAAGTCAAGCTCACAGGTCTATAATTTCCTGGTTTGGATCTTGCTCCCTTTTTAAACAATGGAACTACATCAGCTTTCCTCCAATCACAGGGCACTATGCCTGATGAAAGCGAATCAATAAATATTAAGTATAATGGTTTTGCTATTACTGAACTAAGTTCCTTAAGTACCCTTGGGTGTATACCGTCCGGTCCAGGCACTTTATTCACTATAACCCTTTCCAGTCTCTTTTGGACCTTGTCCTCAGTAAGCCATGTAGATGTTGGAGGAAATTCCATGGTTTTGTCTGTTTGCCCACAGCTTGTCATTTCTGCTTCCTTTGTATATACTGAAGCAAAGAACATATTTAGGGTGTCAGCCATAGCTTTATCCTCACTAATCAATTCACCTGTTTCAGTCCTAAGAGGACCAATATCAACCTTAACTTTTTTGTTGTTAATATACTTGTGGAATTGTTTAGGGTTTTTCTTGCTCTCATTTGCAAAGTTTCGCTCATTTTCTATTTTAGCTAGCTTAATTGCTTGTTTGCAGATTTTATTACATTCTTTATATTTTTTAAATGATGCATCTGACCCATTTGACTTAAACACCTTAAAAGCCTGATTTTTATTTCTCATTTCCCTGCTAACCACATTATTAATCCACATTGGTTTTGCTTTACTTCTCGTGTGCTTATTCCCCAATGGTATATATTGACGTGTATATTTGCCCAAGAGCATTTTAAATACATTCCATGACTCTTGTGCATTTTTATCTTTGAAAATTACATCCCACTGGATATCCTTTAAAGCTTCTTTTAACTTTGTAAAATTAGCCTTTTTGAAATTGAATGTTTTGGTTAAACTCTTGCTATTGGGTTTCTCATAACAAACTTCAAAGGATACAATATTGTGGTCACTGCTGCCCAAATGTTCCCTTACCTGCACATTGTTTACAATGTCAGAATCGTTTGAGAGCACTAGGTCAAGCAAGGCCTCTTTTCTAGTTGGCTCCTCTACTAGTTGGGACATAAAATTATCATTTATCATACTTAGAAAAATATTTCCCTTTGTTGTGCCGGAAGTCATATTGCTCCAGTCAATTTCAGGGTAGTTGAAATCTCCCATTATAATTACCTTTGCTGACCTAGCAGCCCAGGGGAGGGCTGGCCTAGGGGGCAGAGGGGCAATTGCCCCCTGGGCTGGTCAGATGCCTGGGCCAGTGGGCCACTGCCTCACTCAGTCTCCCAATTGCTGCTGTAAATGGAGCTACCCTATTGATACCACAGAGCTTACAATTGAAATGAAACTACATAAATGATACCACAGATCTACAATCCAAATAGAGCTACACTAACAACATAACCCATTTCCCTTGTAAGCTCTATGGTATCAGTCATGTTGCTGTACTTACACTGTAAGCTCTATTGTATCACTAGAAAAGCCGCTTACATTAAGCTATGTGGTCTAGTTTACCTTACTTAACAGCATTAATACCAATATTAAAAGTAACTAAAGTGGACTGGCTGGGACACTGGGCTGGAGCGACTGAAGAAATGGGCCAGTAGATTGTATTTGCCCCCCAGGCCACAAGTTGCCAGCCCTCCCCTGTAGCAGCCTTTTCCATTTGCAGTAAAAGTTGGGCTTCCTCCAACTCCCCAACATTAGGTGGCTTGTAGCAAACCCCCACCAATATCTTTTTATTAAGTGTGCCCCCAGTGTGTATTTCAACCCACAAGGCCTCTACCTTTTCATTGGACCCTTCATTTATATCTTCCCTTAAACTAGGTTTTAAGGCCTGCTTTACATATAGGCATACCCCTCCTCCCCTTTTATTAACCCTGTCCCTCCTAAAAAGTGAATAACCCTCTAGATTGACTGCCAAGTCATACGTATCATCTAACCAGGTTTCAGACACTCCAATAAGATCATACTGCTCATGTACTGCAATCATTTCTAGTTCCCCCATCTTACCAGCCAGACTGCGAGCATTTGCATGCATACATTTTATCTTTTTGCCATTCTTTAAGATTTAGTTCTTTTTCAGATGTATTTGTCTTTTATCAGGCTGTAACAATGGCAACTCCCTATTAGATGAACTAGCCCATTTCCCCTCTCCACCCCCATGACCCTTCTCTAATCCCATTCCCTCAATTATACTATCTTCCCCAGCCTGTGTTGCAGCTCCCCCCCCTTTCTAGTTTAAAGTCTCCTCCAGCCTTCTAACCATCCTATCACCCAGCACCGTGGCCCCCCTTCCACTAAGGTGCAATCCATCACTACTATAAAGATTGCTCCCAAGGGAAAAGACTGACCAGTGCTCTAGGAGCCCAAACCCCTCCTGCTTACACCAAGTCTTTATCCACGCATTTAACTCCCTAATCTCCCGTTGCCTTTCTAATGTAGCGCGTGGCACAGGTAGAATTTCAGAAAATACTACCTTAGAGGTCCTCTGCTTAAGCTTATATCCTAGGTCCCTGAAATCCTTCTTAACAGACCTCCATTTTACACTGACTTTGTCATTAGTACCAACATGTACCATGACAGCCGGGTCATGCCCAGCCCCTCCCAACAATCTATCAACCCGATCAGCCACATGTCGAACCTGAGCTCCCGGGAGACAGCAAACTGTACGATTGTGGCGATCTTGGCGACAGATTACCCTGTCTGTCTTTCTAATAATAGAATCCCCTACCACCACCATCTGTCTAGGTCTGCCTGAGTCCTGGATCCCATCCATGCTAGAGGGGCTGTTCACTCGGCTGTTAGAGAGAACAGTCCTCTCCAGCAAAGACATTCCTGAGTCAGCATCCCCAACATCATTACTTAATGTAGCAAATCTGTTAGGATTAGTAAACACAGGAGAGTCCTCCCTATTTCTCTGTCCACCCCGCTTGCTATGTCTAACTGTAACCCATCTGGCTACCTGCTCTTTCTTTGTGCAGTCTCCACCCCCAGAACTACCTACCACCGCTTCCTGCTGCTCAGTCAGCAGAACCCTCTCAAGATTGTCCGTCTTTCTCAATGTTGCAACCTGCCCCTCCAGATCTCTAATACGAGCTTCCAGAGAGACCACTTGCTCACATCTGCCACAGAGGTATGCACCCTGGAACGGTTGTTCCAGGTGTGCAAACATATGGCAGTTTGTGCACTGAGTTAAATGGACAATCATTCTACCACTCATATGTGCCAGTTACCACAAGATAAAAAGGCAGGCAAAAATAGCTGCACAATAAGATTGATAAATATGTTCCCCTGTGTAATCCCCTGTATTTGAATTCCCCCTGTTTTAAATTCCCACACTTACCACACTTCTGCACTTACACACTGAGGCAAGATTCACACGTTCAAGTATTCACTATGTATCTGCTATATAAGCCAGGAATCCACCAATTACAAACACAGCAATTAGTCACTCCCACCACACCAGACTTCAATTATTTATCACAGCAAAGAGGGAAAACAAAACTCAGAGAGATTTGTTTTTAACCTCTCCCTTACCACACCACACAATATTCTTATGCTTTTATTCCAGCAAGTATCCAATCTCAGTCTTTCAGGGCACAGGGCACTGATGAACTTACAGAGCTCTCTCACTCCTTGCTATATAAGCCAGGAATCCACCAATTACAAACACAGCAATTAGTCACTCCCACCACACCAGACTTCAATTATTTATCACAGCAAAGAGGGAAAACAAAACTCAGAGAGATTTGTTTTTAACCTCTCCCTTACCACACCACACAATATTCTTATGCTATTATTCCAGCAAGTATCCAATCTCAGTCTTTCAGGGCACGGGGTCAATCACGGAGCATGGTCGTCAGCCAAACCGGGTCAATCACGGAGCAGGGTCGTCAGCCAAGCCGGGTCAATCACAGAGCAGGAACAACAAGAGTAGTCAGACGGCAGAGGAGGGCTGGCAACTTGTGGCCCAGGAGGCAAATACATTCAAGTGGCCCATTTCTATTATCGTTCGAGCCCACCCCCTTTTGTTAATTTTAAAATTGGCATTAATGTTGTGACGTAAGTCAAGTGATACCACATACTTTACAGTTGAAATGGTGCTACACTAGTGTGCTACTATAAAGTTTACCTAGTGATACTATAGCGCTTACAAGGGAAATGGTTTATGCTACTAGTTTAGCTCCATTTTAATTGTAAGCTCTGTGGTATCACTAGTGTAGCTCCATTTACAGAACCAATTGGGAGATTTAGTGAGGTGCAGTGGCCCACCAGCTCAGACATATGACCAGCCCAGGGGGCAATTGCCCTCCTACCCCCCAGGCCAGCCCTTCCCTGTCAGACGGGCCGAATCGGTACACAGGAACACAGCAACAGATGCACAGGTACAGGAACACCATGAAAGGGCACCTGACAGGTGCCAGAGGCCTGGTATATGAAGGGACACCTTGGGCGGGCCAATCAAGCTCCGCCAATGAGAGAGCAACACAGCAGAGAGTGACAGCGGAATCACGCGATAATTTACAAGCATTTGGACAGTAGGTTGAGGTCGGTGATAAAAGGAGGTGTCAAATGTAGTGCGAGGAAGGCATCTACTTTGGTAGTAAACTGTCCCCCAGTCTTTTTCATTCTGGTTTGAGAAGGACACCAACTTGGTTACATACTATAGGTATGTTTAAATGTGGGGCTAGGAGATGTGTTTCATGTACTTATGTGAAGACAGATGGAGAGTTTGAGAGTTCTGTTACTGGAAGAAAATATTATATCAAACAATATATTAATTGTCGCACCACAAATGTTGTCTATCTCATTACATGTCTAATGTGTGGCTCACAATATGTGGGTAGGACTACCCGGGCTTTGAAGGATCTCATGCATTTTATACATAAGTAATAAGGATCTGACTAAACCGGTGGCACGTCATTGCTGTACGTGTAATAATGGGTATTTAACTAAATTCTCATTTCAGGGTATAGAAAGAGTGGTAGTCCCAGAACGAGGTGGAGATGTCAGGACCCTGCTTGACAAATGTGACGTTAAATGGATCCTGTATTTGAAGACACGCTCACCAGGGGGAATAAAGTCGGACCATGATGTTTCTTTATTTATAAATCAACGTTAGATTTATGTATTATATTAGATTTCATATTTTATATTTTTTGGTAGTGGTTGCAATTTTGATCCATGTTTTGTTTCCCCTGCTGAGTGTACAGTGTCATTTTGAGTTTTATTATTACGAGTTTGTATAATTATCACAGTGCCTGTGATCCTTTCTGTCACTCTCACTTGTGTATGCTGATTCGCTATACTGGTTTGGCCCCCCCCTGGTGACCTTTTTATGCCTGACCGTGACACCTGTCAGGTGCCCTTTCGTGGTGTTTCAGAGCCAGTGTTGCTGTTGCTGAGTTCCTGTGTTCCGGTTTCCCGTGTACCAAATTGGCCCGTCTTGTTCCTGCTCGTGATTGACCCGGCTTGTCTGAGAACCCGCTCCGTGATCCGACCCGGCTTGGCTGACGTTCCTGTTCGTGATTGACCCGGCTTGTATGAGTACCCTCTCCGTGATCCGACCCGGCTTGGCTGACTTCCTGCTACGTGACCAGTTAACGGACTGCTCCGGTGACCTGCTAGTTCCTGCTCTCCTCTCCGGTTGTCGCTGTAGCAACATTCTGACTTCCGCCACTGCCGCTTGCCTGGCTGATCGTGTGACCTGCTTCTGTCCGGTATTGCTCACTCCCAGTGCTGAGTATTGCTTGATTGCAGAGCTGTGCTACTGTCTTAGAGCCTCCGTATCGCTTGCAGAGCTATCATACTTCCCTGAGCCTCCAATCCGTAAATCTGCATTTTAACCCTAGCTGTGCCGCATTACCTTTCGCTAAGCCTCTCTCACTGGTATAGTGCCTGCCTCTTGCATTACATCTGCTGAGTCGGCCGCTTATGCTCTGGTTGGTCGGCAGCTCATTACACCTTATTGCAGAGTAGTTCTGTTCGGTAACGATTGCGGTAGGGCGCTATTTGGCTCAGACTCAAACGTTAACGCCATTGGGGCTGAAGGCACAAGCTACTATAGCTAAGGGTGAAGGGCTATTGGCTTCTCCGTTGCAGCATAGTGTGGTCCGTTATTACGCCCGTGGGGGCTACTGGCTCAAAGCTCTTGCAGGTTGACTAGGTTACGCCCGTGGGGGCTTTTGGCTCACAACTTCTGTTCCGTTGGTCTCCGTTGTACACCCGTGGGGACTATTAGCAGCTCTTGCAGTTCAGGCTATACTGTGGTGATGCCCGCGGGGGCTAACTACTCAAGCACTTGCAGAGTCAGTCGTATCCTTGGTTACGCCCGTGGGGGCTATTCTGGGTACTGTTCTGCTGATATTACCTCTGGTCACACAAGGCCTAGCAGCAACCTCTCTCAGTACTATAAGTGTGATTCCAGCTACACTTACTTCTCCCAATTAACACCTTGGGCGTGCCAAACTCCACAACAGAGACTGTCCATCTATGCATTTAACCCTTATCTGGGTCTCTCTTATGTGCCTGTCCTGAGACAGTATATGTGATACTCTTGTTCTGTATACTGGGCCTGTGGGGGCATATTTGTCATTATCTTGCTATTATTTTGTGTTGCCTGTAGAGGGAGATCGTTTGCCTTATTTTACTTTTAATAAAACTGTGTTTTATCTCACCACTGGTCTGAGTGTCTTAAAAACCCGTTACAATAATGAGGAAGGTGTTGTTATTTTATATCACTTTGGGAGCTAAAGTGTTTGTTGATACACTCTGATTAGTTGGCTACAGTTGTGATCCTGGATTTATGTTTAGCCTGTTCGGTTGTGTGACAATGCCAGTACCATCTCCCAATCTTGCAAGGAACCTCCACTATACTTCGTTGTTGCCTGCAGACACTCATTATTTGGTGAACAAACTGGGTTTCTCTTCTGCTACAGCCAAATATTTCAAATTTTGACTTATCAGTCCAGAGCACCTGCTGCCATTTTTTCTGCACCCCCGTTCCTGTGTTTTCATGTATATAGTTGAGTTATTTGGCCTTGTTTCCATGCCTGAGGTATGGCTTTTTGGCCTCAAGTCTTCCATGAATACCACTTCTGACCAGACTTCTCCAGACAGTAGATGGGTGTACCAGGGTCCCACTGTTTTCTGCCAATTCTGAGCTGATGGCACTGCTGGGCATCTTATTGTGAAGGGAAGTAAGCATGATGTGTCTTTCATCTGCTGCTCTAATTTACCTTAGCCGACCACTGCGTCTATGGTCCTAAACGTTGCCTGTTTCTTTGTGCTTCTTCAAAAGGGCTTGGACTGCACATCTGTAAACCCCTGAATGACTTTTGATATTAAACTGTCTTCAGCAGCCTCACCTTTATAGCTGAGTTTGGCTGTTCATAGTGAATTCCTTGAACTCAACTCTTCACTTACCTCACAACAAGCTAAAGAACATTTGCTGGGAAATAAAATCAGTTCTACAGAAAGATATGATTTACCTTCGAATGATAGTGAGGATAGTAGCCTCCTATCGGTATCAGTCCAAGCCATTTTTCGGGCACCACTGCATTATCGAGCCCTTCAAAGATTTAAAATTATACATCTCTGCCAGGGTCTTGGCTAATCAAATCTCATTCCCTTATACACAGATGTGAGAAAAGAACTTCTATTGTAGTTCAACCACATGGAAGTGTGGAATGGGAGAGCAATTTTCCTCAGGGAGTGTGTCCAAACCCCTCACATTTTAAACTTGCATTTGCCTCTTTTGTGGAGTGATTCCCCAGTGAAGGCCCTGGGAAGACCAAGGGACGATGCAGTAGTGTCGGCACCGGCTGATGACGTCAGCAGCCGGCTCGTCATAAAATGGGCCACGGATCCGGAAGCAGCTAGGCGCAAGTCAATGCGCCAAGAGGATCATCCCCACTGCCGCTCTGCATCCAGACCAGCTACCTAGCTGGCAAGGTGCCCAGAGATCTCTGGATGCAATCTGGAGCAACATAAAGTAAAGGGGCATTACTTAGAGGTTGTTCAATAAACGGGGTATGTGAGTTGCTGCCCCATTGACCCTATACATTGTATGGACATTCCTTATTGGCCAGGGGTAACCTGAAAGGGACATAACAGTGGCGACGAAGACTGTGGTTCCTGCACCCACATATCTATACACTCTCTTGCCTACTAGTCTTGTGTGTCTCCTGGGGGCTTCCACTGCATTCCTGTTGTGTGGATGACAAGGATATATGTATATTGCTGTTTCTGGTTCATGTGGTGTAGCTCACTACTCTTTCTACACCCTACAAGCTTCCTGTTGTGTGGATTACAAATCCATTTACATCTTCTAAAATTCCTGTTTTGTGGATTACAAATTCCCTTATATCTTAACAGATTCATGTTGTGTGGATTACAAATATCTTTACACCTTGACAGATTCCTGTTGTGTGGATTACAAATACCTTTACGTCTTCACAGATTTCTGTTGTGTGGATTACAAATACATTTCCGCCACTAGATTCCTGTTTTGTGGATTACAAATACAGCTACAAATTACAAGTCTCCTATTTCCTATCTGGATTTTTCAGTGAAGTCAACATGATGTCAACTGTGTTTGATGCATTGCAAGAATTTAATGAGGAGGTGGAAACGTGGTCCTCCTATGCAGATAGACTGGATCAATTTATGCAGGTGAATGATATCCCTGCCGCCAAACAGACATCTGTGTTCATCACTGTGGTGGGGAGGAAACCATATGCGGTTCTACAGAATTTCTTGGCACCAATAAAACCAGGGGACAAACCCCTGAAAGACTTGCTCGACATCCAGACCAATTATTACCAACCCCAACCACTTGAAATTGCTGAGAGTTTTAGATTTTATTCCTGTAAGCAGCATCAAGGGGAATTGGTACAGGCGTACATGATGGAATTGAGGCGCTTGGCTGTCACATGCAATTTTGGTGCCCATCTCCCTAGGGCTTTGAGAGACCAGTTTGTCTGTGGACTGTTAAATAAGAGTATCCAAAAACATTTACTCTCTGAAAAAACTTTGACAGATCAATCTGCACTGGATATTGCAGTAGGCATTGAGATGGCTGATCGTGATGCAACGCATCTACAAGCTCAGCATGGAACTCAGACCTTAGAAGGGTCCACTGCAGTGTTAAAGTTGACTTCATCCAAACTGACTCCTCCTGCACAACAGTCTACGCATAAATGTTTCCACTGCGGTGCCAGTAGCCACGACGCCAATCAATGCCGTTTCAAGGAGGAGATTTGTTTTAATTGTTCAAAAAGGGATCATCTGAGCAAAATTTCTGTGGCAGCAAGTGGAGCCGGAGGAACCGTTTGAAGATGGTGACTGGTTGGTTGACCTCACAGTGAATAACATGGACTGTCCTGATGAGAAAATGCAGGTGCCCATCCGAATTAATGGCCGAGAGGTCATCATGGATTTGGACACGGGTTCCGCAGTGTCCCTGATGATGGCTCGTCAAGTGCGGTCAGCTCAACTTCAATTATCCATGGAACCTACATCTCTGTGTCTTCGTACTTACAGCAGACATCTGGTACGTCCATTAGGCTATGCCTGGGTGACAGTCTCTTACATTGACTCCGAACATAAACTACAATTGTATGTCTGGGAGGAGGGGGGTCCTCCTTTGTTTGGAAGGGCATGGATTAAGGCAATGGGCATGCCTAGTATAGAAAAAGTCCAAGCTTCTGTGAAATCCATTCACTCAACTTGCCCTCAGGACTGGGTTTCTGAAATCCAACAAGCTTTCAAAGATGTGTTCGATCCTGCCCTGGGCGCAATCAAAGGCATGCAAGCACAGCTACAGTTGAAACCAGGAGCCGTCCCATGTTTTTGCAAGGCACGCACCATGCCGTTTGCTATCAGGGCACGGGTGGCAAGTGAATTGTTATGACTGGAGGAATAAGGCGTGATAACGAAAGTCTCCTGCAGTGATTGGGCATCTCCAATTGTCCCGGTTATTGAGAAGACGGGTGAAATTCGTCTCTGTGGAGATTTTAGGATGGCGATTAACAGCCACCTGGAGATTAAACTATATCCTCTGCCGAGACATGAGGAGCTGTTTGCATCTTTGGCTGGGGGCCACACGTTTACGAAGCTCTATTTACGACAGGCATACCTGCAATTGGAAATGCACCCGGGTAGTCGCAAATATTTAACCATCAACACCCATAAAGGGTTGTACCAATACCAGAGGATGGTATTTGGCGTCGCCCTCTGGCAGAGAATGATGGACACTTTTCTAGAGGGTATTCCGCATACAAAGTGTCTGTTAGATGACATGCTCATCACTGGTAAGACCAATGAAGACCATCACAAGAATGTCATCTCTGTCCTGCAAAGACTGCAGGAGTATGGGTCGAGAGCAAATTTGGATAAATGTCAATGTTTCCAGCTGACCTTGACCTTCTGTGGTCATGTTATCACCAAGGATGGTTTGCACACGTCCAGTGAGAAAGTTCAAGCACTGGTGGATGCTCCAGCACCAAAAAGTCTCGCAACTTCGTTTCTGTCTCGGATTATTAAATTACTACCACAGATTCTTGCCAAATTTAGCCCACGTTCTGCACCCGTTACTCCGGGTGTTGGAAGCTAACGCCCCCTGGGACTGGAACGTGAATTGTAAACAAGCCTTCCAAGAGACCAAGAAGATGATCTTGTCATCTAAAGTGTTGGTACACTATGACCTTCACAAACTGGTCACGGTTGCATGTGATGCCTCACCATGTGGTTTGGGGGCTGTCCTCTCACATATGATGCCTGATGGGTCGGAGCAGCCCATCGCATTCGCTTCCAGATCCTTGACACCTGCAGAGCGTAACTATGCTCAAATAGATAAAGAAGCGTTGGCCATAGTGTGGGCGCTTCAAAAATTTGCACTATATCTTTATAGGCGTCAATTTACGCTGATTATGGATCATAACCTGCTTCTTGCTATTTTTAATCCTCAAAAGGGTATTTCTTCAACTGCGGCTGCATGGTTGCAGTGATATGCCCTGTACCTGGGTGCGTTCAACTACTCCATTCAGTATCAACCCCATACTCACCATGCTAATGCAACTGACCGCCAGTGGGGTCTCCAGGCCTTCTACTTCCTCTTCTTTGACTTCGGACCGCCATCATGTTTGTTACACCTACCTGTGTACTTCGACTATGATTGCTGCTGCTACGAAGGCTGATGAGCGTTACATCAAATATATGTCTTTATTCTTAACAGCTGCCTTCATCGGTGTCTCCAGCTTGTCGCCCCTACTGGAGTAGACGAGTGGAACTAAGTGTGGCAGATGGTTGTATCTTGTGGGGTTCCAGAGTCGTCATTCTGCCTGTGCTGCAAGATACCACTATGGGCATTCTCCATGAAGGTCATCCTGGGGTGGTCAGGATGAAACAGAATGCCCGTTCTTCTGTTTGGTGGTCTACCCTGGATACTGACATAGAGATGTGGTTCCTTTCTTGTGCCGGCTGTGCTCAAACTAAGAAGCAACCCAGCCCAGCTCCGGTCATTCCTTGGCCCAGGCCAGCCGGCCCCTGGGACCGATTGCATCTACATTTCGCTGGTCCTCTTCATGGCAAGTCCTATCTCATCCTGGTGGATGCGTACTCCAAGTGGCCTGAGGTTTGGCCAATGTCTTCGACCACTTCGGAAGCAACTATTTAAGTTCTTCGACATGTTTTTGCTGTTTTTGGCTTGCCCCAGCTGCTGGTGACTGACAACGGTCCTCAATTTACTGCATCTGCTTTTCAGTCTTACTTTGCCTCCATTGGGGTTTGCCACCACTTCTGCTCCGTATCACCCTGCTACTAATGGCCTGGCGGAGAGATTTGTTCAGACTTTTAAGGCTGTGATGGCAGCAGCTGCGCCTTCGGCTGATCTCACCCTGACTCTCCTGGAGTCTTTATCTTCCTATTAGACGACCCCTCATGCAGCTACTGGGGTTTCTCCTGCTTCCCTGATGTTCGGCAGGTGGCTCTGCACCAAATTGGATGTTTTCAAGCCTTCCCCCTCCATACCCGACTCCCTCCATGAGTCCTCTCCACGATGTACTCTTCAAGCTCCAGTTTTTCGGAGGGGTGACAGGGTCTGGTCCCGCACTTATCAAGGTCCATGGAAATGGAGTGCTGGCACAATCATACAGATGCTGGGTTCTCTGAATTACATTGTTCAGACTGACAATGGATTAAAGTGTAAAAGACATATAAATCAACTGAGCACTGGTCCTCCTGCACCAGTTGCAACTAGAGAGTCAGAAAGTGAGGATGATGTAACCTGGCCTCTTGGCCCTTCAGTCAGTTTGCCTAGACCAAGTATGTCTGAAAGGCACAGGCCTTTACCAAATCCTCCGGAGACATCTTCCAGTGGGTCAGCTACCAATCCTGATGGAGAACCCCCAATGCCAACAGTAGTGGCCAGGCCGGCAAGAGAATTCCTCCCTCCGGTGAGATGGGAACGAGACGTGACTCTAAGAAGTTGGCGGTGGCCATGAGGATGTTCCAGTGTTCTCTCTCTCTCTCCCTTCCCCTGTGTTTTTGTTGTATGTTTGTGTTCTGTTTTCAGGAAAGGGAGAGGTGTTGTGGAGCGATTCCCCAATGAAGGCCCTGGGAAGACCAAGAGACGATGTTGTAGTGTCGGAGCCAGCTGAGGATGTCAGCAGCCGGCGCATCATAAAACTGGACGCGGATCCGGAAGCAGCTGAGTCAGGCGCGAGTCAATGTGCCAAAAGGATCATCCCCGCTGCCGCTCTGCATCCAGAACAGCTACCTAACTGGCAAGGGGCCCAGACATCTCCGGGTGCAATCCGGAGCAACATAAAGTAAAGGGGCATTACTTAGAGGTTGTTCAATAAACGGGGTATTTGAGTTGCTGCCCCATTGACCCTGTACATTGTGTGGACATTCCTTATTGGCCAGGGGTAACCTGAAAGGGACATAACACCCTCTCACTTCTCCTCCTTCCCCAGCCTATTACTAACACTTTTCCACGTTTTTCTTAAGCACCGCCACTAGTCAAAATTAAGCCCTGCCCACTTTTATCCCAAATTGCCCCATTTGTCTCGCCACATCAGCACCACATCAGTCCCTTCCAGGGACTACACAAATCAAAGTTCCCAGGTATGAATACACTTCCCACTGCTATTTAACTCTCACATGCCTCTCTATACCTTAACCATTTGAGTGCCAGAGGGGTACACAACTCAAGCACGCATGTGTTTCTGCTCATATATGTTGCGTGTGTGTGTGTACATCTCTGTTACATATGTGTGTCCATGTGTGCATCTCCGGGGTGTGTATGCATGTCTTTTGCATGTCTCTGCAGCTCACTGTGTGTATGTGTCTGCCTGTGTGTTGCATATGTCTGTGTTCATCAGTGTGTCTACATTTCACACACGTGCGCCCAACGGTCATAACATGACAGGCAACGCTGTCCCACATTGGTAGTAATAAATATATAACATATAGTCTTAAAGGGATAGTAATACCTAAAATGTAAAAAAAATATGTTGTAGGGTAAATCTCCATAGGATGGTATCTCCATAGGATGGTGTAGCAACAGCGCCACTGTAAAATTTCAGGCCACTGTGATATTGCACCTAAAAAATTCAACTTTGAAAATTAATAACTTTTGAATCAAACATCTTTCAGCAGTGGGAGTACTCTTGTTTTACTCAGGGGGATAAACCCTACAACATATTTTTTTACATTTTAGGTATTACTATCCCTTTAAGATAAGTAATGTAATCAATATAAAAATAGGCTAATATAATTAAATATAATAGGATAAGAAATAAGGAAAATAAAATAAATAAACTAAGCAGGTCGGTGCATGCTCAGGCTGACAGAGGTATCGCACATGTCAGAGGCATTGCACCAAATAGGGTGAACAATGAATGGACACAACACAGGAGCTACCAATACAAGAGAGAAAAGGCTCAATTAGACAAAGGTAAAACAGCCAGATTAAACAGAAAACGAAAGATAACACAAAACAATGATGCATTTCATAATAGAAATATGTGTTACAAAGTAAAATGTTATACTTATCTGTATCAGATCAGCAAAGAAGAGGAAGAAAGTACAAGAGTTTATAGGGAATACTGTACAAGGATTGGTGGAGAGCATTCTAAGGGGCGGGGTTACCTTGTTTGAACTGTGATTGGTTTTCCCTCTATGTTGTACAATGTTTATTTGCTGCTATTGGAGAAAGTAAAGAAAGATGGAGATTAATACGAACCTCCTGTCTTTCATTACAATCTGAAATAATGACACGTCTCTAAAGCCATGATATATAATGTTAGTGAATTAACACATAGGTCAGTTAATTATCCTAATGACTGACAATGGGAACTATTTTGTTTATTACTACTAATTGGGAGGCTGAAAACAGTGGCCATTTAATGCAATTAGCTGTCCATTTAGTCCTAATTCAAGTCCAACAAACCTGACAATATATCTCACACATGAGGAGAATGGTCAGTAAGTGTCACGATTCAGGTTATTTGGTGAGTGATGAAGTAACATCCCATTTATCATGTGACATCATTGATCAAGGTTCTGAATGCGCTATAATGGCAATCCCTGTGCAAATGCCTTATATTCACTTAGAACATTTGAAAAATGGCTAACTTAATATTATGTCCAGTGAATTGACTGCAATATTCCCTCTATGCAACCTTCTGTTGTTACTGTGGGCCAATCTACTGAAGGTTTTGGTGTGATTTAACTCCATTTGTGCTGAACCAAACTGCTTACAAGAAAGTATAAAAGTCCATATCCCACATATTACTTTAAAGCTACCCTTTGTGACAGCATATTTAAAGGGATAGTAATACTTCATTTTATCTTTATTTTATTTTGTAGGCATTAAAAAAACACGAAGAACGATATAAGTCTTATCTCTCAAACCTTTATGGTTTGAGAGATATTCACAAGCAAAGTTTCCCCTCCCGCCCCTTTTACCTAGTGTAAGCCATCTCTTCTCAGATGTGGAATCCAGTCCATAGACCAGACAGATAACAGCAGGGGACAATCTTCTTCCTATGAGAACAATGAAAGCCCTGCCCCCCTTGACAAGCTTTTCAGGTTTTTCTCTTATCTTAATTGAAGATTGTCCCTCTCTGCAGTCTACCTGGGCACCTCCCTTCTGATCTGGCTGAGCAGTGTTACATCAGTAAAAGGGGTGGGAGGGGGATACTTTGTCAGTGAATTACTCCTGAACTACAACTCTGACAGAATTGAAATAACACTCTCCAAAGTTCAAATACTATGATGATTAACTAGAGCTGCTTTTATTATGAAACATTACTATCCCTCTAAGTAAGTAGAAAGCATGAAGATTACTCTAGATTCCACTCATGAGGCAGTGGATATATTAATGCAAAGGGTACATGCAGTTTTGCTTAGAGTTGATTTGCATGAAGGAGATTTCCCTCTCTGAATGCAGACCCTTGGTAAGTCAATTGAAAATGTCTTCCCTACAATGGGAAAACTAATTGCACCTTTAGGTTGATGGTTAGATAGTAGAGGAGGAGGGATTTTTAGTGTAGTATTTTTAGTCTCCTAGGATACCTTAAACCTATAATATTTGTTATAATTGGTATAATTTTATTTGTAATTTACACACGTGTTTTGT
The DNA here is from genome assembly GCA_037306005.1 of Rhinophrynus dorsalis. Lineage (NCBI taxonomy): Eukaryota > Metazoa > Chordata > Amphibia > Anura > Rhinophrynidae > Rhinophrynus > Rhinophrynus dorsalis. The sequence continues at coordinate 494,314,015 of CM074723.1, read as the reverse complement.
CTTTTCCTCCTAAGGGATAGAAAATGACTGCAGAATGATTTTATTCCTCTTACACAGCTGTTTCTGTTTTAGTTAATGATTGTGTTCCAACCCACATATTAAATTAATGATCATTAGCGCCTGTTTGGTATAATTGTTTAATCACACACCTGACTATATTCCTACAGAATCCCTGACTGTGTGTAAGTGAACCAAGAAGAACTGATGGGATGTGAAGCCAAATATTGATTTGATTTAGATTTCTCTTCTGTTCACTCACTAGGCATTTTGTTAATTGATAAGCATAGGGGGGATTTCTAGTGTTATATGTAGTATATTTAGTCTCCTAGGATATCATAAACCTATAATATTTGTTATAATTGGTATAATTTTATTTGTCATTTCACACGTGTTTTGTCTTTTCCTCCTAAGGGAAAGAAAAGGACTGCAGAATGAGTAACTGCTCTCTTAAAACTTATATTGTCCTTAGCATTATTCCGTTATCTATTAGGAAGACGTTTATTATCAAGTATTCACTAAAGAATACTATATGTAGATAAGATAGTTCTCAGCTGGATACCACCCCAAAATAACCTCCACGGGGTGCCTCAGATACAACACTATTGGTTCAGTGAAATTCCTATACAGATGCTATTAAGATAATGGTATCTGAAGTATTACCAAAATCTTTCCAAACAGCTGCTGATATGTGTCATGTGAAAGAAAAAGGAAAAGAAGGTGTTTCTAGTATAATAATGTTTGAGAAGTCAAATAAGGAGAAAAGAGAGAAAAACCCTGCAGTACTAGCACACTATCAAGGTGTAACGGTTTTACAGCACACTCAGACCAGCAGGTTAGAATAAAACACAGTTTTATTAAAACAAAACAAGAAAGATCACCCTCTATAGGCAATACAGAATAACAGCGAGATATTGGCTTACAGATGCCTTCTCAGGCCCAGTACACAGATGCAAGGACTATACATATACTGTCACAGGACAGGCATAGAATCATAAGGGTACTCAATGGTTAAAGTACATGTAAATCAATCAGTCTCTGTTGTGGTGTTTGGCACGCCCAAGGTGGTAATGAGGCAGCAAATGTTGCTAGATGAAACAACACTGTCAGTCAATAAAACAGAGATAGCTGCTTAGGCTGAGCTGGAACTGAGGCCAGAACACTGCAGGTTAGCTTGAGTCAATAGCCCCCACGGGCGTAGTAATGGAGATAACCTCACTGGAAGAGCTTGAGCCAATAGCCCCCACAGGAGTAGTAACGGAGACAAACTACACTGCAAGAGCTTGAGCCAATATCCCCCACGGGCGTAGTAACGGAGACAAACTACACTGCAAGAGCTTGAGCCAATAGCCCCCACGGGCGTAGTAATGGAGACAGACTACACTGCACGAGCTTGAGCCAATAGCCCCCACGGGCGTAGTAATGGAGACAAGCTGCACTGCAAGAGCTAGAGCCAATAGCCCCACCGGGCGTGTAACAGAGACTAACTACACTGCAAGAGCTTGAGCCAATAGCCCCACCGGGCGTGTAATAGAGACAAACTACACTGCAAGAGCTTGAGCCAATAGCCCCCACGGGCGTAGTAACGGAGACAAGCTGCACTGCAAGAGCTTGAGCCAATAGCCCCACCGGGCGTGTAACAGAGACTAACTACACTGCAAGAACTTGAGCCAATAGCCCCACCGGACATGTAACGGAGAGCTAACACTGTATGAGCTAGAGCCAATAGCGCCTCCTCCAGGCGCGGTAATGGAGGCCGACTACACTGCAAGATAGACAAGATGACCCGCCACCTAAACAAGGCTCTGAACGTAACCGGCTCAGCAGATGTAGCGGAAGATCAGCAACGGCTCTGCAAGTGTTTAAGGAGGCTCAGTGAATGGAGATAGCAGCTCTGCAAATGTTAATGGAGGCTCAGGGAACGGACCCACAGCTCTGCAAGTACAACCGGAGGCTCAACAACATAGGCACAGCTCTGCAAGTGTTAATGGAGACTCAGCAAACGGAATCACAGCTCTGCAAGTGTTAATGGAGACTCAGCAAAAGGAGGCATGGCTCTGCAAGTGTTAATGGAGGCAATCCACGATCAGCCCTGCCACAAGTACAGCTGAAGTCAGAATGTCGCCTCGGCGACACCAAGCAGCAGGAAGCAGTAACGGTGGCAGGGTCAGCAGCAAGCCAGTTCAGGTCACCGAGCAGGAAGTCAGCCAGGCCGAGTCAGATCACAGAGCAGGGTTCTCAGACAAGCCAGATCAAGTCACAAGCAGGAACATCAGCCGAGCCGGGTCAGATCACGGAGCAGGATTCTCAGACAAGCCAGATCAGGTCACAAGCAGGAACGTCAGCCAAGCCGGGTCAGATCACGGAGCAGGAAACCAGGAGCGTCGTCAAAACAGGCCAAATCGGTACACAGGAATCAGGAACACTGGAACACAGCTACAGCAACACTGGCTCAGGAACACCATGAAAGGGCACCTGAAAGGTGCCAAAGGCCCGGTATGAAAAGGCCACAATGGGTGAGTCAAACAGGCTCAGCCAATGGGAGCGCCCACAACCAAGAGTGACAGTAATGGATCACGGGCACCGTGATACAAGGCTAATCCTGAAAGCTCATATACCCCTAACAATCAAAAGAAGATTTCACTTAAAATAACTTTTATTAATCACTTAAAATATGTATGTACTTGGAGGATTTAGGGGTACAAAGTATGAAATACACCCAAATAATGTGATCAGAGAATCATCGGAATCTCTGCAGAGCTGTCAAATAGAAATCCGCTAGGTATTATATAAGGCCGATAAGATATAGATATCCTCTAGGTGTTATATAAAGACAATAAGATACAGATATCCTCTAGCTATTATATAAGGACAATAAGATATAGATATCCTCTAGGTATTACATAAGGACAATAAGATATAGATATCCTCTAGGTATTACATAAGGACAATAAGATATAGATATCCTCTAGGTATTACATAAGGCCAATACGATATAGATATCCTCTAGGTATTATATAAGGACAATAAGATACAGATATCCTCTAGGTATTATATAAGGCCAATAAGATATAGATATCCTCTAGGTGTCATATAAGGCCAATAAGATATAGATATCCTCTAGGTATTATATATGATTTCCACTGAATTTTCACACAGTATTCTTATCTTTATACTATTATATTACTATATTATTATTGTTTTTGTGGGGATATTTACTTGTCACAATGTCTTACAGTAAAAATATGTCCCCCTCTAGCCCTCCACCAGTCAGAACAAAAAGAATCCCTCACTTTTCTCAGGACAGACATATGGGCAGTCCTGAAATTCAAGATATCTCTAGTGAATCTATGGAGAATATTTCTGACACTCATATTCAGGCCTTGATGGATGCAGCTGTCAATAAGTCATTCTCATCAGCTATCTCTTCATGCATGAATGCCATGTCAGAGAATTTAGTTAAATCACTTACTGAAGTTTTTTCCTCAAAGTCTAAGAATTTCCCTACTGAACATTCCAATGCTTCTTATAATTTGCAGAAAGCTAATTAATATGATATTTGCTCTGATGATTCTACACAACACATTTCTAGTGGAAAAAGAAAATTCAAGTCAAAACATTGTGATAAGAATTTCAAAGATACCAATAAATCACAATTTATATGATGAATATGGCTCAAAACCACAAAGAAGACCTTCATCTCAGGAGGTAGAATTAGCGAGAAAGACACAGAAATTCCATAAAAGACCTGACTCCTCCTCATCTTTTTCCTCTAATGAGGATAATGATGTATTAGAATCAGAGAATGAATATTAGGACACCTCAGATGTTTATTCTAATGATAACCCTAGCAGAAAAAAAGGTGATAAGAAACATATATTGTCTCATAATGATGATTCCAATACCATTCTGGATGAAACGGGCAAACCCTTATTTGACCCAGGGAAAATTAAACATCCTAGATCCTCAGAATGGGTCCCTAGGGAGCATGTATCCAAGTTCATTTATCTTTGGATTAGAAGACCATTAGAGACTGCCACAAAAAATAAGTAAAATGCTGAATGTCCCGATCCTAGTATCAATAAAATATGTGATACCCCTAATCTAGATCCTTGCATTGTTCAATATCTACCTACATTTTGAAAAGATCCCAGAAAGGGAATGGATAGATCTCTGAGAATTTGTCAGGACAAATTACTAGATGTAATTGGTCCACTTACCAACATTTTTTAATTAACCGAAGTATTCGATAGCAATAAGACTATTCTTGATAAAAAATATTGTTAGATGGTGGATTCAAAGAGCCCTTTGCGTCTTGGGAAATGCAAATACTGCTCTTTCTTGCGAAAGACGTAAATCTATCTTGATGAAAATCGACCCCTAATTATCAGAAATGGCTGGTTCAGAGGCTGGCCCTGCTGCCGAAGGAATATTGTTTGGAAATTATTTCATAAAAGAATTAGGCAAAGTTGTCAACGTTTATACTTTGCTTGATAAGGCCCAATAGTCTACGAGTAACTTTTTGGGAAGGCCAGAAAAAGTAGGGGTTGTTTTCCCAGCCAGTCATTCCATGGTCCTCAGAGAGGACAATCCAGATATTTTCAAGACCCTCTTCATATAGAAGAGGATATAATCCTTTTGAAAATAAGGCTCCTAACCGCATGGAGGTCCAGAGTATCCAGAGGACATTCACGTTCCAGACCATACTCAGGTAAGTTTAAGTAATTTTCCCTGCCCTCAAGGGGAAAAGGTGGGTAGCAGACTGATCTATTTTTTCCCCTATTGGGCTCAAATTACATCAGACCAGTGGATTCTGGATACTATCAGAGGGTATCAAATAGAATTTTATACTCTCCCCAATCAAACCATGAGTCCTCCTTCTTTCTTGTTTTCAGAAAGAAAATTGGTAGATATAGATATCAGAGATTCGGAGGCAAAAGGAGCCATTATTCAAGTTCCTTTTCAAAACCCAGGTTAAATCAGCAACTTATTCTTGGTAAGGAAAAAAGATTCAGGCCTAAGACCCATTATAACATCTGAGAATCTTCATCAACTTCTCATTTCTTTTTGCAAACCTCAACTTCCCGGATCCTTCTGCGATGTTAGCGCTGGGTTAGATGGATTATGCAGTTGTCTGGTACTGATGTCTCTTCATTTGGAGCTCATTCTTCTACAGGTGCTATGGCATCTAAATCTTTTAGTGCAGGAGGTATTCTAGTTGATATTCTCAAAGAGGCAGACTGGTTTAAGGAATCTACTTTTAAAATGTTTTATTTTAAACCAATCTCTCATATTGCTCATGTTATTGATAAGCTTTGAACGAGCATAATAGCAGCCTCCTGTCTTATAATAAGATTTGAGCATTTGCCTAAGTTCGTGCAGGGAAGTCAGGATTTTATTAAAGACAAGGAGGTGAATATTATCCCTCCCTAATATACCCACCAGATCACTTTGTTTCTGTTTTATTTTAGGATGATTCTTATCGACCAAGAAGACTGATATGTTGAAGTAAACCTAAAGTTCTGATGAAAAGAGTAAAGAAAGAAATAGTCCCATCTGGTTATGTATACAAGTTGAATTTATTTGAGTTCCAGTTGTAAAGACCATCAAAGAAAGAGGAAAAAAGTACTACAGAGTGACAGTTTATGGGGGCACTGTAAGATGATTGGTGGACTGTATCTTAAGGGGTGGGGTTACCTTGTCTGAATTCTAAACTTTTTTCTTTCAATATATGCAACATTTACTTTGCCTCTACTGGAGAAAGTAAAGAAAGATTAAGCATAATATTTATCTCCGTGTCTTTAATAAAATCCTGACTTCCCTTCATGAAGTTAGGTAAATTCTCGAATTTTAGTACTGTAAAAGTATCCTTTCTAAAGTGGAATGTTTGGTTCAACCTTTGTTAACCATAACAAATTCCAAAGGATACATATTGTGGTCACTGCTGCCCAAATGTTCCCTTACTTGTATACTGTTTACTATTTCAGAATTGTTTGAGACCACTAGGTCTAGTAACCCCTGATTTCTACTTGGCACCTATACTAAGTAGGACATGAAACAGTCATTAAACATACTTAGAATACTTAGACTTAGTAGGTGGCCAAGAGGAAGTCGCCGTATTCCGCGATTAAAGCTTTTAAGTATGCTGAGGATGAAATTGATGGCGACCTGCAGGTATTTGAAAGGCAGTGTGCTCTGCAGGGAGTCTAAGAGTCAGACTGGGTCACGCTTCTTGTGAGTAAGCTGTCAGGGAGGTCAGCCAAAGCATACCAGGCTGTGCCCATGGAGGATTGTAGAGATTATGAGCGTGTCAAGGAAAGAGTTCTCAGCAGATATGCAATTACCCCTGAGGCTCACCTCCTAAAATTCCGCAATCTGTGACAGAAAGACGGCAGCCTTTCACAGATTGGGCACATCAAATGGCAAGAGCCACCGAGAGCTGGATGACTGTGTGCCAGGCTTTTACCCTGGCAGATACCCTACAGCTCATCCTGTTGGAGTAATTTTATGATCACTCTCCAGTGGTGGTCCGGGATTGGGTTCATGACCGACGACCTCACATGGTGGACCAAGCCGCTATACTGGCGGACCAGTACCTTCACTCCAAAATGTTGGGAGAACCTGAGCCCCAACCTCTGCTAGAGCTTTCCAAACACCATCACGAGATATGGGGCCGACTTGCCTGCACCGACCACCTCTTTTGCCCCCCAGACCCCCACTTAGTGTGGTTCCCCGGAGGCTGGGAATCCATTGCTATGGATATGACCAAGTGGACCACATGAAGGCTAACTGCCCCAAGAACCCCCCGCCAGGGACACCTGGGTCTGGTAACCCCCCCAGGCGGCTGCACACTGCGTGGACACCAGGATCTCCATGACAGCCCACAATGGGGCGAAGAGGACTGTGGGTGCTACATGAAGTGGACCCTGTTCAAGCTGCCACGGCTGACAACCGTCTTCATCACTGACAGGTGGTATGGGTCAAGGGCCATCCAGCTCAGGGTCTGCGGGACAGCAGTGCAGGGCCAGTGCCACCTATAGGCGAGGTAGGCACCGGCCTAGGGCGTACATTCTCTGGGGGTGCAGCGGAGCTGGGGCTCGCACCCCACCCGCTCACTACTTACTGCCCAAGGCAGTGGAGCCCAGAAAATTTTAGCCTGCCCGACTTTGACAGCAGCCATTATCATGTGACATGCAGTTAGTGCATACTTGGTGTTTCTTCATCGGTCTGGATGCCACTTTTAAACCTGCACTGTCCTCAGAACAACTTTGATAGTATGCCCAGAAAGATGAAGAAACGTCCAGCATGCACCAAGTCTGCATCGCTGCGTATCACATGGTCCCGGCTGCTCTCAATGTGGTCAGTGGGGGAAAATAGACTGGAGACATCATGGAGGAGGACATTCCCCTGGCTGGACACCTAGAGGTAACCCGGACACATGATCAAATCCCACAGTCCTTCTTCAGGCCCAGGATTACAGGAGACATTAGGCAGCACTGCCAGGCCTGCGACCATCAGTGGGTTGACAAGATGGGCGACCATCCCAAGGCTTCCCGCACCCTCTGCCCATCATTAACAAGCCCTTCATCTGTATAGGTATAGATCTGGTAGGATGTATCTCTTCCCTCTGGGAAGAGATACATCCTGACAGTAGTGGACTATGCCACTCACTATCCGGAGGCCATCCCCTGACAAACATCCATGCAGAGACAGTGGCTGATGTCCTGCTCCGGGTCTTTTCCAGGGTGGGGTTTCCACGGGAGATTATCTCTGAACAGGGGACACAGTTTATGGCAGAGGTTACCCAGCAGCTGTGGAAACTCTGTGGCATCAGGCCACTGCAGAGTTCCCCCCTACCATCTCCAGACTAATGGCTTATGTGAGAGGTTCAATGGAGCGCTGCAGCAGCTGCTTCAAATGTTTGCTTCCTCTCATAAGGACTGGAAGAGGCACCTGCCTCACCTCCTGTTTGCCTACTGGGAGGTGCCACAGGAATCCACAGGGTACTCCCCTTTCAAGCTGATCTCCTTAGAGCTCACTGGGAAGGGGCGGTAGGGGCAGAAGGGACCTCTGTGGTGGATTATGTAGTAGCTTTCAGGGACTGGCTGAAGGAACTCACAGACACGGTGCGAGAGAACCATCAAGCTGTACAAAGTCAGCAGAAACGGTGGTACGACCGTACTGCCCAAACCCGCACTTTGCTGATAGAAGAGCAAGTTTTGGTCCTTAAACCCATTAAAGAGGACAACTTTCAGACCGCTTGGCAAGGGCCCTATCGGGTAGTGAAGCAGCTATGTGACACTACCTACCTGGTAGCCAAATATTCAGATGAAAGAGTCCAGAGGATCTTCCATGAGAAGGCTTACCAGGCCTGGCTGGAGGAGATAGCAGCCATCTGTGCTCCCGCCGTGGAAGACACAGAGTGCCTACCGCAGTCAGAGCTCCCCAGGCTGAGAGAGGTGAAGGCAGGGGTCGAGGCAGTCAAGCTAGCCGAACAGCTAGGAGCAGCTCAGATGGTACAAATTATACAGGTACTTCACCAGTGCCAATAGATGTTTACTCCCATTTTATCTTTTGTCCCCAAGTACTGTATAAAATGTCCACTATGTTTTTGCAATAAAGAGTTCTTGTTGTTGCCCCCACACTGGTCTTGCCTGGTGCTTGGGCTGATCTTTGGCATATCGTTGGAGGTGTTGTGTTTCAGATCGGAGGAAGCTGTGACTGACGGAGACATCCAGGCCGGGTGTCTGCTGGTACCGTCACATGAATTATACATTTAAAAGAACTAAATGCATATGTCATGTACAGACACAAGGAACGTGGATGGGAAGCATCACATAAGTGACACAAGGAACGTTGCATTGCAAACTAAGTGAGTCAAAAGTGTCCAATCACGTACGTCAACCTTGCAAATGGAGTGAAACTGACACAGAGCATTGAGTACATGTATGCAAGGAAGATGTGCAAAAGTGACATCTAAGTAGTGCGCTGGAAGTACCAACCTGGAAGTGAGGTGTGCAACACAAACGGTATCCTACCATGGCACAAGGTCAGAGCCTGACAGTTCCACTCGCCCAAGGTGTGACCTTCGGGTTCGACCAGGAGATGGGAGAAGTGGATGAGCATGATGGAAAGCTCTAACACATGCAGGAGAATATAAGTTAGAGGATGGCTCCCAGGAGCGTTCCTCAGGTCCGTAACCCTTCCAGTGCAGAATATATTCTAAACGGCCCCTGCATTAGAGGGAGCCAAGCAATTCCTGAACCTCAAACTCCTCCTCCTCACCATTGACCATCACAGGAGCAGGAGATGAAGGATTTCTGCCATCAAAGAAGTTAGCAGTCCAGGGCCTGACACTAATCCTACTTACTTTCTGCTGTCTTCCTTTGTTCCACATCTTCTTCAGTTTTTTTCTAATATTTTGTTCTCTACAAATTGCTGGTCGATTGAGGCACGTTCCATCATACGCATGCCCACTTGTAAGGATCTTACACCTGCTTCTAAACCAATCTCCTTTCTATGATCATTACCAACACCGTGCACGGTTACCCTTTAGTAGACCTGTGTCTCCATTATATGTTGCCTTAAATATTGTACAATTTTTTTATACTTTTGCAGATAATACCCTGTGGTTTTGAAATGTATCGACCTGATTGTAATGCTTTAGAGATGCAGTTAGAGATTAAATAAAATGTGTTGAAAAAGCTGATAAAACAGGGGTTTTTAGTTGTTTAAATCAAATTTGTATGGTAAACACAGACTTAAATGCTCTCTCTGTCAACTGTTCCTCACAGAATGAAAGTTCATCCATTTGGGCCTTTTCTCTGCTTGTGCAAAAAATAGAAATAGTGTAATTCCCTCAAGCAAGATGGCTGCTATGCAATCTGATTAGGGAGCATGAGAAAAATGGAACTAGACCTGCACAATGACGGAAAAGCAACAAAGCCAAACAAAAATAGCTTGAACAAAGCAAAATAATATAAAACTTCTAGGGCCATAAGATATACATATTATTATTTGGTGAGATATGCATTTTCACTGAAACTTTGATTAATATTTTCCATTATATTAGGTTTGAAGGCATGATTTACAGACAGGTATACCCCTCCTCTTTTATTAACCCAAACCCTCCTAAAATGTTATCAATCCCCTAGATTGACTGCACAATCGCATATCATCAAATTAGGTTTCAGTAACACTGTTACTACACATGGAAAATGATTGTGTAGCTTGAAATGATGATGTCAGCAGATAAATGCAAAATGTGACTACCTGTTTGTGCCTTTTCTCTTTACATTGATTTACCTGATTTGTAAGTAGATAATTGTAGTCTGTGACTAACATACCTGTGAATTAGTGCTTCACACTGGAATATTAACAGGAACCATCACAGCTATTAGTATAAATATTTCGAGGAACTACCTAGTACAGGATTTACTCCAGTCTAAAAATGCCATTACATCCACCACCCTCAGGATCACACCCAATGCTGATGTCTTATAAACACCAGATCACCAGGATCCACAGTGTCAGGAGCAGAAAGCAGGACAGTGAGCATCCAGTTCAGATCTCATTCACATCACTCAGAGATCTCCAAAGAGGGAAGAATGAGCAACTACAGCAACTAGGTACGTGTCTGATAAATATCACCTACCACACATGGGCACCTATATTATGCCTATTACTTACTGGTCCTAGGGACCTATATTATACCTGTTACTTACTGCTCCTAGGGTCCGATATTTTACCTATTACTTACTGGTCCTAGGGACCTATATAATAGCTTACTTACCTCTACCAGGGACCTATATTATACCTGTTACTTACTGCTCCTAGGGACCTATATAATACCTGTTACTTACTGCTCCTAGGGACCTATATTATACCTATTACTTACTGCTCCTAGGGACCTATATTATATCTGTTACTTACTGCTCCCAGGGACCTATATTATAACTGTTACTTACCGCTCCTAGGACCCTATAGTATAACTGTTACTTACTGCTCCTAGGGACCTATATTATACCTGTTACTTACTGCTCCTAGGGACCTATATTATACCTATTACTTACTGCTCCTAGGGACCTATATAATACCTGTTACTTACTGCTCCTAGGGACCTATATTATACCTGTTACTTACGACCTATATAATAGCTTACTTACCTCTACGAGGGACCTATATTATACCTGTTACTTACTGCTCCTAGGGACCTATATTATACCTGTTACTTACTGCTCCTAGGGACCTATATTATACCTGTTACTTACTGCTCCCTGGGACCTATATAATAGCTGTTACTTATTGCTCCAAGGGACCTATATTATACCTGTTACTTACTGCTCCTAGGGACCTATATTATACCTATTACTTACTACTCCTAGGGACCTATATTATACCTGTTACTTACTGCTCCTAGGGACATATATTATACCTGTTACTTACTGCTCCTAGGGACCAATATTACACTTCTTACTTACTGCTCCCTGGGACCTATATTATACCTGTTACTTACTGCTCCTAGGGACCTATATTATACCTGTTACTTACTGCTCCTAGTGACCCAAATTATAGCTATTACTTACTGCTCCTAGGGACCTATATTATACCTCTTACTTACTGCTCCCAGGGAGCTATATTATACCTGTTACTTAATGCTCCTAGGGACCTATATTATACCTATTACTTACTGCTCCCTGGGACCTATATATTAGCTTACTTACCTCTATCAGGCACCTATATTATACCTGTTACTTACTGTTCCTAGGGACCTATATAATACCTGTTACTTACTGCTCCTAGGGACCTATATTATACCTGTTACTTACTGCTCCTAGGGACCTATATAATACCTCTTACTTACTGCTCCTAGGGACCTATATTATACCTATTACTTACTGCTCCCGGGGACCTATATTATACCTGTTACTTACTGCTCCTACGGACCTATATTATACCTGTTACTTACTGCTCCTAAGGACCTATATTATACCTGTTACTTACTGCTCCTAGGGACCTATATTATACCTGTTACTTACTGCTCCCTGGGACCTATATTATACGTGTTACTTACTGCTCCTAGGGATCTATATTATACCTGTTACTTTCTGCTCCTAGGGACCTATATTATACCTGTTACTTACTGCTCCTAGGGACCTATATTATACCTGTTACTTACTGCTCCTAGGGACCTATATTATACCTCTTACTTACTGCTCCCTGGGACCTATATAATACCTGTTACTTACTGCTCCTAGGGACCTATATTATACATGTTACATACTGCTTCCAGGGACCTATATTATACCTGTTACTTACTGCTCCCTGGGACCTATATAATAGCTTACTTACCTCTACGAGGGACCTATATTATACCTGTTACTTACTGCTCCCTGGGACCTATATAATAGCTTACTTACCTCTACAAGCGACCTGTATTATACCTGTTACTTACTACTCCTATGGGCCTATATTATAACAGACACATAAACATTTCTGGTAAACAACAACTTGTAAATGTCCCTTACCCCTCCCAGTTACATATTATGACAGTAACCTACCCATACATTTTACCCAATATCTTATAACTGTCACCTACCCCTCCATGATACATAATATAACTGTCACCTACCCCTCCATTGTACATTATCTTATAACTATCACCTACCCCTCCATGGTACATGATATAACTGTCACCTACCCCTCCATGGTACATGATCTTATAACTGTCACCTATCCCTCCATGGTACATGATATAACTGTCACCTACCCCTCCATGGTACACAATCTTATAACTGTCACCCCCCCCATGATACATGATATAACTGTCACAAACCCTCCATGGTACATGATATAACTGTTACCTACCGCTCCATGGTACATGATATAACTGTCACCTACCCCTCCATGGTACATTATATAACTGTTACCTACCCCTCCATGGTACATGATATAACTGTCACCTACTCCTCCATGGTACATTATATAACTATCACCTATCCCTTCATGGTACATGATATAACTGTCACCTACCCCTCCATGGTACATGATGTAACTGTCACCTACCCCTTCATGGTACATGATCTTATAACTGTCACCTACCCCTCCATGGTACATAATATAACTGTCACCTACCCCTCCATGGTACATGATATAACTGTCACCTACCCTTTATGGTACATGATATAACTGTCACATACCCCTCCACGGTACATGATCTTATAACTGTCACCTACCCCTCCATGGTACATGATCATATAACTGTCACCTACCCCTTCATGGTCCATGATATAACTGTCACCTACCCCTTCATGGTACATTATATAACTTTCACTTACCCCTCCATGGTGCATGATATAACTGTCACCTACCTCTCCATGTACATGATTATAACTGTCACCTACCCTTCATGGTACATGATATAACTGTCACCTACTCCTCGTTGGTACATGATATAACTGTCACTCTGTATGATACTGCTCCGGTACATGTTCACTGTACTAACTGGTCATGATACCTACTCCATGTCTGATATAACTTCACTCCTCTCATGGTACTTGTATACTGGTCACCTACCCTTATGGTATACTGTCACCTACCCTCTCATGTATGTTGGTACGTGATAACCTATCACTTCGTTGGGGTGTTTGGGTTTGTTAGTGATTCTAGGGGATTGGGTGTGTTACCTGTACCTCTCATGGTACATGATATAACTGTCACCTTACCCCTGGTACATGATCATGGTACATGAGTACTGTCACTACCCTCTTATGGTACATGATATAACTGTCACCTACCCCTCTGTCATGTACATGATAACTGTCCCTCCATGGTACATGATATAACTGTCACCTACCTCTCCATGGTACATGATATAACTGGTACCTCTCATGTACATGATATAACTGTCACCTCTGGTACATGATATAACAGTGTTATCATGTACTTAATATGAACATGTAACCTCTCATGTACATGAATATAACTGTTCTCATGCATACCATAACATGTTCTTACATAATGTACAACTACCTGTAGCTACATGTTCATATAGTAACATGAACTCATAACTGGTCTACATGATAAGTAACATGGAATTATTAACTGTCACTACCACCTCCATGGTACATGATATAACTGTCACCTACCCTCTGTTAAATCAGTACATGATATAACTGTCACTACCTCCTCCATAGTACATGATATAACAGTCACCTACCCTTCATGGAATTATATAACTGTCACCTTACCTCTCCATGGTACATGATATAACTGTCACCTACCTCTCCATGATACATGACATAACTGTCACCTACCCCTCCATGGTACATGATATAACTGTCACCTACCCCTGCATAGTACATGATATAACTGTCACCTACCCCTTCGTGGTACATGATATAACTGTCACCTACCCCTCCATGGTACATGATATAACTGTTACCTACCCCTCCATGGTACATGATCTTATAACTGTCACCTACCCCTCCATGGTACATGATATAACTGTCACCTACCCCTCCATGGTACATGATATAACTGTCACCTACCCATTGATGGTACATGATATAACTGTCACCTACCCCTCCATGGTACATGATATAACTGTCACCTACCCCTCCATGTACATGATATAACTGTCACCTACCCCTCCATGGTACATGATATAACTGTCACCTACCCCTCCATGGTACATGATATAACTGTCACCTACCCCTCTTTGGTACATGATATAACTGTCACCTACCCCTCCATGGTACATGATATAACTATCACCTACCCCTCCATGGTACATGATATAACTGTCACCTACCTCTCCATGTACATGATATAACTGTCACCTACCTCTCCATGGTACATGATATAACTGTCACCTACCTCTCCATGTACATGATATAACTGTTACCTACCCATCCATGGTACATGATCTTATAACTGTCACCTACCCATCCATGGTACATGATATAACTATCACCTACCCCTCCATGGTACATGATATAACTGTTACCTACCCCTCCATGGTACATGATCTTATAACTGTCACCTACCTCTCCATGGTACATGATATAACTGTCACCTACCCCTTCATTGTACATGATATAACTGTCACCTACCCCTCCATAGTACATGATATAACAGTCACCTACCCCTTCATGGTACATTATATAACTGTCACCTACCTCTCCATGGTACATGATATAACTGTCACCTACCTCTCCATGATACATGACATAACTGTCACCTACCCCTCCATGGTACATGATATAACTGTCACCTACCCCATCCATGGTACATGATCTTATAACTGTCACCTACCCATCCATGGTACATGATATAACTATCACCTACCCCTACATGGTACATGATATAACTGTTACCTACCCCTCCATGGTACATGATCTTATAACTGTCACCTACTCCTTCATGGTACATGATATAACTGTCACCTACCCCTCCATGTTACATGATCTTATAACTGTCACCTACCCCTCCATGGTACATGATATAACTGTCACCTACCCCTCCATGGTACATGATATAACTGTTACCTACCCCTCCATGGTACATGATCTTATAACTGTCACCTACCCCTCCATGGTACATGATATAACTGTCACCTACCCCTCCATGGTACATGATATAACTGTCACCTACCCCTTGATGGTACATGATATAACTGTCACCTACCCCTTCATGGTACACGATATAACTGTCACTTACCCCTCCATGGTACATGATATAACTGTCACCTACCCCTCCAGGTACATGATATAACTATCACCTACCCCTTCATGCTACATGATATAACTGTTACCAACCCCTCCATGTACATGATATAACTGTCACCTACTCCTCCGTGGTACATGCTATAACTGTCACCTACCCCTCCATGGTACATGATATAACTGTCACCTACCCCTCCATGGTGCATGATATAACTGTCACCTACCTCTCCATGGTACGTGATATAACTGTCACCTACTCCTCCATGGTACATGATATAACTGTCACCTACCCCTCCATGGTACATGATATAACTGTCACCTACCCCTCTATGGTATATGATAAAACTGTCACCTACCCCTCTTTGGTACATGATATAACTATCACCTACCCCTTCATGGTACATGATATAACTGTCACCTACCCCTCCATGTACATGATATAACTGTCACCTACCCCTCCATGGTACATGATATAACTGTCACCTACCCCTCCATAGTACATGATATAACTGTCACCTACCCCTCTTTGGTACATGATATAACTGTCACCTACCCCTTCATGGTACATGATATAACTATCACCTACCCCTCCATGGTACATGATATAACTGTCACCTACCTCTCCATGTACATGATATAACTGTCACCTACCTCTTCATGGTACATGATATAACTGTCACCTACCCCTCCATGGTACATGATATAACTGTCACCTACTCCTCCATGGTACATGCTATAACTGTCACCTACCCCTCCATGGTACATGATATAACTGTCACCTACCCCTCCATGGTGCATGATATAACTGTCACCTACCTCTCCATGGTACGTGATATAACTGTCACCTACTCCTCCATGGTACATGATATAACTGTCACCTACCCCTCCATGGTACATGATATAACTGTCACCTACCCCTCTATGGTATATGATAAAACTGTCACCTACCCCTCTTTGGTACATGATATAACTATCACCTACCCCTTCATGGTACATGATATAACTGTCACCTACCCCTCCATGTACATGATATAACTGTCACCTACCCCTCCATGGTACATGATATAACTGTCACCTACCCCTCCATGGTACATGATATAACTGTCACCTACCCCTCTTTGGTACATGATATAACTGTCACCTACCCCTCCATGGTACATGATATAACTATCACCTACCCCTCCATGGTACATGATACAACTGTCACCTACCTCTCCATGTACATGATATAACTGTCACCTACCTCTCCATGGTACATGATATAACTGTCACCTACCTCTCCATGTACATGATATAACTGTCACCTACCCATCCATGGTACATGATCTTATAACTGTCACCTACCCATCCATGGTACATGATATAACTATCACCTACCCCTCCATGGTACATGATATAACTGTTACCTACCCCTCCATGGTACATGATCTTATAACTGTCACCTACTCCTTCATGGTACATGATATAACTGTCACCTACCCATCCATGGTACATGATATAACTGTCACCTACCCCTTCACTGTACATGATATAACTGTCACCTACACCTCCATAGTACATGATATAACAGTCACGTACCCCTTCATGGTACATTATTTAACTGTCACCTACCTCTCCATGGTACATGATATAACTGTCACCTACCTCTCCATGATACATGACATAACTGTCACCTACCCCTCCATGGTACATGATATAACTGTCACCTACCCCTCCATAGTACATGATATAACTGTCACCTACCCCTTCGTGGTACATGATATAACTGTCACCTACCCCTCCATGGTACATGATATAACTGTTACCTACCCCTCCATGGTACATGATCTTATAACTGTCACCTACCCCTCCATGGTACATGATATAACTGTCACCTACCCCTCCATGGTACATGATATAACTGTCACCTACCCATTGATGGTACATGGTATAACTGTCACCTACCCCTTCATGGTACATGATATAACTGTCACCTACCCCTCCATGGTACATGATATAACTGTCACCTACCCCTCCATGTACATTATATAATTGTCACCTACCCCTCCATGGTACATGATATAACTGTCACCTACCCCTCCATGGTACATGATATAACTGTCACCTACCCCTCTTTGGTATATGATATAACTGTCACCTACCCCTCCATGGTACATGATATAACTGTCACCTACCTCTCCATGTACATGATATAACTGTCACCTACCTCTCCATGGTACATGATATAACTGTCACCTACCTCTCCATGTACATGATATAACTGTCACCTACCCATCCATGGTACATGATCTTATAACTGTCTCCTACCCATCCATGGTACATGATATAACTATCACCTACCCCTCCATGGTACATGATATAACTGTTACCTACCCCTCCATGGTACATGATCTTATAACTGTCACCTACTCCTTCATGGTACATGATATAACTGTCACCTACTCCTCCATGTTACATAATCTTATAACTGTCACCTACCCCTCCATGGTACATGATCTAACTATCACCTACCCCTCCATGGTACATGATATAACTGTTACCTACCCCTCCATGGTACATGATCTTATAACTGTCACCTACCCCTCCATGGTACATGATATAACTGTCACCTACCCCTTCATTATACATGATATAACTGTCACCTACCCCTCCATAGTACATGATATAACAGTCACCTACCCCTTCATGGTACATTATATAACTGTCACCTACCCCTCCATAGTACATGATATAACTGTCACCTACCCCTTCATGGTACATTATATAACTGTCACCTACCTTTCCATGGTACATGATATAACTGTCACCTACCTCTCCATGATACATGACATAACTGTCACCTACCCCTCCATGGTACATGATATAACTGTCACCTACCTCTCCATAGTACATGATATAACTGTCACCTACCCCTTCGTGGTACATGATATAACTGTCACCTACCCCTCCATGGTACATGATATAACTGTTACCTACCCCTCCATGGTACATGATCTTATAACTGTCACCTACCCCTTCATGGTACATGATATAACTGTCACCTAACCCTCCATGGTAAGTGATATAACTGTCACCTACCCCTTCATGGTACATGATATAACTGTCACCTACCCCTCCATGGTAAATGATATAACTGTCACCTACCCCTCCATGTACATGATATAACTATCACCTGCCCCTTCATGGTACATGATATAACTGTTACCAACCCCTCCATGTACATGATATAACTGTCACCTACCCCTCCATGGTACATGATATAACTATCACCTACCCCTCCATGGTACATGATATAACTGTCACCTACCCCTCCATGGTACATGATCTTATAACTGTCACCTACCCCTCTATGGTAAATTATATAACTGTAACCTACCCCTCCATGGTACATGATCTTATAACTGTCACCTATCCCTCCATGGTACATGATATAACTGTCACCTACCCCTCCATGGTACATGATCTTATAACTGTCACCTATCCCTCCATTGTACATGATATAACTGTCACCTACCCCTCCATGGTACACAATCTTATAACTGTCACCCCCCCCATGATACATGATATAACTGTCACAAACCCTCCATGGTACATGATATAACTGTCATCTACCGCTTCATGGTACATGATATAACTGTCACCTACCCCTCCATGGTACATTATATAACTGTTACCTACCCCTCCATGGTACATGATATAACTGTCACCTACTCCTCCATGGTACATGATATAACTATCACCTATCCCTTCATCGTATATGATATAACTGTCACCTACCCCTCCATGGTACATGATCTTATAACTGTCACCTATCCCTCCATGGTACATGATATAACTGTCACCTACCCCTCCATGGTACATGATCTTATAACTGTCACCTATCCCTCCATGGTACATGATATAACTGTCACCTACCCCTCCATGGTACACAATCTTATAACTGTCACCCCCCCCATGATACATGATATAACTGTCACAAACCCTCCATGGTACATGATATAACTGTCATCTATCGCTCCATGGTACATGATATAACTGTCACCTACCCCTCCATGGTACATTATATAACTGTTACCTACCCCTCCATGGTACATGATATAACTGTCACCTACTCCTCCATGGTACATGATATAACTATCACCTATCCCTTCATCGTATATGATATAACTGTCACCTACCCCTCCATGGTACATGATGTAACTGTCACCTACCCCTTCATGGTACATGATCTTATAACTGTCAGCTACCCCTCCATGGTACATAATATAACTGTCACCTACCCCTCCATGGTACATGATATAACTGTCACCTACCCTTTATGGTACATGATATAACTGTCACATACCCCTCCATGGTACATGATCTTATAACTGTCACCTACCCCTCCATGGTACATGATCTTATACCTGTCACCTACCCCTTCATGGTCCATGATATAACTGTCACCTACCCCTTCATGGTACATTATATAACTTTCACTTACCCCTCCATGGTGCATGATATAACTGTCACCTACCTCTCCATGTACATGATATAACTGTCACCTACCCCTCCATGGTACATGATATAACTGTCACCTACTCCTCCGTGGTATATGCTATAACTGTCACCTACCCCTCCATGGTACATGATATAACTGTCACCTACCCCTCCATGGTACATGATATAACTGTCACCTACCCCTCCATGGTGCATGATATAACTGTCACCTACCTCTCCATGGTACGTGATATAACTGTCACCTACTCCTCCATGGTACATGATATAACTGTCACCTACCCCTCTATGGTATATGATAAAACTGTCACCTACCCCTCTTTGGTACATGATATAACTATCACCTACCCCTTCATGGTACATGATATAACTGTCACCTACCCCTCCATGTACATTATATAACTGTCACCTACCCCTCCATGGTACATGATATAACTGTCACCTACCCCTCCATGGTACATGATATAACTGTCACCTACCCCTCTTTGGTACATGATATAACTGTCACCTACCCCTCCATGGTACATGATATAACTATCACCTACCCCTCCATGGTACATGATATAACTGTCACCTACCTCTCCATGTACATGATATAACTGTCACCTACCCATCCATGGTACATGATCTTATAACTGTCACCTACCCATCCATGGTACATGATATAACTATCACCTACCCCTCCATGGTACATGATATAACTGTTACCTACCCCTCCATGGTACATGATCTTATAACTGTCACCTACTCCTTCATGGTACATGATATAACTGTCACCTACCCCTCCATGTTACATGATCTTATAACTGTCACCTACCCCTCCATGGTACATGATCTAACTATCACCTACCCCTCCATGGTACATGATATAACTGTTACCTACCCCTCCATGGTACATGATCTTATAACTGTCACCTACCCCTCCATGGTACATGATATAGCTGTCACCTACCCCTTCATGGTACATGATATAACTGTCACCTACCCCTCCATAGTACATGATATAACTGTCACCTACCCCTTCATGGTACATTATATAACTGTCACCTACCTCTCCATGGTACATGATATAACTGTCACCTACCTCTCCATGATACATGACATAACTGTCACCTACCCCTCCATGGTACATGATATAACTGTCATCTACCCCTCTTTGGTACATGATATAACTGTCACCTACCCCTTCATGGTACATGATATAACTGTCACCTACCCCTCCATAGTACATGATATAACTGTCACCTACCCCTTCGTGGTACATGATATAACTGTCACCTACCCCTCCATGGTACATGATATAACTGTTACCTACCCCTCCATGGTACATGATCTTATAACTGTCACCTACCCCTCCATGGTACTTGATATAACTGTCACCTACCCCTCCATGGTACATGATATAACTGTCACCTACCCCTTGATGGTACATGATATAACTGTCACCTACCCCTTCATGGTACATGATATAACTGTCACCTACCCCTCCATGGTACATGATATAACTGTCACCTACCCCTCCAGGTACATGATATAACTATTACCTACCCCTCCATGGTACATGATCTTATAACTGTCACCTACCCCTCTATGTACATGATATAACTATCACCTACCCCTTCATGGTACATGATATAACTGTCACATACCCCTCCTGGTACATTATATAACTGTTACCTACCCCTCCATGGTACATGATCTTATAACTGTCACCTACCCCTCCATGTACATGATATAACTATCACCTACCCCTTCATGGTATATGATATAACTGTTACCAACCCCTCCATGTACATGATATAACTGTCACCTACCCCTTCATGGTACATTATATAACTGTCACCTACCTCTCCATGGTACATGATATAACTGTCACCTACCTCTCCATGATACATGACATAACTGTCACCTACCCCTCCATGGTACATGATATAACTGTCACCTACCCCTCTTTGGTATATGATATAACTGTCACCTACCCCTTCATGGTACATGATATAACTGTCACCTACCCCTCCATAGTACATGATATAACTGTCACCTACCACTTCGTGGTACATGATATAACTGTCACCTACTTCTCCATGGTACATGATATAACTGTTACCTACCCCTCCATGGTACATGATCTTATAACTGTCACCTACCCCTCCATGGTACATGATATAACTGTCACCTACCCCTCCATGGTACATGATATAACTGTCACCTACCCCTTGATGGTACATGATATAACTGTCACCTACCCCTTCATGGTACACGATATAACTGTCACCTACCCCTCCATGGTACATGATATAACTGTCACCTACCCCTCCAGGTACATGATATAACTATCACCTACCCATTCATGGTACATGATATAACTGTTACCAACCCCTCCATGTACATGATATAACTGTCACCTACCCCTCCATGGTACATGATATAACTGTCACCTACCCCTCCATGGTACATGATATAACTGTCACCTACCCCTTCATGGTACATGATATAACTGTCACCTATCCCTCCATGATACATGATATAACTGTCACCTACCCCTCCATGGTACATGATATAACTGTTACCTACCCCTCCATGGTACATGATATAACCGTCACCTACCCCTCCATGGTACATGATATAACTGTCACCTACCTCTCCATGGTACATGATATAACTATCACCTACCCCTCCATGGTACATGATATAACTGTCACCTACCCCTCCATGGTACATGATATAACTGTCACCTACCCCTTCATGGTACATGATATAACTGTCACCTACCCCTCCATAGTACATGATATAACTGTCACCTACCCCATCGTGGTACATGATATAACTGTCACCTACCCCTCCATGGTACATGATATAACTGTTACCTAACCCTCCATGGTACATGATCTTATAACTGTCACCTACCCCTCCATGGTACATGATATAACTGTCACCTACCCCTCCATGGTACATGATATAACTGTCACCTACCCCTTGATGGTACATGATATAACTGTCACCTACCCCTTCATGGTACATGATATAACTGTCACCTACCCCTCCATGGTACATGATATAACTTTCACCTACCCCGCCAGGTACATGATATAACTATCACCTACCCCTTCATGGTACATGATATAACTGTTACCAACCCCTCCATGTACATGATATAACTGTGACCTACCCCTCCATGGTACATGATATAACTATCACCTACCCCTCCATGGTACATGATATAACTGTCACCTACCCCTCCATTGTACATGATATAACTGTCACCTACCCCTTCATGGTACATGATATAACTGTCACCTATCCCTTCATGATACATGATATAACTGTCACCTACCCCTCCATCGTACATGATATAACTGTTACCTACCCCTCCATGGTACATGATATAACTGTCACCTACCCCTCCATGGTACATGATATAACTGTCACCTACCTCTCCATGGTACATGATATAACTATCACCTACCCCTCCATGGTACATGATATAACTATCACCTACCCCTCCATGGTACATGATATAACTGTCACCTACCCCTCCATGGTACATGATATAACTGTCACCTACCTCTCCATGGTACATGATATAACTGTCACCTACACCTCCATGGTACATGATATAACTGTCACCTACCCCTCCACGGTACATGATATAACTGTCACCTACCCCTCCATGGTACATGATATAACTGTCACCTACCCCTCCATGGTGCATGATATAACTGTCACCTACCTCTCCATGGTACATGATATAACTGTCACCTACCCCTCCATGGTAAATGATATAACTGTCACCTACCTCTCCATGGTACATGATATAACTATCACCTACCCCTCCATGTACATGATATAACTGTCACCTACCCCTCCATGGTACATGATATAACTGTCACCTACCCCTCCATGGTAAATGATATAACTGTCACCTACCCCTCCATAGTACATGATATAACTATCACCTACCCCTCCATGGTACATGATATAACTGTCACCTACCCCTCCATGTACATAATATAACTTTCACCTACCCCTCCATGGTACATGATATAACTGTCACCTACCCCTCCATGGTACAAGATCTTATAACTGTCACCTACCTCTTCATGGTACATGATATAACTGTCACCTACCCCTCCATGTACATGATATAACTGTCACCTACCGCTCCATGGTACAAGATCTTATAACTGTCACATACCCCTTCATGATACATGATATAACTGTGACCTACCCCTCCATGGTGCATGACATAACTACCACCTACCTCTCCATGTACATGATATAACTGTCACCTACCCCTTCATGTACATGATATAACTGTCACCTACCCCTTCATGGTACATGATATAACTATCACCTACCCCTCCATGGTACATGATATAACTGTCACCTACCTCTCCATGTACATGATATAACTGTTACCTACCCCTCCATGTACATGATATAACTGTCACCTACCTCTCCATGGTACATGATATAACTGTCACCTACCCCTCCATGGTACATGATATAACTGTTACCTACCCCTCCATGGTACATGATATAACTGTCACCTGCCCTCCATAGTACATGATATAAGTGTCACCTACCCCTCCATTTACATAATATAAGTGTCACCTACCCCTCCATGTAAATGATATAACTGTCACGTACCTCTCCATGTACATGATATAACTGTCACCTACCTCTCCATGATACATGATATAACTGTCACCTACCCCTCCATGGTACATGATATAACTGTCACCTACCCCTCCATGGTACATGATATAACTGTCACCTACCTCTCCATGATACATGATATAACTGTCACCTACCCCTCCATGGTACATGATATAACTGTCACCTACCCCTCCATGTACATGATATAACTGTCACCTACCCCTCCATGGTACATAATATAACTGTCACCTACCCCTCCATGTACATGATATAACTGTCACCTATCCCTCCATGTACATGATATAACTGTCACCTACCCCTCCATGTACATGATATAACTGTCACCTACCCCTCCATGGTACATGATATAACTGTCACCTACCCCTCCATGGTACATGATATAACTGTCACCTACCCCTCCATGTACATGATATAACTGTCACCTACCCCTCCATGGTACATGATATAACTGTCACCTACCCCTCCATGTACATGATATAACTGTCACCTACCCCTCCATGGTACATGATATAACTGTCACCTACCCCTCCATGGTACATGATATAACTGTCACCTACCCCTCCATGTACATGATATAACTGTCACCTACCCCTCCATGTACATGATATAACTGTCACCTACCTCTCCATGGTACATGATATAACTGTCACCTACCCCTCTATGGTACATGATCTTATAACTGTCACCTATCCCTCCATGGTACATGATATAACTGTCACCTACTCCTTTATGGTACATGATGTAACTGTCACCTACCCCTCCATTGTACATGATATAACTGTCACCTACCCCTTCATGGTTCATGATATAACTGTCACCTACCCTTCCATGGTACATGATATAACTGTCACCTACCCCTTCATGGTACATGATATAACTATCACCTACCCCTTCATGGTACATGATATAACTGTCACCTACCCCTCCATGGTACATGATCTTATAACTGTCACCTACCCCTTCATATACATGATATAACTGTCACCTACCTCTCCATGGTACATGATATAACTGTCACCTACCCCTCCATGGTACATGATATAACTGTTACCTACCCCTCCATGGTACATGATATAACTGTCACCTACCCCTCCATGGTACATGATATAACTGTCACCTACCCCTCCATAGTACATGATATAAGTGTCACCTACCCCTCCATGTACATAATATAAGTGTCACCTACCCCTCCATGTAAATGATATAACTGTCACGTACCTCTCCATGTACATGATATAACTGTCACCTACCTCTCCATGATACATGATATAACTGTCACCTACCCCTCCATGGTACATGATATAACTGTCACCTACCCCTCCATGTACATGATATAACTGTCACCTACCCCTCCATGGTACATAATATAACTGTCACCTACCCCTCCATGTACATGATATAACTGTCACCTATCCCTCCATGTACATGATATAACTGTCACCTACCCCTCCATGTACATGATATAACTGTCACCTACCCCTCCATGGTACATGATATAACTGTCACCTACCCCTCCATGTACATGATATAACTGTCACCTCCCCCTCCATGGTACATGATATAACTGTCACCTACCCCTCCATGTACATGATATAACTGTCACCTACCCCTCCATGGTACATGATCTTATAACTGTCACCTACCACTCCATCGTACATGACATAACTGTCACCTACCCCTCCATGTACATGATATAACTGTCACCTACCTCTCCATGATACATGATATAACTGTCACCTTCCCCTCCATGGTACATGATCTTATAACTGTCACCTACCCCTCCATAGTACATGACATAACTGTCACCTAACCCTCCATGGTACATGATATAACTGTCACCTACCCCTCCATGTTACATGATCTTATAACTGTCACCTACCCCTCCATGGTACATGATATAACTGTCAAATACCCCTCCATGGTACATGATATAACTGACACCTACCCCTTCATGGTACATGATATAACTGTCACCTACCCCTCCATGTACATGATATAACTGTCACCTACCCCTCCATGTACATGATATAACTGTCACCTACCCCTCCATGGTACATGAGCTTATAACTGTCACCTACCCCTCCATGGT
This sequence comes from Rhinophrynus dorsalis, assembly GCA_037306005.1. Lineage (NCBI taxonomy): Eukaryota > Metazoa > Chordata > Amphibia > Anura > Rhinophrynidae > Rhinophrynus > Rhinophrynus dorsalis. The sequence continues at coordinate 494,287,027 of CM074723.1, read as the reverse complement.
ACATGATATAACTGTCACCTACCCCTCCATGTACATGATATAACTGTTACCTACCCCTCCATGTACATGATATAACTGTCACCTACTCCTCCATGGTACATGATATAACTGTCACCTACCCTTCCATGGTACAAGATCTTATAACTGTCACCCACCCCTCCATTGTACATGATATAACTGTCATCTACCCCTCCATGGTAAATGATATAACTGTTACCTACCCCTCCATGCACATGATATAACTGTCACCTACCTCTCCATGGTACATGATATAACTGTCACCTACCCTTCCATGGTACAAGATCTTATAACTGTCACCCACCCCTCCATTGTACATGATATAACTGTCATCTACCCCTCCATGGTAAATGATATAACTGTTACCTACCCCTCCATGCACATGATATAACTGTCACCTACCTCTCCATGGTACATGATATAACTGTCACCTACCCCTCCATGGTACATGGTATAACTGTCACCTACCCATCCATGGTTCATGATATAACTGTCACCTACCCCTCCATGGTACATAATATAACTGTCACCTACCCCTCCATGGTACATGATATAACTGTCACTTACCCCTTCATGGTACATGATATAACTATCACCTACCTCTCCATGGTACATGATATAACTGTCACCTACCCCTCCATGGTACATGATATAACTGTCACCTACCTCTCTATGGTACATGATCTTATAACTGTCACCTACCCCTCCATGGTACATGATATAACTGTCACCTACCTCTCCATGATACATGATATAACTGTCACCTACCCCTCCATGTACATGATATAACTGTCACCTACCCCTCCATGGTACATGATATAACTTTCACCTATCCCTCCATGATACATGATATAACTGTCACCTACCCCTCCATGGTACATGATATAACTGTCACCTACCTCTCCGTGATACATGATATAACTGTCACCTACCCCTCCATGTACATGATATAACTGTCACCTACCTCTCCATGGTACATGATATAACTGTCACCTACCCCTCTATGGTACATGATCTTATAACTGTCACCTACCCCTCCATGGTACATGATATAACTGTCACCTACCCCTTTGTGGTACATGATCTTATAACTGTCACCTACCCCTCCATTGTACATGATATAACTGTCACCTACCCCTTCATGGTTCATGATATAACTGTCACCTACCCTTCCATGGTACATGATATAACTGTCACCTACCCCTTCATGGTACATGATATAACTATCACCTACCCCTTCATGGTACATGATATAACTGTCACCTACCCCTCCATGGTACATGATCTTATAACTGTCACCTACCCCTTCATATACATGATATAACTGTCACCTACCCCTCCATGGTACATGATATAACTGTCACCTACCTCTCCATGGTACATGATATAACTATCACCTACCTCTCCATGGTACATGATATAACTGTCACCTACCCCTCCATGGTACATGACCTTATAACTGTTACCTACCCCTCCATGGTACATGATATAACTGTCACCTACCCCTCCATGGTACATGATATAACTGTCACCTACCTTTCCATGGTACATGATATAACTGTCACCTACCTCTCCATGGTACATGATCTTATAACTGTCACCTACCCCTCCATGGTACATGATATAACTGTCACCTACCCCTCCATGTACATGATATAACTGTCACCTACCGCTCCATGGTACATGATATAACTGTCACCTACCCCTCCATGGTACATGATATAACTGTCACCTACCCCTCCATGGTGCATGATATAACTATCACCTACCCCTCCATGGTACATGATATAACTGTCACCTACCCGTCCATGGTACATGATCTTATAACTGTCACCTACCCCTCCATGGTACATGATCTTATAACTGTCACCTACCCCTCCATAGTACATGATATAACTGTCACCTACCCCTCTATGGTACATGATCTTATAATTGTCACCTACCCCTCCATGGTACATGATATAACTGTCACCTACCCCTTCATGGTACATGATATAACTGTCACCTACCCCTCCACGGTACATGATATAACTGTCACCTACCCCTCCATGGTACATGATATAACTGTCACCTACCCTTCCATGGTACATGATATAAAAGTCACCTACCCCTCCATGATACATGATATAACTGTCACCTACCCCTTCATGGTACATGATATAACTGTCACCTACCCCTTCATGATACATGATATAACTGTCACCTACCCCTTCATGGTACATGATAAAACTGTCACCTACCCCTTCATGGTACATGATATAACTATCACCTACCCCTTCATGATACATGATATAACTGTCACCTACCCCTCCATGGTACATGATATAACTGTCACCTACCTCTCCTTTGTACATGATATAACTATCACCTACCTCTCCATGGTACATGATATAATTGTCACCTACCCCTCCATGGTACATGATCTTATAACTGTCACCTACCCCTTCATATACATGATATAACTGTCACCTACCCCTCCATGGTACATGATATAACTGTCACCTACCTCTCCATTGTACATCATATAACTATCACCTACCTCTCCATAGTACATGATATAATTGTCACCTACCCCTCCATGGTACATGATATAACTGTCACCTACCTCTCCATGGTACATGATCTTATAACTGTCACCTACCCCTCCATGGTACATGATATAACTGTCACCTACCCCTCCATGTACATGATATAACTGTCACCTACCGCTCCATGGTACATGATATAACTGTCACCTACCCCTCCATGGTACATGATATAACTGTCACCTACCCCTCCATGGTGCATGATATAACTATCACCTACCCCTCCATGGTACATGATATAACTGTCACCTACCCGTCCATGGTACATGATCTTATAACTGTCACCTACCCCTCCATGGTACATGACCTTATAACTGTCACCTACCCCTCCATGGTACATGATATAACTGTCACCTACCCCTCCATGGTACATGATATAACTGTCACCTACCTCTCCATGGTACATGATCTTATAACTGTCACCTACCCCTCCATGGTACATGATATAACTGTCACCTACCCCTCCATGTACATGATATAACTGTCACCTACCGCTCCATGGTACATGATATAACTGTCACCTACCCCTCCATGGTACATGATATAACTGTCACCTACCCCTCCATGGTGCATGATATAACTATCACCTACCCCTCCATGGTACATGATATAACTGTCACCTACCCGTCCATGGTACATGATCTTATAACTGTCACCTACCCCTCCATGGTACATGATCTTATAACTGTCACCTACCCCTGCATAGTACATGATATAACTGTCACCTACCCCTCTATGGTACATGATCTTGTAATTGTCACCTACCCCTCCATGGTACATGATATAACTGTCACCTACCCCTTCATGGTACATGATATAACTGTCATCTACCCCTCCATGGTACATGATATAACTGTCACCTACCCCTCCATGGTACATGATATAACTGTCACCTACCCTTCCATGGTACATGATATAAAAGTTACCTACCCCTCCATGATACATGATATAACTGTCACCTACCCCTTCATGGTACATGATATAACTATCACCTACCCCTTCATGGTACATGATATAACTGTCACCTACCCCTCCATGGTACATGATATAACTGTCACCTACCTCTCCATGGTACATGATATAACTATCACCTACCTCTCCATGGTACATGATATAACTGTCACCTACCCCTCCATGGTACATGACCTTATAACTGTCACCTACCCCTCCATGGTACATGATATAACTGTCACCAACCCCTCCATGGTACATGATATAACTGTCACCTACCTTTCCATGGTACATGATATAACTGTCACCTACCTCTCCATGGTACATGATCTTATAACTGTCACCTACCCCTCCATGGTACATGATATAACTGTCACCTACCCCTCCATGTACGTGATATAACTGTCACCTACCGCTCCATGGTACATAATATAACTGTGACCTACCCCTCCATGGTACATGATATAACTGTCACCTACCCCTCCATGGTGCATGATATAACTATCACCTACCCCTCCATGGTACATGATATAACTGTCACCTACCCGTCCATGGTACATGATCTTATAACTGTCACCTACCCCTCCATGGTACATGATCTTATAACTGTCACCTACCCCTCCATAGTACATGATATAACTGTCACCTACCCCTCTATGGTACATGATCTTATAATTGTCACCTACCCCTCCATGGTACATGATATAACTGTCACCTACCCCTTCATGGTACATGATATAACTGTCACCTACCCCTCCATGGTACATGATATAACTGTCACCTACCCCTCCATGGTACATGATATAACTGTCACCTACCCTTCCATGGTACATGATATAAAAGTCACCTACCCCTTCATGATACATGATATAACTGTCACCTACCCCTCCATTGTACATGATATAACTGTCACCTACCCCTCCATGGTAAATGATATAACTGTTACCTACCCCTCCATGCACATGATATAACTGTCACCTACCTCTCCATGGTACATGATATAACTGTCACCTACCCCTCCATGGTACATGGTATAACTGTCACCTACCCATCCATGGTTCATGATATAACTGTCACCTACCCCTCCGTGGTACATAATATAACTGACACCTACCCCTCCATGGTACATGATATAACTGTCACCTACCCCTTCATGGTACATGATATAACTATCACCTACCTCTCCATGGTACATAATATAACTGTCACCTACCCCTCCATGGTACATGATATAACTGTCACCTACCTCTCTATGGTACATGATCTTATAACTGTCACCTACCCCTACATGGTACATGATATAACTGTCACCTACCTCTCCATGATACATGATATAACTGTCACCTACCCCTCCATGTACATGATATAACTGTCACCTACCCCTCCATGGTACATGATATAACTATCACCTACCCCTCCATGATACATGATATAACTGTCACCTACCCCTCCATGGTACATGATATAACTGTCACCTACCTCTCCGTGATACATGATATAACTGTCACCTACCCCTCCATGTACATGATATAACTGTCACCTACCTCTCCATGGTACATGATATAACTGTCACCTACCCCTCTATGGTACATGATCTTATAACTGTCACCTACCCCTCCAAGGTACATGATATAACTGTCACCTACCCCTTTATGGTACATGATATAACTGTCACCTACCCCTCCATTGTACATGATATAACTGTCACCTACCCCTTCATGGTTCATGATATAACTGTCACCTACCCTTCCATGGTACATGATATAACTGTCACCTACCCTTTCATGGTACATGATATAACTATCACCTACCCCTTCATGGTACATGATATAACTGTCACCTACCCCTCCATGGTACATGATCTTATAACTGTCACCTACCCCTTCATATACATGATATAACTGTCACCTACCCCTCCATGGTACATGATATAACTGTCACCTACCTCTCCATGGTACATGATATAACTATCACCTACCTCTCCATGGTACATGATATAACTGTCACCTACCCCTCCATGGTACATGACCTTATAACTGTCACCTACCCCTCCATGGTACATGATATAACTGTCACCTACCCCTCCATGGTACATGATATAACTGTCACCTACCTTTCCATGGTACATGATATAACTGTCACCTACCTCTCCATGGTACATGATCTTATAACTGTCACCTACCCCTCCATGGTACATGATATACCTGTCACCTACCCCTCCATGTACATGATATAACTGTCACCTACCGCTCCATGGTACATGATATAACTGTCACCTACCCCTCCATGGTACATGATATAACTGTCACCTACCCCTCCATGGTGCATGATATAACTATCACCTACCCCTCCATGGTACATGATAAAACTGTCACCTACCCGTCCATTGTACATGATGTTATAACTGTCACCTACCCCTCCATGGTACATGATCTTATAACTGTCACCTACCCCTCCATAGTACATGATTTAACTGTCACCTACCCCTCCATGGTGCATGATATAACTATCACCTACCCCTCCATGGTACATGATATAACTGTCACCTACCCCTCCATGGTACATGATATAACTGTCACCTACCCCTCCAGGGTACATGATCTTATAACTGTCACCTACCCCTCCATGGTACATGATATAACTGTCACCTACCTCTCCATGGTTCATGATATAACTATCACCTACCCCTCCATGGTACATGATCTTAAAACTGTCACCTACCCCTCCATGGTACATGATATAACTGTCACCTACCCCTTCATGGTAGAAGATATAACTGTCACCTACTCCTCAGGGTACATGATATAACTGTCACCTACCCCTCCATGGTACATGATCTTATAACTGTCACCTACCCCTCCATGGTACATGATATAACTGTCACCTACCTCTCCATGGAACATGATCTTATAACTGTCACCTACCCCTTCATGGTACATGATATAACTGTCACTTACCTCTCCATGGTACATGATATAACTGTCACCTACCCCTCCATGGTACATGATATAACTGTCACCTACCCCTCCATGGTACATGATCTTATAACTGTCACCTACCCCTCCATGGTACATTATATAACTGTCACCTACCTCTCCATGTATATGATATAACTGTCACCTACCCCTCCATGGTACATGATCTTATGACTGTCACCTACCCCTCCATGGTACATGATATAACTGTCACCTACCCCTCCATGATACATGATATAACTGTCACCTACCCCTTCATGGTACATGGTATAACTATCACCTACCCCTCCATGGTACATGATATAACTGTCACCTACCCCTCCATGGTACATGATATAACTATCACCTACCCCTCCATGGTACATGATATAAATGTCACCTACCCCTCCATGGTACATGATATATATCTGTCACCTACCCCTCCATGGTACATGATCTTATAACTGTCACCTACTACTCCATGGTACATGATATAACTGTCACCTTCCCCTCCATGGTACAAGATATAACTGTCACCTACCCCTTCATGGTACATGATATAACTGTCACCTACCCTTCCATGGTACATGATATAACTGTCACCTACCCCTCCATGACACATGATATAACTGTCACCTACCCCTTCATGGTACATAGTATAACTGTCACCTACCCCTCCATGGTACATGATCTTATAACTGTCACCTACCCCTCCATGGTACATGATATAACTGTCACCTACCCCTTCATGGTACATGGTATAACTATCACCTACCCCTCCATGGTACATGATATAACTGTCACCTACCCCTCCATGGTACATGATATAACTGTCACCTACCTCTCCATGGTACATGATATAACTATCACCTACCCCTCCATGGTACATGATCTTAAAACTGTCACCTACCCCTCCATGGTACATGATATAACTGTCACCTACCCCTTCATGGTAGAAGATATAACTGTCACCTACTCCTCAGGGTACATGATATAACTGTCACCTACCCCTCCATGGTACATGATCTTATAACTGTCATCTACCCCTCCATGGTACATGATATAACTGTCACCTACCTCTCCATGGAACATGATCTTATAACTGTCACCTACCCCTTCATGGTACATGATATAACTGTCACTTACCTCTCCATGGTACATGATATAACTGTCACCTACCCCTCCATGGTACATGATATAACTGTCACCTACCCCTCCATGGTACATGATCTTATAACTGTCACCTACCCCTCCATGGTACATTATATAACTGTCACCTACCTCTCCATGTATATGATATAACTGTCACCTACCCCTCCATGGTACATGATCTTATGACTGTCACCTACCCCTTCATGGTACATGATATAACTGTCACCTACCCCTCCATGATACATGATATAACTGTCACCTACCCCTTCATGGTACATGGTATAACTATCACCTACCCCTCCATGGTACATGATATAACTGTCACCTACCCCTCCATGGTACATGATATAACTGTCACCTACCCCTCCATAGTACATGATATAAGTGTCACCTACCCCTCCATGTACATAATATAAGTGTCACCTACCCCTCCATGTAAATGATATAACTGTCACGTACCTCTCCATGTACATGATATAACTGTCACCTACCTCTCCATGATACATGATATAACTGTCACCTACCCCTCCATGGTACATGATATAACTGTCACCTACCCCTCCATGTACATGATATAACTGTCACCTACCCCTCCATGGTACATAATATAACTGTCACCTACCCCTCCATGTACATGATATAACTGTCACCTATCCCTCCATGTACATGATATAACTGTCACCTACCCCTCCATGTACATGATATAACTGTCACCTACCCCTCCATGGTACATGATATAACTGTCACCTACCCCTCCATGTACATGATATAACTGTCACCTCCCCCTCCATGGTACATGATATAACTGTCACCTACCCCTCCATGTACATGATATAACTGTCACTTACCCCTCCATGGTACATGATCTTATAACTGTCACCTACCACTCCATCGTACATGACATAACTGTCACCTACCCCTCCATGTACATGATATAACTGTCACCTACCTCTCCATGATACATGATATAACTGTCACCTTCCCCTCCATGGTACATGATCTTATAACTGTCACCTACCCCTCCATAGTACATGACATAACTGTCACCTAACCCTCCATGGTACATGATATAACTGTCACCTACCCCTCCATGTTACATGATCTTATAACTGTTACCTACCCCTCCATGGTACATGATATAACTGTCAAATACTCCTCCATGGTACATGATATAACTGACACCTACCCCTTCATGGTACATGATATAACTGTCACCTACCCCTCCATGTACATGATATAACTGTCACCTACCCCTCCATGTACATGATATAACTGTCACCTACCCCTCCATGGTACATGAGCTTATAACTGTCACCTACCCCTCCATGGTACATGATATAACTGTCACCTACCCCTCCATGTACATGATATAACTGTTACCTACCCCTCCATGTACATGATATAACTGTCACCTACTCCTCCATGGTACATGATATAACTGTCACCTACCCTTCCATGGTACAAGATCTTATAACTGTCACCCACCCCTCCATTGTACATGATATAACTGTCATCTACCCCTCCATGGTAAATGATATAACTGTTACCTACCCCTCCATGCACATGATATAACTGTCACCTACCTCTCCATGGTACGTGATATAACTGTCACCTACCCTTCCATGGTACAAGATCTTATAACTGTCACCCACCCCTCCATTGTACATGATATAACTGTCATCTACCCCTCCATGGTAAATGATATAACTGTTACCTACCCCTCCATGCACATGATATAACTGTCACCTACCTCTCCATGGTACATGATATAACTGTCACCTACCCCTCCATGGTACATGGTATAACTGTCACCTACCCATCCATGGTTCATGATATAACTGTCACCTACCCCTCCATGGTACATAATATAACTGTCACCTACCCCTCCATGGTACATGATATAACTGTCACTTACCCCTTCATGGTACATGATATAACTATCACCTACCTCTCCATGGTACATGATATAACTGTCACCTACCCCTCCATGGTACATGATATAACTGTCACCTACCTCTCTATGGTACATGATCTTATAACTGTCACCTACCCCTCCATGGTACATGATATAACTGTCACCTACCTCTCCATGATACATGATATAACTGTCACCTACCCCTCCATGTACATGATATAACTGTCACCTACCCCTCCATGGTACATGATATAACTTTCACCTATCCCTCCATGATACATGATATAACTGTCACCTACCCCTCCATGGTACATGATATAACTGTCACCTACCTCTCCGTGATACATGATATAACTGTCACCTACCCCTCCATGTACATGATATAACTGTCACCTACCTCTCCATGGTACATGATATAACTGTCACCTACCCCTCTATGGTACATGATCTTATAACTGTCACCTACCCCTCCATGGTACATGATATAACTGTCACCTACCCCTTTGTGGTACATGATCTTATAACTGTCACCTACCCCTCCATTGTACATGATATAACTGTCACCTACCCCTTCATGGTTCATGATATAACTGTCACCTACCCTTCCATGGTACATGATATAACTGTCACCTACCCCTTCATGGTACATGATATAACTATCACCTACCCCTTCATGGTACATGATATAACTTTCACCGACCCCTCCATGGTACATGATCTTATAACTGTCACCTACCCCTTCATATACATGATATAACTGTCACCTACCCCTCCATGGTACATGATATAACTGTCACCTACCTCTCCATGGTACATGATATAACTATCACCTACCTCTCCATGGTACATGATATAACTGTCACCTACCCCTCCATGGTACATGACCTTATAACTGTCACCTACCCCTCCATGGTACATGATATAACTGTCACCTACCCCTCCATGGTACATTATATAACTGTCACCTACCTTTCCATGGTACATGATATAACTGTCACCTACCTCTCCATGGTACATGATCTTATAACTGTCACCTACCCCTCCATGGTACATGATATAACTGTCACCTACCCCTCCATGTACATGATATAACTGTCACCTACCGCTCCATGGTACATGATATAACTGTCACCTACCCCTCCATGGTATATGATATAACTGTCACCTACCCCTCCATGGTGCATGATATAACTATCACCTACCCCTCCATGGTACATGATATAACTGTCACCTACCCGTCCATGGTACATGATCTTATAACTGTCACCTACCCCTCCATGGTACATGATCTTATAACTGTCACCTACCCCTCCATAGTACATGATATAACTGTCACCTACCCCTCTATGGTACATGATCTTATAATTGTCACCTACCCCTCCATGGTACATGATATAACTGTCACCTACCCCTTCATGGTACATGATATAACTGTCACCTACCCCTCCACGGTACATGATATAACTGTCACCTACCCCTCCATGGTACATGATATAACTGTCACCTACCCTTCCATGGTACATGATATAAAAGTCAACTACCCCTCCATGATACATGATATAACTGTCACCTACCCCTTCATGGTACATGATATAACTGTCACCTACCCCTTCATGATACATGATATAACTGTCACCTACCCCTTCATGGTACATGATAAAACTGTCACCTACCCCTTCATGGTACATGATATAACTATCACCTACCCCTTCATGGTACATGATATAACTGTCACCTACCCCTCCATGGTACATGATATAACTGTCACCTACCTCTCCTTTGTACATGATATAACTATCACCTACCTCTCCATGGTACATGATATAATTGTCACCTACCCCTCCATGGTACATGATCTTATAACTGTCACCTACCCCTTCATATACATGATATAACTGTCACCTACCCCTTCATGGTACATGATATAACTGTCACCTACCTCTCCATTGTACATCATATAACTATCACCTACCTCTCCATAGTACATGATATAATTGTCACCTACCCCTCCATGGTACATGACCTTATAACTGTCACCTACCCCTCCATGGTACATGATATAACTGTCACCTACCCCTCCATGGTACATGATATAACTGTCACCTACCTCTCCATGGTACATGATCTTATAACTGTCACCTACCCCTCCATGGTACATGATATAACTGTCACCTACCCCTCCATGTACATGATATAACTGTCACCTACCGCTCCATGGTACATGATATAACTGTCACCTACCCCTCCATGGTACATGATATAACTGTCACCTACCCCTCCATGGTGCATGATATAACTATCACCTACCCCTCCATGGTACATGATATAACTATCACCTACCCGTCCATGGTACATGATCTTATAACTGTCACCTACCCCTCCATGGTACATGATCTTATAACTGTCACCTACCCCTGCATAGTACATGATATAACTGTCACCTACCCCTCTATGGTACATGATCTTGTAATTGTCACCTACCCCTCCATGGTACATGATATAACTGTCACCTACCCCTTCATGGTACATGATATAACTGTCATCTACCCCTCCATGGTACATGATATAACTGTCACCTACCCCTCCATGGTACATGATATAACTGTCACCTACCCTTCCATGGTACATGATATAAAAGTTACCTACCCCTCCATGATACATGATATAACTGTCACCTACCCCTTCATGGTACATGATATAACTATCACCTACCCCTTCATGGTACATGATATAACTGTCACCTACCCCTCCATGGTACATGATATAACTGTCACCTACATCTCCATGGTACATGATATAACTATCACCTACCTCTCCATGGTACATGATATAACTGTCACCTACCCCTCCATGGTACATGACCTTATAACTGTCACCTACCCCTCCATGGTACATGATATAACTGTCACCAACCCCTCCATGGTACATGATATAACTGTCACCTACCTTTCCATGGTACATGATATAACTGTCACCTACCTCTCCATGGTACATGATCTTATAACTGTCACCTACCCCTCCATGGTACATGATATAACTGTCACCTACCCCTCCATGTACATGATATAACTGTCACCTACCGCTCCATGGTACATAATATAACTGTGACCTACCCCTCCATGGTACATGATATAACTGTCACCTACCCCTCCATGGTGCATGATATAACTATCACCTACCCCTCCATGGTACATGATATAACTGTCACCTACCCGTCCATGGTACATGATCTTATAACTGTCACCTACCCCTCCATGGTACATGATCTTATAACTGTCACCTACCCCTCCATAGTACATGATATAACTGTCACCTACCCCTCTATGGTACATGATCTTATAATTGTCACCTACCCCTCCATGGTACATGATATAACTGTCACCTACCCCTTCATGGTACATGATATAACTGTCACCTACCCCTCCATGGTACATGATATAACTGTCACCTACCCCTCCATGGTACATGATATAACTGTCACCTACCCTTCCATGGTACATGATATAAAAGTCACCTACCCCTTCATGATACATGATATAACTGTCACCTACCCCTCCATTGTACATGATATAACTGTCACCTACCCCTCCGTGGTACATAATATAACTGACACCTACCCCTCCATGGTACATGATATAACTGTCACCTACCCCTTCATGGTACATGATATAACTATCACCTACCTCTCCATGGTACATAATATAACTGTCAACTACCCCTCCATGGTACATGATATAACTGTCACCTACCTCTCTATGGTACATGATCTTATAACTGTCACCTACCCCTACATGGTACATGATATATCTGTCACCTACCTCTCCATGATACATGATATAACTGTCACCTACCCCTCCATGTACATGATATAACTGTCACCTACCCCTCCATGGTACATGATATAACTATCACCTACCCCTCCATGATACATGATATAACTGTCACCTACCCCTCCATGGTACATGATATAACTGTCACCTACCTCTCCGTGATACATGATATAACTGTCACCTACCCCTCCATGTACATGATATAACTGTCACCTACCTCTCCATGGTACATGATATAACTGTCACCTACCCCTCTATGGTACATGATCTTATAACTGTCACCTACCCCTCCAAGGTACATGATATAACTGTCACCTACCCCTTTATGGTACATGATATAACTGTCACCTACCCCTCCATTGTACATGATATAACTGTCACCTACCCCTTCATGGTTCATGATATAACTGTCACCTACCCTTCCATGGTACATGATATAACTGTCACCTACCCTTTCATGGTACAAGATATAACTATCACCTACCCCTTCATGGTACATGATATAACTGTCACCTACCCCTCCATGGTACATGATCTTATAACTGTCACCTACCCCTTCATATACATGATATAACTGTCACCTACCCCTCCATGGTACATGATATAACTGTCACCTACCTCTCCATGGTACATGATATAACTATCACCTACCTCTCCATGGTACATGATATAACTGTCACCTACCCCTCCATGGTACATGACCTTATAACTGTCACCTACCCCTCCATGGTACATGATATAACTGTCACCTACCCCTCCATGGTACATTATATAACTGTCACCTACCTTTCCATGGTACATGATATAACTGTCACCTACCTCTCCATGGTACATGATCTTATAACTGTCACCTACCCCTCCATGGTACATGATATACCTGTCACCTACCCCTCCATGTACATGATATAACTGTCACCTACCGCTCCATGGTACATGATATAACTGTCACCTACCCCTCCATGGTACATGATATAACTGTCACCTACCCCTCCATGGTGCATGATATAACTATCACCTACCCCTCCATGGTACATGATATAACTGTCACCTACCCGTCCATTGTACATGATGTTATAACTGTCACCTACCCCTCCATGGTACATGATCTTATAACTGTCACCTACCCCTCCATAGTACATGATTTAACTGTCACCTACCCCTCCATGGTGCATGATATAACTATCACCTACCCCTCCATGGTACATGATATAACTGTCACCTACCCCTCCATGGTACATGATATAACTGTCACCTACCCCTCCAGGGTACATGATCTTATAACTGTCACCTACCTCTCCATGGTACATGATATAACTATCACCTACCCCTCCATGGTACATGATCTTAAAACTGTCACCTACCCCTCCATGGTACATGATATAACTGTCACCTACCCCTTCATGGTAGAAGATATAACTGTCACCTACTCCTCAGGGTACATGATATAACTGTCACCTACCCCTCCATGGTACATGATCTTATAACTGTCACCTACCCCTCCATGGTACATGATATAACTGTCACCTACCTCTCCATGGAACATGATCTTATAACTGTCACCTACCCCTTCATGGTACATGATATAACTGTCACTTACCTCTCCATGGTACATGATATAACTGTCACCTACCCCTCCATGGTACATGATATAACTGTCACCTACCCCTCCATGGTACATGATCTTATAACTGTCACCTACCCCTCCATGGTACATTATATAACTGTCACCTACCTCTCCATGTATATGATATAACTGTCACCTACCCCTCCATGGTACATGATCTTATGACTGTCACCTACCCCTCCATGGTACATGATATAACTGTCACCTACCCCTCCATGATACATGATATAACTGTCACCTACCCCTTCATGGTACATGGTATAACTATCACCTACCCCTCCATGGTACATGATATAACTGTCACCTACCCCTCCATGGTACATGATATAACTATCACCTACCCCTCCATGGTACATTATATAAATGTCACCTACCCCTCCATGGTACATGATATATATCTGTCACCTACCCCTCCATGGTACATGATCTTATAACTGTCACCTACTACTCCATGGTACATGATATAACTGTCACCTTCCCCTCCATGGTACAAGATATAACTGTCACCTACCCCTTCATGGTACATGATATAACTGTCACCTACCCTTCCATGGTACATGATATAACTGTCACCTACCCCTCCATGACACATGATATAACTGTCACCTACCCCTTCATGGTACATAGTATAACTGTCACCTACCCCTCCATGGTACATGATCTTATAACTGTCACCTACCCCTCCATGGTACATGATATAACTGTCACCTACCCCTTCATGGTACATGGTATAACTATCACCTACCCCTCCATGGTACATGATATAACTGTCACCTACCCCTCCATGGTACATGATATAACTGTCACCTACCTCTCCATGGTACATGATATAACTATCACCTACCCCTCCATGGTACATGATCTTAAAACTGTCACCTACCCCTCCATGGTACATGATATAACTGTCACCTACCCCTTCATGGTAGAAGATATAACTGTCACCTACTCCTCAGGGTACATGATATAACTGTCACCTACCCCTCCATGGTACATGATCTTATAACTGTCACCTACCCCTCCATGGTACATGATATAACTGTCACCTACCTCTCCATGGAACATGATCTTATAACTGTCACCTACCCCTTCATGGTACATGATATAACTGTCACTTACCTCTCCATGGTACATGATATAACTGTCACCTACCCCTCCATGGTACATGATATAACTGTCACCTACCCCTCCATGGTACATGATCTTATAACTGTCACCTACCCCTCCATGGTACATTATATAACTGTCACCTACCTCTCCATGTATATGATATAACTGTCACCTACCCCTCCATGGTACATGATCTTATGACTGTCACCTACCCCTCCATGGTACATGATATAACTGTCACCTACCCCTCCATGATACATGATATAACTGTCACCTACCCCTTCATGGTACATGGTATAACTATCACCTACCCCTCCATGGTACATGATATAACTGTCACCTACCCCTCCATGGTACATGATATAACTATCACCTACCCCTCCATGGTACATGATATAAATGTCACCTACCCCTCCATGGTACATGATATATATCTGTCACCTACCCCTCCATGGTACATGATCTTATAACTGTCACCTACTACTCCATGGTACATGATATAACTGTCACCTTCCCCTCCATGGTACATGATATAACTGTCACCTACCGCTCCATGGTACATGATATAACTGTCACCTACCCCTCCATGGTACATGATATAACTGTCACCTACCCCTCCATGGTGCATGATATAACTATCACCTACCCCTCCATGGTACATGATATAACTATCACCTACCCGTCCATGGTACATGATCTTATAACTGTCACCTACCCCTCCATGGTACATGATCTTATAACTGTCACCTACCCCTGCATAGTACATGATATAACTGTCACCTACCCCTCTATGGTACATGATCTTGTAATTGTCACCTACCCCTCCATGGTACATGATATAACTGTCACCTACCCCTTCATGGTACATGATATAACTGTCATCTACCCCTCCATGGTACATGATATAACTGTCACCTACCCCTCCATGGTACATGATATAACTGTCACCTACCCTTCCATGGTACATGATATAAAAGTTACCTACCCCTCCATGATACATGATATAACTGTCACCTACCCCTTCATGGTACATGATATAACTATCACCTACCCCTTCATGGTACATGATATAACTGTCACCTACCCCTCCATGGTACATGATATAACTGTCACCTACCTCTCCATGGTACATGATATAACTATCACCTACCTCTCCATGGTACATGATATAACTGTCACCTACCCCTCCATGGTACATGACCTTATAACTGTCACCTACCCCTCCATGGTACATGATATAACTGTCACCAACCCCTCCATGGTACATGATATAACTGTCACCTACCTTTCCATGGTACATGATATAACTGTCACCTACCTCTCCATGGTACATGATCTTATAACTGTCACCTACCCCTCCATGGTACATGATATAACTGTCACCTACCCCTCCATGTACATGATATAACTGTCACCTACCGCTCCATGGTACATAATATAACTGTGACCTACCCCTCCATGGTACATGATATAACTGTCACCTACCCCTCCATGGTGCATGATATAACTATCACCTACCCCTCCATGGTACATGATATAACTGTCACCTACCCGTCCATGGTACATGATCTTATAACTGTCACCTACCCCTCCATGGTACATGATCTTATAACTGTCACCTACCCCTCCATAGTACATGATATAACTGTCACCTACCCCTCTATGGTACATGATCTTATAATTGTCACCTACCCCTCCATGGTACATGATATAACTGTCACCTACCCCTTCATGGTACATGATATAACTGTCACCTACCCCTCCATGGTACATGATATAACTGTCACCTACCCCTCCATGGTACATGATATAACTGTCACCTACCCTTCCATGGTACATGATATAAAAGTCACCTACCCCTTCATGATACATGATATAACTGTCACCTACCCCTCCATTGTACATGATATAACTGTCACCTACCCCTCCGTGGTACATAATATAACTGACACCTACCCCTCCATGGTACATGATATAACTGTCACCTACCCCTTCATGGTACATGATATAACTATCACCTACCTCTCCATGGTACATAATATAACTGTCACCTACCCCTCCATGGTACATGATATAACTGTCACCTACCTCTCTATGGTACATGATCTTATAACTGTCACCTACCCCTACATGGTACATGATATATCTGTCACCTACCTCTCCATGATACATGATATAACTGTCACCTACCCCTCCATGTACATGATATAACTGTCACCTACCCCTCCATGGTACATGATATAACTATCACCTACCCCTCCATGATACATGATATAACTGTCACCTACCCCTCCATGGTACATGATATAACTGTCACCTACCTCTCCGTGATACATGATATAACTGTCACCTACCCCTCCATGTACATGATATAACTGTCACCTACCTCTCCATGGTACATGATATAACTGTCACCTACCCCTCTATGGTACATGATCTTATAACTGTCACCTACCCCTCCAAGGTACATGATATAACTGTCACCTACCCCTTTATGGTACATGATATAACTGTCACCTACCCCTCCATTGTACATGATATAACTGTCACCTACCCCTTCATGGTTCATGATATAACTGTCACCTACCCTTCCATGGTACATGATATAACTGTCACCTACCCTTTCATGGTACATGATATAACTATCACCTACCCCTTCATGGTACATGATATAACTGTCACCTACCCCTCCATGGTACATGATCTTATAACTGTCACCTACCCCTTCATATACATGATATAACTGTCACCTACCCCTCCATGGTACATGATATAACTGTCACCTACCTCTCCATGGTACATGATATAACTATCACCTACCTCTCCATGGTACATGATATAACTGTCACCTACCCCTCCATGGTACATGACCTTATAACTGTCACCTACCCCTCCATGGTACATGATATAACTGTCACCTACCCCTCCATGGTACATTATATAACTGTCACCTACCTTTCCATGGTACATGATATAACTGTCACCTACCTCTCCATGGTACATGATCTTATAACTGTCACCTACCCCTCCATGGTACATGATATACCTGTCACCTACCCCTCCATGTACATGATATAACTGTCACCTACCGCTCCATGGTACATGATATAACTGTCACCTACCCCTCCATGGTACATGATATAACTGTCACCTACCCCTCCATGGTGCATGATATAACTATCACCTACCCCTCCATGGTACATGATATAACTGTCACCTACCCGTCCATTGTACATGATGTTATAACTGTCACCTACCCCTCCATGGTACATGATCTTATAACTGTCACCTACCCCTCCATAGTACATGATTTAACTGTCACCTACCCCTCCATGGTGCATGATATAACTATCACCTACCCCTCCATGGTACATGATATAACTGTCACCTACCCCTCCATGGTACATGATATAACTGTCACCTACCCCTCCAGGGTACATGATCTTATAACTGTCACCTACCCCTCCATGGTACATGATATAACTGTCACCTACCTCTCCATGGTACATGATATAACTATCACCTACCCCTCCATGGTACATGATCTTAAAACTGTCACCTACCCCTCCATGGTACATGATATAACTGTCACCTACCCCTTCATGGTAGAAGATATAACTGTCACCTACTCCTCAGGGTACATGATATAACTGTCACCTACCCCTCCATGGTACATGATCTTATAACTGTCACCTACCCCTCCATGGTACATGATATAACTGTCACCTACCTCTCCATGGAACATGATCTTATAACTGTCACCTACCCCTTCATGGTACATGATATAACTGTCACTTACCTCTCCATGGTACATGATATAACTGTCACCTACCCCTCCATGGTACATGATATAACTGTCACCTACCCCTCCATGGTACATGATCTTATAACTGTCACCTACCCCTCCATGGTACATTATATAACTGTCACCTACCTCTCCATGTATATGATATAACTGTCACCTACCCCTCCATGGTACATGATCTTATGACTGTCACCTACCCCTCCATGGTACATGATATAACTGTCACCTACCCCTCCATGATACATGATATAACTGTCACCTACCCCTTCATGGTACATGGTATAACTATCACCTACCCCTCCATGGTACATGATATAACTGTCACCTACCCCTCCATGGTACATGATATAACTATCACCTACCCCTCCATGGTACATTATATAAATGTCACCTACCCCTCCATGGTACATGATATATATCTGTCACCTACCCCTCCATGGTACATGATCTTATAACTGTCACCTACTACTCCATGGTACATGATATAACTGTCACCTTCCCCTCCATGGTACAAGATATAACTGTCACCTACCCCTTCATGGTACATGATATAACTGTCACCTACCCTTCCATGGTACATGATATAACTGTCACCTACCCCTCCATGACACATGATATAACTGTCACCTACCCCTTCATGGTACATAGTATAACTGTCACCTACCCCTCCATGGTACATGATCTTATAACTGTCACCTACCCCTCCATGGTACATGATATAACTGTCACCTACCCCTTCATGGTACATGGTATAACTATCACCTACCCCTCCATGGTACATGATATAACTGTCACCTACCCCTCCATGGTACATGATATAACTGTCACCTACCTCTCCATGGTACATGATATAACTATCACCTACCCCTCCATGGTACATGATCTTAAAACTGTCACCTACCCCTCCATGGTACATGATATAACTGTCACCTACCCCTTCATGGTAGAAGATATAACTGTCACCTACTCCTCAGGGTACATGATATAACTGTCACCTACCCCTCCATGGTACATGATCTTATAACTGTCACCTACCCCTCCATGGTACATGATATAACTGTCACCTACCTCTCCATGGAACATGATCTTATAACTGTCACCTACCCCTTCATGGTACATGATATAACTGTCACTTACCTCTCCATGGTACATGATATAACTGTCACCTACCCCTCCATGGTACATGATATAACTGTCACCTACCCCTCCATGGTACATGATCTTATAACTGTCACCTACCCCTCCATGGTACATTATATAACTGTCACCTACCTCTCCATGTATATGATATAACTGTCACCTACCCCTCCATGGTACATGATCTTATGACTGTCACCTACCCCTCCATGGTACATGATATAACTGTCACCTACCCCTCCGTGATACATGATATAACTGTCACCTACCCCTTCATGGTACATGGTATAACTATCACCTACCCCTCCATGGTACATGATATAACTGTCACCTACCCCTCCATGGTACATGATATAACTATCACCTACCCCTCCATGGTACATGATATAAATGTCACCTACCCCTCCATGGTACATGATATATATCTGTCACCTACCCCTCCATGGTACATGATCTTATAACTGTCACCTACTACTCCATGGTACATGATATAACTGTCACCTTCCCCTCCATGGTACAAGATATAACTGTCACCTACCCCTTCATGGTACATGATATAACTGTCACCTACCCTTCCATGGTACATGATATAACTGTCACCTACCCCTCCATGACACATGATATAACTGTCACCTACCCCTTCATGGTACATAGTATAACTGTCACCTACCCCTCCATGGTACATGATCTTATAACTGTCACCTACCCCTCCATGGTACATGATATAACTGTCACCTACCCCTTCATGGTACATGGTATAACTATCACCTACCCCTCCATGGTACATGATATAACTGTCACCTACCCCTCCATGGTACATGATATAACTATCACCTACCCCTCCATGGTACATGATATAAATGTCACCTACCCCTCCATGGTACATGATATATATCTGTCACCTACCCCTCCATGGTACATGATCTTATAACTGTCACCTACCACTCCATGACACATGATATAACTGTCACCTACCCCTTCATGGTACATGGTATAACTGTCACCTACCCCTCCATGGTACATGATCTTATAACTGTCACCTACCCCTCCATGGTACATGATATAACTGTCACCTACCTCTCCATGGTACATGAAATAACTGTCACCTACCCCTCCATGGTGCATGATATAACTGTCACCTACCGCTCCATAGTACATGATATAACTATCACCTACCCCTCCATGGTACATGATATAACTATCACCTACCCCTCCATGGTACATGATATAACTGTCACCTACCCCTCCATGTACATGATATAACTGTCACCTACCCCTCCATGTACATGAAATAACTGTCACCTACCCCTCCATGGTACATGATATAACTGTTACCTACCCCTCCATGGTACATGATATAACTGTCACCTACCCCTCCATAGTACATGATATAACTGTCACCTACCCCTACATGGTACATGATATAACTGTCACCTACCTCTCCATGGTACATGATATAACTGTCACCTACCTCTCCATGTACATGATATAACTGTCACCTACCCCTCCATGGTACATGATCTTATAACTGTCACCTACCCCTCCATGGTACATGATATAACTATCACCTACCCCTCCATGGTACATGATATAACTGACACCTACCCCTTCATGGTACATGATATAACTGTCACCTAGAACTCCATGTACATGATATAACTGTCACCTACCCCTCCATGGTACATGATCTTATAACTGTCACCTACCCCTCCATGGTACATGATATAACTGTCACCTACCCCTCCATGGTACATGATATAACTATCACCTACCCCTCCATGGTACATGACCTTATAACTGTCACCTACCCCTCCATGGTACATTATATAACTGTCACCTACCTCTCCATGGTACATGATATAACTGTCACCTACCCCTCCATGGTACATGATCTTATAACTGTCACCTACCCCTCCATGGTACATGATATAACTGTCACCTACCCCTCCATGTACATGATATAACTGTCACCTACCTCTCCATGGTACATGATATAACTGTCACCTACCCCTCCATGGTGCATGATATCACTATCACCTACCCCTCCATGGTACATGATATAACTGTCACCTACCCCTCCATGGTACATGATCTTATATCTGTCACCTACCCCTTCATGGTACATGATCTTATAACTATCACCTAGCCCTCCATGGTACATGATCTTATAACTGTCACCTACCACTCCATGGTACATGATATAACTGTCACCTACTCCTCCATGGTACATGATCTTATAACTGTCACCTACCCCTCCATGGTACATGATATAACTGTCACCTACCCCTCCATGGTACATGATATAACTGTCACCTACCTCTCCATGGGACATGATATAACTATCACCTACCCCTCCATGGTACATGATCTTATAACTGTCACCTACCCCTCTATGGTACGTGATATAACTGTCACCTACCCCTCCATGGTACATGATATAACTGTCACCTACCTCTCCATGGTACATGCTATAACTGTCACCTACCCCTCCATGGTACATGATATAACTGTCACCTACCCCTCCATGGTACATGATCTTATAACTGTCACCTACCCCTCCATGGTACATGATATAACTGTCACCTACCTCTCCATGGTACATGATATAACTATCACCTACCCCTCCATGGTACATGATCTTATAACTGTCACCTACCCATCCATGGTACATGATATAACTGTCACCTACCCCTTCATGGTACATGATATAACTGTCACCTACCCCTCCAGGGTACATGATATAACTGTCACCTACCCCTCCATGGTATATGATCTTATAACTGTCACCTACCCCTCCATGGTACATGATATAACTGTCACCTACCTCTCCATTTTACATGATCTTATAACTGTCACCTACCCCTCCATGGTACATGATATAACTGTCACCTACCTCTCCATGGTACATTATATAACTGTCACCTACCCCTCCATGGTACATGATATAACTGTCACCTACCCCTCCATGATACATGATCTTATAACTGTCACCTACCCCTCCATGGTACATGATATAACTGTCACCTACCTCTCCATGGTACATGATATAACTGTCACCTACCCCTCTATGGTACATGATATAACTGTCACCTACCCCTCCATGGTACATGATCTTATAACTGTCACCTACCCCTCCATGGTACATTATATAACTGTCACCTACCTCTCCATGTATATGATATAACTGTCACCTACCCCTCCATGGTACATGATATAACTGTCACCTACCCCTCCATGGTACATGATCTTATAACTGTCACCTACCCCTCCATGGTACATTATATAACTGTCACCTACCCCTCCATGGTACATGATATAACTGTCACCTACCCCTCCATGGTACATGATCTTATAACTGTCACCTACCCCTCCATGGTACATGATATAACTGTCACCTACCCCTCCATGTACATGATATAACTGTCACCTACCCCTCCATGGTACATGATCTTATAACTGTCACCTACCCCTCCATGGTACATGATATAACTGTCACCTACCCCTCCATGGTACATGATATAACTATCACCTACCCCTCCATGGTACATTACCTTATAACTGTCACCTACCCCTCTATGGTACATTATATAACTGTCACCTACCCCTCCATGGTACATGATATAACTGTCACCTACTCCTCCATGGTATATGATATAACTGTCACCTACCTCTCCATGGTACATGATCTTATAACTGTCACTTACCCCTCCATGGTACATGATATAACTGTCACCTACCTCTCCATGGTACATGATATAACTGTCACCTACCCCTCCATGGTACATGATCTTATAACTGTCACCTTCTCCTCCATGGTACATGATATAACTGTCACCTACCCCTCCATGGTACATGATATAACTGTCACCTACCTCTCCATGGTACATGATATAACTGTCACCTACCCCTCCATGGTACATGATCTTATAACTGTCACCTACCCCTCCATGGTACATGATATAACTGTCACCTACCTCTCCATGGTACATGAAATAACTGTCACCTACCCCTCCATGGTGCATGATATAACTGTCACCTACCCCTCCATAGTACATGATATAACTATCACCTACCCCTCCATGGTACATGATATAACTATCACCTACCCCTCCATGGTACATGATATAACTGTCACCTACCCCTTCATGTACATGATATAACTGTCACCTACCCCTCCATGGTACATGATCTTATAACTGTCACCTACCTCTCCATGGTACATGATATAACTGTCACCTACCTCTCCATGTATATGATATAACTGTGACCTACCCCTCCATGGTACATGATATAACTGTCACCTACCGCTCCATGGTACATGATATAACTGTCACCTATCCTTCCATGTACATGATATAACTATCACCTACCCCTCCATGTACATGATATAACTGTCATCTACCCCTCCATGGTACGTGATATAGCTGTCACCTACCCCTCCATGTAAATGATTTAACTGTCACCTACCCCTCCATGATACATGATATAACTGTCACCTACCCCTCCATGGTACATGATATAACTGTCACCTACCTCTCCATGGTACATGATCTTATAACTGTCACCTACCCCTCCATGGTACATGATATAACTGTCACCTACCCCTCCATGATACATGATATAACTATCACCTACCCCTTCATGGTACATGATATAACTGTCACCTACCCCTCCATGGTACATAATCTTATAACTGTCACCTACCCCTCCATGGTACATGATCTTATAACTGTCACCTACCCCTCCATGGTACATGATATAACTGTCACCTACCCCTCCATGGTACATGATCTTATAACTGTCACCTACCCCTCCATGGTACATGATCTTATAACTGTCACCTATCTCTCCATGGTACATGATCTTATAACTGTCACCTACCCCTCCATGGTACATGATCTTATAACTGTCACCTACCCCTCCATGGTACATGATCTTATAACTGTCACCTACCCCTCCATGGTACATGATCTTATAACTGTCACCTACCCCTCCATGGTACATGATCTTATAACTGTCACATGTTAAAACAACCCCCCCACACACACACTAAGAGCTGCCATCTTCGCAGTGTTTTTTATTTGTTTTGATTTGCTCCTTTGTAATTTCCATGAGAAATGCACAATTAGCTGCTTTTTCCACTGAAATTCACACCGTTTGTGGATCCCATAAATTCTATGACTTTTCTTTAACACCACAGATTTTCCCACAAGAATTGTTCCTTTTTAGTGATGAGCGAGCACCCCAATGCTCGGGTGTTTGGGTGCTCTGACCGAGCACCCCCGGAGGCTCGAGTGCTCGGCCGAGCACCCGAGCCCCATTGAAGTCAATGGGAGGACTCGAGCATTACACCAGGCACCCCCTGCTCTGATGAGGGGAGGGTGCCTGGTCCATAGGAAAAGGGCAGAAAAAGATGGAAACACCACAGAAATGGTTCAGGGACAGCATAGGGAGGATGTCTGGATGCATCTTGGACTCCAACATCGCTGCTGGGAACGATGTTTCGCCCGTAGTACGCCATTTTTACAGACTGACCGTAAAACACACAAAAAGGAAGATAAAAACGACTTTAGGCGAAAAATTGTTACCAAACAGTATTTGCTGTATATTTACTTTTATATCATCTGCAAATTCTCCCAAAAATTTCCTCGATTTTTCTGAACTGAGGCCATGATTAAGAGGGAAACGTGCGCAGAGGCAAATTCTCCCAAAAATTTCCTTGATTTTTCTGAACTGAGGCCATGATTAAGAGGGAAACGTGCGCTGAGCCGACCATCTAAAACATTATGGGTGAGGGTCTGCTGCGGAGCTGACCATCCTAAACATTATATGCGAAGGCCCGCTAGTGAGCTGACGCTATAAAACATTATATGAGAGGGCCCGCTAGAGAGCTGACCCAATAAAACATTATATGAGAAGGCCCGCTGGTGAGCTGACCTATACAAAAATTGTCAAACAGGGCCCGCTGGTGAGCTGGCCCTATATAAAAATTATATCACAGGGCCCGCTGGTGAGCTGGCCCTATATAAAAATTATATCCCAGGGTATATGGAAGAGAGTCAGCCATATACCCGTTTTTTGGGTGGAAGCGGTGAATGGGAATACAGAGTATTCCCATCATTGTAAATAACATATATAAAGTGAGTTTATGTTCCCCCGGGGCTTTCCTCCAGTGGAGTGGAGAAGTCAGGGGAAATCCAGGCCTTGTTCATTTTTATAAGTGTCAACCTATCAGCATTGTCGGTGGAAAGGCGGATACGCTTATCTGTTATGATGCCACCAGCAGCACTAAATACCCGCTCAGACAGAACGCTGGCGGCAGGGCAGGCCAGCACCTCCAAGGCGTAGAGTGCCAGTTCATACCACGTGTCCAGCTTGGACACCCAGTAGTTGTAAGGCACAGAGGGATCATTGAGGACGCTGACACGGTCTGCTACGTACTCCTTCACCATCTTCCAAAACTTTTCCCTCCTTGTGACACTAGACTGCGCATCAGGGTGAGGGTGCTGGCGGGGTGTCATGAAGGTGTCCCACGCCTTGGAGAGTGTTGCCCTGCCTTTGTCGGAACTGCTGTGTGCTCCCCTTTTCTCCCCTTCTCGGTTGGCCAAGGTAGCACGTACTCTGCCGCCAGCGTTGTCAGATGGAAAATTTTGGAGCAATTTTTCAACAAGAACCTTCTGGTATTGCACCATTTTGCTTGTCCTCTCCACCGGAGGAATGAGAGATGAGAAATTCTCTTTGTAGCGGGGGTCCAGAAGGGTGAACACCCAGTAATCCGTGTTGTCTAAAATGCGTATAACGCGTGGGTCACGGGAAAGGCAGCCTAACATAAAGTCAGCCATGTGTGCCAGAGTACCAACAGTCAAGATTTCGCTGTCCTCACCAGGAGGATGACTCTCAATCTCCTCATCCTCTTCCTCCTCTTCTGCCCACCCACGCTGAAGAGATGGAACTAAAGTTCCATGGCTACCTTCTGTAGCGGAGGCAACCGTGTCTTCCTCCTCCTCCTCCTCCGCCTCCTCCAATTGTCGCTGAGAAGACGAAGTGAGGGTGCTCTGGCTATCACCTTGTGTAAGCTCTTCCTCCCGCATTTCCACCTCTTCCACATGCAAAGCGTCAGTTTTAATTGTGAGCAGCGAGCGTTTCAGTAGACACAGAAGTGGGATGGTTACACTGATAATAGCGTTATCGCCGCTCACCATCTGTGTCGATTCCTCAAAATTGCGTAAAACCTCACAGAGGTCTGACATCCATTCCCACTCCTCACTTCTGATTACAGGAAGTTGAACGGAGAGGCGACGACCGTGTAACAGCTGGTACTCCACTACTGCCCTCTGCTGCTCACAAAGCCGGGCCAACATGTGGAAGGTGGAGTTCCAGCGCGTGCTCACGTCACACAGCAGCCGGTGAGCTGGCAATTGTAAGCGCTGCTGCAGCTTCAACAGGCCGGCTGAAGCTGTAGATGACTTACGGAAATGTGCACACACGCGGCGCACCTTGGTCAAGAGATCATGCACATTGGGGTAGGTTTTTAGAAATCGCTGAACCACTAAATTAAATACATGCGCTAGGCATGGTACGTGTGTGAGCTTGCCGAGCTCCAAAGCCGCCACCAAGTTACGCCCATTATCACACACAACCATGCCTGGTTGCAGGTTGAGTGTCGAGAACCACTGCTCGGTCTGGTGACTAATCCCCTGCAACAGCTCTGAGGCCGTGTGCTGTTTGTCCCCAAGGCAGATCAGCTTCAGCACGGCCTGTTGACGCTTCCCCACTGCAGTGCTACACTGCTTCCAGCTACCGGCTGATGGGGGAGTGGCGCTGCGTGCAGAGAATTCGGAGGTGGAAACGGAGGAGGAGGAGCCAATAACGTAGGTGCTGGCGGAAACCCTGATGGAGGTAGGGCCCGCAATCCTCGGCGTGGGTAGCACCCGTGCCATCCCAGGGTCCGAGTCGCTCCCAGCCTCCACGACATTCACCCAGTGTGCCGTCAGGGAAATGTAGCGTCCCTGACCACAAGCACTTGTCCATGTGTCAGTCGTTAAGTGGACCTTCCCAGTAACTGCGTTGGTCAGGGCACGGGTGATGTTATGGGACACATGGTGGTGTAATGCGGGGATGGCACACCGGGAAAAGTAGTGGCGGCTGGGGACCGCGTACCGAGGGACAGCTGCTGCCATCAGGCTGCGGAAGGACTCAGTCTCCACAAGCCTAAATGGCAGCATTTCGATGGCCAGTAATTTGGAAAGGTGTGAGGTTAGTGCTATGGCCTGTGGGTGGGTGGCTGGGTATTTTCGCTTGCGCTCAAATGCCTGGGGTAACGACATTTGGACGCTGCGCTGGGACAGGGAAGTGGATGTGGTCGCTGATGGTGCTTCAGATGGTACAGGTGCAGGGCGGGAGGTATGCGGGCCTGCGCCTTCGACAGGCGATTGGCCGGCACCGAAAACAGGGGAAGAGGAGGCAGTGGTGTGGCCTGCAGACACAGATGGGCGATCCAGGCGTTCCTCCCACTTACTACGGTGCTTGAATGCCATGTGTCGGATCATGCTGGTGGTGGTGAGGTTTCTAGTGTTCATGCCTCGGCTCATTCTGGTGTGGCACAGGTTGCAAACTACAATTCTTTTGTCGTCCGCACTTTCCTTAAAAAAACGCCATACCGCGGAACACCTACCCCTTGGCAAGGTAGATTTACGCAAGGGGGTGCTCCGTGGAACATTTGCGGGCCGGTTTGGTGCGGTCCGCCTTCTTTCTGTAGCCACACCACTGCCTCTTCCAGCCTGTTGCGGTGATGCAGATGGCTCACCCTCAGGACTGCTGTCATCGCTCGGCTCTACACCTTCCCAGGTGGGGTCAGTCACCTCATCGTCCACCAAGTCCTCCTCCACTTCCTCACTCTGATCATCCTCCTCATGTCTTGATCCCACCACATACTCAGTCATTGACAACTGTATATCATCCTCCTCAACAAGGTCTTGAGACAGTAATAGTGGTTGATTTAATGGCAACTGTGTCTCATCATCATCATCATCATCCACTACTTCCTTTGACCTTAAATGCCGTTCACATCTGTCATCTTCTTGTGATTGGGTACCCTCTAGAGGTTGTGAATCAGGGCACAAGATGTCATGTTCCTCTGCAAGCGTGCTTGGAGAGAGGGTCAAATGAAGGATTGGTGATGAGACGAGCTCCTCACTATATCCCAGTGTGGGATCACTTCTTTGACCAGACCGTCTATGGTGGGAGGAAGGATGATCAGAGTGAGGATTATGTTGACCAGACTCTTGGCTACTGAGAGTGGACTTGGTGGAAGACAGGGTGGTGCTTAACCGACTGGAAGCAGTATCAGCTGACATCCAACCGACCACCTGTTCGCAGTGGTCGGACCTCGAGAGTGATGTCCTGCGATGCCCTGTAAAATGAGACATGAAGCTAGGTATGGTGGATGTCTTTCTTTCTTGTGCTCTGGCACCAGGCACAGTTTCTACGCGTCCTGACCCGCGCCCTGAACTATCAGGATCACGTCCACTTCCCCGTCCCTTTTTACCCGCCTTCTTCATATTACACGGAATATGTGCTGCAAATCTGCAACTGTGCACAGTAAACAGAATGTGCTGCTAAACTGCGGTGACGCACACTGAATGGAATATGTGACTTTGATATTTTACAGTTTGAAGACTTAACAGTATTTCTTCCTATTCTGCAACTGTGCACAGTACACAGAATGTGCTGCTAAACTGCGGTGACGCACACTGAATGGAATATGTGACTTTGATATTTTACAGTTTGAAGACTTAACAGTATTTCTTCCTATTCTGCAACTGTGCACAGTAAACAGAATTTGCTGCTAAACTGCGGTGACGCACACTGAATGGAATATGTGACTTTGATATTTTACAGTTTGAAGACTTAACAGTATTTCTTCCTATTCTGCAACTGTGCACAGTGCACAGAATGTGCTGCTAAACTGCGGTGACGCACACTGAATGGAATATGTGACTTTGATATTTTACAGTTTGAAGACTTAACAGTATTTCTTCCTATTCTGCAACTGTGCACAGTAAACAGAATTTGCTGCTAAACTGCGGTGACGCACACTGAATGGAATATGTGACTTTGATATTTTACAGTTTGAAGACTTAACAGTATTTCTTGCTATTCTGCAACTGTGCACAGTACACAGAATGTGCTGCTAAACTGCGGCGACGCACACTGAATGGAATATGTGACTTTGATATTTTACAGTTTGAAGACTTAACAGTATTTCTTCCTATTCTGCAACTGTGCACAGTAAACAGAATTTGCTGCTAAACTGCGTTGACGCACACTGAATGGAATATGTGACTTTGATATTTTACAGTTTGAAGACTTAACAGTATTTCTTCCTATTCTGCAACTGTGCACAGTACACAGAATGTGCTGCTAAACTGCGGTGACGCACACTGAATGGAATATGTGACTTTGATATTTTACAGTTTGAAGACTTAACAGTATTTCTTCCTATTCTGCAACTGTGCACAGTAAACAGAATTTGCTGCTAAACTGCGGCGACGCACACTGAATGGAATATGTGACTTTGATATTTTACAGTTTGAAGACTTAACAGTATTTCTTCCTATTCTGCAACTGTGCACAGTACACAGAATGTGCTGCTAAACTGCGGTGACGCACACTGAATGGAATATGTGACTTTGATATTTTACAGTTTGAAGACTTAACAGTATTTCTTCCTATTCTGCAACTGTGCACAGTACACAGAATGTGCTGCTAAACTGCGGTGACGCACACTGAATGGAATATGTGACTTTGATATTTTACAGTTTGAAGACTTAACAGTATTTCTTCCTATTCTGCAACTGTGCACAGTAAACAGAATTTGCTGCTAAACTGCGGTGACGCACACTGAATGGAATATGTGACTTTGATATTTTACAGTTTGAAGACTTAACAGTATTTCTTCCTATTCTGCAACTGTGCACAGTACACAGAATGTGCTGCTAAACTGCGGCGACGCACACTGAATGGAATATGTGACTTTGATATTTTACAGTTTGAAGACTTAACAGTATTTCTTCCTATTCTGCAACTGTGCACAGTAAACAGAATTTGCTGCTAAACTGCGTTGACGCACACTGAATGGAATATGTGACTTTGATATTTTACAGTTTGAAGACTTAACAGTATTTCTTCCTATTCTGCAACTGTGCACAGTACACAGAATGTGCTGCTAAACTGCGGTGACGCACACTGAATGGAATATGTGACTTTGATATTTTACAGTTTGAAGACTTAACAGTATTTCTTCCTATTCTGCAACTGTGCACAGTAAACAGAATTTGCTGCTAAACTGCGGCGACGCACACTGAATGGAATATGTGACTTTGATATTTTACAGTTTGAAGACTTAACAGTATTTCTTCCTATTCTGCAACTGTGCACAGTACACAGAATGTGCTGCTAAACTGCGGTGACGCACACTGAATGGAATATGTGACTTTGATATTTTACAGTTTGAAGACTTAACAGTATTTCTTCCTATTCTGCAACTGTGCACAGTACACAGAATGTGCTGCTAAACTGCGGTGACGCACACTGAATGGAATATGTGACTTTGATATTTTACAGTTTGAAGACTTAACAGAATTTCTTCCTATTCTGCAACTGTGCACAGTACACAGAATTTGCTGCTAAACTGCGGCGACGCACACTGAATGGAATATGTGACTTTGATATTTTACAGTTTGAAGACTTAACAGTATTTCTTCCTATTCTGCAACTGTGCACAGTACACAGAATGTGCTGCTAAACTGCGGCGACGCACACTGAATGGAATATGTGACTTTGATATTTTACAGTTTGAAGACTTAACAGTATTTCTTCCTATTCTGCAACTGTGCACAGTACACAGAATGTGCTGCTAAACTGCGGCGACGCACACTGAATGGAATATGTGACTTTGATATTTTACAGTTTGAAGACTTAACAGTATTTCTTCCTATTCTGCAACTGTGCACAGTACACAGAATGTGCTGCTAAACTGCGGCGACGCACACTGAATGGAATATGTGACTTTGATATTTTACAGTTTGAACACTTAACAGAATGTGCTCTAATCTGCAACTTTGCACACTAAACAGAATGTGCTCTAATCTGCAACTTTGCACACTAAACAGAATGTGCTCTAATCTGCAACTTTGCACACTAAACAGAATATATGATTTTTTTTTTTGTTGTTTTTTTCCCCCCCCACACAAAATAAACTGCTGCCCCCACACACAGTAGTCCTAAAAAGGACTTTTGGGTCTTTTTTTTAACAAATTTGCTTGTCTTCTCCCTACACTGACTTTCCATTCCTATCCTCATCTCTCCCTGGCTAAGACTGAGCCGAACTCGCTGGTCAGGTGCTATACAGCACCCGACCACGGGTTCTGGCCAGCCAATCATGGCTGCTGGCATTACACTGATGTCAGAGCCTCCCTGCACGTTTATTGGCTGCGCAGCAGCCGCGAAACGTGCGGGGAGGAGACCCGAACATGGCGGGCGAGCACATGCGGTACTCGTACGAGTACCGCCATGTGCCGAGCAGAGCGATGCTCGAGCCGATACGAGCATCGGCCGAGCATGCTCGCTCAACACTATTCCTTTTATTATTAATATAATACAGAAAGCTAGAATGGAGCATGTTGTAGATTATACAGGAATGAGAGAGGAAGCAAGTTAGTGAGATAATAAAACAAAAACTCAGTGTAGATCAGTGAAATGCAGGGAATCATGTATAGAGAGCCAATCCAGGTGAATATGCCAAGCTGGTGGTAGAGATCATTCTTTCTTTTTATTGTCACCCACCTCACCCACCTCTCAGTCACAGAGCAAGAAAGCATAGCGACAGCAGCACCTGATTTCTTTGAGGCTGGTTTAATATTATCAAGGTTCCCCTGTCCCTCTCCTTTCCCTCAAGTCAGCGTTCTAGCTGACAGCAGGGCAATCCTGTCGTACGACCATCAGGGGGCTCTGCAACAGAGCCGAGATCGAATTAATAAAAAAGAAATCCTTCACTGAAACGGTCTTCTACGTGTGCTTGGTTTGCAAGTGGGTTACAGAATCTCCCTAGAAAATGTTTTAGTTCTTGTAATAAGACATTTATAAGAATGATCTCTAATATCCAGGGCCCGAATGTCTGAAATTCGTTGAAAAGAAATTAAGCAAAGTAACGTCTTGAGTTTGGTAGAAAGTGGTTTCAATGATAGCGATTGGTTATCAGGCCAAGACTCCAGAAAACATAGGACAAAGTTGACTTCCCACAGAACAGAATATCTAGAACTAGGTCTGGACAATGTTATGCCTCGCATTAGCATGCACACTGAGGGATGTTGGCAGACTGGCCAGTTATGAACCAGATTATGACCTGCTGAAATGGCCGATCTATAGCAGCTGATGGTTCTATAGGCCTTCCCTAGATTTATCACATGCTCCTATATATCTCATAAAATTTCCCGGTTTAAATCATTTGTTACTGGTGAAACTTTTAAAATTAAATCTTTTTTAAACTGCAAATCTTCTTATATAGTGTATCTCTTAGACGGCGTGTGTGGTCTCCAGTATACAGGACGGACCACAAGGACATTGCATGAGCGTTTTGGCCAACACCATCGGAATGTAGAAGGAGGGTTTTTGGACCATAGCGTTTCACGTCATTGTACCTTAGTACATAATAAAGATCCGACATGTTTGAGAGTTACCCCTATTGAACATATTAATCGCCATAAAGGAATTACATTATTGAATCATTGTGAATCTTACTGGATGTTTATTATACGATCTATGGTGCCCAGTGGGATACTGTCACAACCCGTTGGACTCCTCCTTCCCAAAGGTGTTCTTTCTCCTAATTACTATAGTCCTTCACCTGTCTGTGGTCTACTTATATCCGGGACTTTTCTCCTTGTATGGTCAGTGCTCAGCGTCCTTGTGTCCTGTGTACCTGCTTACCTGATATCCTGATCTCTGATTCCCGTTGTGAGCTCCGCTTGTATCTCATTCATCCAACTTTCTGGTTTCCTTATCCTGGCTTTGTTCCCAACTAGTCTCCACTCCAGTTCCTGTTTGCCACATAATGTATCGAATCCGGCTTGTCCACAACTCTCCACTTGTCTAC
Organism: Rhinophrynus dorsalis; assembly: GCA_037306005.1. Taxonomy (NCBI): domain Eukaryota; kingdom Metazoa; phylum Chordata; class Amphibia; order Anura; family Rhinophrynidae; genus Rhinophrynus; species Rhinophrynus dorsalis. Next base: position 494,251,794 of record CM074723.1, on the reverse strand, counting down.
GTTCCCAAGGCTTATACTGTTTCATTTGCTTGACTCCTTTTGTACCGAATCAGGCTTGTCTACGACCCTCCGCTTGTCTTTGACCCCAAGGTCCCGTCTGCTTCATTTGCTTTGTGTACCGAACACGGCTTGTCAACAACTCCCCGTATGTCTACGACCCTTTGGGTGGACTCCAGCATTACTCAACAACTTGTAGTTGACTCCTGTTCTACCTCGACTCTCCTGTTGTCTTTGACTCGCAGTCGACCAATTTCTGTCTGACGACTACTGCCTCACTTAAAGACATTTGCTTATCCTCGACTGTTGACCTTTTGAAGTCGGGTTCTGACCCTGTGTCGGAGATCAAGCCTTCCTTGCCTGGCTGAGAAATAGTGACAGTATCCAAGGGCCAGACTATGGAACCCGCAGAGGTCGGACAAAAACTCAACACCTGTGAGGCCAGGTTTGAGGGCCTAGATCATCGTATGGATCAGTTTGCCCAAGCTTTGCAAACTTTGTTAGTATGTACAGATCCTGCTCAAATTTCTGCTGCTACAACTTCTTCTCCTGCTCAACTGCAGACCAGCACTCCTATGCCTACTATGAGACTGCCACCTCCCCCCCCCCCCCCCGTTATGGAGGTGATCCTGCTGGGGGTTGTGGCTTTCTAAATCAGTGCTCCATACACTTTGAAATTACTCCACATTTATTTCCTTCTGAAAGATCTAAAGTAGGATATGTTATATCTCTTCTCACCGATCATGCTCTTGCCTGGGCCTCCCCTCTATGGGAGAGGGGCACCCCCCTGACTGCGCGTCGCCTTCACCAAGTCTTTGATCTTCCAGGCAGAGCTGGGGATGCTTGCTCCTCACTATTCACAATCAGACAAGGTTCACGTTCCCTAATGGACTATGCTATAGAGTTTTGCACCTATGCTGCAGAGATATATTGGAACGATGAGGCCTTGGTCTCTGCCTTTAATAATGGACTGTCTGACCGGTTGAAAGATGAGCTTGCTGCTAAAGATCTACCCATGGATTTGGAAGAGCTTATCCGTTTCGTTACCCATATTGATGTCAGGCTCAGGGAGAGGCAACTCCAATGGGACCGCATCAGGAAACCGGTTGTCAGACTGGTCCCCAAGTTCACCACTCCTGAGCCTCCGGTCATTCCCCCACCAGAGGAGCCCATGCAAATAGGGTCCATGGGGTTGAGCAAAGGAGGAGAGACAACACAGAAGGAGGAAGAATCTGTTCATGTACTGTGGAGGATCTGACCATTATGCCCATGACTGTCCTAAAAAGGGAAACGCTCCCACCTAGAAGGGTTCAGGGGCCCTGCACTAGGTGTAGTCTCTTGTACCCCTGAAGTTAAGGACAATTGTCTATTAGTTCCTGTGCAACTATCCTGCCAGAATCTACAGGAATCTACTTTTGAACTCATAGACTCTGGGGCTGCTGGTTCATTTATAGATGAGACTTTTTGTATGAACAATGGGATATCTTGCCTTGCCAAGTCACAGCCATTATTGCTAGATGCTATTGATGGGAGAACGCTTCACCCATCACTAAGGAAACTTCTCCATTACGTCTTCAAGTGGGAGATTTACACTCTGTGACCTTAAACCTTCATCTGATCACCTCTCCTTCCTGTCCAGTTATTTTGGGATACTTCTGGCTCTCCTTACATAATCCCCATATTGACTGGGAGACTGGACAGATCGCTTCCTGGGGCTCTTTCTGTTCTTCGCACTGCCTTAAAGCCACAGAACCTGTACAAATTCAGTCTGCGCTGTGCTCCACTCCAGAAATTCCAGTACAATATCAGCAGTTTTCTGATGTGTTCAGTAAAAGGGAGTCTGAGAAACTACCCCCTCACAGTGCTCTGGGACCATTTCTCCACGAGGCAGAGTTTATCCTCTCTTTGCCTGAATCAGAAGCCATGGAGGAATATATTAAAGAGAGTCTAAGGAAAGGATTTATCCAACGCTCTACTTCCCCGGCTGGAGCGGGCTTCTTTTTCATTAAAAAGAAAAAGGGAGACTTGCACCCTTGCATTGACTACAGGGGACTCAATAAGATCACTGTTAAAAATTTGTACCCTTTACCTTTTGTATCAGAACTGTCTGACCGACTCAAAGGTTCCAAAATCTTCACAAATCTAGACTTAAGGGGAGCCTACAACCTCATCAGGATTCATCAGGGAGATGAATGGAAGACAGCATTTAATACCCGTTCAGGACACTATGAGTATAGAGTCATGCCCTTTGGACTCTGCAATGCTCCTGCCGTCTTCCAGGAATTCATAAACAAGTGTCTCAGAGACTTCCTGCACCAATTTGTTATCGTGTACTTGGATGATATATTGATTCATTCTCCTGATCTCCCCACTCATCATACCCAAGCAAGTATTATTCCGTCTCCATAAGAACCACTTATTCGCCAAGTTGGAGAAATGTATCTTTGAGGTGGATAAGCTACCCTTTCTATGATACATCATCAGCTCCACTGGTTTCGAGATGGATCCCTCCAAACTGGATTCCATACTCAAATGGCCACAACCCTCTGGACTCAAGCCCCTTCAGAGATTCCTGGGGTTTGCAAATTATTATCGTAAAGTCATCAGAGACTATTCCACTATTGCTGCTCCTCTCACTGCTCTTACTAAGAAAAATGCAGACTCTGTTAATTGACCTCCAGAGGCTATCATGGTCTTCAATGTATTAAAACAAAAATTTTCCACGACTAATTTCTGTCTGCCGACTACTGCCTCACTTAAAGTCATTAGCTTATCCTCGACTGTTGACCTTCTGCAGTACGGTTCTGACCCTGTGTCGGAGATCGGGCCTTCCTTGCCTGGCAGAGAGATAGCGACAGCTGAATGAGAGCACTGAGAATATATACTAAAAATATTCACTATTGGTGAGTTGTTTTTTATCGTAATGAATTTATGGTTCCGATATTGCTAAGTTATCACATATAAATTAGATATTTATATATATACATATATATTACTTTTTTCAGTTCTCGTTTTGGTCATTTGAGCATTTTTATTTTTTTGTCTAGATATTCCTTATGATGGGTACATGTTGCCTCCATTATTATTATTCTTTATTTCGTTTGGTTTTGGTAACATTTTTGATTTTATTTTTTTTTATCTTAATTATCTATTATTATTTATATTTATTTTATTTATTATTTTTAGTTTCGTTTTTATTTTCATTCAGTTTATTTAGTATTTAGTTCAATTATTTTTAGTTTATTGTTTATTATTGATTATTTATTTTTCTATAAATATTTTCCTGTGTATGCATATTTTTGTTTTGGCTTACAGTTGTCCTTGTCTATTGTTCTTTATGGTGCATAATAAGCTCCTCCTTGTAGTGGAACCCTCTACTTGAATGTGTCTGAGGGAAGGAACTTGCCCCTTTCCCTTTATATCACGGTCTCCTTGTGATGGTTTGCATCCCTTCCGGATGTTTTGCGTTTCAACATTTGGAACGCTAGCTTACTGTATAACTATTACAGGTCATATGATATCTTTCTCGTGAGATCTCATTGTCTGTCACATGACAGCTCCTGGTTTTCGCGGGGATTGTGCTTCACATCCTGGAAGAGTATCCAGAATACATGGACATTTAAGGGATCATTGATTTGGGGGTGATTACTTTCTTTGCCTCGGTGTACTATATATGTTTTTATAGGATATTTGCCTGTGATATCTAAAAAAGGGGTGAAATCCCCGAAACGTGTCATATATCAGGCTGTAATGGCTTATCACATGTATTGATGATTTTTCACTTGGGCATTATTCAAGAATTTTTATCTTTATCTGTATTTTAATAAATTTGATATAATTATCAGAGGATCCACTGTTTTTCCTGCTTTTAGAGAAGTGACTGAAATGGGGCAATCTTCATTTTAAATTGTCTGGTTGTTCTCACAACCAGCATCCCTGTACTAAATTTGAAAGCATCTTTTTGCTACCAGTCAGATCGTTATAGCAGATAGCCATAGAGACACTTGTTGGTGGTTTGCGCTCTTCCTGTTCATTCTTTCCTAGTTGAAAGCAGGAAGAAATGACATTTATGAATTTGTTTAGATTGGCAGAAACAAGAACCTAACCCCGTTCCATGCACCAACGTGACCAGATGGTTCAGCATAATTTGTAACAAGCCCAAGTTCTCGGGACCCAGGCCTCTGACATACTGGACTGAGTTGGTTCTGAAAGTTGTTCGAGGCACCAGAGACCGCTGAAATCAACCACATCAAGAGATGTAACTGATTGTTTAACAACATTTCGTTGCGAAACCCCCAAAGGATCCATTAACAGATGAGGGAATGGAGTCAGACACCGTGAAATGTCTATTAACAATTTGAGAAGTGGAGGGAACTAGGGATGGGCGAAAAATTTTGCCTCAAACTGAAATCAGCGAATAATGGCACTTCCTGCTTTGCAAATAATTTCCAGCAAAAAGTGCAGATTTTCTGATTTTTTGTCTTAGCTCATTCCATTGAAATCAATATGAACATTGAATTTACACACAAAACAAAACAATTATTATTTTATTTCTCAAAGGCACAGTATAAAAGGGGCATGAGGGTGCCTGTGTTGGCAGGGTGTGGAGAAAGAATCAGTTGCACAGGGAATTATTTTTTTGGTGGGGTTTACTGGGATTGGGGGACAGTTCATAAAAAAATAAATCCTAAATACAAATAAGATACCCCATAAGATATGGTATAAAAGGGGTCTGAGGAGGGTGCCTGTGTTGGTGAATGAATGAACCAGTTGAACAAGGAATTTGTTTTGGGGGGATTCTTGACTGGTATTTGGGGGGCAGTTAATAAACAATAAATAAAATAAGAAATGTGTATTTAAAGTGATAGAGACTGGAACCCCCTGACATAAGCTGTCACTGGGGTGGACTGATACTTGACTTGATAGAGTATTTTGTAGAGGATGATTTGTTAGATTTGTTGTTAGAAGCCCAAGTCCTGAGCAAACATTGATTAGTAGGACTTTGACTTATTAAAAACAACCCCCCCCAATTTTTTTTTGTAGGACTATGTTTTTATTTATTTATTTATTTTAGAGCACAAGCCCTGAGAAAAAAATATGCCCTACTGGCCTAGTGCCAGCAGGTGATGTCCTCTTGGCCAGTGGCCATTGTCAAATGTCCTGATGTAGATGCGGAATTTGCAACTGATGTTCTTGCTGATGCTGCTGAGTTGTTTAAGCAGCAGGATGATTAGGCATCTGAAAGGGAATGGGATCAACAACAGCAGTAACATGGGTGATGGATGATGAAGGTTCCACTTGCCGCCCACGGCTAGCTCCAGTGATGCATCTGAGGCAGTAGCAGCGCAATAAGTAACCTCCAGTCTATATGGAGAAAAGAAGAAGATGTACAATAATTCTTCTCCACATGCCCCTCCTCCAAAATCATGGGTGTATTGTTATTAGAATAGAAATGTGTCCCTGGAGAGCAGGATCTGATCTGTGCTCCTGCTGGGGGTGGTGGTATTGAGTTTGCTCCTGCTCTCCCTCAACACCAGTTCTGGCCTCTTCAGGATCATGTTCCACTTGGACACTGTAGTTAAGGGAAGGGTACTCCCAGGTCCAGTGGAATGGTGTGGGCTACCTTGACCTCTAGTCTGGACGCTCTTAAATGCTTCCCCTTCCACTCCCCTAACACTAGTCCCACCGGCTGCTTCAACATTACTTTTACTACAACTATTAACACCAACCACATCAAGTTCAGCCCCAGAGTCTTCCTCCTCACAGTCACAAGTAATATGAAGATTACCCCTCCTTCACTCCTAACACTAACAAGTTGCTGGACCTTATTAGTAGTAGTAGTAAAAGCAGTGGCAGGACTGCTTGGGGATGGCAAGTGTGATTTAGGGTCCCCTGCTGTCACACTTGGCATCATCTTCTCCTTCCCCCCTCCTGGGTATTACAAGACACACTAGCAGCAGCTTCAGCACTGGTTTCAACAGAGGCAGCACATCTAACAACAGGCACAGTATTGGTGGCAGCAGGTTCAGCACTGGCAGCAGGTACAGCACTGGTCTGAACAGAGGCAGCACGTCTGACAGCAGGCACACCACTAGTGGCAGCAGGGGCAGCAATGGTGGAAGCAGAGGCAGCACGTCTACAGCAGGCACAGGCAGCTGACCTGTCCTGCTCTCACTAGTACTACCCTTTTCTCCCTCTCTTCCCATTCTCTTTTCTCCCTCCCTTCCAATTAAATTCCCCAAGATCCCTTGGAGTGAATTAGGGGAACTGGACAGCATTGATTCAGTACTTCTGGTCACTTCCTCCTCAAGACTCAGTGGACACATAAGGGTTCTTTCAGGTCCTGCTTTTATTACTTTTAAACTTTCCCATAGTGATAGGAGTCACTATGAGCCTTTCCTGCCTCAATTTTTACAAAATATCACAAGAGACCACCACAGCACGTCTATCTCACTCTGTAGCTGCTTCTATTGTGTCTGCCTTCAGTGAAAACGTCATGTTTTTATAGCAAAAAAAAGAAAACCACATAAATCATTGGGCGGAAACTTTGTAGCCATTGAAAAAATGGTGAAAAATGTTGGCCAATGGGCGGATAACACAGTGGTTTTCACTGAATTCCTCACAGAAACACAGTGAGAGATTTCGGCCCATCCCTAGTCCCAAAGGTGCAATCAGTACAAGGGATGCTGGTATCCAAAGAGGAGTTCCCCACAGGTTCATTCACTGAACTCCATACAATTTAATATCCATGGTTGGGGACAGGGAACTAGAGGTTAGAAACCCACCAGTGCCTAGTGTCAAACCACATTCCCATCACCCACCTACTAAGGTAACTTAATCCACATTGTATCAGCTCTGTACCTTAGGTAAGCTATCATGTTGATTGTCATCCATGTCCAATCCTCACAACCTCCACTCAGTAGTGGATTATAGCTGTGTATATAGGATGACTACATCCCACAGGAGGTGATATAATAAATATCCACATGATGTTGGGAAGGGATTATTGAACATGAGTTAAAGGGTCCACTCTTTACTTGCACAGTTCAAGACACAACAGAATTTATTGAAAGTCGCATTTAAAAAACCTGTGATGGATAGACTGGTTCACCGGACAGTGGATACATTTAAGATTCTATTACTTCCTCTTGTCTGCAGTCTTAAAATTAAATTGTCCAGTTCAGCAAGTCCCATAGCTCTGTTACTATTATTTCTCAAGATCCTATTCATTTGTAAATAATGTAACGTCCTTTTAGTATGAGATGGATGACAACTACTCCTAAGTAGTATGGTGTTTCTGTTTGTGTTCTTCTTTTAGTGGTAACAAAATGTTGTGCAGCATGGAATACCGTAATGTCCAAAAAATGTACCTTCTCCATATATACTTGAGATAAACCTTATAGGAGAGTCCACCTGATTCATTTGGTCCAAAAAGCATTGAAAGATAGCATTTCCCCTGACCAGATAAAAACAGGTCATCTATAAATCATCTCTAGTACCACAGAAGCCTTTCCTTATAAGGGTCTAATATGTACTTAGTTTAAAATAAACATGTTTGTATACAATGGGGCTATATTTGAGCTAATTGCAGTCCCTGGCACTTGTAAATAATATGCTCTTTAAAACTTAAAATAATTATAGCCCAGACATAAACCCAGTAGGGCCAAAGAATTCAGTAGGTGGTCTTTTCACATCAGGGAGTCTGATCAATGATTGCCTCACCACCTCCATGTCCTCCATCATTGGAATCACCGTATATAGAGACTTAACACCCAAAGTGGCTAATAGATACTGCTCAGGGATACTCCCTAATTGCTGTAGTTTAAGAATGAAATCTGCTGAGTCTCTAATATACAATAGTTCCAAAGTAAATTTGGTTGAAATAAGTCCATCAAGTTCAACCTTCACCACAGTATAACCAAGAAAATGAGAATTATATAATCCCTTCTGACTCTTAGGACTCGATTCAATATGTCCCGTTAAAACTGCCGGAAGGGCCAAAATGGATGCTGACTGGTACACACACTGTGTCATCATAAATATTCAATTTCTCTGCCAGAAGAAACCACAACAAATGTTAGGTCAAAGAACTGACTTTTGGCACAATGTCTAACGTGTGTTTTTTGATTCCAAAACCCATGCCAAATAGTGTAAGAAATGGGAACATCAAAGGAAAATTGCTAATGCTCGGGTCTTGGAACAGTGTCAAACACTGACTGTGAACTAAAACATAGTCACCCTCCCAAACATTAACCCTACACTATCCCTAACAGTAAAGATAAACAACACTAGCCCTAATACTATCCTAACTGTATAACACTGTCATCCACTGTCATTCTTATGTAATCTTCTATCTTCCATCTTCTTCTTTCTCTTCATCTTCTTATCTTCTGTCTCCTAATCCTCTTTGTTCCAAATATGTCACTGAAAAGAAAAAAAAGGTTGAAATTAAAGATGAGCCAAAAAATGATGCCAAAAAATATGCAGGCATTAACCCTTTGAATGCCAGAGGGGTATGCAATGCATTGCACAGAAATGCATTGTGTACCCCTCTGTCATTCCAAGAGTTAAACGTATGCTGCCAATCCAAGTATGAACAGTACACTGGCATTCCAACTTTAAAAGAACGTCCTTGCAAAATGTAGGTATACCACTGCTTTACCATTGTCTAGGTTGCTGCTTACTTCTTTATAGAAGCTCAAAATATTTATTTGGTGTGATCTCATAAAACCATGTTGGTTCCTTCTAACAATCTTATTTTCCATAGTGTAATCCTGAATGTAATCCCTTACTATCACTTCTAGCACCTCTAGCACAGAAGTCAAACTCACAGGTCTATAATTCCCAGGTCCTGTTTTAGTACCTTCATAAATAAAGGCACTACGTTGGCTTTACACCAGTTTTGTGGCACTGAACTTGTGGTGAGGGAGTCTTTAAAGAGTAAAAAGAGTGGTCTTGTTAACCCTGCACTGATATCCTATAGAACTATTGGATTTATACCTTCAGGATCAGGTTCTTTATCAGCCTTACTTTTATTCAGTCTTCCCTTTACCTCTTCTGTTAATGGTATGGCTTTAATTGTTAGGTTCTGAGGCTCTTCTAGAACTTTCTTGTTCCCTGGTATATTCCGATGCAAAGTGTTCAGAACGGTAAAGAGAGGAGGTAATGGGCAGAGGAAGACCAGCTCTGAGTTGACTCAATCAAACAGATTTACAATATCAAGTAAAGATGTTGATGAGGATAGCTTAGAACTGACATTACCAGAAAGGGCAGAAGCCAGGGCAGGTGGTGGTAATCAGGGACTCTATTATTAGAAGGGTAGATAGGGTGAATACCGAATAATATCTTGTCTCCTGGGTGCATACTAACTGCTCAGTGAGCTCCAAGCTCCTTTCCAGGTTTCCAGTATCACACAATGCTGTAATATTCCTTTCCAGATCCAATATCTTAGTTTCTAAAAAGATAATATGCCAACACTTGCTACAATGGTATGCTCCTTGGAACGAGTGTTCAAACATGTGACAAGATGTGCACTGCAGGATATTGTCTATCCTGCTATCACTCATGCCTATATTTTACTGTCTACTAACTCACACTCTTAGATCAAGTATACAAGATTTAAAGTGGACCTATCACCTTGAATTTTCTTTGCATATCTGAAAACTTCATTGAAAACTGCCTATTTGTCATATCAACCACAATTTTATTGCAAGACCGGAGGATTTACATTATGCTTCGTCTCTCTTTACTACTCTCATAGCTGCAAAAGAAACTGTTACAATTCAAATATGTTAACCACACCCCTAATATACTCTCAACCACTCCCCTTTCAGTAACCCCTATAAACTGTTGCTCTAATAAACTATTTTCCTCTTTCTTTGCTGCCCCTGCTGTCATAAGTATATAATTGTCAGTGTTTAAGCATATTTTCATTGAGCCCAAAATAGTTTTCTCTATCTCGTCAGGAGTTTTCCGGACCAGCGAAGCGTGCACATGTTTGATACAGATGTTTCCATTACTTCGTCATTTGTTGAGGGAAAGTGCGATCATCTGTCTGCTCACAAGCAGCGCAATGGCACAAATGCTTAAACTGCATTTTGTGATGATTATTTGACATTGAAGTAATTATTTCATTTCATCTCTTGCATTATTACTATTTTCTTGTGGCAAACGATACAGGAATCTGGGCTCAAACGGGCGGCAGAGTGGCCACTTTAACCATGGGAACACAAAACTCCAGGACTCTGGTTCACTCCAAACATAACACACTTTATTGAATGAATAGCACATCTTTTATACAGTATAATACAATACCACAATGGGGACAGGAGGGGACAGGTATTCTAATATTGGCTTGGCCCAAGAACCAATCAGACACAATAGGCATATCACACAGGGGACGAAAGACCAATGGTAAATGGAGACAAAGGGCCAATGGCAGAGGGTGACAAAAGGGCCAATAGTAGTTAGGGACAAAGGGCCAATGTCAAGTGACCTAACAAACACAATACTGCTAATGTTAATGCAAACAGATCTGATTAATTCTAGACAGAGACAAAGGCTTGATTAGAGGGAATACACATTTAGGGGACTAGGCCAGGGGTTGAAGCACGTACACACTAGTTTGAATATGCGGCTTCACCCCTGGCCAATCATGGTGAGCAGTGAGTCGTTCGTCGACCAATACCGCATCGACTCACTGCCTCCGGTTTCCCACGCTCAAGGCGGCATTGATGCCTCGAACAATGAACCAGGGAACTACCGGCGTCTATTCGGTGATCTGTGTCCCTCGCACATATTACATACGATATTAAACATTCAACATACATGAAACATACGACGTTCAACAGTACATAAAACATAAGTCTTTTAACATAGAGAATGGGTGGCCAGTTTGCATGTTAGAGCCCACAGCTAAGTTCAAACAAGGCCAAAGGGCCATAGTCTTTAGATAAATCGTTCGAGGTCCAGACAAGGGCTCAAGTAACGGGTAGGATCCGTTACAACTCCTATTAGGTTTATTCAGGGAACTATGAAGTGACTGTCATTTGGAGTCAGGAAGGAATGTTTTTACCCACTTGGAGTTTAATTGGAATCTTCAATGGTTTATTTTTTTGCCTTCCTCTGGATCAACAGGGGTGATTTGGCATTGGCTGGACTTGATGGACGCATATCTTTTTTCAGCCGCGTCAGCTATGTTACTGTGTATTAATGATTCCCACAATGTTCAATACATGATAAAACTGGTAAAAGACCCCAGCAAGGGAACTGACAGATTCCTTAGATCTGTCAGGATAACGTATTAGACATGGTTGGTCCGTTAGCCAAGATATTTGAAATCACCAAAGAATCAGTCTCTAACAAGACCCCTTTTGACATGAATATTCTAAGAGGGTGGATTCAAAGAGCCTTTTGTTTTATGGGAACTGCGAATACAGCCCTATCTACTGAGAGGTGCTGGTCTATCCTGCTAAAGGTAGATCCTAAACTGATGGAAATGGCTTCCTCAGAAGCTGTTTCTGAAGCATAAGGAATGCTATTTGGTTATTCCTTTATCCAAGAATTAGATAGATTTGTTACCATTTTCACTGCCCTTGATAAGTCTCAGTCAACCATGAAAAAAGCCTTCTCAGAGAAAATTTTTGGGAAGTCCGGAAAAAGCAGGGGTCATTTTCCCAGCAGTTCAATTCAAGGTCCTTTCAGACGACAATTCAAATTTAATCAAGATCCCTCATTGTATGGAAGAGGAACTTATTTGAGGCCAAGGTTCAAATCCTTTCTTCCCACAAAGAGGAAGAGTTTGGAGGTCTAGACCAGCCAGAGGACAACAACAATCCAGAACATTCTTAGATAAGACAAATTCCTTCTCCCTTTCCTTATCAGGAAAAAGTGGATGGCAGACTAATCCGTTTTCCCCCTTTTAGTCTCAAATCAGCCCAGATCAATGGATTCTACATACGATCAGAGGATATCACATAGGGTTCTTTATTCTTCCCATGGAATCAAAGATTCTTCCAGTTTTCAAGGGAGGAAAGGAAATTGGTGGATTTAGAAATCCAAGAACTAGAGGAAAAAGGGGCCATTGTGTAAAACCAAATTAGCCAGGGAACATTAGCAATATTTTCTTAGTAAAAAAAAAAAAGAGATTTGGGCCTACACCCAGTTATGAATGTAAAAGAACTAAACACACACATAATGTACAGCCATTTCAAGATGGAGGGCATATGCTATCTCAGAGATCTGTTAATGGAAGGTAAAACTGGATGTCATGGATGCTTATATAACAGTTCCCTTGTCTACCCAACATCAATCTTTTCTATAATTTCTACAATAATATGTATCGATGACATGCTCATCATGTCACAAGAGATATCAAAAAGATTGTTACACTTACACATGCCGAATCAATTACTCACCCAATTAGGTTCATCATAAATTGGGATAAATCGGTCTTTCAACCTACACAGTCAATAGAATTTCAATTCACAGACCACATCCCTCCTTTTTGGAAAGAGATTTGAGTACTGTTAAGTAAAGATCTAATTTTACTGAGATCAATACCAATAATTGTACGACTGCTGTATTTCGATTCAAGCCCCTTGTATTGCCAGTCCCTTTAAAGGCTGAAAATCCTTCACCTTCAAGAAGTTGTAGAATATATGGATCTGGTTCCCCTGTCTCTAGAAACAAGGGAAGATGATCATAGCACGTTACATAGTCTTTAAGGGGTTAAACTATATGGAAGCATGAAACAGCAGAGAAATGTTCAGAATGTATAGAATCAGATGCCAGCAATACGGGTTTGGGAGCTTGTTGTGGGGATCTCACCACGGGAGGCAAATGGTTGGATCCAAAAAATATTTACACATTTGCCTAGAATTGTTAGCAGGATCTTTGGCGATCAGAAGACTAACAAAAGATACTTTGGATTGCTGCATCATTCTTAAAATGGACAATGTGTTAGCAGTCCGATACAGCAATCATTTGGAGGTACCAGATCAAAAATCTTGGCCAGTCTGGCTAAAGAATTCTGGCAATTCTGTCTGGGCAGAAATATTTCCATTCAAGCAGAATACCTACCAGGCCTTTCCAATACAATAGCAGATTTGAATTGCAGACATTGACTGGAAACTGCACAACACAATTTTCAAGGAAATCATATCTGGGGTCCTCCAGAAATAGATCTATTTGCATCGAGACTAAGCAAACAGTTGTCAAAATTCTTCATTTGGAGACCTGATCCAGAGTCTTTAGCTATAGATGTGTTTTTCCAGGTATGGCACAAAACACAAATTATGCCTTGCCTCCTTTTGCTAGTTCATCAAGTCAGGAAACAAGTGACTACTATCATGTAGCTCACCCCATTATGGACAGTTCAGCCTTGGTTCCCTCCACTTCTACAACTATCAATAGATTATCCACTTTGTCTCTCCCTGTTTACACATTTGCTAAATTCTCCATCAGGTAATCCTCACAAACTATTAGTAACAAATCAATTACATTTGATGGCTTGGCTGTTTTCAGGGGTCCCTGGTTTATAACAGACTTTCAGAATCAGCTCAGTCTCTTATTTCAGAAGCCTAGGCCCCAGGCACACAAGCATGCTATAGATCATGTTGGTCTATCTGGTCACATTGGTGCGTAGAACATAATCTGCATTCCATTTCTAACAATATAACCAATATTCTGAATTTTCTTTCAGCTTGTTGTCAACAGGAAAAAGTTTATAAAATGATCAATTTCATAAATCTTCTATCTCCAAAAGTCATAGAGATCTAGAAGGTTTACTGACTGACCAACATCCTTTAGTATATAAATTTATGAAAGGGATAAGACCACCTACCTCCAGATATCCCAATTTCTCAAATCCTGGCTTGACAATGACAAACTTTCATTGAAATAACTTTCTGTCAAACTTACTATGTTATTATGACTTATCTCCAAATTGTGTGTCAGAATGTCCAAGCGTTAGATATTAGGAGTAGATCTTTCATTCCTGATAAAGTCAAATTCTACAGTCCCTCTGTCTGTGGGGGTGCCTCAAGGTTCCCTTCTGGGTCAGCTACTTTTCTCACTGTTCACCCTTTCATTGGGTCCTCTTATTAATTCATTTGGCTTCAAGTATCATCTCTATGCTGATGATACCCAAATTTACATGTCCACTCCTGATCTTTCACCTCACGTCCGGTTACAAATTTCAGACTGCCTTTTGGCCATAACCACCTGGGTGACCCACCATCAGCTGAAGATAAACATGTCTAAAACTGAACTTCTCATTTTCCCTCAAAGACCTTGCCCAACACCCAGCTTCACCATTACAGTTGATGGAATTGACATTGATCCAGTCAGCTGTTACATTAGTGGGTTGGGTTAGATGGGTCATGCAGTTGTCAGGTATTGATATCTCCCTTTTTGGACCAAATTCCTCCAGGGTCGCTAGGGGCTCAAAATCTTTTCTGTCGGGATTCTGTCTCAAGGATACACTCAAAGTGGTGGATTGATCCGGATAATTCACCTTTAAATCCTTTTATTTTTAACCTATTTCAAGTGTGTCTAGTAATTTTATTGATCAGCTTTAAACTACCATAATATGAAGCCTCTGGTCTTGCAGGGATTTTCCTAACTTCATGAAGGATAGTCTGGATTCTATTAAAGACACTGAGGTGAATATTATCTCTCCCATGTATACCCACCCTATCACATGCTGACTTTTCAACTACAACAAACAGTACATCCATTAGAGCAAGTTATATGAATAAAGTTCGATTACATCCAGATTATAGGGGTTAATGTGTTTGAATTGTACCTTTTTTTTCTTTTTTTTTTTTTTTTAACTGTATAGTACAGTTTCTTTTGCTGCTATGGGAATAGCAAATAGAGATTAGGCATAATATTTGCTTCTTAAACAAAACCCTGACTTTCCTTCAAGAAGTTAGGAAAATCCAAGAATTCTGGCTGATGTATGGTTTAGGAGATTTTCACACTTATTTCTGGGGAAAGTGAAAGTGAAAATTTCCTGGTACAGCACAGAGCTTCATTAACATATGACACAAGCAAATTGTGAGAGGCTTCTGAGGACAAGCAAACAGCACAATGGCTTGTACCATAGGAAACGCCACAGAAAATGCCTCATTAGTATATGACATATCACTGAAAATGTTAATTAGTATATGAATTGTAATTGGTACAGCATGGGTACTGCAATTAGCATACATTAGCATGTTTTAACAAGCAAGAATATCTCCTTAACTGTACATTTTCTGGTCTTTTGCCTAAAATGTCACATAGGCAGACTTAAAGGGATAGTAATGTCAGAAAAAAGTATTATCTATATGGTAGATACAGTTAAAAGAGAGTAATTGCACTTAATCGTATCTCTCAAGCCATTGTGATTTGAGAGATATAGGAAAATAAAGTTCTCCGCTCCCTCCCCTTTCTGCTTGACGAGCTGTAAAGCTGTGAGAAGCAGATTCTGATTACTGGATCAGATGGCGGCTCTTCAGCAGAGCCGACATAGCGATACCTAAAAATAAATACTTAATCGGAACAGTCTATAACGTATGCCTGGTTTGCAAGTACATGTTGTAGACCATTCCGATGAAGTATTTGTCTTTAGATATCGTTATATCAGCGCTGCTGAAGAGCCACGTCTGGTCAAGCGACCAGAATCTGCTTCTGACAGCTTTACAGCTCGTCAAGCAGAAAGGGGAGGGACCAGAGAACTTTATTTTCCTATATCTCTCAAATCACAATGGCTTGAGAGATACGATTAAGTGCAATTACTCTCTTTTAACTGTATCTACCATATACTTAGTACTTTTTGTTTCTGACATTACTATACCTTTAATGAAGTTTCAAATATGCAAACTTGAACTAAGGTGGCAGTGCCACTTTAAATATGTGGGTCTAGTAAATCTGTTTTTTCCCTGAAACTGCTCAAACAATCTGAAATTAAATTCCTGTCTGAATTTTAAACCTTAATCTTATCAAGTGACTATGGGGGAGATTTATAAAACTGGCGTTAAGGGAAAAAGTGGTAAAAAGGCATTAACAATATGGGTGATCGTTATAAAAGTAGTAAATCCATTTTAAGAGAACCTAACACCATGTAGGACATTTATTGAACAGTGGGAAGTATATAGAATCTATGCCACGAATTCATAAAGATCTGTCACTATTTGCGACAATTTAGCTACAGAATTTTCAGCAAATGTTTAACATCATGTCTGACCTGCTCTTATTTCTGGCATTTCCACCACATTTATAAAAGTTCCTACAAAGCGTTATAAATAACAACACTCCCAATAAGGAATAAGCACTTTTTCTTTATGAACTGTTTCATGGAAATCTATCTGTTGTTCCCGAGCTGTGGCTGGACGGTTGAAAGGCAGGATTGCACATAGTACTTCACTGGAGGTGGGCAAAGAGGTGCTCGGGGAAAGATGAAATTGAGTTCTGAACCTGTCAAAATTGTATATATCTCCAGTTTGTGGGCGTAGAAAATTGCCAATGCACCCTATACCCTTGGCCACACACACATGGGGACCCCACCATGAGAGGTGGGATTGCTGATGAAGGTTAGGAAAAGAGAGACGTGTTTGTTACCAAATATGAGGTGATGCTTACACTGCCAAGCCTTTATGGTGGGAAAGATCAGAGGGTTATGCATGCAATGGGCCAGGATAAAGTCAGTTGGAGCATTCAGAAGTTAGGCCAGGTGAGTGTGTGGGATGAATTTTTGATCTCTAAAGGGATCCATGTAACTTTAGGGCTGATTAATCCAATCTTTAACAATTTGAAGAAGGCAAGCTACAATATACAAGTGCAAGTTCGGTAAGTGGAAACCCCTTTGGATTTTGGATGTTGTAACTTAGCCAGGCCTATTTTTGGCCTTTGACCATTCCAAATAAAGCCCTGAAATTTCCTGTGCAGGAGCCGGATGGCAGTGTTAAGGAGGTGGATCTATAGGATTTGGAGGCTCTATAATAACCTGGGAAACATGACCATTTTTATAAGGTTGATCCATCCTATAAATGAAAGTGGTAGGCACTGAAGTAATTTGGGAAATCAGGGGGGAGATATTGAGTTTATAGAGCATGGTAATATCTCTTGGAAGGTGAAGTCCCAAGAATTTAAGAGATCTCATAGCCCAACTAATTGAGCATCCTAGGTTGGGCAATGGGGGAGGGTGCGACATGAGCCACAAAGCATCCAATTTTGTAAGGTAAAACATAAAGCCTGCTATAGTCCCAAAATACGTGCAGGATACGAGGGTGAGCTGTTTGTGGTTTTCCCAGGAATAACAGAATATCATCTGCAAAGGCCGATAGTTTGATATGGACATCCCCAAAAAAGAAGGTATATTAATGATTAAGTTTGCACAAGAGAGCATGGGAAAGATTAAAGAGCGGGGGAAGATAGAGGAAAACCCTGCCTGGTGCCTTTATAGAGCTCAAAAAGTGGGGAGCTGTATTTATTGATGGTCAGCATCACCTTAAGTGAGGTGTAGATCAAGTCAACATAGGTCCGAAAGACATCCCCAAAGCCCTGAATTCACAAGAGATGGCCTAAGTGAGACCAGATGATTTTGTCACTTGGCATCTAAGTTTATGAGGTTGGTATTGTGGGGGAAACCGGAAGAAGTTTGAATATTAGTGACAGAGCAGTATCCCAAAATGAACCGTGTTTGCTCAGGTGAGATCAGAGAAGGAAGGATATGATTCAACCTGTGGGCCATGATCTTGCTCAAGAGTTTGTATTCAGTGTTCAGGAGGGAGATTGGTCTATAGGATCCAACAAGAGTGGGGTCTTTGCCATGTTTCAGCAATGGCAAGATCAACGATTTTGTTAAAATCTACCCCCTCCGCCTGTGTATGTCAGGAAAGACGAGGGACCATCTGGGTAAAAAATGAGGATGGGAGGTCATTGGGGGCATACACATTACATAGCAAAAAGGTTTATGGTCTAGTTCAAAATGGAGGATGAGCAATCTGCCCTTGGGATTAACAGTTATGTTTCTTAAGGAAAAAGGGAGGTTTATATGCAATAGAATGGCTCAGCTGCATTTATTACTAGAGTATGGTAAATCGACACATTGTCCCACCCAGGATCTGCAGAGCTTTTGGTGTTCAGTAGTGGACATGCAAGTCTCCTGGACAAGAGCCACCTGTGCACGTGGCGCCACAAGTGTGAAAGTACCTGCATGCTTTTGATTGGACTGTGCATGCTCCCAACATTCCACGTGATAAACTGGAAGGAAGGATATGGAGGATGGGCAAAGGCTATGGTGTGAGTAATGGTTACCTGGTAGGAGGTGGTCGGGTACCTCTCCAGCGAGGAGACACCTGAGCAAGAAACAACAGAAGAGGGATAGGAACATCTGATAGTGGATACCACGTCCAATTGGGAGGTGGCCAAGTCAGAAGTCAAGAGCGGGCCGGATGTGAGAGTAGGTTACCTAAAAGCAACAACAGAGATGTTAACATAACAGAAACACGAAGGGGGAAACTGTGAAAGAGTGGAAGAAAAAAGGAGTGTGGACATGCCAAAAAATACACTATCATAAGAACTAAAAAGCTCTGAAGGGTCTGTGGGTGATAAACTTGCGTCATCAGGAATTAATTTAATGAAGTGGTGAGGCTGTGTAAAAGCAGTGGTGACTGGTGGTGTGGAACTGGGAAAAAGGTGTAGGGCTGGGCTTCTAGTGGCGTCATACCTGGAGACGGTCAGTTCTATGGTGGAAGTGAGGGTAGGAACACAGGCTAAACATGACTAGATTTAGTGGGCACTCGGGGTGGGAAGAGGATGCTCCAGTTAAACAACATCTGTGCTGTGAGAATTAAAAACAAACAAAAAAAACCCAGTATATATGCGTACATGATGTTTCTGCCCTTGTCCCCTCTTTCTGATGCATAAGCCCAGAGATAGGTAAAGACAAAGGGTCAACAGCATGAGAACATACCTCCCACACACAGTCAAGATTTGTAGTCCAATGAGGACACCAAAAAGGTGTCCACCAGAGATCCAGGCACTCCATATTCAGAAGACAGCAAATGAAGTGCCCCTAAATACCCCTGCTTCCCTGTCACATGGGCAAAGGGCAAGGGTCCCAGTGATAGTCAGGGAGGGAGACGCCATGCAATAAAATTTGCCTCCATAGCACCACAGGTATAAAGACTGATAGCAGTACAATAGAAGATGTTCATTGGCACCAGTTGAGTGGAGAAAGGCTCCAGGAAAGGGATCAGGGGAGGTTACGGTAGTATTCCCATGTCTCTCTGGGGGAGTCAAGCCACAGCAGTCTGTTGTCTTCCATAATCTTGAGTCAGGAGGAATAGTAAAGCAAATATCACCCCTTTTTCGAAAAACCTCCCACAAACCTCTGTGAACTCCTTACAGAGTGCGAAAACTCTTGCTGAGAAGTCTTGGAAGAGTATCAGGCGGTAGCCTTTGCGCTCCAGTTATTTCTGCATTCGATAAGCTGAGAGGATCCTTTGTTCGTCACCTTAATGCAGCAGTTTGAAGATAATAGGACGGATGCATCTGCCCTCTGATGGGAGGCAAGCACCCAGATGGGGAGCCCTCTCAATGGCCAATGGAGACTCAGCCCCTACTAGCCTGAGCAACAGAAGAAGCTTGCTACATAGGAAATCCCACATTTCCTTACCCCTCAGCCTCTCTGGCAATCCAAGGAGGTAGAGGTTTTTCTTTCTGCTCTGGTTTTCTAGATCATCACTCTTCTCAGACAAGGAGGAGGCCATGCGTTCCAGGGTCTGGATAGTGCAATGGAGGTTGTCCACTGTAGCTTCACAGGCTTCTGTGCACCATTCTTCTATGTTAGGATATCTTTGACAAAAGACTGTATGGAATCAAATTCCTTGTCAATCATAGTGCTTTCGCTGTCACATCTTTGATGGTTGACGTGGAATTTGAGACTGGGTTCCATAGCATCTTGTCAATAATCAGTAGAGTTGTTGGAAGGCACATGGGTGGACTTCTTTTTTGTCCAGGTTCAGATCTTGTGTAGATCCATCATAGCTAAGAAGTGCTCCATAAGAAGGGCAATCTCCAGCAATGTGTATCAGATCAGGTGGAGTAGAAAGGAGGCAGGGATTGTAAGCAAAGGACTGGTGTAATGGTTCCTTAGAGTTAATGTGTATTAGTGGTGCAGTGTCCAAAGACCTAAGGGTGAAGGCTACCTTATGGGGGGGTGCTAAGAAGTAGCCACCTGAATTCTACAAGAGGACAGGGAATGGCATCTTTCATGGTGACATGGTCAGGGCCTGTGAATGATATGGCTGTGGTGGCCCTACAGAAACAATGGATAGACGTCTCCATTGTCAAGATGTTGGCCACCCCGTTATGCCCCTGAATGAGGGCTACTTGCAGATGTAGGGAGAACTGGGCTGTGGATCTTGTAGTGCTGAAGTGCAATGGTCACCTGCAGCTTGATTGATCCTTGCTGATTATAGTCATTCAATGGTGTCAGGCAGAGAAGGAAAAACTCAGTGGTCACCTCCTACACAGCACCAAGCAGCATAAATGCTTTCCTTGAGAGTGAGGTCATAGTACAACCCACCTGTCGAACAGCATGGTGCCCCAAGATATCCTTGGTCATATAGATAGCCATGGAGATGACCAATGTGGCCTACACAGCCTGAGGTGGTGGGGGGTAGCAATCAGGATAGGAAAACAGATTCCCTGGGTGTAACGGGTCTTATCCTTTACTTGGGCTCTTGTCTGGACCTTGAACGTTTTACCTAAAGACTATGGCCCCTTGGCCTCCTTTGACCTCAGATGGGGGGTTTACTATCTTTATGTTCAAATATTTATGTTTTATGTATTGTCAAATATTGTATGTGTTTAATTGCACTTGTCCCTAGGATGTGTATTGTAGACACTCCAGCCATTTGACTCAAGACCTCCTGCTGGGTGTTAATCAAGTCATTGTATTGAGAACTGTCCTGAGACCCCCTGCTGTGTGTGTTAATCCATTCACACCCCTCAGTCTGTGAGTCACCTATTATATAACCTGAAACTCTGTTGCCAGCCTTTTGTATTATATGTTGTGAGTTGATTACCTCTGTGAATGCTCCCATTGTGGCAGCCCTTACCATCTGCTGCTGGCCTTTTGTCTGATGTGTTATGATTTAATCATGTTCCCTATTGTATCAGGTTTCCCCATGTGATCCAATGTACTGTAGTGTATATAAATATCTGTGGTTTGTGACAATAAAGTGAGTTCTGTTTTGGAGTGAACAAGGAGTCCTGGAGTCTTGTATTGCTTATGGTCTAAAGTGTCCACTCTGATACCAATCTGCGCCAAGTATCCTGAATCGTCGACCTCCTGCTGCCAGTTTCCTGCGTCCCAACTTCATATGCTGTCAGGCGGTGACGTGGACTCTTCCCTGCTTCCCTGCTTCCAGAGATCCTGCGGCTGTTTCCAGTGACTGTCCATACTTCAACCGGTGCATCCGAGGGCGCTTATCTGCGTCAAGAAGGAGAGACCCGGGAACGACAGCGGAAAGCGACGCGGTGCCTTCCCACCTTCCGTTACACGGGGTCTCCCAAGTCAGGAGGCAATAAGCAGGAGGCCTGCAGAGAGTATCATCATGGCCAGGATAGTAGAGTGCCCCTGTGGTAGGCCTAAATCTCCAAGATGGAGTAGGACTGCAGCGAGGGTAGGCCGCAGAGCTCCTGTTTCAATGGGTCAAAACAGTGGCTAACAAGACAGGCAACAAAAGTTCCCATGTATCTCAGGAGGACACCAGAGGCAAGTACTGCAGTTACAGAGGCTTGGGAAGGTAGAATGGAGATTGATGGTGAAGTATAAGCAAAAGAGCACAAGTCTATTCATGTGCCATGTTTAGTGTCCAGTCACTCCCCTGCCCAGATAAGAGCATTTTAAGAATCCTTTTGCAAAAAAACAAACAAGAACACTTTCCCTACAAATCCCTTGAAATCACCTGCACCAGAGATATGTAATGATCCTGCTTCTGTTCTAAAACTCATGATTATTTCAAACTCTGCTTGTCCGTAAGCCACTTCACTGCAAGTCATGATGAGCTGGCTCCAAATGAGCCAAGGGTTTGCTTATAAAACTGACCTACTCATAGACTGATCCTGTTTTCACTCAAACCATTAAACACATTGGAGGAAAGGGGGAAAAGAAAATAATATAAATAGTATCTTGCCCCTGATCTTTCTGACTATTTACTGGATTTTCTATGTATCCCCCCTCGTCTCCTTCTGTGGGACTTACACTGCCGTTGGCTGTTTGCACTGTTAACCCCTTAAAAAGACACTGCTGTACTAGTGGATGCCCCTTTCTCAGTGTTCTCTGTTCTGTCAGTGTCTTCTATCTCTGATTCAGGTGAATTGCCGGCACTCAGGACAGGAGGTCATGTTTAGTGATCTACTGATTTCAGACTGGTTTTGGTACTGAAGCGCAAAGCATTGCATGCACCAAATCCAGACTGGGTGCCCAGGAATGATCCCATTTCCATCCATTTATTGTTAATTTGTTTTTGTGCCAACCGATAGGGTGTACACTAAGACTCTGGATTTTCTGCTGAGCTCATTGTCCATGTTGCGGGTGCTGTCATGTTTCGGTGTCATGCTACGTGGGCAGTGTGATCTTTACCATGCCGGGCTCTCCTGTAGAGTCGATTGATGAGATACGTTGGAGGAGATTCACTAAGCAGTGACAAAGAGGTGATAAAGTGGAGATGACTTCTCCAGTCCCTATGTTAGTCTATGGAACCTATGCACTAAGATTTCTCCATCTATGGATATCTTAGTGGAAAGGCTCTATAGAATAGCCTAGGAACTTGAGAAGTGATATCACTGAAGAATTTATCTCAGCTTTATCACCTCTTTACCACTGCTTAGTGAATCTCCCCCATTGTATCTGAACAATAATAGCAGAGGTTTGCATTCTATCTGCATCTGTGCGTGGCGCTACATTGGGGGTTATGTACTAAGGAGTGATAAAGAGGTGATAAAGCTGAGATGACTTCTCCAGTGATATCACTTCTCTAGTTCCTATGTTATTCATGAGGTCTATACACTTAAACCTCTAAAGTTGAGAAAACTTAGTGCATTGGCCACATAGAATAGTATAGGAGTTGGAGAAGTGATGTCAGTCAGTCATCTCCCCTTTATCCCCTCTTTATCACATCTTAGTGCATCTTCCCCAGTGGATCTTCATAATAACAAAAAAACATTTATTTACATATGTATGTGTCAGAGTGAAGGGTTATTTGCATATATACGGGATTGGGGGTGGGCTGCTTGATTGATTTTATGTTAATTGGTGTTTAGAAAACACATATATTTTTTTTTTCACGTAAGTATTTATTCACTTTGGCAGTTTATTGGGTTACCCATCTATTCACTGGGTTTTTAGGGGAGAATGTTTACACACGATGAGAGTTTTGATAAAGATCCCGAAAAAACGAAAATGGAAGAAAGCTCACAATATGCAACAATATGTACACAGCAACAAACAGCATCCATATTGAGAAGTGAGGAGTATACTACTCAACATAAAAGAGTATCTGCCCGTCATGTAGTGTGCAGGTGATTATTGGTGCCGATCCTGCTAGCGAGGGACCCGATGTATAGCAACACTGTATCAATAGCTGATAAAAAGTATAGTACCAGAGCAGACGGCAAAAAATAAGTTAAAAACTTTTATTACTACAATATAAAAAATATGATCAAATTTCCTTACATGTTACTTGGTCTGCTAACCATTTTATAGAAGACTGTGTCTTGGCACCTAGGCGCTCGTGTGTATGTAGGGGAGTTTGAGGATGTGAGAGCTCTTTCAATATCACCTGTCATTATAAAGTGCTAGTTCCACTTTAACTAATGGGATACATATAATTATATCCATGAGAGTGTAAAGCAATGGGAAATGTAATAATTCAATAAATGTGATATAATTAACATGCCATTTGTATGATAAAGTCTCTGCGGACACCCCTCATTCCCAATCATTACCACCTTCCTGAGATAGAGAAGTGCTAGCGAGTCCTGAAAGTCTCTTTCTTTTATTGCAGGATTGCTTCTTCCTGAACAAGGCCACAGAGACAATGGCCATATACAAGGTCATTATTGGCCTCTGTGTCTTCCTCACTCCCATCCTCAATCCAGTAGATGCCCAGTTCCCCAGAGTCTGTACCACAAAAGAAGCTTTTGGGACCAAGAGATGCTGCCCGGTTTGGAGAGATGGAAGCACTTGTGGATCCCTCTCAGGTCGTGGGCGTTGCCGTAACTGGGTAGCATTTATTCCATTTGCAGCTGGTCAAGTTCCCCTGTATGATGATGACCGCCTGGACTGGCCACGACACTATTATGACAATACTTGTGAATGCTTTGGCAACTACAGTGGTTTCAATTGTGGGGATTGCAGATATGGATACTTTGGGGATAAATGTGATCGTAAAAAGACTGTGGTCCGAAAAGAGATCCGGGAGCTGTCCACATTGGAGAGGAATCGATTCTTCAGTTACTTGGCTCTGGCCAAGACCACAAAGAGCAAAGATTTTGTTGTCCTGAGTGCTGGAGACAGATATCATCGGGACACATATCGCTTTGTGGATGCCTCGATTTATGATGTCTTTGTCTGGATCCATTATTACTCTGTGAAGCCCATAATGACCAACAGCTCATTTGATTTTGATGTGAATTATGCCCACCAAGGCCCTGCCTTTCTTGGATGGCACCGTTTAGGACTCATGTTCTTGGAAAGACAAATTCAACTCATGACAGGAGATGAAGACTTTGCTATTCCATATTATGACTGGCGAGGAGAGAAGAACTGCTCAATTTGTACTAACAAGTTCGTGGGAGATAACGATATACAGGGAAACCTGGATCCATACTCCCACTTCTCCTACTGGAAGGTGAGTCAATATTCAAACTGGGGCTGGATTTAATTCAGCCAGTAAAACATACATCAGGGCAAAAATTATTTCAGGTTGGTACACACATAGGTGCACTTGCATAATTCGATTGGCCGATCAACATGAACTACAACGAGAGTTGGTCTCCAAAACATGACTTGAGGTCCAATAGTTGTTGCAGCTTCTCTAAGCTTTTTCTTCTTCTTCAAATATGTCTTCTGTCTCTGTAAAACAAAAATAATAGCTCAAATTCAATGCCCCCATAAATGCTCTTTGCCTCCTCCAGGAAAAAATCCTTATTTCTGCACCTTTTGCACCTTTGCCTGAGCCAAAGTGAGGGAAATCTGAATAGAGATTTACTTTGCTATGGCCAGTCTCTGATCAAATTTATTCCCATGCTCCAATTGGCTGCTATGTGGGGTTATACAGCCAATGGGAGCACAGGAACAAATTTGAACAGATACTAATCATATAAAGGCCAGTCTCTGTTTAGATTTCCATCACTTTGGTTCACCCATTGTGCTTATTTATCGGTCAGTAGTTTGTCCCAAAGCAGGTTATAGAATGTAACTTAAAACTACGAGCCCATGGTTTTTTGTGTTTTTCCTCTCTGATCCAATTCTTGTCTTAGATTTTCTGTCTCAGTTTTTTGATTGCAGTCAGCAAAAGAAAACTATATTTAAAAATTGTGACTTTTAAACGGAAAACTTTTTTGTTCAATCACAAAATTTACAATAAAAGCGGTAAATGTATTTTACTCATCAGGAAAAGCCCTATAATACATTTTTTTCATAAAAAACATTTACTGCCACTTCAAATTAAAAAAATAAAAATCTCTTTAAACTTTTTAGTTTCAAAGAAAATATTTTGAGATTTAATGTAAAAGTATATAGTTTAAAAGTCAAAAGTTTAAAATATAGCAACATTTTCATGATTAGATTCCTAATGTTCCAAGACCGGGTACCTCATCAGTAGTGAAATACTGCAGGGCATCTTACCTCTTTGGGGGGGGGGGTAAAAACACGCAAAACACTGTGTTGGAACCATCACTAGCAACACAGAGGTAAACATTCAGCTTGGTGCCTTTTTTAGAGTTTTGATGGGATCAATTCCATTAAAAGGTAAGGTACAACTGGGGGCCTGGCCTAGCTGCTGAGCGGTATGGACGATTGAGTCGCGAGCTCCGTTCCCTGAGGACCTTTTTTGCTGCTTTTAACCGCTTTCCTCCTGCTACCCTTCCCCCTGTTACCCTGGCATGGTCAAGAGCAGTATCTCCAAAAAATCTTTGGCTGTGCTTCATTATTTCTTCTCGAAATCATGTCGTACACCCACTGACGCTCCAGTCAAGATGGCACTGCTAAATGATTCTTCAAGGAGCTCTCTGCCTCCTTCATCCCTGCCTCGGACATTGGGCTTCCTGAGGATCACGGGTTGGGTTCATCAGAACCGGATGGTCCAGCCACCAAGAAGGACCTAAGGGCTCACTTGTCAGACCTGAACTTGTAGACATCAAGCAAGATGTGGATCTCTTAGAAACTGACTTTGCTGAGCAAACAGCACAGACGACTGGGTAACAGTTTGATTTACTTGGCCTCCATTGTCAGAATTTGGATCTAACGCTTAAATTGGATGACCAGGATAACAGGCAACAACGAAGCAACCTGTGTTGACACAGCATACCGGAGTCAGTTGCTCCACAGGAGATTCCAGACTACCTCCAGCGCCTTTTCCATTTTACATTGAGGAAAGATGATTTCCTGCTAGATAGAGCCCACAGAAGCCCTTCGAGCCCGACCGACCTATTCGGAGAAACCAAGAGATATAATTGTGAAACTTCATCGCTTCACTGACAAAGAAGAAGTCTTTCAAGCTGCCCGGAACATTCTGAGTGTGGAATATGAAGGGGCATCTATTCTCCTGTTTAACGATTTATCCCCTCTGACTATCCAGTGACATAGTGATTTAAAACCGCTGACTGATCTACTCCGTCAGAATCAATTAAGCTACTGTTGGTGCTTTCCACTTATGCTACAAGTTTCCTGTGATGGCATCATCCATGTGCTACAGTACAAAGGGGACTTCCGAGCATTCCTTGCTGCCTTACAAGTCGATCATCCAGACCAGGCTGCTCAAGCCCTGTCTCGCCTGAATGTTGATGGCAAGGTTCCCACCTCTCTCCCGGATGCTACTGGCTGGTCTAAAGCCTCCAAAAAGAGGAAGAATTCATCCCCTGCTGTGAGCAGTGAGCCTGCATCGCCTGTAGGGGCCTGTCCCGGGTGAACTCTGGACTTGCACCCTGCTTGTTCGACCTTTGAGACGGCTCTGCTGTCTCCCTCTGTCTTCACCTGTTGTCAGGTTATATACCCGGATGTTAATGTGTTGATTCTTGACTTTTAATTTGCCATTTTTGGACTTTAATTCTACTTTACAGCCCTGTTTAATTTTTATGCTGCCTTATGTTGCTGAGAAGCCCCTTGATCTGCTTTACTTAAAAATTGTATATGGCCCTTCACCTTAAATTCCTCCCTCTATGTTGGTCTTTAAATCCCCTACTGGCTTCCCTGTGTCAGCCTCGCCATTGGGAATTCCTATTCTAGCACCTTGTTACAGCATTTCCTACTATCTGCCTCTGAAGGCTCTTCCATTTCGATACTGGTTCAATTGGGACCCACTGCTATTTCCATAATATCTCCGTTATAGTGCTGCCCCTCATACCATCTGAGGCACGTCCTCGACTAATCTTGCAGATCGAGGGCCTCTCGCCACTAGTTTGCAATCATTTTGACTTTGCGCGTCATAAGGTTTGCACTTTTAAACTGTATTTTTTTCTCATATTTGTTTGTTTTCTCCTTTATTCCCTCTCTCCTCCTTTCCCTTATTATTTTTATCCCTCTGTTATGTGCCTATGTATATTGCTATGTGGGTGATTGTCCTGGTGCTAACTGCCTTCTGGGATTTATGGGTTATTAGAAGGGGCGGATGGCTGACTGTCTATCCCATCTCTATACCTCTTTACGGACCGCCTCTGTTCTTTCCCCTTCCCCCATTGTACAGCTTATGGTCATATGCCATTAGCCCCATTGCCTTATTTTTATGTTTTAGCAGATGAGCCCCTGATCACCCTGGGGGCGGTTGGTATCGGGATCTTATTTCTTGTTGTTCACTTCTCACTTTGTGTACCTAGACGCGGACAGGGGGCCTGGTCTGATGTGTTCACCCTTTTTCGAGGGGGCGTGTTTGCCCGGTGTCCTCGGCTTATGTCGAGTATCTTTGGATCCTTTTTAGGTTCTTGCACATTTTATGCTCCTACTGATTATGTGCTTTATGTGAGATCGTTAGGGGTAGGGAGATATAACATTCTCTCGCTTAATCTCTTTTACTCAATTCAAACTCTCTTCTTGACCCTTTACAGTCAGGTTCTATGCGACAATCGTATGGTCTGTGCTGAGGTAGGGTGCCAGCCTCTCCCTTACTGACAACATCGCTAAACTGCTGGTAGGCATCAGCTAGTGAAGGGGAGGTGCACAAGACCTTAACAGGATGGGTAACTCACTTATCCATACAGAACTGAGACCAAGCAGCAATCTCACATTTCTGCCAATCAAATTGTAGGTTGTGCAACTGTAACCAAGGAAAGCCCAAAATCACGGCATGGTGAGGAGAATTAATCAATTGGAATTGCTGCTCTTCCTTGTGAAGAGCCCCAATAGTCATGGACAAGGGCATCGCTTCAAAAGTAACTTGGGCGGGTTCCAAAGGTCTGCCGTCAATTGCTTCAATAACAAGAGGGGTTTCTCTCTGAATCCGTGGTACCCCATGCAATTCAGCAAAGGTATTGTCCATAAAATACCCAGCTGCACCAGAATCAACCAAGGCCAACACCTCAACCGAGCGTTGTGCCCATGACAATACCACCTGTATGGTGGGTTTCAGTGTGCCCAACAATGGGGACGATTAGACACCACCTAGGGCCTGTCCCCCAAGGTACCCTAGGTGTGTTCGTTTCCCGGACGTACCGTACAAGATCTTAACAGGTGCCCATTTTTACTGCGATACAGTCTTTCCTCCTTGGCTAGCCTGGTGAAACCTACTTGCATAGGTTCACCTGGTTCCTGTACTAGTTCACTAGGTTTAGATGCCAAGGGAGGGGTGGGTGGGCAAAATATGCTACTAGACCCATTATTTTTTTACCGTATTCTACGATCCCTGGCGGTTAATCTTTCACGTATTCTGGAGTCAATTAGAATCACGTATTCGATATAATCGTCTAGGTCAGTAGGTAACTCTTTTGCTGCAATCTCATCTTTAATCTGGTCACTCAATCCTTGAGCAAAGGCTGCCAACAGGGCCTCGTTATTCCACCCTACCTCTGCTGCCAAGGTGCGGAATTCAATGGCATAATCGCCAACCGTGCGCCTGCCCTGTTGTATCTCCATGAGACGTTTAGCAGCAGAGGTAATTCTACCAGGAGGCTCAAATACTCTCCGAAAGGATTGCACAAAATCACAGAAATTCTTTGTGCAAGGTTTAGCGTTTTCCCAAAGTGGGTTGGCCCAGGCCAATGCTCTGCCAGTCAGCAGGGATATCATGAACCCAACCTTGCTGCGATCACTAGGAAATGCGTGTGCCGTCAATTCCATAAATATTTCAAGTTGATTAATAAACCCTCTGCATAATTGAGGGTCCCCGTCATATCTCAGCGGCAAGGGTGCAGAAGCCGTTAACCCTTTGACTGCGGCCCCTGAGGGCTTAGACTCATTCTCCGGTGTCGGAATTGGCGGGACCACCGGGTTAGCACCGGACTTATCCGCAAGTACCGTGCGTTCAAGAATAGTTTGGATAGCAACCGCTAGCTGATCCAAACGTTGCTCGTGCATATCCATCCTCCAATGGATATTCTGTGCGTTACCGTCACTCTTAGTGTCTGAGGTCATGGCCCTTTCGTACTATCACAGTCTTTGAAGACTCTCAGACTTAAGGTTTGGTAAAATAACTTAACTTTATTAAAAGTTAAAGGCAGTCCCCATAGGGTAAACATACATAACAATACAACAGTAATATAACATATAATAGGTTCTACAGGCCTTGCCTAAATACCCGGAAAGGCAACCCAAGTGACAATTTTAATGACAGGCTCTACCGGCCTTGCCTATACCGGGTAAGGCAACCGTGAGATGACATATACCGGTTCTACCGGCCTTACCAATACCAGGCAAGGCAGCCCCACGGAATGCTGAATGTAGGCTCTACTGGCCCTGCCAATACCGGGTAAGGCAACCTTAAAGATGGTGAATTACAAGGTTCTACCGGCCTTACCAATACCGGGCAGGGCAGCCCAAAGGAGTACTGGAGTAGGCTCTACCGGCCTTACCAATACCGGGCAAGGCAGCCCAAAGGAGTACTGGAGTAGGCTCTACCGGCCCTGCCAATACCGAGTGAGGCAACCTACAGGATGGTATCGTCAAGGTTCTACCAGCCTCACCAATACCGGGCAGGGCAGCCTGAGCGAGTAGACCAGCTGTCAGGTGACTAAGACAGCATAGAGCATAAGTATAGAGGTCTTACTCAGCAGGAGTCTATTGCCAGGGATACTCAGACAACTGCAAGGAAGTGGACAGCGACTGACCACAGTACTGGATGTTCAGGAGCAAACCAACGTCCACACGTTGGGACTAATGGTAATAGCGCCACCAGGTTTAATGGAGCAAACCGGCGACCGCACACTGGAACCAACAATGTATATCGCAACCAGGTTTAGTGGAGTAAACCAGCGTCAGCACGCTGGGACCAACAACGTATATTGCAACCAGGTTTAGTGGAGCAAACCAGCGTCCGCACGCTGGAGCCAATAATGTATCTCGCAACCAGTTTAGTGGAGTAAACCAGCGTCTGCACGCTGGGACCAACAATGTATATAGCAACCAGGTTTAGTGGAGTAAACCAGCGTCCGCACGCTGGGACCAACAATGTATATCGCAACCAGGTTTAGTGGAGTAAACCAGCGTCCGCACGCTGGGACCAACAATGTATATCGCAACCAGGTTTAGTGGAGTAAACCAGCGTCCGCACGCTGGGACCAACAATGTATATAGCAACCAGGTTTAATGGAGTAAACCAGCGTCCGCACGCTGAGACCAACAATGTATATCACAACCAGGTTTAGTGGAGTAAACCAGCGTCCGCACGCTGGGACCAACAATGTATATCGCAACCAGGTTTAGTGGAGTAAACCAGCGTCCGCACGCTGGGACCAACAATGTATATCGCCACCAGGAACCAACAAAGTATGATCAGCAGCGAGAAGAACAATGTCGCCAGAGCGACGGCTGGAGCAGAAGATTCAGGAACTCAGTAAGATTAACCCGCGAGGTGCTGGAACACAGGAACACTGGAACCCAGTAAGATTAACCCGCGAGGTGCTGGAACACAGGAACACTGGAACTCTGGAACACAGGAACACTAGCATACAGGAACACTGGAACACTGGAACACGGGATCAGCAAGTACAGCAGGAACAGCAGGAACAGGCCCAGAAGCCTGACAAGCAGGTCAGGCAGAGTAAAGTCAGAAACACCACGAAAGGGCAACCTGGAAGTGCTCAGCCTGGGTTTAAAAAGGCTGTGTGAGGAGGTCTAATCACAGACAGCCAATCATGATACTCAGCAAGTGACTGACACTGAACAGCACCAATCACGGGCACCGTGATATCCATTTAACCAAATCCCCCCTCCTTTTTTTCTCCACTCCCCTCCTTCCTGACTATTAAAGGGATAGTAATACTTAATTTTAACTTTATTTTATTTTGTAGGCATTAAAAAAACATGAAGAATGATATAAGTCTTATCTCTGAAACCTTTATGGCTTAAGAGATATTCACAAACAAAGTATCCCCCCCCCCTGTTCAACCAGATCAGAAGGGAGATGCCCAGGTAGACTGCAGAGAGGGACAATCTTCAATTAAGATAATGGAAAAAGCTGAAAAACTTGTCAAGGGGGGAAGGGCTTTCATTGTTTTCATACAAAGAAAATTGTCCCCTTCTGTTATCTGTCTGGTCATCCAACTAGACTCACATCTGAGAAGAGATGGCTTACACTAGGTAAAAGGGACGGGAGGGGAAACTTTGCTTGTGAATATCTCATAAACCATAAAGGTTTGAGAGATAAGACTTATATCATTCTTCATGTTTTTTTAATGCCTACAAAATAAAATAAAGTTAAAACGAAGTATTACTATCCCTTTAAGTTTCTCCACCGTGGTCCTCGGGGACCCTGTTGGTCCCCTGTTTGCACTCCCACAGTGGGTTCGCCCCTTGGCACCCATTGGTGCCTCCTTCTGAGATACCACATGATAAGTTGTACAATGCATCTCTCTATTTATGTTTGGACTGCTAGTTTGGGAGGCAGGCCCAGCTGGTACCCTTCTCTTCCCAAACTGAGTGCTGCCTTTTTTTTTCCTAATCCCCTTTCTTCTCTCCCCTTCTATTTCCCTCCCTTTCCTACTGGGTTCTCCCGTGATGGTTCTGGATTCTGATGGCTTTTCTGGGTCAATTGATGAATCTGCCGCTTTCTTATATTTTGGATTTCTATTCACCTGTGTTAGCCATGGCTTGTCCTCTTAAACACAGGGACTCTTTCTCCCTTCTATCCCATAATGTCGAGGGATTGAACTCCCCCAAGAAACGCTCTGTGGCGCTTCATGATTTTCACAGATTGTGGAGTGATGTGGTCTTTGTTCAGGACACAGATTTTACTCGCAGCGGCAAATTTTCTCTCACTTATAGATTTTACTCTCAGGCACTTCTGAGCTCTGGCCCTACTAAGAAAAATGGGGTGGCGATTCTTATGCATCGTACCCTTCCTTTTCTTCATGAACAGATGCTCCAGGATCCTGCCGGTCATTTTCTTTTTGTCAAGGGTCTTCTGGACAATGTTAGATACACTTTTGTGAATATTTACTTGCCCAATGCATTGCAGAGTGCCTTTCTGAGCATAGCCTTTGAGAAGCTAGCTTCTTCCCAGGAGGGCCTACTGGTGATGGGTGGCGACCTCAATTTGCCTCAACTGCCTGCCCTAGATTGTTCAGGCGGTCATTCCTCCTACCTCTCTGCTCAACTCCGCGGTGTCCAACGCCTCTTACACTCTCACCTTCTTCTAGACGTCTGGAGAATTTCCCATCCCACAGACCGAGACTTCACATTTTATTACCATCCCCATAAGGTGTACTCTCGGATAGACTACTTCTTCGTACCTCACTGTGCATTATCATCTGTGGTCTCCACGGAAGTGGGTCATATCACTTGGTCGGATCATGCTCCGGTTATGCTTAGATTACGCAGGTCTCAGGAGATCCGTGATAGGCCTCCATAGAGGTTTGAAGCTTCCTTACACTTGAATTCTGATGTCCTGTCAGCGGTCACTTCTGCTCTGAAGGAGTATATTCAACTCAATGATTATGGAGTTACCTCATTGCTTACTGTTTGGGAAGCCCACAAAAGAGGCATCCGTGGCGAACTCATCAAACGTGCTTATATCCAACAGCTTCATGATACGCTTGTTGAAATTGCAGCCTTGGAGGCCCAACATAAATCCAATTCTGACCCCACTGCTTTTCACTCCCTTGCCCGTCTCCGTTCTCATCCACGCTCTTTGCTTAATCTTCGTATAGAAAACTGTTTCTACGCATCCGTCAACGCTACTTTGAATTTGGCAATAAAGCAGGTGCACTTCTAGCGGAACAACTGCGTGCTAAACAAAGTTCTGCATACCTTCACTCCATCAAGACCCCCTCTGGTGCCTCTATACATGCTTCCTCTAAGATAGCGACAACCTTCCGAGACTTTTACAAGGCCCTCTATAACCTCCCCATGAACCTTTCTTCCGGATCGGATCTGCTCTCCAGGACGCAATCTTATTTACATGAAGCTTGTCTCCCATCACTCTCCTCGGAGTTGCAACAGACCCTGGTTTACTGATCTCCATGGAGGAAGTCGAGAGGACCATCAATACAATGCCTAAGGGGAAAAGCCCGGGCCCGGATGGATTTATCCAGCCCTACTATTTCGGCTTTCAAGAAGTTGCTTTGTCCTCTCCTCACCAGGGCTTTTGTCCTCTTCCCGACTGAGATTTCTAGGCATGCTAGTATCTCTGAGGCCCACATTACTTTGATACCAAAACCTAATAAAGACAAATCTTTGTGCGCGAATTACCCCCCCCACACACACATCCCTATTAAATCTAGACTAAATTATACGCCAAGATCATTGCTGAACGGATAAGGCCATTTCTCCCATCGTTAATTCACTTAGATCAGGTGGGTTTTATGCCTCGGTGTGAAACTAGGGATAATACTCGTAAGCTTTCGAACATACTTCATTATGTCACCTCTCGCGACCTCCCCTCTCTTTTCCTGTCGACCGATGCGGAGAAGGCCTTTGACAGGTTGTGCTGGGAGTTCTGGTATTGCTAGTCCCTGATAGGCTGCGCTGGGAGTTCTGGTATTGCTTGTCCCTGATAGGCTGTGCTGGGAGTTCTGGTGTTTCTAGTCCCTGATAGGCTGTGCTGGGAGTTCTGGTATTGCTAGTCCCTGATAGGCTGTGCTGGGAGATCTGGTATTGCTAGTCCCTGATAGGCTGTGCTGGGAGATCTGGTATTGCTAGTCCCTGATAGGCTGTGCTGGGAGTTCTGGTATTGCTAGTCCCTGATAGGCTGTGCTGGGAGGTCTGGTGTTGCTAGTCCCTGATAGGCTGCGCTGGGAGTTCTGGTGTTGCTAGTCCCTGATAGGCTGTGCTTGGAGTTCTGGTATTGCTAGTCCCTGATAGGCTGTGCTGGGAGTTCTGGTGTTGCTAGTCCCTGATAGGCTGCGCTGGGAGTTCTGGTATTGCTTGTCCCTGATAGGCTGTGCTGGGAGTTCTGGTGTTTCTAGTCCCTGATAGGCTGTGCTGGGAGTTCTGGTATTGCTAGTCCCTGATAGGCTGTGCTGGGAGTTCTGGTATTGCTAGTCCCTGATAGGCTGTGCTGGGAGATCTGGTATTGCTAGTCCTTTATAGGCTGCGCTGGGAGTCCTGGTATTGCTAGTCCTTTATAGGCTGTGCTGGGAGTTCTGGTATTGCTAGTCCCTGATAGGCTGTGCTGGGAGATCTGGTATTGCTAGTCCCTGATAGGCTGTGCTGGGAGTTCTGGTATTGCTAGTCCCTGATAGGCTGTGCTAGGAGTTCTGGTATTGCTAGTCCCTGATAGGCTGTGCTGGGAGTTCTGGTATTGCTAGTCCCTGAT
Organism: Rhinophrynus dorsalis; assembly: GCA_037306005.1. Lineage (NCBI taxonomy): Eukaryota > Metazoa > Chordata > Amphibia > Anura > Rhinophrynidae > Rhinophrynus > Rhinophrynus dorsalis. The sequence goes on along the minus strand of CM074723.1, from coordinate 494,216,614 downwards.
AGGCTGTGCTTGGAGTTCTGGTATTGCTAGTCCCTGATAGGCTGTGCTGGGAGATCTGGTGTTTCTAGTCCCTGATAGGCTGTGCTGGGAGTTCTGGTATTGCTAGTCCCTGATAGGCTGTGCTGGGAGTTCTGGTGTTGCTAGTCCCTGATAGGCTGCGCTGGGAGTTCTGGTATTGCTTGTCCCTGATAGGCTGTGCTGGGAGTTCTGGTGTTTCTAGTCCCTGATAGGCTGTGCTGGGAGTTCTGGTATTGCTAGTCCCTGATAGGCTGTGCTGGGAGTTCTGGTATTGCTAGTCCCTGATAGGCTGTGCTGGGAGATCTGGTATTGCTAGTCCTTTATAGGCTGCGCTGGGAGTCCTGGTATTGCTAGTCCTTTATAGGCTGTGCTGGGAGTTCTGGTATTGCTAGTCCCTGATAGGCTGTGCTGGGAGATCTGGTATTGCTAGTCCCTGATAGGCTGTGCTGGGAGTTCTGGTATTGCTAGTCCCTGATAGGCTGTGCTAGGAGTTCTGGTATTGCTAGTCCCTGATAGGCTGTGCTGGGAGTTCTGGTATTGCTAGTCCCTGATAGGCTGTGCTTGGAGTTCTGGTGTTTCTAGTCCCTGATAGGCTGTGCTGGGAGATCTGGTATTGCTAGTCCCTGATAGGCTGTGCTGGGAGTTCTGTTGTTTCTAGTCCCTGATAGGCTGTGCTGGGAGTTCTGGTGTTTCTAGTCCCTGATAGGCTGTGCTGGGAGTTCTGGTATTGCTAGTCCCTGATAGGCTGTGCTGGGAGATCTGGTATTGCTAGTCCCTGATAGGCTGTGCTGGGAGTTCTGTTGTTTCTAGTCCCTGATAGGCTGTGCTGGGAGTTCTGGTGTTTCTAGTCCCTGATAGGCTGTGCTGGGAGTTCTGGTATTGCTAGTCCCTGACAGGCTGTGCTTGGAGTTCTGGTATTGCTAGTCCCTGATAGGCTGCGCTGGGAGGTCTGGTATTGTTAGTCCCTGATTGGCTGTGCTGGGAGTTCTGGTATTGCTAGTCCCTGATAGGCTGTGCTGGGAGTTCTGGTGTTTCTAGTCCCTGATAGGCTGTGCTTGGAGTTCTGGTGTTTCTAGTCCCTGATAGGCTGTGATGGGAGTTCTGGTATTGCTAGTCCCTGATAGGCTGTGCTAGGAGTTCTGAATAGCACATTTTCTACTATTTTTTCTGTTGAATAAATTCCCAGTTTTGCTGCTGAGAGGACAATAAAGAGAAAATGTAACCTTAATATTTGTGTTTGTGTATTTAATAAAATCCTGGATTTCCTTCACCAAATTAAGAATATCTTTGAATTATTTAATAGATTTATGTTACTATGTCGTTTGTGTTTTCCAGGGAAGTAAACCTGCTTGTCATGTCAGATTGTGACCAGGGATCGGGCCTTATGTATAAAATGAAAGTAAAGCAATTCCAAGATAATCTAACTGCAATATAGAGGAGAAATAAAACACCAGTTTAAGTTTTTACTTCTTGAATGATACAGCTTTCTCCACTGTGTTGTTTCACATGCTTATGAGACCTATCTAGCATTCAATTAATTAAAAGCCCCATTTAAATTAATGGGAATTATATTTATTTCCCTATGGCACAGATGGTTTCCACCAGAATGGATCCCTTGTTTGTTTTATACATATGGCTCAAGGGGTGATCTGAATCTTAATAACAGATCAGTGAGGCCGTAACATGTCTTTGTACTTTGTTCTTCAGTCTATATGCAGTGGGTATGATTACCCAGATACCTACTGTCTCACAGTTTCGGATGAGTGCCAGATGGAAAGAGTACACAGGAAGCCGGGTGCTTACACCCTTGCCAACAGACTGCCCTCATTCCAAGATGTGGAGGACACACTCAAATGGAGAGACTTTGATAGGCCTCCGTATAACAGTTTAGCGAGACGAAGTTTCCGTAATGCACTTGAAGGTAGGTGTTTTTTATACCCTTTAGTTTTTAGTTACTGATTATCAAATAGACTTTTATCTAATTCAACTTTAAAGTCCCAGAACAGAAATCATCACAAAATGGAGGTTCATTAGCAGTTACACTTCCTCTGACTCAGACTGGTGACTATAACATCACAGTAACACCACCCAGCAGTCCAAACCAGAGCACTGCTTATTGAGAACAGCATTTTAATGTAGAGATGTGTATCAGTGTTCACCAGGGTCTCCTATTTCAGGGAACCCCCCTTGGTTTCCCAACAGTGCCAGTTTTACAAGAAGAGACCTATTTAATCCTTCGGCCTGTGGTCACGTAGGGGGAGGCTGTTCTGGGTGCACAATGCATAAATGTGACAGCGTTTTCCACAAATAGGAAGTGAAGGCAGGAAGGCTACATCTAAACATAACAGGATCCTAAATGTTACCTTCTATTTGAGGCCTCCACGAACAATTTTGTCAGGGGCCTAAGGGTTTATACAACGTCTCTGCTTAAAGATCTACAGTCTACACTCCAAGAGTACGTGCAGCAATCAGATTTAATTTTAAAAAATGGGGAGATATATTCAAAGTCATCATAAGTAATAAACGTCTGATCGTGGGTTGCTAGTAAAACAACAATGGTGTTTTATATCACTTTTTAAAATACAATGTAAAGAATTAAAGAACTAAAAACATTAGTTTGATGAATATTAGACTTAAAAATGCTGATTTTAAAAATGTATTTTATTTGACTTTAGAATTACACATTTTACAAGAAATAAAGACATTTTTTATCAGCTAAGACCATACTATCTGCTGACAGGATTTTTCCCCATATTCTCCAAGTTTATAAAAAATTACAGAAAACTGACCATAAATGTCAGCTAAACCATGCACATTTTTAAGACTGTTTTTCCATTTGACGGAGATGGGTAACTGAATGCAACACATGACAGTAATATGTCTGTGGGTTGATGGACCATTGTATAAGATCTTTTTCAGACTAATTACAGTTTCTGTTGTCATGACTTTTTTTTATAACCATGCATATAGCGTTAGAGGAGAGAATCTCACACCTCTGAAGTAGATGTTTTCACAGCTTGGTTGGCGTGGTGCATTCCCACATTTACCTTATCAATGCAGTTTAACATCTTAAGTATAAGGTTGTAAAACATGGAAAATATCCTCTAGTCTATGAAATCAATAGCATTGTATTTTCCATAGTTTATCTACCTGTTCCCAAATCCCAGTTCTTTGTAAACTCCTCTTCATGATATAAATATTGCAACTTTTCTCTAGACAAAGTGTGGGCAATTATTTTGGGCTGAGGACCAAATCTAAGTTCAAAATACACCTGGCGGAGAAGGGGACACACACATTGCACGTGTGTATATTATATTTTGTATACATATCAAAACACATACACGATACATTACGTAGATAGATAGATAGATAGATAGTCACAGATTAAGGCTTGGTTCATATTGGTAACACAGTAAAATATTTGGCTGAAAAAAGGCATGGGTCCATCAAGTCCAGCCCATTCCCAAATCACCGCTTTTATCCAGAGGAAGGCAAAAAAAATAAAAACATTGAAGCCATTTCCAGTTCAGACTGTTGAAAAATTTCTTCCTGGCTCCAAATGGCAGTCAGATAGTTCCCTGGATCAACATACCTATCTGCTTTGAAGCCAACTGTCATAATTCTCAATATTATTCTGTGCTAAATAGGTATCCATGTCTTTTTTTGAAAGAGTTACAGTATCTGCAAGCACAGCATCCCAAGGCAAATAATTCCATAGCTTTACCTCCCTTACTACAAAAATTACCTGCCTTTGTTTAAGTAAAAAGCGGCTTTCCTCTAGTATTAAAGGATAACGTCTTGTTTTTAGCTCAGCTCTTTGAGTAAATAATTAATTGTATAGTTCTTTGTATTGAACTTGAATATATATGTAAATGGTGTCATATCACCCCTTATATGTCTCTTCTCTAATGTAAACAAACCCAGTTTGGCTAGTCTCCTTTTATAACTCAGATCATCCAATCCCTTTATCAGTTTTTTGTTGCACTTCTCTGTACTTTTTCCAGGTCAATGTATTTTTTTAAGAACTGGCACCCACAAACTGTACTCCATATTCTAGATGAGACCTAACCAAGGATTTATACAGAGGTAGGATAATATTAGCATCCCTTGCATCTACACCTCTTTTTATGCAGGCTAGTACCCTACTGGCTCTCTTACCAGCTGAGTGACTCTGCACACTGCTGTGAAGACTATTGTCTATCAGTACTCCTAAATCTTTCTGTAATTAGTATTTCCCAAGTTGTTTACCATTTAGAGTATATGTAGCAAGTTTGTTTCTACAGCCCAAATGCATAACCTTACATTTATCTACATTAAATGACATCTGCCACTTTTCTGCCCATTCACTTAGTTTATCTAAATCTGCAGAGAAAAAAAAATGTCCAGCTCTGTATGTATTTCCTTACATAGCTTAGTGTCATCAGCAAAGATTGAGACACTTCTTTCAATTTCCCCTTCTATATCATTAATAAACAAATTTAAAAGAAATGGGCCCAGGATTGAACACTGTGGCACCCCACTTACAACTTTAGACCAACATGAAAACGATCAATTTACACCAACTCTCTGCCATCTGTCATTTAACCAGTGCTCAGTTCATGTACAGATATCTCCTCCCAAACCGAAACCTTTTAATTTATGCAGTTACCTGTTGTGAGGCACTGAATCAAAGGCTTTTGCAAAATCCAAGTATACTACATCAACAGTAATTCTCTTGTCCAAATTACTACTTACCCTTTCATAAAACGTGAGTAGTCTGACATTATCTATTCTTCATAATATCTTGCCTTCTTTTTTGAACAATGGTACTACATCAGCTTTCCTGCAATCACAGGACACTATGCCTGATGAAAGTGAATGAATAAATATTAAGTATAATGGTCTTGCTATTATTGAACTATTACTGAACTAAGTTCCTTAAGTACCCTTGAGTGTATACCATCAGGTCCAGGTGCTTTATTCCATTTTCCAGTCTCTTGGATTTTTTCCTCACTAAGCCATGTACATGATGGAGGAAATTCTGTGTTTTTTTCTGTTTGTTGATAGCCTGTCATTGTTGCTTCCTTTATATATATACAGAAGAAAATAATATGTTTAAGGTGTCAGCCATAGTCTTATCCCCACTATTCACCTGTCTCTCCCTTAAGAGGCCCAATATCAACCTTAATATTATTGTTATTAATATACTTGAAGAATTGTTTAGGATTTTTCTTGCTCTCTTTTGCAATTCTTCTCCATTTTCAATTTTAACTAGTCTAATGTTGCAGATTTTATTACATTCTTTACATTTTTTTTAAATGATGCATCTGACCCATCTGACTTAAACACTTTAAAAGCCTGCTTCTTATTTCTGATTTACCTGCAAATCTCATTACTAAGCCTGATTGGTCTTAATTTGCTCCTATTCTGCTAATGCCACATTGGTATATATTGACCCATATGTATTTGCTAAGAGCATTTTAAACAAATTTCATGATTGTTGTGCATTTTTATCTCTGAAGATTACATCCCACTGAATATCCTTTAATATTGATTTTAGGTTTGTAAAATTAGCCTACCTGAAATTGAATGTTTTGGTTAAACCCTTGCTAATGGGTTTCTCATAGCAAATTTCCAAGTTCATTTTGTGGTCACTACTGCCTAAATGTTCCATTACCTTTATACTGTTTATCATGTCAGAATTATTTGAGAGCACTAGCTAAAAAAAGGTCTAATTTCTAGTAACATAGTAACATAGTTTGGTTTCCTCAAACTCCCCAATATTAGGTGACTTGTAGCAAATCCCCATTAACATATTTTTATTATGTGCGCCTCCAGTGTGTAGTTCAACCCACAGGGCCACTACATTCTGACTGGACCCTTCATTTATATATTCCTTTATGCTTTACATATAGGCATACCCCATGCCCTTTTATTAACCCTATCCCTTCAAGTCATATGTATCATCTAACCAGGTTTCAGACACGCCCGTTAGATCATACTTCTCATACACTGCAATTGGTTCTTGTTTCCTCTATCTATAAGCATGTGGGACTGTGAGCATTTACATACATACATATTATTTTATTGACATTCTGAAAAATGAGGGCAAATGATGGTAAGAGTGGCAGTGGTAGGGTGGAGGCAACACCAGTGTCTAGGCACAAAATAGCGACTCAGCACAGTAATGGTACAGACTCAGCACTACATCACTCAATCAAGCAGACGGGAGGCTCAGCTAAACAACACGGCTCAGCAATGGTAAAACAGAGGCTCAAATCACACACTGCAGCTATCAGAATGTCGCCGAGGCGACAACAGGAATCGTCGACCAGAACGGCAGGAACAGGAGCAAGCAGAGGATTCAGTCGTCAGCCAGGCCGGGTCAGGACACGTAGGAGATTCGCAGACAAGCCGGATCAGCAACAGAGGAAGGACGTCAGCCGGGCCAGGTCCGATGCCGTAGGAGATTCATAGACAAGCCGGATCAGCAACGTGCAGGAAGTCAGCCAGGCCGGGTAAATCACGGAACAGGAACGTCGTCGGTACAGGCCTAGTCGGTACACAGGAGATCAGAATACTGGAATACGGCAACAGCAAAGCTGGCTCAGAAACACCACGAAAGGGCACCTGACAGGTGCCAGTGGCCAGAATAAAACAGGTAACCAGGGGCGGGCCAACACAGCTCAACCAATCAGGGAGCAGCACAGTTGAGAGTGACATAAAGGATCACAGGGACCGTGATAGTACCCCCCTCTCAAAGACACCCTCTCCCTGCCGGAGGTCTTGGTTTCTGAGGGTATTTAGAGTGGAAGTTGCGCAACAGCCTGGGTGCGTGGAGGTCCCTCTGATCTACCCAGGAGCGTTCCTCAGGGCCATATCCCTTCCAATGGACCAAGTATTGCAACTTCCCCCTAAATCTCCTAGAATCAATGATACTCTGAACCTCATATTCCTCCTGGCCTTGAACATCCACCGGCCCAGGAATCACTGGAGTGGTAGTGTAGCGGTTGCAAACCAATGGTTTTAACAGAGATACATGGAACACATTATGTATGTGCATAGAAGCTGGAAGTTCCAATGCATACGAGACTGGATTCACCTTGCGGATGACTTTAAATGGCCCAATGAACCGAGGTGCCAGTTTATTGGAAGGCACCTGCAACTTGAGATTTCTGGAGGAAAGCCATACTCTATCCCCTGCCTGAAAGGAAACCGCTGGCAGCCGTCTACGATTGGCATGCTTCTGGTAGCGCTGAAATGACTGGCTGAGGGTCCTCTGAACCTGTGCCCAAGTGGAACGAAGCTGTTCAATATGCTCATCCAGAGCTGGAATCTGTTGTGCCTGGAATGAGTCTAGGAGTAGGCAGGGCTGGAACCCATAATTAATGAGAAAAGGGGAACTCCCGGACGATGAATTAACTGCACAATTCCTGGCAAACTCCTCCCAGGGCAACAGGTCGGCCCAATTGTCATGATGATCAGTTACAAAACAGTGCAAGAACTGTTCCAGTCCTTGATTGGCACGCTCAGCGGCTCCATTGGTCTGGGGATGATAGGCGGAAGAAAATGACAACTGGATGCCCATCTGCCCACAAAATGCCCTCCAAAATCTGGACACAAACTGGCTCCCACGATCAGACACCACCACTCTAGGCACCCCGTGCAACCGAAACACTTCCTTGGCAAATACCACAGCCAATTCCTGAGCCGATGGAAGGCCAGGGAGGGGCACGAAATGAGCCATTTTAGAGAACCTATCAACCACCATAAGGATAAACGTGTACCCCCTAGATGCTGGCAATTCTCCAAGAAAATCAATGGAAATATGGGACCATGGGCGGTCGCCATTAGGTACTGGTTGAAGCAAACCTACTGGAAGATGCCTGGGTGTCTTGGCACGGGCACAGGTGGCACAGGCTGCAGTAAAAGCAGAGCAATCAGCCCTAAGGGTGGGCCACCAAAACAACTGGGATAGAGACCAACATAGCTGGTCCCTCCCAATGTTCCCAGCCGCCTTAGATGAGTGGTAGGTTTCTAATAGACGGGTACGGAATGGCTCATCGACAAAAAACTTGCCTACCGGGGTTTCTGGAGGAGCCCTAGCCTGAGAGGCCAAAATTTCTTCCCCCAGTGGCGAAGTGATACTAGTGCGGATAGTGGCCAGTATACGATCTGAATGAATGATGGGTACTGGTTCTTCCTTCCTCTCAATGTCTCACACAAACTGTCTAGACAAGGCATCTGCCCTGACATTCTTGGAACCCGGTAGGTAGGAAACCACAAAATTGAACCGGGACAAAATGAGCGCCCATCTGGCCTGACGTGAGGAGAGTCTCTTAGCCTCCGAGAGGTATGTCAAATTCTTATGGTCAGTCAGAATCAGTACTGGTGTCTTAGTACCTTCCAATAGGTGGCGCCACTCTTTAAGTGCCAGAATGATAGCCAAGAGTTCCCTGTCACCAATCTCATAATGGCTTTGGGCGCTGGACAGTTTCTTTGAAAAGAACCCACAAGGTCTTAATGTACCACCACCCACCGGGCGTTGGGAGAGCACTGCCCCAACCCCAACCTCAGAGGCATCAACTTCCAGGGTAAACGGCAGGGCTGGGTTAGGGTAGGACAGCAGTGGAGCAGAAGCAAAGGCAGATTTCAGTGTCTCAAACGCATTCTCAGCTGCCTCAGACCATTGAGAAGGAGTAGCTCCCTTATGAGTTAAGTCAGACAAAGGTTTCACAATAGTGGAAAAGTTCTGAATAAATTTCCTATAATAGTTGGCAAAGCCCAGAAAGCGCTGAATAGCTTTTAACCTTTTGGGACGAGGCCACTGTAGGACTGCTGCCAACTTCTCCTGGTCCATAGCAATGCCATCTTTAGAGATCACGAATCCCAGGAAGGGTACTTGGGACCTGTGAAATTCGCACTTCTCAAGTTTACAAAACAATTTATTGTTATGTAATCGAGTCAAAACCTTAGAGACATGCTTGATGTGTTGGGTGAGATTGGTAGAGTGAAACAATATATCATCAAGATATACCACAACACAGGACTGGAGCATGTCCCGAAGGATGTCATTAATAAATTCCTGAAATACCGCAGGAGCATTACATAGGCCGAATGGCATTACCAGATATTCGTAATGCCCTGATCTGGTATTAAATGCCGTCTTCCACTCATCTCCAGCTTTAATTCTGATCAGGTTATATGCAGCCCGGAGATCGAGTTTAGTAAAGATGGAAGAGCCCTTTAACCTGTCGAATAACTCGGTAATGAGTGGAATGGGGTAGGCACTTCTAGACATTAATTTATTAAGACCCCTGTAATCAATACAAGGCCTGAGTTCTCCATTTTTCTTTTTTACAAAGAAGAACCCGGCACCCGCCGGTGAAGTCGATTTACGGATAATCCCTCTCCTGAGGGCATCCTCAATATATTCTTCCATTGCCCTATTCTCCTCCACTGACAACGGATAAGTGCGGCCCCTGGGAGGCATCGCGCCCGGGGGCAAATCAATGGCACTATCATAAGGTCTGTGCCGAGACAGGGCGCCAGCCTCCCCTTTACTGAATACATCACTGAATTTCTGGTATTCAGCTGGCACGGAGGGAGAGGTACACAATAACCTGACAGGGTGTGAGAGGCAATTGTCCGCACAATATTCTGACCAAGACAGTATTTCACATTTTTGCCAGTCAAACTGGGGGTTGTGTAACGATAGCCATGGAAACCCCAGGATGACTGCGTGATGAGGTGAACTGATTATTTGAAAACTTACCTCCTCCTTGTGGAGGGCCCCAATCGCCATAGTAATAGGGGTTGTTTCCATAGTGATAAATGCCGGTTCCAACGGCCTGCCATCAATGGACTCAATAGCCAGAGGAGACTCCCTTTTGACTACCGGAATCTTATGCATCTCAGCAAAGGAATGATCCATGAAATAACCGGCTGCACCGGAGTCTACCAGAGCCATCACTGACACAGAGGAGTCTGCCCACGTGAATACCACCTGGATGGTGGGTCTCTGTGTACTAGTATCCAGGTACTGTTGTACGCCACCTAGGGCCTGTCCCCCAAGGTACCCTAGGTGCGTTCGTTTCCCGGCTGAACCGGGCAAGTGCGTAATTGGTGCCCAGCTTTACCACAGTATAGGCATAGGCCCATTCTTTTATGGTGCACCCTCTCCTCCTTTGTAAGTCTGGTGAACCCAAGCTGCATTGGCTCCCCAGCTTCAGCTGTACGTTCAGGAGGACAGGGTGGAGAGGGTGGGTTCAAAAGACTGCCATGCCCATAATTCCTTAGCCATCCGCCTCTCGCGAATGCGGGAGTCAATAAACATGACGTAATCAATATACTCATCCAAATCATTAGGCATGTCTCTGGCGGCAATTTCATCCTTAATGGATTCTGACAGGCCCTGGGCAAAAGCTGTGACTAATGCCTCGTTATTCCAGCCCACCTCTGCTGCCAAGGTTCGAAATTCAATTGCGTAATCGCCCAAGGTACGATCTCCCTGTTGTACCTCCATCAACCTCTTGGCAGCAGAAGCGGCTCTACCAGGTACCTCAAACACTCTGCGGAACTGTCTTACGAACTCTTTAAAGTTCAGGGTGCAGGGTTTGGCATTCTCCCACAGAGGATTCGCCCAAGATAATGCCTTGCCAGTTAATAGGGAGATCATGAACCCAACCTTACTTCTGTCATTAGGAAATGCCTGAGGCGTGAGCTCAAAGAAAATCTCCAATTGGTTAACAAAGCCTCTGCATTGGGTAGGTTCGCCATCATATCTTAACGGTAACGGCAGCGCCGCCGTGAACCCTCTGGACTGTGTAGTAGGAACTACAGGCAGATTTTCCGGTGTCGAGACTGGGGTGACCACCGGATTCTGATTAGGTTTGACTAGGAGTACCGTTCACTCAAGTAAGGTCTGCAAGGCCAGTGCCAACTGGTCGAGGCGCTGCTCGTGAACATCCATTCTCCAGTGGATATTCTGTGCGCCAGTATCTCCCTTGCTGTCTGAGGTCATGGCCCTTTTGTACTGTTACGGTCTTCAGACACTCAGACAGAGGGTTAGATAAAAAACACAATTTTATTAAAGCAAAAAATAATGACAAGGCTGCCCCTAGGGCAGTACTGACATAAGCAGAATATGGGCTGAAATACCAGGTACAACAGGGAATAAATCACCAGATATAACAGCAATAACAGAGCTGCGACTAGAACTGGAGCTGCAGAGATATAAGGTGGTAGCCCCCACGGGCATAACAGAAACCAACAGTATTGTGATTGCTTGAGCCAATAGCCCCCACGGGGGTAACCGGAGACCACTAGTATTGTGATTGCTTGAGCCTATAGCCCCCACGGGCGTAACCGGAGACCAACAGTATCGTAAATGCTTGAGTCAATAGCCCCCACGGGCGTAACCAGAGACCAATAGTATCGTGAATGCTTTAGTCAAAAACCCCCACGGGCGTAACGGAGACCACTGGTTGCAGCACTGCTTGCCAATAGCCAACGGGCGTAACGGAACCACTGCTCTGTCAAGGTGGGGAGCCACCGACTACCGAGGCCCACACGCGGCCTGCTCACAGAAGCAGCGTAACAGGCTAAGGCAAATGATGGTAAGAGTGGCAGTGGTAGGATGGAGGCAACACCAGTGTCTAGGCACAAAATAGCGACTCAGCAAAGTAATGGTACAGACTCAGCACTACATCACTCAATCAAGCAGACGGGAGGCTCAGCTAAACAACACAGCTCAGCAATGCTAAAACGGAGGCTCAAATCACACACTGCAGCTATAGGAATGTCGCCGAGGCGACAACAGGAACCGTCGACCGGAACGGAAGGAACAGGAGCAAGCACAGGAGTCAGTCGTCAGCCAGGCCGGGTCGGATAACGTAGGAGATTCACAGACAAGCCGGATCAGCAACAGAGGAATGACGCCAGCCGGGCCGGGTCGGATGCCGTAGGAGATTCATAGACAAGCTGGATCAGCAATGCGCAGGAAGTCAGCCAGGCGGGTAAATCACGGAACAGGAACACAGGAACGTCGTCGGTACAGGCCTAGTCGGTACACGGGAGATCAGAATACTGGAATACGGCAACAGCAAAGCTGGCTCAGAAACACCACGAAAGGGCACCTGACAGGTGCCAGTGGCCAGAATAAAACAGGTAACCAGGGGCGGCCCAACACAGCTCAGCCAATCAGGGAGCAGCACAGTTGAGAGTGACAAAGGATCACGGGGACCGTAATAGGTTGTTCTAGGTGTGCAAAAATATGGAGGCTTGTGCTCTGAGTTAAACAGACAGTCATCCTACCACTCATATTATGGCAGTTACCACAAGTTAATATCTGCACAATAAGGTTAATAAATATTTCCTCTTTTATGTAATGGCCTGTGTTTGAATCCCCAGCTATTTAAATCGCCAACACCACAGTTTTCAGTTCTGTTTACACAATGTTGTTGTGCATTGCACAGTCTGAATGCAGCTTGCTCTAGACCGTAGTGTGGATTCATCCGTCTTTTTTGTATTATATACATACTATATACAGAATGTAATACTATGAATATTCACCATATGTACCACACACACACTGTATTATATACATACTATATACAGAATGTAATACTATGTATATTCACCATATGTACCACACACACACTGTGTTATATACATACTATATACAGAATGTAATACTATGTATATTCACCATACGTACCACACACTGTATATATACATACTATATACAGAATGTAATACTATGTATATTCACCATATGTACCACACACACACTGTATTATATACATACTATATACACAATGTAATACTATGTATATTCACCATATGTACCACACACACTGTATTATATACATACTATATACAGAATGTAATACTATGTATATTCACCATATGTACCACACACACACACTGTATTATATACATACTATATACAGAATGTGATACTATGTATATTCACCGCATATACCACACACACACACACTGTATTATATACATACTATACACAGAATGTAATAGTATGTATATTCACCATATGTACAACACACACACTGTATTATATACATACTATATACAGAATGTAATGCTATGTATATTCACCATATGTACCACACACACTGTATTATATACATACTATATACAGAATGTAATACTATGTATAATCACCATATGTACCACACACACTGTATTATATACATACTATATACAGAATGTAATACTATGTATATTCACCATATGTACCACACACACACACTATTATATACATACTATATACAGAATGTAATACTATGTATATTCACCATATGTACCACACACACATACTGTATTATATACATACTATATACAGAATGTAATACTATGTATATTCACCAAATGTACCACACGCACACACACTGTATTATATACATACTATATACAGAATGTAATACTCTGTACATTCACCATATCTACCACACACACTGTATTATATACATACTATATACAGAATGTAATACTCTGTACATTCACCATATGTACCACACACACACACTGCATTATATACATACTATATACAGAATGTAATACTCTGTATATTCACCATATGTACCACACACACACACACTATTATATACATACTATATACAGAATGTAATACTATGTATATTCACCATATGTACCACACACACATACTGTATTATATACATACTATATACAGAATGTAATACTATGTATAATCACCATATGTACCACACACACACACACACACTATATTATATACATACTATATACAGAATGTAATACTATGTATATTCACCATATGTACCACATACACTGTATTATATACATACTATATACAGAATGTAATATTCTGTATATTCACCATATGTACCACACACACACACTGTATTATATACATACTATATACAGAATGTAATACTCTGTATATTCACCATATCTACCACACAAACTGTATTATATACATACTATATACAGAATGTAATACTCTGTATATTCACCATATCTACCACACACACTGTATTATATACATACTATGTACACAATGTAATACTCTGTATATTCACCATATGTACCACATACTGTATTATATACATACTATATACAGAATGTAATACTATCTATATTCACCATATGTACCACACACACACACACTGTATTATATACATACTATATACAGAATGTAATACTATATATATTCACCATATGTACCACACACACTGTATTATATACATACTATATACAGAATGTAATACTATGTATATTCACCATATGTACCACACACACACACTGTATTATATACATACTATATACAGAATGTAATACTATGTATATTCACCATATGTACCACACACACACACTGTATTATATACATACTATATACAGAATGTAATACTATGTATATTCACCACATGTACCACACACACATTGTATTATATACATACTATATACAGAATGTAATACTATGTATATTCACCATATGTACCACACACACACACACACTGTATTATATACATACTATATACAGAATGTAATACTATGTATATTCACCATATGTACCACACACACTATATTATATACATACTATATACAGAATGTAATACTATGTATATTCACCATATGTACCACACACACTGTATTATATACATACTATATACAGAATGTAATACTATGTATATTCACCATATGTACCACACACACTGTATTATATACATACTATATACAGAATGTAATACTATGTATATTCACCATATGTACCACACACACTGTATTATATACATACTATATACAGAATGTAATACTATGTATATTCACCACATGTACCACACACACATTGTATTATATACATACTATATACAGAATGTAATACTATGTATATTCACCATATGTACCACGCACACACACACTGTATTATATACATACTATATACACAATGTAATACTATGTATATTCACCATATGTACCACACACACATACTGTATTATATACATACTATATACAGAATGTAATACTATGTATATTCACCACATGTACCACACACACATTGTATTATATACATACTATATACAGAATGTAATACTATGTATATTCACCATATGTACCACGCACACTGTATTATATACATACTATATACAGAATGTAATACTGTGTATATTCACCATATGTAACACACACACACTGTATTATATACATACTATATACACAATGTAATACTATGTATATTCACCACATGTACCACACACACATTGTATTATATACATACTATATACAGAATGTAATACTATGTATATTCACCATATGTACCACGCACACACACACTGTATTATATACATACTATATACAGAATGTAATACTATGTATATTCACCATATGTACCACACACACTGTATTATATACATACTATATACAGAATGTAATACTATGTATATTCACCATATGTACCACACACACTGTATTATATACATACTATATACAGAATGTAATACTATGTATATTCACCATATGTACCACACACACTGTATTATATACATACTATATACAGAATGTAATACTATGTATATTCACCACATGTACCACACACACTGTATTATATACATACTATATACAGAATGTAATACTATGTATATTCACCATATGTACCACACACACTGTATTATATACATACTATATACAGAATGTAATACTATGTATATTCACCATATGTACCACACACACACTGTATTATATACATACTATATACAGAATGTAATACTATGTATATTCACCATATGTACCACACACACACTGTATTATATACATACTATATACAGAATGTAATACTATGTATATTCACCATATGTACCACACACACACACACACAATGTATTATATGCATACTATATACACAATGTAATACAATGTATATTCACCATATGTACCACACACACACACACACACACACTGTATTATATGCATACTATATACACAATGTAATACAATGTATATTCACCATATGTACCACACACACACACACTGTATTATATACATACTATATACACAATGTAATACAATGTATATTCACCATATGTACCACACACACACACACACTGTATTATATGCATACTATATACACAATGTAATACAATGTATATTCACCATATGTACCACACACACACACACACACACACACACACACACACACACTGTATTATATGCATACTATATACACAATGTAATACAATGTATATTCACCATATGTACCACACACACACACACTGTATTATATACATACTATATACACAATGTAATACAATGTATATTCACCATATGTACCACACACACACACACACACACACTGTATTATATACATACTATATACAGAATGTAATACTATGTATATTCACCATATGTACCACACACACTGAATTATATACATACTATATACAGAATGTAATACTATATATATTCACCACATGTACCACACACACACACATATACACTGTATTATATACATACTATATACAGAATGTAATACTATGTATATTCACCATATGTACCACACACACTGTATTATATACATACTATATACAGAATGTAATACTATGTATATTCACCATATGTACCACACACACACTGTATTATATACATACTATATACAGAATGTAATACTATGTATATTCACCATATGTACCACACACACACTGTGTTATATACATACTATATACAGAATGTAATACTATGTATATTCACCATACGTACCACACACTGTATATATACATACTATATACAGAATGTAATACTATGTATATTCACCATATGTACCACACACACACTGTATTATATACATACTATATACACAATGTAATACTATGTATATTCACCATATGTACCACACACACTGTATTATATACATACTATATACAGAATGTAATACTATGTATATTCACCATATGTACCACACACACACACTGTATTATATACATACTATATACAGAATGTGATACTATGTATATTCACCGCATATACCACACACACACACACTGTATTATATACATACTATACACAGAATGTAATAGTATGTATATTCACCATATGTACAACACACACACTGTATTATATACATACTATATACAGAATGTAATGCTATGTATATTCACCATATGTACCACACACACTGTATTATATACATACTATATACAGAATGTAATACTATGTATAATCACCATATGTACCACACACACTGTATTATATACATACTATATACAGAATGTAATACTATGTATATTCACCATATGTACCACACACACACACTATTATATACATACTATATACAGAATGTAATACTATGTATATTCACCATATGTACCACACACACATACTGTATTATATACATACTATATACAGAATGTAATACTATGTATATTCACCAAATGTACCACACGCACACACACTGTATTATATACATACTATATACAGAATGTAATACTCTGTACATTCACCATATCTACCACACACACTGTATTATATACATACTATATACAGAATGTAATACTCTGTACATTCACCATATGTACCACACACACACACTGCATTATATACATACTATATACAGAATGTAATACTCTGTATATTCACCATATGTACCACACACACACACACTATTATATACATACTATATACAGAATGTAATACTATGTATATTCACCATATGTACCACACACACATACTGTATTATATACATACTATATACAGAATGTAATACTATGTATAATCACCATATGTACCACACACACACACACACACTATATTATATACATACTATATACAGAATGTAATACTATGTATATTCACCATATGTACCACATACACTGTATTATATACATACTATATACAGAATGTAATATTCTGTATATTCACCATATGTACCACACACACACACTGTATTATATACATACTATATACAGAATGTAATACTCTGTATATTCACCATATCTACCACACAAACTGTATTATATACATACTATATACAGAATGTAATACTCTGTATATTCACCATATCTACCACACACACTGTATTATATACATACTATGTACACAATGTAATACTCTGTATATTCACCATATGTACCACATACTGTATTATATACATACTATATACAGAATGTAATACTATCTATATTCACCATATGTACCACAC
Organism: Rhinophrynus dorsalis; assembly: GCA_037306005.1. Classification (NCBI taxonomy): domain Eukaryota; kingdom Metazoa; phylum Chordata; class Amphibia; order Anura; family Rhinophrynidae; genus Rhinophrynus; species Rhinophrynus dorsalis. The sequence goes on along the minus strand of CM074723.1, from coordinate 494,198,430 downwards.
ACACACACACTGTATTATATACATACTATATACAGAATGTAATACTATATATATTCACCATATGTACCACACACACTGTATTATATACATACTATATACAGAATGTAATACTATGTATATTCACCATATGTACCACACACACACACTGTATTATATACATACTATATACAGAATGTAATACTATGTATATTCACCATATGTACCACACACACACACTGTATTATATACATACTATATACAGAATGTAATACTATGTATATTCACCACATGTACCACACACACATTGTATTATATACATACTATATACAGAATGTAATACTATGTATATTCACCATATGTACCACACACACACACACACTGTATTATATACATACTATATACAGAATGTAATACTATGTATATTCACCATATGTACCACACACACTATATTATATACATACTATATACAGAATGTAATACTATGTATATTCACCATATGTACCACACACACTGTATTATATACATACTATATACAGAATGTAATACTATGTATATTCACCATATGTACCACACACACTGTATTATATACATACTATATACAGAATGTAATACTATGTATATTCACCATATGTACCACACACACTGTATTATATACATACTATATACAGAATGTAATACTATGTATATTCACCACATGTACCACACACACATTGTATTATATACATACTATATACAGAATGTAATACTATGTATATTCACCATATGTACCACGCACACACACACTGTATTATATACATACTATATACACAATGTAATACTATGTATATTCACCATATGTACCACACACACATACTGTATTATATACATACTATATACAGAATGTAATACTATGTATATTCACCACATGTACCACACACACATTGTATTATATACATACTATATACAGAATGTAATACTATGTATATTCACCATATGTACCACGCACACTGTATTATATACATACTATATACAGAATGTAATACTGTGTATATTCACCATATGTAACACACACACACTGTATTATATACATACTATATACACAATGTAATACTATGTATATTCACCACATGTACCACACACACATTGTATTATATACATACTATATACAGAATGTAATACTATGTATATTCACCATATGTACCACGCACACACACACTGTATTATATACATACTATATACACAATGTAATACTATGTATATTCACCATATGTACCACACACACACTGTATTATATACATACTATATACAGAATGTAATACTATGTATATTCACCATATGTACCACACACACTGTATTATATACATACTATATACAGAATGTAATACTATGTATATTCACCACATGTACCACACACACATTGTATTATATACATACTATATACAGAATGTAATACTATGTATATTCACCATATGTACCACACACACACACACACTGTATTATATGCATACTATATACACAATGTAATACAATGTATATTCACCATATGTACCACACACACACACACATACACTGTATTATATGCATACTATATACACAATGTAATACAATGTATATTCACCATATGTACCACACACACACACACTGTATTATATACATACTATATACACAATGTAATACAATGTATATTCACCATATGTACCACACACACACACACACACACACACACACACACTGTATTATATGCATACTATATACACAATGTAATACAATGTATATTCACCATATGTAGCACACACACACACACACACACACACTGTATTATATGCATACTATATACACAATGTAATACAATGTATATTCACCATATGTACCACACACACACACACTGTATTATATACATACTATATACACAATGTAATACAATGTATATTCACCATATGTACCACACACACACACACACACACACTGTATTATATACATACTATATACAGAATGTAATACTATGTATATTCACCATATGTACCACACACACTGTATTATATACATACTATATACAGAATGTAATACTATATATATTCACCACATGTACCACACACACACACACATACACTGTATTATATACATACTATATACAGAATGTAATACTCTGTATATTCACCATATGTACCACACACACTGTATTATATACATACTATATACAGAATGTAATATTATGTATATTCACCATATGTACCACACACACACTGTATTATATACATACTATATACAGAATGTAATACTATGTATATTCACCATATGTACCACACACACTGTATTATATACATACTATATACAGAATGTAATACTATGTATATTCACCATATGTACCACACACACACTGTGTTATATACATACTATATACAGAATGTAATACTATGTATATTCACCATACGTACCACACACTGTATATATACATACTATATACAGAATGTAATACTATGTATATTCACCATATGTACCACACACACACTGTATTATATACATACTATATACAGAATGTAATACTATGTATATTCACCATATGTACCACACACACACACTGTATTATATACATACTATATACAGAATGTAATACTATGTATATTCACCGCATATACCACACACACACTGTATTATATACATACTACGTACAGAATGTAATACTATGTATATTCACCATATGTACCACACACACACCCTGTATTATATACACACTACGTACAGAATGTAATACTATGTATATTCACCATATGTACCACACACACACCCTGTATTATATACATACTATATACAGAAGGTAATACTATGTATATCCACCATATGTCACATTTGTCACCATATATCACATATGAATGCCTCACCACACCCTACTTTTTCCCACATTCTGGCCTTTAGGAGGTTAATTTAGGCTTTTGTATCTTTTTCCTTCTCCAGCTGACTTCTCCTCTTGTAGTCTGCTGGTGGTTACATAGAGGCTGAGATAGACTCAGTCCATTGTATGGACCTCTTGTAGTCTGCTGGTGGTTATATAGAGGCTGAGATGGACTCAGTCCATTGTAAGGACCTCTTGTAGTCTGCTGGAGGTTATATAGAGGCTGAGATAGACTCAGTCCATTGTATGGACCTCTTGTAGTCTGCTGGTGGTTACATAGAGGCTGAGATAGACTCAGTCCGTTATATGGACCTCTTGTAGTCTGCTGGAGGTTATATAGAGGCTGAGATAGACTCAGTCCATTGTATGGACCTCTTGTAGTCTGCTGGTGGTTACATAGAGGCTGAGATAGACTCAGTCCGTTTTATGGACCTCTTGTAGTCTGCTGGAGGTTATAAAGAGGCTGAGATAGACTCAGTCTGTTGTAAGGACCTCTTGTAGTCTGTTGGTGGTTATATAGAGGCTGAGATAGACTCAGTCCATTGTATGGACCTCTTGTAGTCTGCTGGAGGTTATATAGAAGCTGAGATAGACTCAGTCCGTTGTATGGACCTCTTGTAGTCTGCTGGTGGTTACATAGAGGCTGAGATAGACTCAGTCCGTTATATGGACCTCTTGTAGTCTGCTGGAGGTTATATAGAGGCTGAGATAGACTCAGTCCATTGTATGGACCTCTTGTAGTCTGCTGGTGGTTACATAGAGGCTGAGATAGACTCAGTCCGTTTTATGGACCTCTTGTAGTCTGCTGGAGGTTATAAAGAGGCTGAGATAGACTCAGTCCATTTTATGGACCTCTTGTAGTCTGCTGGAGGTTATATAGAGGCTGAGATAGACTCAGTCCATTGTAAGGACCTCTTGTAGTCTGCTGGTGGTTATATAGAGGCTGAGATGGACTCAGTCCATTGTATGGACCACTTGTAGTCTGCTGGTGGTTATATAGAGGCTGAGATAGACTCAGTCCATTGTATGGACCTCTTGTAGTCTGCTGGTGGTTATATAGAGGCTGAGATAGACTCATTCCATTGTATGGACCTCTTGTAGTCTGCTGGTGGTTATATAGAGGCTGAGATAGACTCAGTCCATTGTATGGACCTTTTGTAGTCTGCTGGTGGTTATATAGAGGCTGAGATAGACTCAGTCCATTGTATGGACCTCTTGTAGTCTGCTGGTGGTTATATAGAGGATGAGATAGACTCATTCCATTGTATGGACCTCTTGTAGTCTGCTGGTGGTTACATAGAGGCTGAGATAGACTCAGTCCATTGTATGGACCTCTTGTAGTCTGCTGGAGGTTATATAGAGGCTGAGATAGACTCAGTCCGTTGTATGGACCTCTTGTAGTCTGCTGGTGGTTACATTCAGGCTGAGATAGACTCAGTCCGTTATATGGACCTTTTATAGTCTGCTGGTGGTTACATTCAGGCTGAGATAGACTCAGTCCATTGTGTGGACCTCTTGTAGTCTGCTGGTGGTTACATAGAGGCTGAGATAGACTCAGTCCATTGTAAGGACCTCTTGTAGTCTGCTGGAGGTTATATAGAGGCTGAGATAGACTCAGTCCGTTGTATGGACCTCTTGTAGTCTGCTGGAGGTTATATAGAGGATGAGATAGACTCAGTCCATTGTATGGACCTCTTGTAGTCTGCTGGAGGTTACACAGAGGCTGAGATAGACTCAGTCCATTTTATGGACCTCTTGTAGTCTGCTGGTGGTTACATAGAGGCTGAGATAGACTCAGTCCGTTATATGGACCACTTGTAGTCTGCTGGTGGTTATATAGAGGCTGAGATAGACTCAGTCCATTGTATGGACCTCCTGTAGTCTGCTGGAGGTTACATAGAGGCTGAGATAGACTCAGTCCATTGTATGGACCTCTTGTAGTCTGCTGGAGGTTACATAGAGGCTGAGATAGACTCAGTCCATTGTATGGACCTCTTGTAGTCTGCTGGTGGTTACATTCAGGCTGAGATAGACTCAGTCCATTGTATGGACCTCTTCTAGTCTGCTGGTGGTTACATAGTGGCTGAGATAGACTCAGTCCATTGTAAGGACCTCTGTTAGTCTGCTGGAGGTTACATAGTGGCTGAGATAGACTCAGTCCGTTGTATGGACCTCTTGTAGTCTGCTGGAGGTTATATAGAGGCTGAGATAGACTCAGTCCGTTGTATGGACCTCTTGTAGTCTGCTGGAGGTTACATAGAGGCTGAGATAGTCTCAGTCCATTGTATGGACCTCTTGTAGTCTGCTGGTGGTTACATAGTGGCTGAGATAGACTAAGTCCATTGTAAGGACCTCTTGTAGTCTGCTGGTGGTTATATAGAGGCTGGGATAGACTCAGTCCATTGTATGGACCTCTTGTAGTCTGCTGGAGGTTATATAGAGGCTGAGATAGACTCAGTCCATTGTATGGACCTCTTGTAGTCTGCTGGAGGTTATATAGAGGCTGAGACAGACTCAGTCCATTGTATGGACCTCTTGTAGTCTGTTGGAGGTTACATAGAGGCTGAGATAGACTCAGTCCATTGTATGGACCTCTTGTAGTCTGCTAGAGGTTACATAGAGTCTGAGATAGACTCAGTCCATTGTATGGACCTCTTGTAGTCTGCTGGTGGTTACATAGAGGCTGAGATAGACTCAGTCCATTGTATGGACCTCTTGTAGTCTGCTGGTGGTTACATAGAGGCTGAGATAGACTCAGTCCATTGTATGGACCTCTTGTAGTCTGCTGGAGGTTACATAGAGGCTGAGATAGACTCAGTCCATTGTATGGACCTCTTGTTGTCTGCTGGTGGTTATAGAGAGGCTGAGATAGACTCAGTCCGTTGTATGGACCTCTTGTAGTCTGCTGGTGGTTACATAGAGGCTGAGATAGACTCAGTCCGTTATATGGACCTCTTGTAGTCTGCTGGAGGTTATATAGAGGCTGAGATAGACTCAGTCCATTGTATGGACCTCTTGTAGTCTGCTGGTGGTTATATAGAGGCTGAGATAGACTCAGTCCATTGTATGGACCTCTTGTAGTCTGCTGGTGGTTACATAGAGGCTGAGATAGACTCAGTCCATTGTATGGACCTCTTGTAGTCTGCTGGTGGTTACATTCAGGTTGAGATAGACTCAGTCCATTGTATGGACCTCTTGTAGTCTGCTGGTGGTTACATAGAGGCTGAGATAGACTCAGTCCGTTATAAGGACCTCTTGTCATCTGGTGGAGGTTATATAGAGGCTGTGATACACTCAGTCCGTTGTATGGACCTCTTGTAGTCTTCTGGTGGTTACATAGAGGCTGAGATAGACTCAGTCCGTTGTAAGGACCTCTTGTAGTCTGCTGGTGGTTACATAGAGGCTGAGATAGACTCAGTCCGTTGTAAGGACCTCTTGTAGTCTGCTGGAGGTTATATAGAGGCTGAGATTGACTCAGTCCGTTGTAAGGATCTCTTGTAGTCTGCTGGAGGTTATATAGAGGCTGAGATAGACTCAGTCCGTTGTAAGGACCTCTTGTAGTCTGCTGGAGGTTATATAGAGGATGAGATAGACTCAGTCCGTTATATGGACCTCTTGTAGTCTGCTGGAGTTTATATAGAGGATGAGATAGACTCAGTCCATTGTATGGACCTCTTGTAGTCTGATGGTGGTTATATAGAGGCTGGGATAGACTCAGTCCATTGTATGGACCTCTTATAGTCTGCTGGAGGTTACATAGAGGCTGAGATAGACTCAGTCTATTGTATGGACCTCTTGTAGTCTGCTGGAGGTTATACAGAGGCTGAGATAGACTCAGTCCATTGTATGGACCTCTTGTAGTCTGCTGTTGGTTACGTAGAGGCTGAGATAGACTCAGTCCATTGTATGGACCTCTTGTAGTCTGCTGGAGGTTACATAGAGGCTGAGATAGACTCAGTCCCTTGTATGGACCTCTTGTAGTCTGCTGGAGGTTATATAGAGGCTGAGATAGACTCAGTCCATTGTATGGACCTCTTGTAGTCTGCTTGTGGTTATATAGAGGCTGAGATAGACTCAGTCCATTGTATGGACCTCTTGTAGTCTGCTGGTGGTTACATAGAGGCTGAGATAGACTCAGTCCGTTGTATGGACCTCTTGTAGTCTGCTGGTGGTTACATTCAGGCTGAGACAGACTCAGTCCGTTGTATGGACCTCTTGTAGTCTGCTGGTGGTTATATAGAGGCTGAGATAGACTCAGTCCGTTGTAAGGACCTCTTGTAGTCTGCTGGTGGTTATATAGAGGCTGAGATAGACTCAGTCCATTGTATGGACCTCTTGTTGTCTGCTGGAGGTTATATAGAGGCTGAGATAGACTCAGTCCATTGTATGGACCACTTGTAGTCTGCTGGTGGTTACATAGAGGCTGAGATAGACTCAGTCCATTGTATGGACCTCTTGTAGTCTGCTGGAGGTTACATAGAGGCTGAGATAGACTCAGTCTATTGTATGGACCTCTTGTAGTCTGCTGGAGGTTACACAGAGGCTGAGATAGACTCAGTCCATTGTATGGACCTCTTGTTGTCTGCTGGAGGTTATATAGAGGCTGAGATAGACTCAGTCCATTGTATGGACCACTTGTAGTCTGCTGGAGGTTACATAGAGGCTGAGATAGACTCAGTCCATTGTATGGACCTCTTGTAGTCTGCTGGAGGTTATATAGAGGCTGAGATAGACTCAGTCCATTGTATGGATATCCACAACAGCAGACGTGTGTGGTAGGAGCCCCACTGAACCTTTTTTATCTTTTTTAATTAATTGTTTTTAACTGCATACATTGGCGTTCATACATTGTAGAGAACCGTACATTTAAGGGTCCATTTCTGACACATTACTGCAACATCTCTTCTGGGACAATTTGAATTCATTTATTATTTTTTGTTTTTGTTATATTTTTAGAGTGGGATTTAGTGTAGGTCCTTGTCTGGTTGGCAAGCTTACCCCCCTTCTTTGGCCAAAAATGTGGGTAACTAGAGCCTCACAATTTAGTCACATTATTATATATTCCCTTTACAGGGCACACACTATTTTTTATTTTTCACTTTAGCTGGAGGAGCGCAGGTTTACAGTTTTTGTTTGTATTATCACATTTATATCAATGTATTTCGTGTCCTAGTTTTCAGTGCATTCATGACTCATCTTAGATGATAAAATCTCTAATGTACTTCTGGCAAAAGATTAAACTTCATTTTACCCTAGTTAATTTATATTGCACAATCTGCTTTCATGCCTGCCAGCAAACCCCAGAGAACGCCAGGCGCAGAACAGCATTGTAAGGAATGGTTTTTGGTGTTCTCCTCACGGTCAGTTGGGGGTTAATGCTCTGCATTAGGTTTCGCAACAGCAGAGGGGCAGGCACTGTAAGACGTAGTGTTTACCTGTATCATTTAGAGATGTCACTATTATAATCAAGCACATACGCATGCGTAGTTTTAGACATCTTAGGGCGTAGTCTGTATTTTAACCTGTAACCAAGACAGCAGTGGTCAGAGCCATTTTTGTGGAGAGCAATTTGGGACGTCTGGTCTGTCGGGCTCTTCACCTGTATGTGATCCTAGGAGTTAGTGTGTAGGGCTCTCACACACTGCAGTTTTTTTTTTGCTCCAGGGGATTCGAGATAAGTAACTTGGTTACTGATTGTATGTTTGTTTTGTATGTCACCTATAAGTAACTTGTTTACTTATTGTATGTTTGTTTTGTATGTCACTCATGAGTAACTTGTTTACTTATTGTATGTTTGTCTTGTATGAACCTATTTAATTATTGCATGGTTAAATAAACTGCATTTCACTTCAGCGTTTGTCTTTAGTGTGAAATTCCAAACTTCTAATTGATACAAGCATCATTAAAGCAATGTGCAAAATTCCTTACTTGTTGTGACAGATGGGTTTTATTTATTACATTTAGTGCTATGAGGTCCCCTGCCGGCACAGGGGCCACAAATGACTTCCACAAGTTCACCTCATCTGCCATCTAATAAGAATTGTTTGCTGGAAAAAACACAATTTCCTACTTTTCCTGCCCGTCCTATATTATAATTCTCTAAGTCTGTCAGAAGCCATCATGCGCAGTACAGTCTGCCCGTGCCTCAGCTGATACGGAGCGGAGCTCTCCGAATTCAGACCGGAGTCCTCTCTGCGCACTCTTCATGACTGCACTGCGGACATTGCTGCCTGGCACTGTGGCCCGTGTACATGGCCTGTTCAACTAGTAGAAAATAAATGGATTTCCTCCTTTTCTCCACTGCCAATAAATTACCCCCATAAGATTCTATGACTGCAAGAATTTCTGTTGTTTACTACTACTACTGCTACTACTACCATTAGTACTACTACTACCACTACTACTGTTACTATTAATACTACTGCTGCTACTAGTACTACTACTGCTACTACTACTACTGCTACTACTACTGTAACTATTATTAGCACTACTACTGCTACTACTACAACTACTGCTTCTACTACTACTCCTGCTGCTACTACTACTATTGCTACTACTACTGCTAATACTAGTACTACTACTACCACTACTACTGCTTCTTCTACTACTACTGCTACTGTTACTACTACTACTGCTGCTATTACTACTAATAATAATAATACTGCTACTACTACTAGTACTACTACTACCACTACTACTGCTACTACTACTACTGCTGAGGGATGAAGTGGAGAATTCAAAATTGAATGTGAAACTTGTGAGCAGGCTGAGTCTTACAGCAACATATGCATACCTGGAAACTTTCTTTTAGAGTCTCGTAAGGGGACTCATGTGGTGCTGGTGGGAGGATATAAATCATGTGATTTGCTTCACAAAGGGGCGTGGCTTAAAGGGCTGTCTAATAAAGTAGGTGGATAGTGGGAAGAACAGGGTGGGAAAGGAGGAGAAGTAGGTAGGAAATGGGAGGAACAGGCTTGGAAGGAGAAGAAGTGGACTCCCCACCACCAGACAACCAGCCTGGTAAGTCACTACAGAAACAGGAGTCTTCAGGACAAATCCAGAGAGTGTCCAGCTATGGACATTTGCCTTGAGAACAATGTTTTTATCAGGCTGAGCACCTTTTGTTCTTAGACCCTGCCTGCAAACATCTGTTTTTATCAATAGAATCGGGCAGCATGTCAACACCAACATTATGGGAAGTTTGCCTCTCAATAGATGTACATTTGGATTGTTTTTTACATATTTAGATGTTTTTCTATGAAGTCAGTGTGGGTTGGCAGCACATAGAAGAACCGCGTACCTTAATTCTTTTAACAACGTGACTAGTGGTGGTAACAGTGGTGTTGGTGGCAGTAGATGTGGGGACTAATCTACTAACACAGTGATCCTCCTCCATGACTTACATTTATATAACAAAATCCATAGACGTTTCTCTTTACTTTGCCCCTTAGGTAGATTTACACAATATTGACCATTACTTTGTGACTGGGTGTTACTGTCAGTGTCAGATGAAGCAGTTGGTTTAACTGCTAAATCCTCTTCCACTATCACAACGGCAGGAGAACGAGACTTGTTTTATCTTCAGTGCTCTTACAAGGATTAGTACTACTACTGCTAGTGGTGGAACTTTTTATGTCACTTTTACAAACACCCTCTTCAGGAGGAGGATCACCATCACTTATTGCACAAATTGCACAACCATGGACACAACTTCTGGAGTAGAACATTACTACCATCAGTATGTCCATGCACTTCTCCTATACTGGTCTCCTTACCACTGACCTAGCATGTTTGCTGGACATAATAAAAATAGTGCTGAAGTTTACTGTAAAGTACACAACAGAACTCTTGGTGGAGTGATGTTTTGCCCATCAAAAATAATGTACAATGTATGTCTTTGGTTCTAGTATTTCTAACTACCAATCTAAGTCACAACTCAAATCAAGCTCTTTGCCAGTCTCTGTCACCTAGCCATCATTATTTAAATGTTTTCTATAAACTGTCTGCAGCCATAAGCAACTCCAGATCCCCCCTCTTTGCCTGTCTGTCTGCCTCTACATGTAGCTAGTGTTAATATTTTAACAACAGCTTTCTCTGTATTTCCCAACATCACTGCAATCTTCATTTACAGTACAGGAGTACAGCATGTGGATAGACTGTAATCTTCACAATCAACAGCTCAGGTAGTCATCTGGATCACCTGCCTGTCTGATGGTTACTGACGGTCATTTATCAGCCTAAAAAAGTAATACTTTTCATTTTTTAAGTCTCATTTCATCCCTCCCCAACCCACACACACATGTTCTAGGTAATGGGTATTTAAATAAAACCAGAGACACCACTGGTGGAAGAACAGGCCATAGCTTTATTAAAACCTGTGTTTTTCAGTAACAATTCGCACACATCTCTTTGTCATATTGTTATATCATCAATTACCCCAATGAGCCATGCCCTAGACTTCAATGAGTAACGTACCTACCCACTAACAAAGCTCCGGGGCAATACCTGCATAGGGTTCTCCCCCTAAGGAATAAATCACATTAAGCCTTACCTTCTAAAACATGAAATATCCCCTTTGGAAAGCAAGGACAACATCCCAAGCTATAACAACACTATTGTCAAACCACATGAACTATAGGGATGGAGGGTGGGATTCTGTCTGCTGCTTCATCAGCCTGTGAATCCTTAGACTACCTCCCATCTAGCAAACCTCACTTCCCAGGTGGGGGGTCACACCAGTCCTCCTCGGGACGTGATTCCCCTGTGTTACGGTTCAATAAACTCCAGGAAATTCTTGTCCTAGGTAATGGGTACTTAAATAAAACCAGAGAGGAGGAAGAAGAGGCCATAGCTTTATTAAATTGATTATCATTAAAATTCTTTATTAATGTGCTAATATACATATCAGCAACAGATATCCAAATATGAAGTCCTTGCTGAAAGTATTAAAACAAGAACAGTCTTATGAACCAGACATGATCAAAGTGACTGGGCCCATGCTGTTCAGCAACAATTCGCACACATCTTTGTTATGTTGTTATATCCCCGATTACCCCCAATGGGCCATACCCTTGATTCCAGTGAGTAATATAACTACCCACGACCAAAGACTTGGGGGCACACTTACATAGGGTTCTCTCCTAAGGAATGAATCACAGTAAACCTTAGCTTCTAAAACATGTAATATCCCCTTAGAAAAGCAAGGACAGCCTTCATAGGGCCAGTTGCTATATAGCTGGCCATTCCCCCCTGTAAGCCTGTTCAATCCCCCCATCAATTCCAAATTCCTGTGACAAACCGAAACCCCCCAACATTCACTAGATATTTAGAAACCCTCCTACTAAGGTGAATTTTGTATTTATCAAGTGTATTGTAGTATATTTCCCATTTCCAAAACCACAGAGCAATAATTTCTGACCATGCAATGACTAAGTCAGGAAACAACACCAAGAACCTAGCCATATCCCGAATCATCGTTCCCCTAAATTCCACACTGGAAAAGCCACTAAATTGTTACCTCTGAGATGTATCACCTGGAGATGAGGGCTGTGACCATGTACCCTATCATACTGAACCACATCATTAAAGAACTGAACACACTTCATACCCCGCAGTCATACCACAATACCTTCACCTCTGTAGCCACGAATGATAGCTGGAGGCCATTCTTATGTTCTACTCGTCATTCTCACACCCAAAACACATAGGAATGCATTATGATCCAAACTCACAAGGGAGGAGAACATTAGGACAAAACAGAGGACAGCAATGAATCCCTCCAGCAAACCCCAACAGCCAGCTGTGGATCATGTCAAACGTTACAGTACCCACCACGCTTGTCACTGTTGCTACACATCCTATGGAGATTTATGATCAACTGACCAGAGTTGTCCATAGGATAGTGTAGTAACAACACCACTGTAAAATTTCAGATATTGCACCTAAAAAAAATCTAGGTTTGAGCTGTAATCATTTTTGAATAAAACACTTATCAGCAGTAGCAGTATCCTTGTTTTACTGAGGAGAATAAACAGTACAATATATATTTTTTTACATATTACATATTACTGTTCCTTTAAAGCCAAACACCAGGCCACCCACTCAAGAAGAGATGGCTGATGGTGATGGCCCCTGCACCACCCAATACCAAAGTAGCAATAACACCCCTGACAAGCAGCTAGCATCATCATGAAGTCCACCAGCCCATCTTGTAAACAAGGACCATCCCTTCCAAACTCTCAAACACCTCGCCCAGGCGTCCTATGGCAGACCTTTGCACCCATGAAGCTACTTCGGCCTGCAAGTTCCTATAGTGCAGCTGGGCACACCTTACGAACAATCACCATCTGAAATTGAGAAAAAGCGAATCAGCTTCAGTATTCTGCACATCAGGGACACGTATTGCTCAACAAGAAACATCTCAGTACCAAATGCCGCAGCAGCTGCAGAACTGGATGAAGGGGAGCACAGACTGTTAACCCCTTACCTCCCTGAAGACATACATGTACGTTCCGAGTGGATGTCCCAGGTGGACAGAGGACATGTATGTCCCGGAAGTCATTTAAAAAAATGAAAAAAAAAGTTTGTTGGGCGTTAAGTGCGTGCGCGGCCGGTCTCTAAGGCGTTAACCCCCTATATCACCCCAAGTGTCACGGTTTTTGATGAACACACAGACCTGACCGGTAAGGTTAAAATTACTTTATTAGGATAAAGTACATACAATAAGTTTAGGCCCACAAGCCCACAATAACAGAACATATATTGCAAGCCAGTCCCTTGAGATATAGGAAGAGATGGAGGCAACAGCTGGCTGGAGAGAGTTCTGAACTTGAACCCGAATGACTGGAGGCTCACGAGACCATAGGCAACCAAACCCTAGCGGACTAGGGGCTAGAGGAGGCTACGCAGCCCAAGTACTGGCGGCAGGACTCTAGATCACTAGGAGTCCGGTAATAGGTAGCTGGCATGAGACCCAGACGCCTGGGAGGCACTGAGCCCAGTAGTAATGAGGCAACACTGACCTTAGGGACTAGGGTCACAGAAGGACCAAGGCAACTGCTTCAGGTAGGAAAACTCTAGAACGCTAGGGGTGGATCAAGATACACTACACGAAGGCAACTTGTGTCCCCGAACACTTGCAAAGTGTGATGTAACGCAACAGCTGGCTCTTGAGCCTGGAGGCTACTGCAGAAGGGAATGGAGCACTGACCCTGCCTAGAGGATGTAGGCACTGAAGGGGTCTAAAGGAAACGCCCAGAGAGAAGTCTGCAACTCCCACAGGGAGTGAGTCCAGCTATGAAAGCGGAGAAGGACACAGATGGAAATCAGAGTAACTCAGTCAGCGCTATACAGCACTGAACCGGTACTTCGCATGTGCACACCGCCTGCGGTGGTTATTCAGTAAGCGGCTATAGCACGAATGTTCAGCCTATGGTCGGCAAGAGAATGGAAGCGCCACGCGGCACTACTACAGATAAGCGCAACAGGGAGGCAGCAGAGTGTAATGTTAGCCAGCTAGAGACAACTGAACGGTTACACACGCTGGGAGCTTCGCAGGCTAGCGCTTTATGTATATATATTATTTTATTCTTTATTTATATAGTGCCAACTTATTCAGCAGCACTGTACAATAAAGAATAGACATTCAAAGATATTAAATAGCACAAAAGGTTCAGACGGCCCTGCTTGTGAGCGCTTACAGCCTAGTGGAAGGAAGGTTGGACATGAACTGTCGGTCAGTGCTGTTGAGTGCAGTGGTACAGCGAAGCGGTGGTCTTCTGTTTGGAATACAAGACGGGGAACAATGAGGTTGAGATGGGGATGTAGGTGAGAGAGTTATTTTAGAAGGGAATAAGAGTGAGCAGAAGTTGGAAAGTCTGTTGGCCTGACCTTGCTCATGACAGCTATGGAGGTACTTTGGAGGCTTCCCTGAAGAGGTGAATTTTCAATATCATCATTAACTGACCCCTCTAACTGGGTACGATAAATTATGTCTCATTCTGTACTTTCCTGGCTCATCCTTGGGCACCAAACGAAGAGGAGAAACTTGGAGGTTTTGAAAAGGAGGGTATCAAAATGGAACCATCATCCTGCCCACCGCAACCTCTTTAGCCAATTTTTTTAGCAACAACCCACAGAACTTCTAAAGCAGACCTCAGAATACCCAATAACTGTCCCAAATACTGTCCCAGGAAAGGGATCCAAAAACCTGTGGAAAATCCATCCAACCACAATTTTGACAACGTATGATTGCTGTAAAAGTATAGTCACAAAACAATGCCAAGTCTGGGCAAACAATTCCATGGTCATGGTCACCAGTATGGAAAACAAATGCCTATACAATTACTGAACACCTTCGGAATCTTCTGATACCACCTCCTCTCTTTTTCCAGCCTCTTCTCTTCATATTTCCCATTCTTCTTCAGAGGTGCTTCATCCAGAAATAATGAATTTCTAAGAAGTTGTTGCACCCAGCAGCACCCCCTGAACTGACCCCTGCCACAGCTGACCCTCCAGCAGTTAATAGCCTATCCTGAACAGAGGACCAGCCACCCCTTCTGCAGGTACCCCATCTACAAGACCCAAGGACCCTGGAACAGACCATACCTCCTATTGTATAGGAGAAACAACAGGTGCATGAAGCACACAAGCCTGCCTCCCTTTCCAGAGGAGAAGGAACTCATAACATCCCCTTGAAGAGCCGGCAACAGCTGCTTAATTCCTCCAAAACGTTGACCATGGATCCCCCAACATCTGATAATTTAGCAGAAGATCCCCAGAAACCAAAACTGACAAGCAGGTCATGGCAATAATTCAGTCTTGTCAGACCCAGTGCAGCTGAAGGAACCCTCAAAGTCACACTAGCAGCCACAGCAGGTAATACTGGCAAGGCCTGTGGTAAAAAGTAGGGGTGAACTTCATGAGCACCACTAGGCCATCCAATGTACCCCATAATAGACCATCCTCCTCCCTCTATCATAGCAGCCAGATACCATGTAGAAGTTAATCCGTCCTGCCAAGCCACACGCTTCCTCACCCAAGCAAGTTGTATGTGTGCACCAAGCTCCTGATTAAACAGCTCATGTCCGGCCAGCATGATTGCCAAGAGGGATGAAGCTTCCTGAGACCAACCTGCAATGCCCCATCCAGTGCCATCATCTCCACACCTTCTTCAGAGCATCTCCCATCATGGCTCCCAGACCAGGAAGGCCCCGCTCACTCCCCCTCTGCTCCATCTTGTCCAACCAAACCTTGAAGGCATCCTAGTGATGCCCACATGGCCTGCCGTATTGGCTGGAACTCTGCTTGCTGCTTCCTCTCCTGGCCTCTCTGGTTCACATAGCAGCCCCCCACGTTGATCTCAAGAGCAGACTTTGGCTCTGTGTCCTGTCATCTTTCCCACCAGGGCTAATGCAATTGTATGGCCTTGCTCTGGACTGCAGAACAGGCCTACTGCTGTCTACAGGCTCTGCAGCTGACTTTTCAGCCTTCTGGGCCTCCACCAAAATGCAGAGGCTACATCTGCCAATTTGCGCCCATGACAGAGTTGAGGTCAGCCATACACAAAGACAAGGAGCTCGAAGAATAGCAGAAGAAATAAAATCGCACGTACACCTCAAATGATGTGGCAGTCCGATGATGTCAGCTGCCTCATTAGCCTGCGAATGCTTGGACTTCCTCCTGTCAGGGAAACCTATTTAGTCCAGATCGACTCTCTTTGCAGGTTACCTATTGCATAAAAACTCAGCTGCTTTCTATCCCTATCCCAAGCACAGACTGATAACATGTGGGGTACTGACACCTCCTTTATTCTAGCAGGAGTCAGTGCTGTTGAGTGCAGTGGTCCAGCGAAGCGGTGGTCTTCTGTTTGGAATACAAGACGGGGAACAATGAGGTTGAGATGGGGATGTAGGTGAGAGAGTTATTTTAGAAGGGAATAAGAGTGAGCAGAAGTTGGAAAGTCTGTTGGCCTGACCTTGCTCATGACAGCTATGGAGGTACTTTGGAGGCTTCCCTGAAGAGGTGAATTTTCAATATCATCATTAACTGACCCCTCTAACTGGGTACGATAAATTATGTCTCATTCTGTACTTTCCTGGCTCATCATTGGGCACCAAACGAAGAGGAGAAACTTGGAGGTTTTGAAAAGGAGGGTATCAAAATGGAACCATCATCCTGCCCACCGCAACCTCTTTAGCCAATTTTTTTAGCAACAACCCACAGAACTTCTAAAGCAGACCTCAGAATACCCAATAACTGTCCCAAATACTGTCCCAGGAAAGGGATCCAAAAACCTGTGGAAAATCCATCCAACCACAATTTTGACAACGTATGATTGCTGTAAAAGTATAGTCACAAAACAATGCCAAGTCTGGGCAAACAATTCCATGGTCATGGTCACCAGTATGGAAAACAAATGCCTATACAATTACTGAACACCTTCGGAATCTTCTGATACCACCTCCTCTCTTTTTCCAGCCTCTTCTCTTCATATTTCCCATTCTTCTTCAGAGGTGCTTCATCCAGAAATAATGAATTTCTAAGAAGTTGTTGCACCCAGCAGCACCCCCTGAACTGACCCCTGCCACAGCTGACCCTCCAGCAGTTAATAGCCTATCCTGAACAGAGGACCAGCCACCCCTTCTGCAGGTACCCCATCTACAAGACCCAAGGACCCTGGAACAGACCATACCTCCTATTGTATAGGAGAAACAACAGGTGCATGAAGCACACAAGCCTGCCTCCCTTTCCAGAGGAGAAGGAACTCATAACATCCCCTTGAAGAGCCGGCAACAGCTGCTTAATTCCTCCAAAACGTTGACCATGGATCCCCCAACATCTGATAATTTAGCAGAAGATCCCCAGAAACCAAAACTGACAAGCAGGTCATGGCAATAATTCAGTCTTGTCAGACCCAGTGCAGCTGAAGGAACCCTCAAAGTCACACTAGCAGCCACAGCAGGTAATACTGGCAAGGCCTGTGGTAAAAAGTAGGGGTGAACTTCATGAGCACCACTAGGCCATCCAACGTACTCCATAATAGACCACCCTCCTCCCTCTATCATAGCAGCCAGATACCATGTAGAAGTTAATCCGTCCTGCCAAGCCACACGCTTCCTCACCCAAGCAAGTTGTATGTGTGCACCAAGCTCCTGATTAAACAGCTCATGTCCGGCCAGCATGATTGCCAAGAGGGATGAAGCTTCCTGAGACCAACCTGCAATGCCCCATCCAGTGCCATCATCTCCACACCTTCTTCAGAGCATCTCCCATCATGGCTCCCAGACCAGGAAGGCCCCGCTCACTCCCCCTCTGCTCCATCTTGTCCAACCAAACCTTGAAGGCATCCTAGTGATGCCCACATGGCCTGCCGTATTGGCTGGAACTCTGCTTGCTGCTTCCTCTCCTGGCCTCTCTGGTTCACATAGCAGTCCCCCACGTTGATCTCAAGAGCAGACTTTGGCTCTGTGTCCTGTCATCTTTCCCACCAGGGCTAATGCAATTGTATGGCCTTGCTCTGGACTGCAGAACAGGCCTACTGCTGTCTACAGGCTCTGCAGCTGACTTTTCAGCCTTCTGGGCCTCCACCAAAATGCAGAGGCTACATCTGCCAATTTGCGCCCATGACAGAGTTGAGGTCAGCCATACACAAAGACAAGGAGCTCGAAGAATAGCAGAAGAAATAAAATCGCACGTACACCTCAAATGATGTGGCAGTCCGATGATGTCAGCTGCCTCATTAGCCTGCAAATGCTTGGACTTCCTCCTGTCAGGGAAACCTATTTAGTCCAGATCGACTCTCTTTGCAGGTTACCTATTGCATAAAAACTCAGCTGCTTTCTATCCCTATCCCAAGCACAGACTGATAACATGTGGGATACTGACACCTCCTTTATTCTAGCAACACATGGGGAAATTCTCCACATGGGTAGAAATACATTTTAATAATTGATTTCAATGCTGTGAAAAATGTGGAAACAAGAAGGAAAAAGCTATTATTCACTGGAATTTTTCTGAGGATTGGGAAGTGCTGTTTGTCATACTTTTCACTTTTGATAAAAAAAATTCCCCAAGTCTCCTCTCCCCGAGGGCTCAAAAGACTTACACGAAAAATATCTGTTTAATTCTTTGACAGAGTGTAAAATATTTCTCATCTTTCTGACACTTAAAGGGTTAAAGGAAAATGAAGATGAATATCACACATTACTATTCTGCTCATTTTGATATTCGACATAGAAATTGCAGCACATATCCAACTCAGGACTCAGAAAAGCATGGAAAATCCGCGTATCAAACTCCCTGCTCCTCTCCAGCACATTGCTGTGATCACTAATGGGTCCTGTGGGTATTCACCAGTAGTCTGCCTTGTTTCCCTGCTCCTCTCCAGCACATTGCTGTGATCACTGATGGGTACCTGTGGGTATTCACCAGTAGTCTGCCTTGTTTCCCTGCTCCACTCCAGCACATTGCTGTGATCACTGATGGGTACCTGTGGGTATTCACCAGTAGTCTGCCTTGTTTCCCTGCTCCTCTCCAGCACATTGCTGTGATCACTGATGGGTACCTGTGGGTATTCACCAGTAGTCTGCCTTGTTTCCCTGCTCCTCTCCAGCACATTGCTGTGATCACTGATGGGTCCTGTGTGTATTCACCAGTAGTCTGCCTTGTTTCCCTGCTCCTCTCCAGCACATTACTGTGATCACTGATGGGTACCTGTGGGTATTCACCAGTAGTCTGCCTTGTTTCCCTGCTCCTCTCCAGCACATTGCTGTGATCACTGATGGGTACCTGTGGGTATTCACCAGTAGTCTGCCTTGTTTCCCTGCTCCTCTCCAGCACATTGCTGTGATCACTGATGGGTACCTGTGGGTATTCACCAGTAGTCTGCCTTGTTTCCCTGCTCCTCTCCAGCACATTGCTGTGATCACTGATGGGTACCTGTGGGTACTCACCAGTAGTCTACCTTGTTTCCCTGCTCCTCTCCAGCACATTGATGTGATCACTGATGGGTACCTGTGGGTATTCACCAGTAGTCTACCTTGTTTCCCTGCTCCTCTCCAGTACATTGCTGTGATCACTGATGGGTACCTGTGGGTATTCACCAGTAGTCTGCCTTGTTTCCCTGCTCCTCTCCAGTACATTGCTGTGATCACTGATGGGTACCTGTGTGTATTCACCAGTAGTCTGCCTTATTTCCCTGCTCCTTTCCAGCACATTGCTGTGATCACTGATGGGTACCTGTGGGTACTCACCAGTAGTCTGCCTTGTTTCCCTGCTCCTCTCCAGCACATTGCTGCTATCACTGATGGGTACCTGTGTGTATTCACCAGTAGTCTGCTTTGTTTCCCTGCTCCTCTCCAGCACATTGCTGTGATCACTGATGGGTACCTGTGGGTACTCACCAGTAGTCTGCCTTGTTTCCCTGCTCCTCTCCAGCACATTGCTGTGATCACTGATGGGTACCTGTGGGTATTCACCAGTAGTCTCCCTTGTTTCCCTGCTCCTCTCCAGCACATTGCTGTGATCACTGATGGGTACCTGTGGGTATTCACCAGTAGTCTGCCTTGTTTCCCTGCTCCTCTCCAGCACATTGCTGTGATCACTGATGGGTACCTGTGTGTATTCACCAGTAGTCTGCCTTGTTTCCCTGCTCCTCTCCAGCACATTGCTGTGATCAC
Organism: Rhinophrynus dorsalis; assembly: GCA_037306005.1. Classification (NCBI taxonomy): domain Eukaryota; kingdom Metazoa; phylum Chordata; class Amphibia; order Anura; family Rhinophrynidae; genus Rhinophrynus; species Rhinophrynus dorsalis. The sequence continues at coordinate 494,177,904 of CM074723.1, read as the reverse complement.
TGATGGGTACCTGTGGGTATTCACCAGTAGTCTGTCTTGTTTCCCTGCTCCTCTCCAGCACATTGCTGTGATCACTGATTGGTACCTGTGGGTATTCAGCAGTAGTCTGCCTTGTTTCCCTCTTCCTCTCCAGCACATTGCTGCGATCACTGATGGGTACCTGTGTGTATTCACCAGTAGTCTGCCTTGTTTCCCTGCTCCTCAACAGCACATTGCTGCGATCACTGATGGGTACCTGTGTGTATTCACCAGTAGTCTGCCTTGTTTCCCTGCTCCTCTCCAGCACATTGCTGTGATCACTGATGGGTACCTGTGGGTATTCACCAGTAGTCTGTCTTGTTTCCCTGCTCCTCTCCAGCACATTGCTGTGATCACTGATGGGTACCTGTGGGTATTCACCAGTAGTCTGCCTTGTTTCCCTGCTCCTCTCCAGCACATTGCTGTGATCACTGAAGGGTCCTGTGGGTATTCACCAGTAGTCTGACTTGTTTCCCTGCTCCTCTCCAGCACATTGCTGTGATCACTGATGGGTACCTGTGGGTACTCACCAGTAGTCTGCCTTGTTTCCCTGCTCCTCTCCAGCACATTACTGTGATCACTGATGGGTCCTGTGGGTATTCACCAGTAGTCTGACTTGTTTCCCTGCACCTCTCCAGCACATTGCTGTGATCACTGATGGGTACCTGTGTGTATTCGCCAGTAGTCTGTCTTGTTTCCCTGCTCCTCTCCAGCACATTGCTGTGATCACTGATGGGTCCTGTGGGTATTCACCAGTAGTCCGCCTTGTTTCCCTGCTCTTCTCCAGCACATTGCTGTGATCACTGATGGGTCCTGTGGGTATTCACCAGTAGTCCGCCTTGTTTCCCTGTACCTCTCCAGCACATTGATGTGATCACTGATGGGTCCTGTGGGTATTCACCAGTAGTCTGACTTGTTTCCCTGCACCTCTCCAGCACATTGCTGTGATCACTGATGGGTACCTGTGGGTATTCACCAGTAGTCTGCCTTGTTTCCCTGCACCTCTCCAGCACATTGCTGTGATCACTGATGGGTACCTGTGGGTATTCACCAGTAGTCTACCTTGTTTCCCTGCTCCTCTCCAGCACATTGCTGTGACCACTGATGGGTACCTGTGGGTATTCACCAGTAGTCTGACTTGTTTCCCTGCACCTCTCCAGCACATTGCTGTGATCACTGATGGGTACCTGTGGGTATTCACCAGTAGTCTACCTTGTTTCCCTGCTCCTCTCCAGCACATTGCTGTGATCACTGATGGGTACCTGTGTGTATTCACCAGTAGTCTGCCTTGTTTCCCTGCTCCTCTCCAGCACATAGCTGTGATCACTGATGGGTACCTGTGGGTATTCACCAGTAGTCTGCCTTGTTTCCCTGCTCCTCTCCAGCACATTGCTGTGATCACTGATGGGTCCTGTGTGTATTCACCAGTAGTCTGCCTTGTTTCACTGCTCCTCTCCAGCACATTGCTGTGATCACTGATGGGTACCTGTGGGTATTCACCAGTAGTCTGCCTTGTTTCCCTGCTCCTCTCCAGCACATTGCTGTGATCACTGATGGGTACCTGTGGGTATTCACCAGTAGTCTGCCTTGTTTCCCTGCTCCTCTCCAGCACATTGCTGTGATCACTGATGGGTACCTGTGGGTATTCACCAGTAGTCTGCCTTGTTTCCCTGCTCCTCTCCAGCACATTGCTGTGATCACTGATGGGTACCTGTGGGTACTCACCAGTAGTCTACCTTGTTTCCCTGCTCCTCTCCAGCACATTGATGTGATCACTGATGGGTACCTGTGGGTATTCACCAGTAGTCTACCTTGTTTCCCTGCTCCTCTCCAGCACATTGCTGTGATCACTGATGGGTACCTGTGGGTATTCACCAGTAGTCTGCCTTGTTTCCCTGCTCCTCTCCAGTACATTGCTGTGATCACTGATGGGTACCTGTGTGTATTCACCAGTAGTCTGCCTTATTTCCCTGCTCCTCTCCAGCACATTGCTGTGATCACTGATGGGTACCTGTGGGTACTCACCAGTAGTCTGCCTTGTTTCCCTGCTCCTCTCCAGCACATTGCTGCTATCACTGATGGGTACCTGTGTGTATTCACCAGTAGTCTGCTTTGTTTCCCTGCTCCTCTCCAGCACATTGCTGTGATCACTGATGGGTACCTGTGGGTACTCACCAGTAGTCTGCCTTGTTTCCCTGCTCCTCTCCAGCACATTGCTGTGATCACTGATGGGTACCTGTGGGTATTCACCAGTAGTCTCCCTTGTTTCCCTGCTCCTCTCCAGCACATTGCTGTGATCACTGATGGGTACCTGTGGGTATTCACCAGTAGTCTGCCTTGTTTCCCTGCTCCTCTCCAGCACATTGCTGTGATCACTGATGGGTACCTGTGTGTATTCACCAGTAGTCTGCCTTGTTTCCCTGCTCCTCTCCAGCACATTGCTGTGATCACTGATGGGTACCTGTGGGTATTCACCAGTAGTCTGTCTTGTTTCCCTGCTCCTCTCCAGCACATTGCTGTGATCACTGATTGGTACCTGTGGGTATTCAGCAGTAGTCTGCCTTGTTTCCCTCTTCCTCTCCAGCACATTGCTGTGATCACTGATGGGTACCTGTGTGTATTCACCAGTAGTCTGCCTTGTTTCCCTGCTCCTCTCCAGCACATTGCTGTGATCACTGATGGGTACCTGTGGGTATTCACCAGTAGTCTGTCTTGTTTCCCTGCCCCTCTCCAGCACATTGCTGTGATCACTGATGGGTACCTGTGGGTATTCACCAGTAGTCTGCCTTGTTTCCCTCTTCCTCTCCAGCACATTGCTGTGATCACTGATGGGTACCTGTGTGTATTCACCAGTAGTCTGCCTTGTTTCCCTGCTCCTCTCCAGCACATTGCTGTGATCACTGATAGGTACCTGTGGGTATTCACCAGTAGTCTGTCTTGTTTCCCTGCTCCTCTCCAGCACATTGCTGTGATCACTGATTGGTACCTGTGGGTATTCAGCAGTAGTCTGCCTTGTTTCCCTCTTCCTCTCCAGCACATTGCTGTGATCACTGATGGGTACCTGTGTGTATTCACCAGTAGTCTGTCTTGTTTCCCTGTACCTCTCCAGCACATTGCTGCGATCACTGATGGGTACCTGTGTGTATTCACCAGTAGTCTGCCTTGTTTCCCTGCTCCTCAACAGCACATTGCTGCGATCACTGATGGGTACCTGTGTGTATTCACCAGTAGTCTGCCTTGTTTCCCTGCTCCTCTCCAGCACATTGCTGTGATCACTGATGGGTACCTGTGGGTATTCACAGTAGTCTGTCTTGTTTCCGTGCTCCTCTCCAGCACATTGCTGTGATCACTGATGGGTACCTGTGGGTATTCACCAGTAGTCTGCCTTGTTTCCCTGCTCCTCTCCAGCACATTGCTGTGATCACTGAAGGGTCCTGTGGGTATTCACCAGTAGTCTGACTTGTTTCCCTGCTCCTCTCCAGCACATTGCTGTGATCACTGATGGGTACCTGTGGGTACTCACCAGTAGTCTGCCTTGTTTCCCTGCTCCTCTCCAGCACATTGCTGTGATCACTGATGGGTCCTGTGGGTATTCACCAGTAGTCTGCCTTGTTTCCCTGCTCCTCTCCAGCACATTGCTGTGATCACTGATGGGTACCTGTGGGTACTCACCAGTAGTCTGACTTGTTTCCCTGCACCTCTCCAGCACATTGCTGTGATCACTGATGGGTACCTGTGTGTATTCGCCAGTAGTCTGTCTTGTTTCCCTGCTCCTCTCCAGCACATTGCTGTGATCACTGATGGGTCCTGTGGGTATTCACCAGTAGTCCGCCTTGTTTCCCTGCTCTTCTCCAGCACATTGCTGTGATCACTGATGGGTCCTGTGGGTATTCACCAGTAGTCCGCCTTGTTTCCCTGTACCTCTCCAGCACATTGATGTGATCACTGATGGGTCCTGTGGGTATTCACCAGTAGTCTGACTTGTTTCCCTGCACCTCTCCAGCACATTGCTGTGATCACTGATGGGTACCTGTGGGTATTCACCAGTAGTCTGCCTTGTTTCCCTGCTCCTCTCCAGCACATTGCTGTGATCACTGATGGGTACCTGTGTGTATTCACCAGTAGTCTGCCTTGTTTCCCTGCTCCTCTCCAGCACATAGCTGTGATCACTGATGGGTACCTGTGGGTATTCACCAGTAGTCTGCCTTGTTTCCCTGCTCCTCTCCAGCACATTGCTGTGATCACTGATGGGTCCTGTGTGTATTCACCAGTAGTCTGCCTTGCTTCCCTGCTCCTCTCCAGCACATTGCTGTGATCACTGATGGGTACCTGTGGGTATTCACCAGTAGTCTGCCTTGTTTCCCTGCTCCTCTCCAGCACATTGCTGTGATCACTGATGGGTCCTGTGGGTATTCACCAGTAGTCTGCCTTGTTTCCCTGCTCCTCTCCAGCACATTGCTGTGATCACTGATGGGTCCTGTGGGTATTCACAAGTAGTCTGCCTTGTTTCCCTAATCCTCTCCAGCACATTGCTGTGATCACTGATTGGTACCTGTGGGTATTCACCAGTAGTCTGCCTTGTTTCCCTGCTCCTCTCCAGCACATTGCTGTGATCACTGATGGGTACCTGTGGGTATTCACCAGTAGTCTGCCTTGTTTCCCTGCTCCTCTCCAGCACATTGCTGTTAGACAAATTAGCAAGAGGAAAAGAAAGAGAAATCCACTATGGTTTACTAGAGAGGTAAGAGCTATAGTGAAAGATAAAAAGTCTGCCTATAAGAGATATAAAGAGACTGGAAGTGAAGCGGACAGAGAAGGGTATAAAACTATACAGAAGAAGACTAAACAGATGATAAATGCTGCTAAAGCCTCAAAAGAGGAAGAAATGGCCAAATCTGTTAAGAAGGGGAATAAAACCTTCTTCAGATATATCAGTGACAGGAAGAAGAAAAACTGCGGGATTACAAAAATTAACAACGGAAAAAATCAGTATATAGAAGAGGAAAAGGCGGTCGCTGACCATCTGAATAACTACTTCTGCTCAGTTTTTTCAGACGGCGGCCCTCATAATCAGAAAATGGCTGAACACAGCATTGCCTCTAGTTGTATAATTTTAGCCCCAGTGTTTTCAGAGGCCGATGTTCTAGAGGAACTTGTCCGGCTAAAGTCAAATAAAGCGATGGGTCCGGATGGAATCCACCCTAGAGTTCTTAAAGAACTCCGATCTGTCATAGTTGGCCCCCTGACTAATCTGTATAACCAGTCCCTTCTTACGGGAGAAGTTCCTGATGATTGGAGAATGGCCAATGTTGTACCCATTCACAAGAAGGGTAGTAAAGAAGAAGCTAGTAACTACAGGCCAGTCAGCCTGACATCTGTAGTGGTAAAAATGATGGAGACTCTTCTAAAGAAGAAGATAATTGACCATCTAACAAAAAACAACCTGATGGACCCAAACCAGCATGGTTTCACTGAGGGCCGATCCTGTCAGACTAATCTCATTGATTTCTTTGACTATGTAACTAAAGTGCTGGATGAAGGTGGTGCTGTGGATATCGCCTACCTGGATTTCAGTAAAGCTTTCGATACAGTTCCCCATAAAGAGCTGATAGATAAATTATCAAGAATTGGACTTAACCCCTGGATAGTTCAGTGGATCTGCAGTTGGCTGAAGGACAGAAACCAGAGGGTTGTTGTTAATGGAGTGTATTCTGAGCAGAGACTGGTTACAAGTGGAGTGCCACAAGGATCTGTTCTGGGCCCTGTTCTGTTCAACATGTTTGTAAGTGACATAAGGGAAGGCTTGGCAGGGAAGGTTTGCTTGTTTGCTGATGACACAAAAGTGTGTAATAGGGTTGATGTTCCAGGAGGTGTCTGTAATATGGAGAATGATTTAGCACTATTAGATAAGTGGTCAAAACAATGGAAACTTCAGTTCAATGTTTCCAAATGTAAAATAATGCACTTGGGGAAAAGAAACCCTCAATCTGACTATCGTATTGGCAGTTCTGTGGTAGCAAAGACTTCAGAAGAGAAGGATTTGGGGGTGGTCATCTCTGACAGCCTCAAGATGAGTAACCAATGCAACCAGGCGGTGGGGAAAGCAAATCGTATGCTTGGCTGCATAGCTAGAGGTATAACAAGCAGGAAGAAGGAGATTGTGATCCCTCTGTATAGAGCTCTAGTGAGACCACATCTGGAATACTGTGTACAGTTCTGGAGGCCTCATCTGCAAAAGGATATAACTAAAATTGAGCGGGTTCAAAGAAGAGCTACAAAAATGGTGGAAGGTCTAAAGCATAGAACTTATCAAGAACGACTCAGAGATCTAAATATGTATAGTCTGGAGGAAAGAAGAGAAAGGGGGGACATGATTGAAACCTTTAAATATGTTAAAGGACTGAACAAGGTTCAGGAGGGAAGTGTGATTAATAAGAATCTGAATACAAGAACAAGGGGGCACAATCTGAGGCTAGTTGGAGGAAAAATCAAGAAAAACATTAGAAAATATTATTTCACTGAAAGAGTAGTAGAAACTTGGAACAAACTTCCAGCAGAGGTGGTTGATAAATCCACAGTAACACAGTTTAAACATGCCTGGGATAAACATGTATCTATCCTAAGATAACAATAAAGGAATACTAAAGGGCAGACTAGATGGACCAGGTGGTCTTTTTCTGCCGTCAATCTTCTATGTTTCTATGTTTCTATGTTTCTATCACTGATGGGTACCTGTGTGTATTCACCAGTAGTCTGCCTTGTTTCCCTGCTCCTCTCCAGCACATTGCTGTGATCACTGATGGGTACCTGTGTGTGTTCACCAGTAGTCTGCCTTGTTTCCCTGCTCCTCTCCAGCACATTGCTGTGATCACTGATGGGTACCTGTGTGTATTCACCAGTAGTCTGACTTGTTTCCCTGCTCATCTCCAGCACATTGCTGTGATCACTGATGGGTCCTGTGGGTATTAACCAGTAGTCTGCCTTGTTTCCCTGCACCTCTCCAGCACATTGCTGTGATCACTGATGGGTACCTGTGGGTATTCACCAGTAGTCTGCCTTGTTTCCCTGCACCTCTCCAGCACATTGCTATGATCACTGATTGGTACCTGTGGGTATTCACCAGTAGTCTGCCTTGTTTCCCTGCACCTCTCCAGCACATTGCTGTGATCACTGATGGGTACCTGTGGGTATTCACCAGTAGTCTGCCTTGTTTCCCTGCTCCTCTCCAGCACATTGCTGTGATCACTGATGGGTACCTGTGGGTATTCACCAGTAGTCTGCCTTGTTTCCCTGCACCTCTCCAGCACATTGCTGTGATCACTGATGGGTACCTGTGTGTATTCACCAGTAGTCTGCCTTTTTTCCCTGCTCCTCTCCAGCACATTGATGTGATCACTGATGGGTACCTGTGGGTATTCACCAGTAGTCTGTCTTGTTTCCCTGCTCCTCTCCAGCACATTGCTGTGATCACTGATGGGTACCTGTGGGTATTCACCAGTAGTCTGCCTTGTTTCCCTGCTCCTCTCCAGCACATTGCTGTGATCACTGATGGGTACCTGTGTGTATTCACCAGTAGTCTACCTTGTTTCCCTGCTCCTCTCCAGCACATTGCTGTGATCACTGATGGGTCCTGTGGGTATTCACCAGTAGTCTGCCTTGTTTCCCTGCACCTCTCCAGCACATTGCTGTGATCACTGATGGGTCCTGTGGGTATTCACCAGTAGTCTGCCTTGTTTCCCTGCTCCTCTCCAGCACATTGCTGTGATCACTGATGGGTCCTGTGGGTATTCACCAGTAGTCTGCCTTGTTTCCCTGCTCCTCTCCAGCACATTGCTGTGATCACTGATGGGTACCTGTGGGTATTCATCAGTAGTCTGCCTTGTTTCCCTGCTCCTCTCCAGCACATTGCTGTGATCACTGATTGGTACCTGTGGGTATTCACCAGTAGTCTGCCTTGTTTCCCTGTTCCTCTCCAGCACATTGCTGTGATCACTGATGGGTACCTGTGTGTATTCACCAGTAGTCTGCCTTGTTTCCCTGCACCTCTCCAGCACATTGCTATGATCACTGATTGGTACCTGTGGGTATTCACCAGTAGTCTGCCTTGTTTCCCTGCACCTCTCCAGCACATTGCTGTGATCACTGATGGGTACCTGTGGGTATTCACCAGTAGTCTGCCTTGTTTCCCTGCTCCTCTCCAGCACATTGCTGTGATCACTGATGGGTACCTGTGGGTATTCACCAGTAGTCTGCCTTGTTTCCCTGCACCTCTCCAGCACATTGCTGTGATCACTGATGGGTACCTGTGTGTATTCACCAGTAGTCTGCCTTTTTTCCCTGCTCCTCTCCAGCACATTGATGTGATCACTGATGGGTACCTGTGGGTATTCACCAGTAGTCTGTCTTGTTTCCCTGCTCCTCTCCAGCACATTGCTGTGATCACTGATGGGTACCTGTGGTATTCACCAGTAGTCTGCCTTGTTTCCCTGCTCCTCTCCAGCACATTGCTGTGATCACTGATGGGTACCTGTGTGTATTCACCAGTAGTCTACCTTGTTTCCCTGCTCCTCTCCAGCACATTGCTGTGATCACTGATGGGTCCTGTGGGTATTCACCAGTAGTCTGCCTTGTTTCCCTGCACCTCTCCAGCACATTGCTGTGATCACTGATGGGTCCTGTGGGTATTCACCAGTAGTCTGCCTTGTTTCCCTGCTCCTCTCCAGCACATTGCTGTGATCACTGATGGGTCCTGTGGGTATTCACCAGTAGTCTGCCTTGTTTCCCTGCTCCTCTCCAGCACATTGCTGTCATCACTGATGGGTACCTGTGTGTATTCACCAGTAGTCTGCCTTGTTTCCCTGCTCCTCTCCAGCACATTGCTGTGATCACTGATTGGTACCTGTGGGTATTCACCAGTAGTCTGCCTTGTTTCCCTGTTCCTCTCCAGCACATTGCTGTGATCACTGATGGGTACCTGTGTGTATTCACCAGTAGTCTGCCTTGTTTCCCTGCTCCTCTCCAGCACATTGCTGTGATCACTGATGGGTCCTGTGTGTATTCACCAGTAGTCTGACTTGTTTCCCTGCTCCTCTCCAGCACATTGCTGCTATCACTGATGGGTACCTGTGGGTATTCACCAGTAGTCTGCCTTGTTTCCCTGCTCCTCTCCAGCACATTGATGTGATCACTGATGGGTCCTGTGTGTATTCACCAGTAGTCTGCCTTGTTTCCCTGCTCCTCTCCAGCACATTGCTGTGATCACTGATGGGTACCTGTGGGTATTCACCAGTAGTCTGCCTTGTTTCCCTGCTCCTCTCCAGCACATTGCTGTGATCACTGATGGGTACCTGTGGGTATTCACCAGTAGTCTGCCTTGTTTCCCTGCTCCTCTCCAGCACATTGCTGTGATCACTGATGGGTACCTGTGGGTATTCACCAGTAGTCTGCCTTGTTTCCCTGCACCTCTCCAGCACATTGCTGTGATCACTGATGGGTACCTGTGTGTATTCACCAGTAGTCTGCCTTTTTTCCCTGCTCCTCTCCAGCACATTGCTGTGATCACTGATGGGTACCTGTGTGTATTCACCAGTAGTCTGCCTTTTTTCCCTGCTCCTCTCCAGCACATTGATGTGATCACTGATGGGTACCTCTGGGTATTCACCAGTAGTCTGTCTTGTTTCCCTGCTCCTCTCCAGCACATTGCTGTGATCACTGATGGGTACCTGTGTGTATTCACCAGTAGTCTACCTTGTTTCCCTGCTCCTCTCCAGCACATTGCTGTGATCACTGATGGGTACCTGTGGGTATTCACCAGTAGTCTGCCTTGTTTCCCTGCACCTCTCCAGCACATTGCTGTGATCACTGATTGGTACCTGTGGGTATTCACCAGTAGTCTGCCTTATTTCCCTGCTCCTCTCCAGCACATTGCTGTGATCAGTGATGGGTACCTGTGGGTATTCACCAGTAGTCTGTCTTGTTTCCCTGCTCTTCTCCAGCACATTGCTGTGATCACTGATTGGTACCTGTGGGTATTCACCAGTAGTCTGCCTTGTTTCCCTGCTCCTCTCCAGCACATTGCTGTGATCACTGATGGGTACCTGTGTGTATTCACCAGTAGTCTGCCTTGTTTCCCTGCTCCTCTCCAGCACATTGCTGTGATCACTGATGGGTCCTGTGGGTATTCACCAGTAGTCTGCCTTGTTTCCCTGTTCCTCTCCAGCACATTGCTGTGATCACTGATGGGTACCTGTGTGTATTCACCAGTAGTCTGCCTTGTTTCCCTGCTCCTCTCCAGCACATTGCTGTGATCACTGATGGGTACCTGTGGGTATTCACCAGTAGTCTGCCTTGTTTCCCTGCTCCTCTCCAGCACATTGCTGTGATCACTGATAGGTCCTGTGTGTATTCACCAGTAGTCTGACTTGTTTCCCTGCTCCTCTCCAGCACATTGCTGCTATCACTGATGGGTACCTGTGGGTACTCACCAGTAGTCTGCCTTGTTTCCCTGCTCCTCTCCAGCACATTGCTGTGATCACTGATGGGTCCTGTGGGTATTCACCAGTAGTCTGACTTGTTTCCCTGCTCCTCTCCAGCACATTGCTGTGATCACTGATGGGTACCTGTGGGTATTCACCAGTAGTCTGCCTTGTTTCCCTGCTCCTCTCCAGCACATTGCTGTGATCACTGATGAGTACCTGTGGGTATTCACCAGTAGTCTGCCTTGTTTCCCTGCACCTCTCCAGCACATTGCTGCGATCACTGATGGGTCCTGTGGGTATTCACCAGTAGTCTGCCTTTTTTCCCTGCTCCTCTCCAGCAGATTGCTCTGATCACTGATGGGTACCTTTGGGTATTCACCAGTAGTCTGCCTTGTTTCCCTGCACCTCTCCAGCACATTGCTGTGATCACTGATGGGTACCTGTGGGTATTCACCAGTAGTCTACCTTGTTTCCCTGCACCTCTCCAGCACATTGCTGTGATCACTGATGGGTACCTGTGGGTATTCACCAGTAGTCTGCCTTGTTTCCCTGCACCTCTCCAGCACATTGCTGTGATCACTGATGGGTACCTGTGGGTATTCACCAGTAGTCTGCCTTGTTTCCCTGTTCCTCTCCAGCACATTGCTGGGATCACTGATGGGTACCTGTGGGTATTCACCAGTAGTCTACCTTGTTTCCCTGCACCTCTCCAGCACATTGCTGTGATCACTGAGGGGTACCTGTGGGTATTCACCAGTAGTCTGCCTTGTTTCCCTGCACCTCTCCAGCACATTGCTGTGATCAGTGATGGGTACCTGTGGGTACTCACCAGTAGTCTGTCTTGTTTCCCTGCTCCTCTCCAGCACATTGCTGTGATCACTGATGGGTACCTGTGTGTATTCACCAGTAGTCTGCCTTGTTTCCCTGCTCCTCTCCAGCACATTGCTGTGATCACTGATTGGTACCTGTGGGTATTCACCAGTAGTCTGCCTTGTTTCCCTGTTCCTCTCCAGCACATTGCTGTGATCACTGATGGGTACCTGTGTGTATTCACCAGTAGTCTGCCTTGTTTCCCTGCTCCTCTCCAGCACATTGCTGTGATCACTGATGGGTACCTGTGGGTATTCACCAGTAGTCTGTCTTGTTTCCCTGCTCCTCTCCAGCACATTGCTGCTATCACTGATGGGTACCTGTGTGTATTCACCAGTAGTCTGCCTTGTTTCCCTGCTCCTCTCCAGCACATTGATGTGATCACTGATGGGTACCTGTGGGTATTCACCAGTAGTCTGCCTTGTTTCCCTGCTCCTCTCCAGCACATTGCTGTGATCACTGATGGGTCCTGTGTGTATTCACCAGTAGTCTGCCTTGTTTCCCTGCTCCTCTCCAGCACATTGCTGTGATCACTGATGGGTACCTGTGGGTATTCACCAGTAGTCTGCTTTGTTTCCCTGCTCCTCTCCAGCACATTGCTGTGATCACTGATGGGTCCTGTGGGTATTCACCAGTAGTCTGACTTGTTTCCCTGCTCCTCTCCAGCACATTGCTGTGATCACTGATGGGTACCTGTGGGTATTCACCAGTAGTCTGCCTTGTTTCCCTGCTCCTCTCCAGCACATTGCTGTGATCACTGATGAGTACCTGTGGGTATTCACCAGTAGTCTGCCTTGTTTCCCTGCACCTCTCCAGCACATTGCTGCGATCACTGATGGGTCCTGTGGGTATTCACCAGTAGTCTGCCTTTTTTCCCTGCTCCTCTCCAGCAGATTGCTCTGATCACTGATGGGTACCTTTGGGTATTCACCAGTAGTCTGCCTTGTTTCCCTGCACCTCTCCAGCACATTGCTGTGATCACTGATGGGTACCTGTGGGTATTCACCAGTAGTCTACCTTGTTTCCCTGCACCTCTCCAGCACATTGCTGTGATCAGTGATGGGTACCTGTGGGTATTCACCAGTAGTCTGCCTTGTTTCCCTGCACCTCTCCAGCACATTGCTGTGATCACTGATGGGTACCTGTGGGTATTCACCAGTAGTCTGCCTTGTTTCCCTGTTCCTCTCCAGCACATTGCTGGGATCACTGATGGGTACCTGTGGGTATTCACCAGTAGTCTACCTTGTTTCCCTGCACCTCTCCAGCACATTGCTGTGATCACTGAGGGGTACCTGTGGGTATTCACCAGTAGTCTGCCTTGTTTCCCTGCACCTCTCCAGCACATTGCTGTGATCAGTGATGGGTACCTGTGGGTACTCACCAGTAGTCTGTCTTGTTTCCCTGCTCCTCTCCAGCACATTGCTGTGATCACTGATGGGTACCTGTGTGTATTCACCAGTAGTCTGCCTTGTTTCCCTGCTCCTCTCCAGCACATTGCTGTGATCACTGATTGGTACCTGTGGGTATTCACCAGTAGTCTGCCTTGTTTCCCTGTTCCTCTCCAGCACATTGCTGTGATCACTGATGGGTACCTGTGTGTATTCACCAGTAGTCTGCCTTGTTTCCCTGCTCCTCTCCAGCACATTGCTGTGATCACTGATGGGTACCTGTGGGTATTCACCAGTAGTCTGTCTTGTTTCCCTGCTCCTCTCCAGCACATTGCTGTGATCACTGATGGGTACCTGTGGGTATTCACCAGTAGTCTGCCTTGTTTCCCTGCTCCTCTCCAGCACATTGCTGTGATCACTGATGGGTCCTGTGTGTATTCACCAGTAGTCTGACTTGTTTCCCTGCTCCTCTCCAGCACATAGCTGTGATCACTGATGGGTCCTGTGTGTATTCACCAGTAGTCTGACTTGTTTCCCTGCTCCTCTCCAGCACATTGCTGCTATCACTGATGGGTACCTGTGTGTATTCACCAGTAGTCTGCCTTGTTTCCCTGCTCCTCTCCAGCACATTGATGTGATCACTGATGGGTACCTGTGGGTATTCACCAGTAGTCTGCCTTGTTTCCCTGCTCCTCTCCAGCACATTGCTGTGATCACTGATGGGTCCTGTGTGTATTCACCAGTAGTCTGCCTTGTTTCCCTGCTCCTCTCCAGCACATTGCTGTGATCACTGATGGGTACCTGTGGGTATTCACCAGTAGTCTGCTTTGTTTCCCTGCTCCTCTCCAGCACATTGCTGTGATCACTGATGGGTCCTGTGGGTATTCACCAGTAGTCTGCCTTGTTTCCCTGCTCCTCTCCAGCACATTGCTGTGATCACTGATGGGTCCTGTGGGTATTCACCAGTAGTCTACCTTGTTTCCCTGCTCCTCTCCAGCACATTGCTGTGATCACTGATGGGTACCTGTGGGTACTCACCAGTAGTCTGCCTTGTTTCCCTGCACCTCTCCAGCACATTGCTGTGATCACTGCTGGGTACCTGTGGGTATTCACCAGTAGTCTGCCTTGTTTCCCTGCTCCTCTCCAGCACATTGCTGTGATCACTGATGGGTCCTGTGGGTATTCACCAGTAGTCTGACTTGTTTCCCTGCTCCTCTCCAGCTCTTTGCTGCTATCACTGATGGGTCCTGTGGGTATTCACCAGTAGTCTGACTTGTTTCCCTGCACCTCTCCAGCACATTGCTGTGATCACTGATGGGTACCTGTGGGTATTCACCAGTAGTCTGTCTTGTTTCCCTGCTCCTCTCCAGCACATTGCTGTGATCACTGATGGGTACCTGTGTGTATTCACCAGTAGTCTGCCTTGTTTCCCTGCTCCTCTCCAGCACATTGCTGTGATCACTGATTGGTACCTGTGGGTTTTCACCAGTAGTCTGCCTTGTTTCCCTGTTCCTCTCCAGCACATTGCTGTGATCACTGATGGGTACCTGTGTGTATTCACCAGTAGTCTGCCTTGTTTCCCTGCTCCTCTCCAGCACATTGCTGTGATCACTGATGGGTACCTGTGGGTATTCACCAGTAGTCTGACTTGTTTCCCTGCTCCTCTCCAGCACATTGCTGTGATCACTGATGGGTCCTGTGTGTATTCACCAGTAGTCTGACTTGTTTCCCTGCTCCTCTCCAGCACATTGCTGCTATCACTGATGGGTACCTGTGGGTATTCACCAGTAGTCTGCCTTGTTTCCCTGCTCCTCTCCAGCACATTGATGTGATCACTGATGGGTACCTGTGGGTATTCACCAGTAGTCTGCCTTGTTTCCCTGCTCCTCTCCAGCACATTGCTGTGATCACTGATGGGTACCTGTGGGTATTCACCAGTAGTCTGCCTTGTTTCCCTGCTCCTCTCCAGCACATTGCTGTGATCACTGATGGGTACCTGTGGGTATTCACCAGTAGTCTGCCTTGTTTCCCTGCTCCTCTCCAGCACATTGCTGTGATCACTGATGGGTCCTGTGGGTATTCACCAGTAGTCTACCTTGTTTCCCTGCTCCTCTCCAGCACATTGCTGTGATCACTGATGGGTACCTGTGTGTATTCACCAGTAGTCTGCCTTGTTTCCCTGCTCCTCTCCAGCACATTGCTGTGATCACTGATGGGTACCTGTGGGTATTCACCAGTAGTCTGCTTTGTTTCCCTGCTCCTCTCCAGCACATTGCTGTGATCACTGATGGGTCCTGTGGGTATTCACCAGTAGTCTGCCTTGTTTCCCTGCACCTCTCCAGCACATTGCTGTGATCACTGCTGGGTACCTGTGGGTATTCACCAGTAGTCTGCCTTGTTTCCCTGCTCCTCTCCAGCACATTGCTGTGATCACTGATGGGTCCTGTGGGTATTCACCAGTAGTCTGACTTGTTTCCCTGCTCCTCTCCAGCTCTTTGCTGCTATCACTGATGGGTCCTGTGGGTATTCACCAGTAGTCTGACTTGTTTCCCTGCTCCTCTCCAGCTCTTTGCTGCTATCACTGATGGGTAATGTAACGGATTCTATCTCTACAGCTCCAAGCCAGCGTTTACTACCGCACCCGCTGGCTTGGTACTAAAAGGGGGAGAAGTGTAACGGATTCTATCCGTTACTTCGGCCCTTGTCTGGACCACGAACCATTTCCTTAAAGACTATGGCCTTGTGGTCTCATGTGAACTCTGATAGGGATTTCCCTATCATTATGTTACAAGGATTGATGTCGAATGTTATAAGTTTTGTATATTGTGTAATGTCGAACGTTTAGTGTATTGTATGGTTCATGTATTGAGGGATGCACGAACACCGAAGCCGGTGATTCCCCTGTTCCTTTGTTCGAGGGGTCCATGCCATCTCGAGCGCGGGAAACCGGAGGCAGTGAGTCGACGTTGGATTGGCTGACGTACGACTCACTGCGCACACTGATTGGCCAGGGTTGAAGCCGCATATTCAAACTAGTGTGTACGTGCTTCAACCCCTGGCCCAGTCCTCAGATGTGTATTCCCTCAGATCAGTCTATTGTCTTGTCCAGACGTTAATTCAATCATGTTAAGTTTCACCGTGTCCACATTGTGTTCAGTAGCCCATCTCCCATTGGCTTGTGTCCTGGGGCTACCATTGGTCCCTCTGTTTCCCCTGCCATTGGTCCATTGTCCACTGTCACCATTGGTCTATTGTGTATACCCATTGTGTTGGATTGGTCCCTGGGCCAAGCCTGCATTAGAATGCCTGGCCCTTCCCCTCCCTACTGTGGTACCATGTGTAAGCTGTATAAAAGTTGAGTGTCTTGTTCAATAAAGTGTGTTACTGTTTGGAGTGAACCAGAGTCCTGGAGTCTGTTTGTTCCTGTGGTAAAAGTGGCCACTCTGCCGCCCATTCGAACCAGGTTCCTATACGTTCGTCCGTCTGCTGCCAGGATCCCGCTACCGACCTTTGTATCCTGTCAGGCGGCAACGTGGACTCTGCCCTTCGGTTTCCTGCTTAAGCTCCAACCTTCGAGCCGAGCACCTGAGTGCTCGAACGGCTGGGAATCTATCCACTTCGGTTCCTGCTACATTTTCCCGATTCGGTCCGGCGCTTGCTCGACGGCGTTCGAGTGCCGTGTCCCCTCCGGTAGCCGCATCCTTCGAGCAGATTCGGTCTTCCCGAGGTTCGACGCCGCTTTGGGTCGACCTCCGGAACACTGGTTTGCTCGACCGGTGCACTCGACGGTGCCAGTCCGGCGTCGAGAAGGAGAGACCCGGGAACAAAGACGGAAGGCGACCCGGTCTTCTAGCTTCCTTCCGTTACATTGGTGGCACAGCGGTGAGATTTCTCCTTCTTTCATCGTGTGTACCAGTTGAGAGATGACGGCCGAAGCGCTACTACCAGAGGTCATAGGCGTACTCGAGATGCGGTACCAGGGCATCGGAGACGACATGGCGGCCACACCTGTGCTGGCGGACACTCTAGGATCTTACAACGACCGGTATGACAACATTCGAGTCCGATGGAGGAAACAGCTAGGCGATATTGTTGACGAGTTCGACAGGGAGCTGGCCTGGTGTCTCGAGGAAGAGCTCAGAGTACAAGACGAGTACTGGGAGCTGGTCAAGCACATGGAACGAGAGTATGGGCCCGGAATTCTTGTGGACTTTAACCCATACCTCTTGCAGTATGTGATTCAAGGACTTGTGTGGGAGGCCTACCGCCAGGATTTCGCTTTTGGTTGCCCAGACCCCAGCCGATACTGGGAGATCTGGGACAAGAGAGAAGCCATGCTTGGGGGGTACATCCCTGGGGAGCTCCATGGAAATTTCAAGGTCCTGATTTTATGGGAATGGGACCTGGAGCAACGATACACTGGCTTTGTGCGGGAAATCCAGGAGTTTCTACGAGAGGAAGAAGAATGGGGGGGGCCACTCATCTGAGGAGGACCTCAGTGAAGCTGAGGACTTGGATGGAGCTGGCCCTGTTCACTCCACCCTGGTGAGGGGGGATGCGTGCCTCACCAGTGCCCCTGTTACCCCTGTTTCTATGGACTATGTTTTCCCTGAGCTGGGGGGTGGGAATTCGTTCCCCCCCAGTGAAGAAGATGCCCTGGGAGCGGAGCCGTGCGTGCTCCCCAGGGTCATGAGTGATGCCGCCTGGAGGGATGGGACTGCGGTCTCCCTCCAGGCAGAAGAAAGGCCTGTGTATGATGGCCTACAGGAGGAGGATCCCAGTGGGCTGGGAGGAAATAGTGCCGCTGGCCCTCCTACAAGTATGGACTGTGAACTGCTGGGTGGGAGCAAGCCCATCAGTCCCCCTGAGGACCCTGCTGTAGTGGGTGGGAGAGAACCCAGCAGCAGCCTCAAGATGTTGCCCCTGGTGGGGGTGGAAGATGGCCTGGGAGCGGAGCCGTGCGTGCTCCCCAGGAGTACAAGTAATGCCGCCTTGAGGGATGGGACTGCGGTCTCCCTCAAGGCAAAAGAAAGGCCTGTGCGTGATGGCCTACCAGAGGAGGACACCAGCGGACTGGGAGAAAGTAGGGCTGCTGTAACTCCCCTGGATATATTGTTTGACCTGATGGGTGGGGAAGAGTGCCCCATCAGTCCCCCTGTAACCCCTGACTTGGTGCGGGAGAGCAAGAGCACCAGGTCATGTGAAGTCCTGGCTGGGATGAGTGGGACAGCCGTCCTCATCCCCAGCCCAGCATCTGTTCTGCCTTCCCCTGAGACCCCTGGCCTAGTGCGTGGGGCCACGGTCATCATTAAAGAGCCTGCTATTCTCCCTGCACTGGAGATTCCCACCTTGGTGAGTGGGACCAGGATCCTCACCAAGGACATTTGTGTTGCCCTGTCCCCTGTTGACCCCAGCTTGGTGGGTGGAAATGCATTCCTCCTCAGGCCCCTACCTGATTTGACTCCTGAGCGTGGGAACTACATCCGCTCCTGTCCCTCTGGGGCCCTGGCCCAACTAAAAGGGGGAGATGTGTCTCTCTTCCCAAACTCTGGTGCCCAGAAGCCAGAGGCACAATTGCCCCAGGGAGATCCCCCTTATAGACTGGCTCTGAACCCTGAGCCACTGGCCCCAGACCCGGAAGGATCTGACGTTAGCACTGCCTGGAGAAGGGCCCAGGAGAGGCCACCTGCTTTGATGTTTGTCAGAACAAACAAGCATCAGTTCCCCTGGCCCAGGACTAAGGACAAAAGAACTGGAATTTGCTTCACTGGCCCAGGACCAGGGCCTTGTTCACCCCTACCTGGCCCAGACAAAGGGCTCCTGTTTTCCCCTGGCCCAGGACAAAAAGACTGCTTCACCCTCTGGCTCAGGATTAAGGACAAAGGGACTTGCAATTGTTTTCCTGGCCCAGGACCAGGGCCTTGTTTTCCCCTACCTGGCCCAGACAAAGGGCTTATGTTTTCCCCTGGCCCAGAACAGAAAGACTCCTTCAATCTCTGGCCCAGGACAAGGGGCCCCTCAGTGGAAACTGGCCTAGGACCAAGGCCTTTGGACTAGTGCACTGTCCAGACAAGTGCCTCACCACCTCCATGCCCTCCTACAGCTCCAAGCCAGTGTTTACTACCGCACCCGCTGGCTTGGTACTAAAAGGGGGAGAAGTGTAACGGATTCTATCCGTTACTTCGGCCCTTGTCTGGACCACGAACCATTTCCTTAAAGACTATGGCCTTGTGGTCTCATGTGAACTCTGATAGGGATTTCCCTATCATTATGTTACAAGGATTGATGTCGAATGTTATAAGTTTTGTATATTGTGTAATGTCGAACGTTTAGTGTATTGTATGGTTCATGTATTGAGGGATGCACGAACACCGAAGCCGGTGATTCCCCGGTTCCTTTGTTCGAGGGGTCCACGCCATCTCGAGCGCGGGAAACCGGAGGCAGTGAGTCGACGTCGGATTGGCCGACGTACGACTCACTGCGCACACTGATTGGCCAGGGTTGAAGCCGCATATTCAAACTAGTGTGTACGTGCTTCAACCCCTGGCCCAGTCCTCAGATGTGTATTCCCTCAGATCAGTCTATTGTCTTGTCCAGACGTTAATTCAATCATGTTAAGTTTCACCGTGTCCACATTGTGTTCAGTAGCCCATCTCCCATTGGCTTGTGTCCTGGGGCTACCATTGGTCCCTCTGTTTCCCCTGCCATTGGTCCATTGTCCACTGTCACCATTGGTCTATTGTGTATACCCATTGTGTTGGATTGGTCCCTGGGCCAAGCCTGCATTAGAATGCCTGGCCCTTCCCCTCCCTACTGTGGTACCATGTGTAAGCTGTATAAAAGTTGAGTGTCTTGTTCAATAAAGTGTGTTACTGTTTGGAGTGAACCAGAGTCCTGGAGTCTGTTTGTTCCTGTGGTAAAAGTGGCCACTCTGCCGCCCATTCGAACCAGGTTCCTATACGTTCGTCCGTCTGCTGCCAGGATCCCGCTACCGACTTTGTATCCTGTCAGGCGGCAACGTGGACTCTGCCCTTCGGTTTCCTGCTTCAGCTCCAACCTTCGAGCCGAGCACCGGAGTGCTCGAACGGCTGGGAATCTATCCACTTCGGTTCCTGCTACATTTTCCCGATTCGGTCCGGCGCTTGCTCTACGGCGTTCGAGTGCCGTGTCCCCTCCGGTAGCCGCATCCTTCGAGCAGATTCGGTCTTCCCGAGGTTCGACGCCGCTTTGGGTCGACCTCCGGAACGCTGGTTTGCTCGACCAGTGCACTCGACGGCGCCAGTCCGGCGTCGAGAAGGAGAGACCCGGGAACAAAGACGGAAGGCGACCCGGTCTTCTAGCTTCCTTCCGTTACAGGTACCTGTGGGTATTCACCAGTAGTCTGCCTTGTTTCCCTGCTCCTCTCCAGCACATTGATGTGATCACTGATGGGTACCTGTGGGTATTCACCAGTAGTCTGCCTTGTTTCCCTGCTCCTCTCCAGCACATTGCTGTGATCACTGATGGGTACCTGTGAGTATTCACCAGTAGTCTGCCTTGTTTCCCTGCTCCTCTCCAGCACATTGCTGTGATCACTGATGGGTACCTGTGGGTATTCACCAGTAGTCTGCCTTGTTTCCCTGCTCCTCTCCAGCACATTGCTGTGATCACTGATGGGTACCTGTGGGTATTCACCAGTAGTCTGCCTTGTTTCCCTGCTCCTCTCCAGCACATTGCTGTGATCACTGATGGGTACCTGTGGGTATTCACCAGTAGTCTGCCTTGTTTCCCTGCTCCTCTCCAGCACATTGCTGTGATCACTGATGGGTACCTGTGGGTATTCACCAGTAGTCTGCCTTGTTTCCCTGCACCTCTCCTTCACCACTGTATTTTATAAAGGGAAACTAAGTTACCTATTAGTTATGTATTATAAACTCCTACCATGTAAAGGGTTAATATACCGGAAACTCTAACGTGACCTTGTACTGAATTAACCCACCATCTGCCAAACAGGCTACAGCAGCTATCGGCAGTAAAATAACTATTATCTTTCCATATGGTGACCATTGAAAGAGTTAGCATAAGAAAGAGTGGGAAAAATCAATAAAAGATTGGCATTTGCATGATTTTGTCTTATTTATGTTTTACAATTACAAGTCAAATACGTCACGCATTAAATCCTTTGAGTGCTAGGTGTATGTAAACCCCTCTGGCACTCAAAGCATTTGAGTCAAATCATTAAATGTGTATTTATCTCTTTGTGTGCCAGATATGTTCAAGGAAAGCTGCAAAACTCTTTAACAATTAAGGTGTGAACTACATTGGGGTTGTCTGTCCAGACAATTTGATAATGAATGGGAGGAAACAGTGTTTGCATAATAATGAGGGCCACAGAAAGTTAATTTGTGTGGTTGAATGGCTGATTTAATGGTGGGATGGAAATTTTTGTGACATGCCAAGAGTTCACCTTCACCTTCACTAGCAGTCCAAATGATTAGGATATCATCTATGTAGTGGAGGTAGACCAAAGGCTTTATTTGGCATGTGGACAAGAACTTATCTTTCAATTTTGCCATGAGTAGTTTGGCGTATTGAGGTGCCATTCACGTTCCCATGGCAGTTCCAGTCTTTTTTATGTATAGTTATAGCCCAAATGTGAAATAGTTGTGTGTAAGTATAAAGTGTATTAGTTGGGTTACAGGTTTTGTGGGTAAGTCCTCTTGTTCTAGGAATGCTTTGTAGGCTGCAATGCCGTCTTCATGTGGAATGTTGGTGTAGAGTGATTCCACATCCATAGGGGCTAGAATGGATTCCCTAGGGATGGAGCCACTGTCAGACATCCAAATTCAGAGAGCCAGCAGTATACCCAGAAGAAAACTCCTAGAATATAAACAGCCACAGGATAAGAACAGAGTGCCATCAGTAGTCACCTACAAACCACAGCTTGAAGTACTGCTTAAAATCTCAAAAGAGCACCAACAATAACACACTCTAATGAATATTCCCAAGACCTCGAATTTTCGCCTATAAACAGCCCCCCAACCTGAAACAACTGGTGGTGAAGAGCTCACTTAAGAATGCAACAGAAAATGGTACTTCTCCCTGTCTACAAAGGACATGTGGAACCTGTGTACACACATATGTATCACAGATAAGGTGACCAACTGCCCATACCACATTCCCACCAAAACCACAATATGAATGGCAAATTCTCCTGTGGTTCATCTAGTCTAACTCATCATGTGTGAGATATGTCCTCATCAGGACCATATGTGGGTGAGACAGGACAGACTCTAAGAAAAAGGTTTAATTCTCATAGGACCAGTGTGAACAACCAAGGAGACACCCCAGGGGGTCAACATTTTTGAAAACCTGATCACAATATTAAACATCTCAGTGACTGTACTGATGGGAAATTTTAAGACACAAACAGACATGACAAGGAATTTATGTCACATTATGCCACAAAAAATATTTTTGGTCCCTTTGGATGCCAGGGGCTGCACATCTCATTGTAAGCGACGGGTTGTGCATCGCTGGCATGTGAAGGGTTAGCCCATACTTTCTTTAGGCTTAGCCATCTCTGACCAAATTCAGTGGAGCATAAAAAAGGTAATTAATCTTGTTTTCTAATCCACTTCAAAGAGTCTCTACTAGAGCCTAGAGTATAGTTTATAGCCCACTGATAAGAATGTTCTGCTGTAGAATTTGGCCCTTTGGGAGCCACAGAGGCATCCAGTGCTTTGTGTTGCAGTGTGGCGGATGCCTCTCTGGCAGTCAGGGGGTAAGATGTTAAAATGAAGTGCATGAGTTTTATAGTCATATATTGTACATTCAGCTTTCATTCTCATTATGTCTGAAGAAGAGTCCTAGATGTCTTGAAAGCTGCATCCGACACCTGTCAGTTAGAAGGTATTTTTTTACCAGTGGCGCAACAATAGGGGCCCGTCACTCAAGGGGCCCAGCCGCCCCCTGTGACCTGGCGCTATGGACATCAATTATCTGTGCTCTTTCTTGTCGGCACTCTTGTAATGCAGAGTGTTGGGAGATGACATCGCATTTGACTCACCCATAGGACAGAACTACATGAGAGGGTTGGAATTTCTGATTTTGGCTCTGGTGGCAGTTCTGTTTCTCCAGTTCTACACCTGGTCCCTACAGTTGGATATCTGAAGAACTGGTGCCGTTAGTAGTTCCATCTCTCCCATGTGAAGTCCCTCTCGGCACAAACAAGAGTGGATCTTCACTTCTTCCTTCAGGAAACTTATCATATATTGGGTTGTCCATTTGTCATAATGGGCTGGTCCTTACTGACAACAGTCACCAAATTCAGCTTTTGATCATCTACAACTTTGTCCAATTTGTCTTGCTATTCAGCATTGTTACCAATAGCTTCTCAGTCTCCTTATTCAGGTTCAGTTATACAATGCAATTGCTTATGTCAACCACTGCCACTTGGTCCAAATTTCATCTCATTTTTGCTTGGGCAGAAGCTCACATCCCAGCTCTCTCAGCTGTTCACATTCTGGGGATAGACAGTGTAGTGGCAGACTAGTCATCAACTCCTGAATGGGAAATGAAGCCGTCAGATTTTTATTCCATAGCTCAGAAGTGGGTCAACAAGTTGTGGACCTGATGGCATCTTGGATGAACCTCAAGGTTCCTCAGTTTTGCTCCAGGTCCCAGGAACCTCTGTCCCACTCAACAGATACAATGGGCATTCTGAGGTATTCCTCTATGGTATGTGTGCTGGAAGAGGTCTAGTTGGAGTCTTCTAATGGGGATGTTCTTATGATTTCCAAGATCATCAGCACTAATGGTTGTATATGTTAGGCAGGTTTAGATACCATTAAGTTAGTTTATAAGACTTTAGTAGTCTTAATAACAGCATATTGTATACTTTTACTGAAGATGTGGTCAGCTGATCAGTCTTTAGTCATGAACTGGATAGGGTGATTAGCCATGCTTCTAGAGGCAATAGATCTCTAATGCCCCAGTTCACACCTACGTCCCCACCTTTTCTGCAAAAGTCTCATTTTATTACACTCCTGAACACTCCAGCAGTCAAGGCTCATATTCCTCTCTTTGAGCCAGGCCCTTTTTCATCCCAAATTCAAAACATGATGGGTAGGAAAGAACCCACCCAGATGTCCTCCACTGAAAGGTCTTGCACTGAATAAAAAGGTGGTCTTTGATTTTCATATTATTCAAGAGATTGTTCTTCCTTCTGTTTGTCCTGCTCCATCAAAAGATGAGAATGGGATCTTAACTCTCTGGTGTAGTAATAGCTAAAAGTAGGTATATAAAACTAATCAGTTAGCTAAAACTGTATCACTTTTACTCTATCAGTCTCCTGGATGTAGTTATGTGTCTTAAAAACTGTGCTCATTGCACTGAACCTTTTCACAAATTGGATTCACTTTTCATTATTCCCTGTCCGCGTTAAGAGTTGTCTAAGGTGACGGTGGCCTCTTGGATCAAGACAAAAATTCATAAGGCCAACGGCATTAAGAAGAAGCTGGTACCTTTTAGGGTAATGGCTCACTCCATCAATGCACTTGGTGTTTACTGGGCCGACGAGAACTAAGTGTCTGCTGAGCAGCTGTGTACAACAGCAAATTAGATGTTGCAACACACTTTCCCTAACCATTAAGGAATAAGCACACTGGCCTCAGATGGTTGAAGGTGCCTCTTTTCCTTCATCGTTAGTACTGTCTCTCAGCCGTTACATAGCTTTAGTAGTTGAGCCTTTTGACACCTGAGGCTCATGGTTCCACCTGGTTTGTCTCTATTTATACTAAATATCAGGAATGTGTGTACTACTCTATAACATTTTAAATTAAACCCTCATATACAACGTTCCTGTAACACTGTTGATAAGTTCTCAAACATAAAACAGGGATCAAGGTATTAACTGGTGAGTTTTTAGCATTTTATTTATACTGGTTTTATTGTTGAGGGTGGTTCTTCCCCTCCCTGCAACCCTGATTAGGATAGCTTTTAGTATATCCCCATTGTTCCTGTGTTATACAATGCATGAAAGAGAAAAGGGAGTTTTTTGTACTTACCAATAAATACATTTTCTCTTAACCCTTGTCAAACACAGGAAATACCTCATGGAGAAAATCATGTAGTTTGAGTTCCAAGCAGGGGTCTCCTTTGGGTTCTCTGGATTGATGACGACCTTCCGGCCTCTTTTTTTTTCTTACATCTTTGCTACACATTAAAACTGAAGGCTGCTGCTCCTGGGTGGGGGATAAGTGGAAATGGAATGGAGCCTCTGCCTCCAGAGGGCTTTAATTTGGTAAGTGCCCTGCCTCCTCAAGGTATCAGCTTAAGTCCATGGTTCCTGCGTTCAACAAGGACAAAGAGAAAATGATTTATCAGTAAGTACAGAACAATCCTTTTTCCCATAGTCTGACATTATACAGGGGACTACGGTAAAAGTGTCACATGATACAGCCCTTCCTATAGTCTGGCATTATACAGGGAACTATGGTAAAATTGTCACAAGATCCAGCCCTTCCTATAGTCTGGCATTATACAGGGAACTATGGTAAAATTGTCACAAGATCCAGCCCTTCCTATAGTCTGGCATTATACAGGGGACTATGGTAAAATTGTCACAAGATCCAGCCCTTCCTATAGTCTGGCATTATACAGGGGACTATGGTAAAATTGTCACAAGATCCAGCCCTTCCTATAGTCTGGCATTATACAGGGGACTATAGTAAAATTGTCACAAGATCCAGCCCTTCCTATAGTCTGACATTATACAGGAGACTATGATAAAATTGTCACAAGATCCAGCCCTTCCTATAGTCTGGCATTATACAGGGGACTATGGTAAAATTGTCACAAGATCCAGCCCTTCCTATAGTCTGGCATTATACAGGGAACTATGGTAAAATTGTCACAAGATCCAGCCCTTCCTATAGTCTGGCATTATACAGGGGACTATAGTAAAATTGTCACAAGATACAGCCCTTCCTATAGGCTGACATTATACAGGAGACTATGATAAAATTGTCACAAGATACAGCCCTTCCTATAGGCTGACATTATACAAGGGACTATGGTAAAATTGTCACAAGATACAGCCCTTCCTATAGTCTGACATTATACAGGGGACTATAGTAAAATTGTCACAAGATACAGCCCTTCCTATAGGCTGACATTATACAGGAGACTATGATAAAATTGTCACAAGATACAGCCCTTCCTATAGGCTGACATTATACAGGGGACTATGGTAAAATTGTCACAAGATCCAGCCCTTCCTATAGTCTGGCATTATACAGGGGACTATGGTAAAATTGTCACAAGATCCAGCCCTTCCTATAATCTGACATTATACAGGAGACTATGATAAAATTGTCACAAGATCCAGCCCTTCCTATAGTCTGGCATTATACAGGGGACTATAGTAAAATTTTCACAAGATCCAGCCCTTCCTATAGTCTGACATTATACAGGGGACTATGGTAAAATTGTCACAAGATCCAGCCCTTCCTATAGTCTGGCATTATACAGGGGACTATGGTAAAATTGTCACAAGATCCAGCCCTTCCTATAGTCTGACATTATACAGGAGACTATGATAAAATTGTCACAAGATCCAGCCCTTCCTATAGTCTGGCATTATACAGGGGACTATGATAAAATTGTCACAAGATACAGCCCTTCCTATAGTCTGGCATTATACAGGGGACTATGGTAAAATTGTCACAAGATCCAGCCCTTCCTATAGTTTGACATTATACAGGAGACTATGGTAAAATTGTCACAAGATCCAGCCCTTCCTATAGTCTGGCATTATACAGGGGACTATGATAAAATTGTCACAATATACAGTCCTTCCTATAGTCTGGCATTATACAAGGGACTATGGTAAAATTGTCACAAGATCCAGCCCTTCCTATAGTCTGGCATTATACAGGGGACTATAGTAAAATTGTCACAAGATCCAGCCCTTCCTATAGTTTGACATTATACAGGAGACTATGATAAAATTGTCACAAGATCCAGCCCTTCCTATAGTCTGGCATTATACAGGGGACTATAGTAAAATTGTCACAAGATACAGCCCTTCCTATAGTCTGACATTATACAGGGGACTATGGTAAAATTGTCACAAGATCCAGCCCTTCCTATAGTCTGGCATTATACAGGGGACTATAGTAAAATTGTCACAAGATCCAGCCCTTCCTATAGTTTGACATTATACAGGAGACTATGATAAAATTGTCACTAGATACAGCCCTTCCTATAGGCTGACATTATACAGGGGACTATGGTAAAATTGTCACAATATACAGTCCTTCCTATAGGCTGACATTATACAGGGGACTATGATAAAATTGTCACAAGATACAGCCCTTCCTATAGTCTGGCATTATACAGCGGACTATGATAAAATTGTCACAAGATACAGCCCTTCCTATAGTCTGGCATTATACAGAGGACTATGGTAAAAGTGTCATAAGATACAGCCCTTCCTATAGTCTGGCATTATACAGGGGACTATGGTAAAAGTGTCACAAGATACAGTCCTTCCTATAGGCTGACATTATACAGGGGACTATGGTAAAATTGTCACAATATACAGTCCTTCCTATAGGCTGACATTATACAGGGGACTATGGTAAAATTGTCACAAGATACAGTCCTTCCTATAGGCTGACATTATACAGGGGACTATGGTAAAATTGTCACAAGATCCAGCCCTTCCTATAGTCTGACAATATACAGGGGACTATGGTAAAATTGTCACAAGATACAGCCCTTCCTATAGTCTGGCATTATACAGGGGACTATGGTAAAATTGTCACAATATACAGTCCTTCCTATAGGCTGACATTATACAGGGGACTATGGTAAAATTGTCACAAGATACAGTCCTTCCTATAGGCTGACATTATACAGGGGACTATGGTAAAATTGTCACAAGATACAGCCCTTCCTATAGGCTGACAATATACAGGGGACTATGGTAAAATTGTCACAAGATACAGTCCTTCCTAGAGGCTGACATTATACAGGGGACTATGGTAAAAGTGTCACAAGATACAGTCCTTCCTAGAGGCTGACATTATACAGAGGATGGAGATACAACTGTCAAAGAGCCTTTTTGACTTACCTCAAGCTTTATGCAGCCTTTTCATAGGCGCATAGAATTCTAGAATATGCTAACGCAGTGTACTTATTTTAATTTTAGTAATGACAGGAGACGAGTATTTTGCATAAACTTTCTTTACTGAACTCCATATCAGCACAGTAACCAATCAGAAAAAAGGAGCGTCAGAATATAAAGGCTGATACAACTAGACCACTTCATCTGATTCCGGCAGACGATCATCCGGCAGCAGCTCTCCACAGCCGTCCTTCCAGAAGAAGATCCCTGAAACAAGATACACGTGAAAGACCACAGCCACGTCAATATGAGTCCACATAGTATAAATAATATGAAGAAAAACATAGAGAAATGCATATGACAAATATAAAATATATAACAGTTAAACCCGTAAATACTAACATACTTACCCCTGAAACTAGAAAAAACACTAGGGAGGGAAAATACTCCTGTCATTACTAAAATTAAGATTATAAGTACAGTACGCTAGCATAATCTACAATTCTACTACATGACAGGGGGCTTCGTATTTTGCAATTTCAACTCTGAGACAAAAGAGAGTGAGACGCATGAACCGTAGGACGGAAATAAAATGCCCGAAAGGTATTCTCTCTAGACCAATCGGCTGAGCATATAATGTCTGCAATGCAGGACCCCGCAGAAGCAGCGCCAGACGCAGCAGCTCCTCGAACCAAGTGGGCTCCAAAACCAGGGTCCACTCCAGCCAGAGATAAAATCCCAGCGAACCCACCGAGCCAAAGTGGTAGAAGAAACCGGTCTATGAGGTGTAACATAGGAAATGAGAAGCTGACCAGAGGGAACAGAACGCAAAGATGCAGTAACTCGCACATAATGAAGTAAAACCTCTACCACGCAGTTGAGGAACCTCCCGAAAAAAAGGATAAAAAACTGAAGAGGAGTCTGACTTCGTATGACGAAAAATAGAAAACAACACCGCTTCTAGAAGCACTGAAAAACCATCTACATCAAAAGCTCTAACATCCCAAACCCATAGAAAAGAAACCAAACAAAGTAAAACAGTAAGTTTAGCCAGAATCTGTTTAAGAGACAATAACTCATTTGAAGGCCAATTCCTCAAAAACCGCAAAACAACCTCCACATCCCAAAACGTAAATATTTAGGTGCCGGAGGTCTAGATAACTTAATCCCACGTACAAGTCGACAGACCAAAGGATTGCGTCCTACAGGAACATGCAATTGGAACGTGCGCAGCTGAAATAGCTGAACAAATAACATTAATAGACCTAAAAGACTGGCCCAAAGAAAAGCGAAAAGATAAATAGTTCAAGATAGCAGCCACAGGCGTTGTAAAGGGATCGCAACCCCTCTCCAGACACCAGCCAGTCCAGGCGTTCCATGCGGACATATAACATCGTCTCGTACCAGGAGCCCAGGAGTCCCACAAGAGATTCCTAGCCCCTTGTGATAAGCCGTCGACCATGAACCCCTGTAATCGCCCAGGCCACCAGAGGTAGACGATCCTGAAGGACGAGAGGATGAGGGTCTCCTCGAGGGTCCAAGAGTAGAAGAGGACAAAAAGGAAGAAGAAGAGGATCTATGAACGAGAATTCCAGAAAGGCCGGGTACCATAGTTCACTCGGCCACAACGGAGCAACCAGAAGAATGCTCACCTCTTGAACTCGAACCTGATGTAGAACCCTCGCCAACATAGCGAACGGAGGAAACACATATGCTCCTTGAAGTGGCCACCGCTGAAGGAAAGCGTCCACCGCCTCGCACTCCGGATCCTTAAGCCAGCTAAAATAGGTCGGCAGTTGACGATTGGTCCTGGAAGCAAACAGATCCAATACCAGGGCCCCTCTGAAGAAACACAGCTGTTGGACCACTGACTCATTCAGCTTCTAGTCGCTGCTATCCCTCCAATGACGAGAAAACCAATGCCCTTGAACCAAAAGATCTCGCAGAAGATGCATGCCCTCCATCTTGAAGTGGTGATAAACCACAAAAGTGTTGAGAGCACTCAGATTGATGACCGGTCAAAAATCTCTGGTCTTCTTCCGAACAAGAAACACATTGCTGAGGAAACCTGTGTCGTCAGGAGCATATTGCACAGCGCCTTTGGAAAAAAGGGAAATGATCTCATCGTCTATAAGATCTTGATCCAACGCCGAAACCACTGCCACAGGCAGAGGGGACATCTGAACCGGAGGAGAAAGGAATTCTATCACGTAGCCTTGGACACACTGGAGAACCCAAACGTCCGATGAAATCTCCTGCCAAGCCTGCAAATGACAAGAAATTTTTCCTGCAGTGAAACCCATGGGAGAAACATTCTGGAATGTCCTCTGCCCCGTTGAGTCCTGACTATCTGTGCCCCTGGAGAAAGGTGCGGCCCAGTAGGGAGCTGAAAGGAAGAATCTAGAGGAGGAGGGAGTGGTGCGGGGGCTGGAATTCCAGAATCTGCTGGCAGCATGGCCCTGTGCCGACCAGCTCTCCCAAAAACACCCCTAGCAGATGGAGGGCGGAAGACCTGTCACATGGATGATTGAGCCTTGTTTAAGGTGGTGAAGAGATTCACATGGCGCTTGAGCTCTGCAATGAAGGATTCTCCAAACAGCAGACCGTTGGCCAAGGGGCCCAGCTCCTTCGACCCCAGCGCCGCCAATTTAGGGTCAATCCTAAGTAAAACCGCCTTTCTCCTCTCAACTGAAATCACGGCATTAGCATTGCCCAGGAGGCAGACAAAGCGTTGCGCCCATTCACGGACGGCAGTAGCATCCAGGGGCTCCCCATGTTCCAAAGCTTGGTCGGCAAAAAACAAAATCTTCACCAAAGGAGCCAGGACATCCAACAATTTATCCTGTGAAGATTTCATACCCTTTTCGATACCCTTTCTAGGGTCGCGACCCGAGTGGGACATGAAGGTGAGTACCATAGGGTCAAACTCAGGAGTGGCAGCAATTTTATCAGGAAGAACTGGTCTTGGACATTCAGCCCGAAGTCTACTCCGTACTACACGGTCCAGAGGTTGACAGGAAGACACCACTTGGAAGACATGGGATCGAAGAGCGGTTGACCACTATTATCGCAGAAGATGTCATCCTCTAAAAGAGAAACATCCCGTGAGCCCGTAGGCAGTACATCCACTGTAGATTCCCTCACATATTGGGAAGAAGATCTGCGAGGGTCATCCCACTGGTCCTCCTCGGAAACGGAAGCGGCACTCCACTCATCCACTACTGCTAGCTGTGGAGAAAGAGCTCATAGTCAGATGAGTGAGGAGACAAATGCTGGGTAACAACAGTGGTGTCATCTCCGTCTAGCTCATTACATGGGGGCCTTCCCCTGCCCATCTTGAGAGGAGCAACCCTTAGCAATGTGCCGTACAGCGAGTGGGCCTTCATACAAATCCTGGATTGACATTGAGGGACCCAAGTCCCGTGAGGACAAAGTAGGAAAGGAGTCTTGAGACTCCTTTTCCACGAAAGCAGCAACAGCTGCATCAATCAGGGCCTGGAAATCCTGAGTAGAATCAGTCATCTTGTGTAGAGTATTTCTAGTGTATATAGTAACAATCTGTAAAGGAACAGGGAGTCTAGGGTCAGAAATAGTCAAACACTGTAGCCCAGTAGGGGTGACCTCCTGTAGGGTACCAACTGGGGCTCATCCAGAGAGAAAGTGGTAGGTAAAATAGGGAGACTGTAAACAATCCAAAGAATCATAGGGCAATAAGAAAATACAGGGGGCTCACCTCAGCGCCAGTTTGTATGTGTTCTCAGTACTAAGGGAAAAAACCCATATCCTAACCCATGCAAAGCATGGCACATGGCCTACGCAAAGGCAGGATTAAGGAGGGGGCTCACCCCAGACAGATAGTGGGGCTCACCCACAAGGAAGGCCCATATAAAAATGTAAATGGTTAATAAATGTATATAAAGGGGGGACTCACCCCAGTTGGACCGCAGGGGCTCACCCCGCTTATCCTAGCAAAGGAACTACTAGCAACACAGCTGTGGGAAGTAACAGTTATAATGGGAAATCCATGTAAGACAATAATCCCTCAGGGAAAACAGCACGTAGGTGTAAAAAAGTAAGCAAGCTTTGAGGTGTACTGTTACTATATGTGTGCACAGTATATTCCAAAAGTAGCACTTTATTAATGAGATAGATAGAATTGAGCAGCTCAGCGCCAGTTACTACTATATACCCTTAAAAAGCAAATGCCCCAGAGAGTAGTTTGCTAAAACTGGGTCAAACGTTTAGAGACAGTGTAGGCCAAAACACCCCCCGCAACCGGAGCCACCCTGCAAGGGATGAACAAAGAAAGTTAAGATGGCCGTCGAGAATCTCGCAAGAACGAGATCCAAGATGGACGCCTGAGCTCATGGCCAGTCCGCAGACCGCGACCCAGGGCTGAAGGAAATGGGAACGGGTCTGAGTGTGCTGTGCACCCTGCAGGGAGAAAACCTACATAAAAAACATCTGTCACCGAAAAGTCCTGTACAAAGAGGAAAAAAGAATCCCTACGAGTGCCGGACAGTCTAGACCCAAAGACCCACATACAGGAGTAGAAAACAAAGGGAGATCATGAGATGGAAGGTGATTCCAGTAGATGAAATACAAAATTGAAAAACCAGTATTGAAACAGATAAATATATAAAAAGAAAAAATAAGGAGACACAAACCCAGTAAGAATGAAACTAAAGAAGCACACAGTAAATGATAGTATAGTAAATAAAACAATTAATACAGCAAAAAGTCCACAGAACAGTACTGTGACCTGTGCAGCTTGTTGGAGCAGCAAGGAAGAGGGAGTGGTCTAGTTGTACCAGCCTTTATATTCTGACTCTCTGATTGGTTACTGGGCTGCTATGGAGTTCAGTAAAGAAAGTTTATTCAAAATATGAAGCCTCCTGTCATGTAGTAAAATTGTATGACACATAAGAACCATTCAGCGCATCTAATATGCCAAGTTGTCCTACTGTAAAAGCCTCAAACCTTATTTGGTCCTTGGTCTTGTCTTATGTACAAGATAGCCTTATGTTTATCCCATTCATGTTTAAATTCCCTCACTATATTAACTTCTACAACTTCTGCTGCTAGGCTATTACCCTATCTACTACCCTCTCAGTGAAGTAAAACTTTCTTACATCTAAGCCTCTGTCCCTTTAGTTGTAGACTATGACCTCTTGTCCTAGCATGTCTACTCCTATGAAATGTACTTCCCTCATGTTGAATCTCTTTATGTGTCTGAATGTTTCTATCATATCCCCCATCTCCATGGCTCTCTCCCTCCTCCAGGTTATACATGTTCAGACCCTTCAGTCTATCCTGATAACTTACCCTGTAACCCTCTCTGAGTTCTCTCCAGATTATATCCTTCTGGAGAAGGGGTCCAGCACAGTACTCACCCAGAATGTCTACCCTGTTGCACATCATTGTATCATCCATAAAAACAGTGTACAGTACCTTGAAGACCATTTGTAATACCACTAATAAAAATATAAAATATAATGGGCCCCAGTATAGATGCCTGAGGTACCCCAGTAGTAACATTCTTCTGAATATTCTCCATTGACTACAACCCTCTGTCTCCTGTCACTCAGTCATTATCTTATCCATTCTACTATTTTTACATCCAGACCCAAACTCTGCAATTTATAAATGAGTCTTCTATGAGAAATGGTGTCATACGCCTTACTGAAATCTGTATTATCTATATCTACTGCCTCCCCTACCGCACCTATTATTTTTCTGATTTCTAACTCTTTGGATAATGTCCATTCATATAGGCCCAATTTTCAACAGAAAATTGAAAAGTGATGTAGAATAATCCAAAAGTGTCAATAAAACAGTTTTTTGTGTGTTACAGGTTATATAAGACCATCAGATGGGACAACGTTTGAGCGGAACATGCATAACCTGATCCATACGTACTTGGGAGGGACGATGTCCCAGGTGCCGGTCTCTGGCAATGACCCAATATTTATCCTTCACCACTGCTTTGTAGACAAGTAAGTCAGAATGCATAAGGGCTCTCAATGGTGGGGAGCTCAGGGGACATGGGAAACGGAGAAGGGGGTGACATTTTAACATTAGTGACTAGATGGTGAATGGGAGGTAAATCTTGAGTATAAATGGAATTGTACAGTGCCCGTCACATACAGTGCACCTTACAGTAAAACTCTGTTAGATCAGAGCCAGGTTTCCCAATAGGCAGACTAGACAACTGCTTAGAGCTCCAAATTTTGAGGGTTCCTCATCTGTGCTGACCACACCCATAATATGTATTGTGGGTGTGGCCAGAGCAATCTTAATGTATTATTGTTTTGTAAAAAAAAATGTAAGTACATACAAGCATCTTAGTAAACCCTTAACCCCAACCACCAATCAGGTAACAGTATCACATATAAACTGTGTGTATTCTTTGTAGACTTCCTCTTTCTTTGATGTCCCGAAGATGAGAAAGAATCAAACAGTAAAACATCTCAGGACGGTACACATCTCTCGTAGTGAACTGTCTCCTCAAGGTAGAAGACTAAGGGCTGGATTCAAATGCAGGTGCTAATTTTATCTCTGATTTATCTCCAGGTATCCCCATAGACGTCAATATGAACATTTTTGATAAAACAGAAGGTTACATTTATCTCCTGTATTTGAATCCAGCCCTAAATTCATTGAGGAAGATCTTTCCAATAGACAAAAGCACAAAAGGATAATGATAGGGTAGGTATATTAGGGAGGGATAATATTCATCTCCGCCAATCCTGACTTTCCTTCACAAATTTAGGAAAATGCACAAATTTTATCACAAGACCGGATGCTTCAAATTATGATAGCTTAAAGCTTATCAATAACATTACAAGAAACATGATCTATAGGTTTAAAATAAAAAATATTAAATGTGGATTCTCTAGACCATTCAGCTGCCTTGAGAATATCTTCTAATCTGCCCCCTGCTACCAATGCTTGAGAAGCCATTGCTCCCCTGGAGGAATGTGCTCTGAAATTGGAATTGTCGATGCTCGTTGATCCATTTTATAATCCAGCTAATCCAGCTGGCCAAAGTAGCGGAAGTGATCGGGAGGTGAGGTTTCCTAAAAGAGATCAATAAATGATTATGGATGAGTAATCTCAAATCAAATGTTACTATCTCATAAGCTTTTAGACATAGATCACCAGAAAGATTTGAGTTATGTGGAGAAAATGGATTCAAAATACATCTAGAAGCAGTTGTTCGCCTAGAGATATAAAATAATACTCCTTCTGGAACAAAAGACCTATTCATAGTGTCTAAGGCATGGATGTCCGATACACGTTAAAAAGAAATCAGAGTACCATAGTCAGTTTTGCTGAAAGTTGTTTCAATGACAAAAGTTAATTCTCCAGCCAAAAATCTAGGAATAGTTAATACTGAAGTGATATCCCAAAGTGAAGAATATATCAGTCTTGGAGGTCTGGATAATCTAATATCCTTCATAAGTCTACACACTAAAGGGTGTTGGCCAATTGAACATCTGCCCAAATGCTCATGAGAAGCTGAAATAGCGAATGTATAACAATTAATCGTTCTGTAAGCTTTTCCCTTTTTGAAAAATCGAGGATAAGAAGTTGACTAAACTAGTTAGATCAGAAGATATGGGATCCAGACCTCGTTTCAGGCACCAGAGAAACCAAATTGCACAGTAAGATGCAAAACATGATCTGGTACCTGGTGTTCATGCTTCATCCATGAGGGACAAAGCTGTTTCCAAAATTGCTTTGGTAAGTCTGGAATTCCAGATATTAGCCAAGCCATGGTTTGATATCAACAGTTTGTGAGGAATAAAACTGTATTTGGTAACCCCTGATGATCTGTAGAACCCATGGGTCTGACGGTAAGTTTGCCCGAAGAAGGAGAAAGTGGGCGAGTCTGCCACCCACTTTTACTTGGGAAAAATGGGAAAGAGGAGGAAAACATATTGAGAAAGGACAAGATTTGGAAGACCTTCTCAAATTTCTCGATCTCCAAGGTCTGCTCCTTCGAGGGAAGAAAGACATGGAATTTCTTGCTTCAGAGGGGTAAAAACCTCTACCATAGGAGGAGGAAGGGCCTTGAGCGAATCTATTTGTTCCTCTGAAGGAACTCTGCTAAGCTCAGCCGAGAAATCGGCCCCAACTTTTCCCAGCCTTCACAAAAACTCTAGGATTGAAAATCTTTTTCATGGAGGATTGGGCTTTATCCAATGCCATGAAGGCAATTACAAATTTCCCCAGAATCTTGATAAAGGAGTCTCCAAATAATAGGTAATCTGCAGATGGCCCTGACACAGAGGATGCCATCTCAGTCAATTTTGGGTCAATTTTAAGCAGGATTGATCTGTGTCTTTCTGTGGAGATGGCTGTATTGGCATTCCCAATTAAACAAATAGCCCTTTGAATTCAACCTCTCAAAATATGTATGTCAATTGGAGTATCAGTAGAAATGCATTCTTGGTCAGATCAAACATTTTTGCTAAGGAACCAATGACATCTAAAAATTTGTCTTGACAGATCTTTGATGACCTATCAATCCCTTTTCTTAGGTCTTTGCCCGATTAAGAGAAATATTGGACCATGCGATGGTCTAGTTCTGGTGTCTGACAGGGTTTTTTGTAAATGGAAGACCACAGGCAAAAAGAATCTGGTTTTTGCCTTCAGCTCAGTCTTTTACTCGGTTGATCTTCCTCACGAGTAGAGGTCTATATTGTGATGGTAAACCACTTCCCATCATATAGTCAAGAGACCGGGTTCAATACGAGACCTAGTATCATCTCTAGTCTTTAATGGTTTCTTACCTCTACCTTCATGATCCACATACTGAGAATACCTTTGTTTACAGGCACTTTTCTTATGTGTAGATTCCCTTTGTGGGAACGTATCAGAAGTATGCTCTGAATTTTTCTCTATACTCTGCTGTTCAGAATGAGTCTTATGAGCAGTAATGATAGAAATAATTTCTGATAATGACTTTACTAAATTATCTGACATTTTATTTATGCATGAACATATGGCATTAATAACAGTCTTATTGACTGAAGCATCCATATGAGTTTGGATATGCTCTTCAGAATTTTGCATAATGGGGCTGGAATTTGCTAAATTAAATTGGGGGCGCTCAGGATCAATATCCTGAGGTAGAAAATGATGGGGACTTTTATTTAACTTTAATGGGGTAGGTCAGGAGGTTAAGGATCTGGGACATTATAATAACATTTTTTTATCTCACCAGAAGTATAAATGAGAAAAAATATTCAGAGAACTAGATAAAATTCTGTTGCAAACTAATCTCCAGTAGAAATAAAATGGAGATAGTTTGTACATGATCAGAAGAGAACTTTGGGAAGAATTTCCATAAAGTAAAATGGCCGCCATGTAAACAACGAGAGAGAAACAGGTGTTAGGAGGAAGGAAAAAACTATAAATACTCTATGACAATAAACCGGGTGTTAGTGCAAGTACTGGAAGGAAAAAAAACACCGATAGAACTACAGAAAAGAAGCGGACATCACAGAGGAAGATGGTGGCGATGTCAGGGAGGGTCACCTTGAAATGGCCACTTCCAAACATGTGTAGTGCGTTCAAAACGGGAGAAAGACTGAGAAAAGACTAAAAAAAAACACAGAAACAAAGGGGCACGCAAAGGGAAATCCTAGAATTATCTAAATAATAAAAAGGGCAGATAAACTAAATCACCATGTATAAAAGATAGAAATGAAAAATAGAGGGCAATAAAGAAAACACTAAAATATATGAAAATGTGTTAATGCTATATATCACAATAATAAATAAGCAATTGAAATGTATTAGCTACTTATCCCCGAGTGAGCTTCAAACACAGAGGAAGTCTACAGAGAAAACACACAGTTTATATGGGATGCTGCATCCTGATTGGTGGTTGGAGTTAAAGGGACAATAACATGTTTCTAGGTACTTAAATATTTTTACTGTTAAAACAAACTTGATTTTAACTTTGCTGCTGAGGAAGAGTAAAGAGAGTTTAAGCATAATATGAAGCCTCCGATCTTGTAATAAAATTTCAGACTGACAAAACACAGGGTCCTGATGATACACATCCAAGAGTTCTTCAGGAACTCACTGCAGTGTGTAACACGTACCTACGGCTGTGCGTGCAGGTAGGAACCAGCAAGAGAGGGAGTGCTCGGGTGCGATGCTGGTGAGCAGAGCTCGTGAAATGTGGTCTGTGGACTGCTGCAGAAAAGTCCAGGATGATACCCCTACAGACAGTACAATCTCTCCTGCAGGGGAGAGTGAAGGCTGGAGAGTGAAGAATATGGAGTGGGGCTTGGGATCATAGGCTAATGGGGAGTGGAGTGGAAAAAGATTAACCCAAGAGTCAAATACAGTGTCACGGTTCCCCAGAGATGTTTAGAAGTCAGTACAGTATAGTTAAATGCAATTTATTAAAATATAAGTAAGGTAGTACACAATAGTAATATAACAGGAACAAGCAGATAGCACAGCCAGCAAGCGCTACTATCAGGAGTAGTAGGCTGCCAAGATTGACCACACTACTGGAGACTAGGTAGTCTCAGCTGGAAACAGGAGCTGGAACAGATGCAGGAACCAGGGCAGGAACAGTCTTGATCCGATGAACGAGGAATACTCCTGACTCACGCCTGCAGTCAGTATAGCGAAAGTGGAAAGCTGACTCACACCTGCAGTCAGTATATAGCTAGTCTACCAGAGCCCCAGGACCACACCAGATTGGGTGTCTGCTAGGTTAGGGAACAAACAAGAGAATAGTCAGACAGAGCCACAGGTCAGAACCAGAGAGGGTAGTCAGACAAGCCAGGTCATACACAGTTCAGGTAGTCAGCCAGAGCCACAAGTCTGCACCAGATTGGGTGTCCACTATAAGGATAAGGCAGGCGAATAGTCAGACAGAGCCACAGGTCAGCACCAGATTGGATGGTCAGACAAGCCAGGTCATACACAGAGCCCAAGGACACAGAACTACTATGTACAGCAACGCAAGGGCAACTGAGTCAGGACTCAGGCTGCCCTTTATACCCCTCCTCAGGAAGTCGGTAGGAGGAGCAGGCTCAGAGGAAGGAAGTAGGTAGGAGGAGACTACAGGAAGCATGGCATAAAACAGAGGCCTGCTACACTCTGAAGCCTCATGCCTGCAGATGACGCATCTTGCTTTGATGCGTCCAACCGCTGCCATCTTCCTGCATCATCCTTGTGGCATGAATGGCCGCTGAAACCAAGGTAAGCTGTGACAATCAGTTTTGCAAGGCTGCCACTTGGTCTTCTGTACACTACCATGTTGATGTGCTGGCGTCGGCCAATGACATCTTGAGATGGAAGATCCTAGAGGTGGTTTTGCCTGTCTCTTCAGTGCTCCTTCACTTTTGAACCCAGTTGGCTCAAATTTTGTATGCTGTGCTACGTTCCTGGTGTGGTTATGAACCAGTTTTGTGTCCATTGACACTTCATTGTTCTTGTTGGGCTGTCTATGATCTAATGGTTCTTATAGGCGCTGGTGAGTTTGGGGCCCTGCACCTGGTCCTTGCCTTACTTCCCACTTCTAGGAAACTCAATGGTTGAACATCCCAAAGTTACCAGTAACCTATATTGGACGACAGAGAAAAGAGGATTTCAACCTTACCTGTTAAAGCCTTTTCTCTTAGTCCATATAGGTTACTGGTCTCCCACCCTGTCAAGGGACCATGCTCGGCTCTCCTGTGACCAAACCTGGGAGTCCTTTCGGGTTAATGCTCACAGGAGTCTTCTTTCCCCTTCTTACTACCTAGTAGCTAGTTAGTGTCTCAGATGTTTCTGGAGAGGAACTGGCTAGATGCAGCTAAGGAGAGGAGGTAGGGTCCACCCAGCATTCTCTTCAAGAATTGTGCCTGCCTACTTAAAGGTGTGATCGACCTACCCAAAGTTACCAGTAACCTATATGGAATAAGAGAAAAGGATTTAATAGGTAAGACTAAAATCCTCTTTTATTTTGGTAAACATTATAAAAATCACATAGTACCTCCAAAGTCTCTTTGGCCATCAAAACATTGTACAGAGAGACTTACAGTGATAGAGTTGTGTACCATTAGATGTAACAAAGTGGCATCTCGCTGATCAATGCATTTCACGTTTGACATAATTCTTCATGATCAGAGACCCAGTCTTTAAACTCCCATCAACCAATCTCAAAGCACTATGACAATACAGTGCAACCGGAAGTGAAACATGCAAAACTATAAGCAGCACACCCGTCTATCAAAGATTAACCCTCCCAGGTCTCTTGCCAAAACCAAATATCTATTGAAATCCCTAAGGGAAGGAGACTGTGTTCAGAATTACCAATAAAAATAAAAAATACTATAAGAGAATACAGTAAGGTACAATAAATAATAATAATATTAATACCCAAAAAAGAACTGAAAATAAAGAATTACCAATAAAAGCAAAATGTCTCAAATTTGTTTCAATAATAAAACACTGGAGGAATTAATAGTATATCGAGTGTTCAAACTCAAGTCTCAAGTTTTGGCAAGCGTTCCGGAAAGTTTAATATTGTGATTAGACCTTATTTGATTGTGCATAGTCTGATGATTAGAAGTAAGAGCTGCTGAACCTTGTATTGCATACGTATAGTCAGAGATCCACCAGTCGTGTACCTGAGATGGATGAGCAGCAGTGGGATAACAGCAGAGAAGGTCGGAGTTGGAGAATCAAGCTGAACAGCAATTCAAGCAGAACAAGGTGCAGACAGGTACATTGGTCAGGAACAAAGCCAAAGTCAAATCAGGATCAGAACATCAAAGATTCAGTATGTATGCAGGTTAGGTCAAAGATCAAGTGTGGGAAGCCAGAAATAGATAGACTTTAAAGGGCTATCCTCTAATCATGAGAAAGATGGCCTGAGAAAAAACAGACGGTGTGACAGTGCCCCCCACTCAATGGAAGCCCACCGGGCAACCAGGCTTCTCAAGAAATCATTGATGAAAAGCCTTGACCAGAGCAGGACCAGTTCACATGAACATTCTTCTGGGCCATACCCTGTACAGGCCAGCAGGTATTGGAGCTTGCCTCAAACTAAAAGGGAGTCAAGGACTTTCTTGAACACAAACTCCTGATGATCATCAACCAAAACTGGAGGCAGAAATTGAGAAGCAGTGGAGAACCTGTTGCAAACTGCAGAATTTAGCAAGGAAATGTGAAAGACTGATGGTATCCTCACTGATCAGGGAAGATCCAGCACAAAGGATACTACAGACAAACGTTTCCTGATGCAGAATGGAAAAATAAACCATGGTCCCACCTTGATGAATGGTTTCTGGAGTCACAGGTTCCTGGTAGATAGCCACACATTATCTCCAGGTCCAACTCCCAATGTCAGAGTTGCAGATCAACTTCTGTCAACGGCACTTTTGAATCTCTCGGCTGCTGACATAAGGCGTTGCTGGATCTTGGACCAGGCCAAATCTTCCACCATCATATCAACTGCAGGGACTCCTGAGGGAGTAGAGATAGGCAAGGAGAGAGGGTGACAACCCAATGCTGCAAAAAACGGTGAACACTGAAACAACTCCAGACAAAGATTATTAAAGGAGAATTCAGCAAAGGGAAGACAGTCGGACCAATTGGAATGATGGGCATGCACAAAGTTCCAGATTGGTTTGTGTGTTCAGTCGGCCCCTTATTTTGTGAATGATAGTCAGATGACAGGTGCAGCTTAGTCCCTAATCAGGAACAGAGACTTTTTCAAAATCTGAACATAAACTGAAAGCCACGGTCTGAGACAATGTGTAGAGGTAGACAGTGTCATGAATGAAATAGGTAGTTAATTGTGGCGCTGATGGAAGGGCAGGCCGATGGATTAAATTGGCCTGACAAGAAAATCTGTCAACCACGACCCAGACGATCATAAATTTGTTAGAAGGTGGTAGATCAAGATAAAGTCCATAGCTAAATTTGTACATGGGGTTTGTGGAATGGGTAGCGGTACCAAGAGACCTGATGATGATTTCTGACAAGGTGTCTCATTTTGGGCACATGAATTACATGTTCTGACAAAGTCCCTCACATCCTGTGAAATTCATGGCCACCATAAATTGCCTTTCCAGCATATCCTAAGTGTGTGTAATCCCTGGATGCCCTGAGGAAACAGAAGTATGAGCCCAGTTGGGAACCTCCACTCTATAGCGGGAAGGTACAAACAGAGCGTTAGGTCTGGAAGCAGAGCCTGGTACTGAATCTTGGGCATGCTGGATTTAAGTTAGTGTTTCCAGCAAAATAGTGCTGATAAACCTGTCAGCCAGCAGGATTGGTTCTGACTGGAGACAAGGCACTGATGGAAATTGACATGAGAGAGCATCCACCTTTATATTTTTAGTTCCTGTTTGGAACATGATAAAATTTAAACGAGTGAAAAAAATGGATCACCGGGTTTGTCGTGGTTTTAGGTGTTGAGCAGATTCCTGGAACAGTAGATTTTTGTGGTTGGTCAATTTAGTCACAGGAGTAAGTGTGCCCTCTAGGAGATGTCACCATTCCTCTAGTGAGAGTTTGATAGCCAATAGTTTGTGGTTGCCCACACTGTAATTCCTTTCTGTAGAGGAAAACTGGTGGGAGAAGTGAGAGCATGGGTGAAGCTTCCCAGAAATAGTATCTCTCTGGGACAACACCACTCCAGCCCCAACCTCAGAAGCATCAACTTCCACAATGAAAGAATGGTTGGGATCAGAATAGAGGAATATTGAGGTGGTGGTAAAAAGCCTCCTTTAATTTCCCTAAATGCTGCTTCAGCTTGAGGCGACTAATGGAAACTGGAAGGACACCGGGTCATCCTCAGCCGTCGTTCAGGGTCTCTCCTTCTCGAAGGCGGTTTACACAGCTCTGCACCTACCGGTCGAACAATAAGTGGCTCGATCGATCATTCGTAGTGTCGTAAACTCCGTGTCAGAGTCGGATGAAATTGTTAGAATCGAGGAGGTAGT
This sequence comes from Rhinophrynus dorsalis, assembly GCA_037306005.1. Taxonomy (NCBI): domain Eukaryota; kingdom Metazoa; phylum Chordata; class Amphibia; order Anura; family Rhinophrynidae; genus Rhinophrynus; species Rhinophrynus dorsalis. The sequence continues at coordinate 494,135,069 of CM074723.1, read as the reverse complement.
TCCGGAGGTCAATCAGGACCGTCGACTATGAGATGAGCAGGGAACAGTCGAAGGAACTCGAAGCCAGGGTCGCAGCCAGAACCACAGGTCATAGAGAGTGAATAGCTCTACACCCATTCGAAGGATAACTCGAGGTACAGCGGAGTCCCCGTCAAAAGACCTGACAGTCTACGAATCCCCAAAGTCCCAACTCTGATCCGGATCCGCAGGTAACTGGCAGCAGGTCGTTGACGATACAGGATACTTCGCTCGCATGGGCGTCAGAGAGGACACTTTAAACCACACAAGCATAGAGACACCAGGACTCCTTCTTAGTGCAAAACGACTAATTATTTATTAAGTGAAACCACAGCGTATTTATACAATTCAAACTACAATGACTTGAGCACAGTACATGTTGCAGACATGACACAATGGGCGAGTTTACAGAGATAATACAATCATAACACATAAGACAAAGAACCAACAACAAATGGTTCAGGGCAACACAATAAGGCAGACATGATTGTATTATTACTCAAAAGGCTTGACTGGGATAAACAATTGTCACAGTACCTTGTTTACAGCGCCGCCACTTCAGTATCTATTTTCTAGTCTATAGAATTAGATCTGTTGTCACTTAATCTCATACATATCAGGTTCATTATGTATTGGGTGAATTTGAATCCTACCTAGATTGATTGGGTTAATTAGACCATCCATCATCAAGTGAGACTGTGTTTATGTTATCTTTTTTGATGTTTCCGCATTTTAGTGTAAGTTGGTTTGCTTCGTGTGGCCCTTTGGATGCCGGGGCGAGGCGGATTGATCCCTTAGCAGAGTGTCCTTGTCCGGGTCGCTGTGGCACCCGGAGGTCGGATGAGGTAGTGAGGAGGTTTGTTTTTTGATAATTTTTATTAGTCTTCCAGTGTATTGAATAAGAATCAGATATGTTGTGATTATACCATTCCAAATACTATTACAAATATTATTATTATCATGTATTGGAATCTAATTTAGATTGATTGGGTTAATAAGACCCCGTCCGGAGAGAGTTACAGCCCAAATTAATTTATTACAAGTATGATTTTATACTAGGATTATTAGAACGTAAGTTAAAATCATTGGGCAGGGAGTCATGCCCTGAGGTGAGTGACAGCCCAATCAACCTATTATCGGTTCCATGAGAATGTTTAAATGTTAGTGTCGTTTGGCGGCGGCTCTTTGTTCTGTTTGTTTTTAAGTAATTATACCAGGTTATGATATTGTTGCTGTGATAAAGCGGTGTTTGTTATCCGCGAAACGCATAAACGTCTTCAAACCTGTGTAGTTTTATATGTGTATTTTAACATTTATTAAACCTAACAGAAGTTTATATATGAGCCTCCGCCTGTCAATATCTAACTGAACATGGTCAACACCCGAACGGAGACGGGGTGATGGTCTCCGTAAGCTTATGAGCCGGTATCCTTGATATCAAGTTACTGGCATTCGCTGAATGTGAGTATATATTTTATTATATAATTCACATCATTTAAATAACTCTATTGCACCATTGGCGCTTCTTTTCTGTTTTGTTCTTTTTTATATTTCTTGATCCCCAAGTGTTCAACCCGGTGTCGATGATTCGAACACCTAGCCAGGACCCTCCGACTAGTAGTCGGCGAATGTGTACTCATGATGTATCTCCCCAGTCCGACACTTAAACAAGGCATGCTGCCTTAGAGTTCTCGACTGCCTGTAATAAGGGCTTCAAAAGTTTGTACACCCAGATAATAAGGGCTCTGGATACGATAAAATGCCCACAGTTCCTGGTATAATGGATTGAGCAGTCGTACGCCCAGATAATGGTTCCAGTAATGCAGTAGGATCCATTACAGTGACCAGTGGGTAGGATTGGTGTTTTTGAACATCATTGTGGTGATTGGTGCAACCACCTTGGAAACATTTCTGATAAAACCTCTTTAATAGTTAAAGAAGCCTAGAAATCTCTGTACTGTTCATAGTGTGGTAGGCTTCAGCCAGTCAGGGACCACAGATAGTTTTTCTGGATCCATCTTAAGTCCAGCAGGAGGGATTATGTAGCCCAAGAAGGACAAGTTATATTTTTCAGTCACAGTTCTCAACCTTGATATACCTTCTCTCAGAGACACTGAAGAAATGCCAATACATGTCTCCGATGGGAGTCCAGATCCTTGGAGTAAATTAGAATGTCGTCCAAGTACACTAAGACATGGGACATAATCATATCCTGGAATGTCATTCATGAGGGCTTGGAAGACTGTCGGGGGTTACACAGACCAAAGGGCATCACCAGATATTCATAGTGCTCGTGACATACGTTGAACGCAGTATTCCACTTGTCACCGTCTTTGACACTTACGAGATTGTATGCCCCTCTCTAATCCAGCTTTGTGAATATGGTGGCCCCTTTTAAGTGCTCAAACAATTCAGCGATCAAGGGTGAAAGGTACCTATTCTTAATAGCGATCTTGTTTAATCCAGGACACATGGTCGAAAGGACCCATCCTTCTTGGCCAGGAAGAAAAATCTTGCACCTGCAGGTAGACGGGAGGATGAAACCCTTTTCTGGATTCTACTGGATATACGTGGCAGCATTTTCTGGACCGGACAGCAAGAAGGTTCTACCTGGAGGATGAATGGTCCCTGGATGGAGGTTTGTAGGACAGTAATAAGACCTATGAGGAGGCAAGCTTTATTTTTAGCGAAAACAGCTGCAAATGGTGGCCAACAGATTGGGATTCTGGACTTGATTAAGACAGGATCCATGAAATGAAGGTCCCCAAGAAGTCAGCTCACCAGAAGTCCAGTTAAAGGTCAGATTATGCAGTCTGAGCCAAGGCAAACTCAAGATCACAGGAGCAGAAGGGGATTGTATGAAGTCAAACTGGATGGTGTCAGAATGTAGTTGACCCATCGTGATTAAGACTGATCCTGACTCAAGAGTTACTAGACCTTTCCCAAGGGTTGACTGCCAATGGTGGGGACTCTAGAGGGACTGATCTTTTTATGAAGTGGCAGACCAGAATCCGAGGCTCAAAGCTGATCAAGAAAAACCCTAACAGCCCCTGAGTCAATGAAAGCTTGTGCAGAGACCAAACCTCCAGACCACAATAAGGTCACTGGTAACAAAATGCAATTGGAGTTACCCAGGAGGCAAATGTCTAGGCTTAGAGTGTGGTCTCCTTTGTCCTCTAAGCCTGATCATTTACCAGGCAAACCGGGCAAGAGTGTAGCAGATGGTCCTTCTGACCACAATAGAGTCCCATAGACTTTTTCAGCATCTGACAATCTGGAAACGACATTCACCTCCATGAGCTCAGTCTCTGAGGTGGTATATTTAGAAGCAGATGGTTGTTGTGTAGGCTGTGACCACCTGGATCTATGGGATCTCTCTCGCTCCTGCTGTCTTTCTTGCATCTGCATGTCAAGATCATGACTGAGAATGATAAAGTCCTCAAAATCATCAGGAATGTCTTTGCATGCTAAGCCCTCTACAAAAAGCTGCCTTCAAAGCACCCTGATTCCAATCAGTCTCATGTGCGAGGGTTCCAGATTCTATTGAATAGTGACTAAGAGACCTGAGTCCCTGTTTTAAGTCCAGGAGAGTTGCTTCAGATGAAGCACAATGGCTGGGAAGGTCAAACACAGCAAGGAATGCTGAGAGGAAGGAGTCTGAGTCCTCAAGCAATGGACAGTTAGTCTCCACAAGTGGAAAACCCAATGCAAAGCCCTTGAGAAGGAATATGATGAATGCCACTCTAGAGGACTGAGTACAGAGCACTTGGGGCAGAGTGTGTAAATGTAGCAACCACCTACACTCAGCCAGAGATCCAGCATATTTTTCAGGTAAGGGAATCTTCGGGGGCTCACCATCTAGATGAGCCATAGAAGTATTGGGAGATGGAGTCACTGGATCACCAGAAGTTGATGACTGAGTCACAGTGGTCGAGTGTAGTAAGCCTAAAACTGCATCTAGCTTACGATCCAAAGTAACAAGTTGCGAGGCGTGAGTCAGTAATACCTGCTCGTGCTGCTTTTATCAAGCAAAAAGTCTGGAGATTTCCACCAGGTCCATAGTATGACCTGATCTTCTTATCAGTAGGTCAAAGAAAGACTATCCCAGGAGCTAGAGTGCAAAGCTGGAGAATGAAGAACAGGAGGACCCTTAAGTAGAATCTGAGTATATGGCACTGAGGGTTGAAGCAGGTGAGTAGTCTGTGTCAGCCACAGGTCAGAGAATATCAGACAGACAGAGACCGATTGGATGTTGGTAACGAAGGTCTGCAATTCATGGAGCAGTCGGAGGCACACTAGGCCAAAAGCCAACTGGAGGTCGAGGAAACTCAGGGAGTCAGATGGCAAAAAAGTTGAGGTCCAACTAGCAGTAGACCGACAGCAGCCTCCAATAAGGAGTTGATGAGATGTGGGCCTCAGAGGCTGGGATCTATCTGACCGGACGTCAAGGAGTGGTAAATCCCAGTTAGAAATCGACCAGGGTACCTGCCTGGGATCTATTCTTCAGGCCGTCAGAAGATAGCAGGCCCTGCAGGAGATCAACCTGCCATGCTGGGATTAATCTAACAAGCGAGGAGGTGGAAGCAAGCCTAGTCAGAAATCAACCAGTCCAGTAACTGAGATGGATGAGCAGCAGCGGATGTCGGTGATGGATGACAAGTTGAAACAGTGATAACATCAGAGAAGGTCAGAGTCTGAGAATCAAGCTGAATCCTAACAGGAATTCAAGCAGTACAAAGAGCAGACAGGAACGGTAGTCAGGAACAAAGCGTGTTCAAATCAGGATCAGAACCACAAAGATTCACTATGTACGTGTGTTAGCTCGTGGATCAGGCATGGGAAGCCATAACCAGAAAGACTTTAAAAAGGCTATCCTCCAATCATGAGAACAATAGGCAGAGAAAAAAACAGACGGAGTGACAGTGTGTAATATGTGCCAAAGTTATGTGTATCTATGATGCAAGTCACTCGGCACTACAACTCCACCTCTCTCCAGTGTTTACTCCTGTCTCTCCCTCGCTATCTCTATCCTCCGCTCCCAGGACCTGTGATGTAGCTCGCTGTACATCCATACACAGACAAGGAATGCCAGTTTTTTGGAGGTTTATACACATTCATGTGAATTAAATTGAGAATTTGGCTGTTGATTGGCTGGGGATTTAAACTTGCTTTAACAACATCTAACGTTGCACCTTAGCTACTTTACTTTGAACTTGATGTTTCTTGTGGTATTTTGCGGATGAAATCAATGTGTGGTGAGGATAAATTTGTGGTGCATGTTATGTGATTACATGTCTTTGTGTGGCCTACCCTTGTTGTTCCATGTGCAGGAGGGGTTATTGAAAGCTGCAGTACACAGGTCTGTTTATTGTTCAGTGTTTGTTTTAGCTTTACCAACTCTTACCACAAAAGACTGATGCTTGTTAGAAACCACTGAGAACAACAGAACAGCAGTGAAAACACAAACACATAAATGCTCAACTGGCATACCTACACTAGTAAGTTATAGGTACCCCATAGTTGGATTGATATGGGGGCAAAGCTACCATATCAATTCATCAAAATCTCAAAAACACAAAAAATAAACAAATGTCCCCTAACACTCCACCCACTTCCCAAAACAATAGCAACACAAAACAATAACCCTGTAAGTAAGCAATGCATGCACAAACCTCTGGCATTCAAAAGGTTAAGTACCCACCTAGTCCTAACACTAACCTATGCCTCATGCACCCACCCCTACACATTTGACAGGGATCAAACTTACATTGATGTTGGAGGTCCAGAGGTGTTCTCTACGCACTGGTCCTCAATCTTCTCACAAAATAAAATCAACATTCCTAAAAACATCTAACACCCTACCCCCACCCTCGCTGCTACCACCTCTACAAAATAAAAAAGGAAATCCCCCCTTATTGGGTAAAGAATGATCCGTGATTGGCTTTTATATGGTCAATCCCTGTTAAAATTATTTTCAGTTCTTCCATTGGCTGGGAGGTGGTGTTACTCAGGGCACGGAATATGCCCTAGACTCTAGGGCTTAGAGTAACCACACCTCCCATCCAATCAGCATCTAGATGGAGGGCTCACAGTGTGCATAACATCACCCCTCCATCTAGCCAATTATTGAGAGGTCATTCTATGCAGACTGAGACACCATTCGATACAGACTGAGAGGTCATTAGATACAGACTGGGAGGTTAGTCAGTACAGACCAAGATGCCATTAGATGCAGACTGTGAGGCCATTAGATACAGAGTGAGATGCAGTTAATTATAGACTGAGATGGAATTAGATTCAGACTAAGAAGCCATTAGATATAGACTGAGAGATCATTAGATACCAGCTAGGGAGAAAGATTTGTTCAAATAAAGATTAAAATGGTACAAGGCAAGCCAGTAACCTTTTAGATTAATATTGAGCTATTCTGAGAATAAAAAAGCAATTCAATCAAAAGCCAGAATCCAAAATAGACTTGTTATGTTTCTTTTGCAGGATATTTGACATTTGGATACAGCGATATTATGCAACGCCAAATTTATATCCCGAAAACGATGAACCTGGACAAGGCCCCAATGAGTGCGCCACCCCCTACTTCCCATGCTATAGAAATAAAGATTTTCTGCGGTCTTCCACAGATTTTGGATACAAATACTCAATATATCAGGAAATGTGAAGTCTCAGTAGATGTTGTGGCCGATTAGCTCTATCTTTTAAATGAGATTTCCAAAAAAGAATCCGTGATATCTGCATCTTAAAGACGAAGACAAGAACACAAATGCATTGGAAGAGTACAATCAGATATAAAGAGCATTCAGTTAATTCCAGTACTGTTACTGATGATGAACATTTGGAACTAATAAAATTTATTAAACATGTGAATCAAAAATACTAATTCATTACATTTTTAATGTGGTATGTGATAACCTGGGTTCATACTAAATTATGGAGCGTGTTTGTGATTCCTAATAGGTATCTTCCATAATTTTATCTTAATAATTATGCTCTCAATTACTGAATGGTACAATGATAATAAGATATGAATGTTTTCGTGATGTTGATCCCACTCACTGAATATTATCAGGATGAGGAGGATGATCTCAGAGACTGAACGTTATCATGATGATGATGATCTCAGACACTGAATGTTATCATGATGATGATGATCTCAGACACTGAATGTTATCATGATGATGATCTTAGTCTTTGAATGTTATCTTGGTGATTATCTCAGACACTGAATGTTATCATGATGATGATGGACTCAGACACTGAATGTTATCATGAATATGATCTTAGTCTTTGAATGTTATCTTGGTGATTATCTCAGACACTGAATGTTATCATGATGATGATCTCAGTGGCTGAATGTTATCATGATGATGATGGACTCAGACACTGAATGTTATCATGGTGATGATGGGCTCAGACACTGAATGTTATCATGATGATGATGGACTCAGACACTGAATGTTATCATGATGATGATGGACTCAGACACTGAATGTTATCATGATGATGATGATCCCAATTTCTAAATGTTATGATGATGATCCAGGACACTGAAAGTTATCATCATCATCATCATCATCATCATAATTTCAGACATAATGTGATGATGACACTAAATGTTATGATGACTTTCTCAGTCTCTGAATGGTAACATGATGATGCTCTCCGACCCGGAATGTTAGACTTTGTTTCCTAACAAATTAGAATTTAAGTGAAAATCACATTTTTTTGTGAGATTCAGATTAAACGACACACTAAGAGGAAGTTGAATGAAGTGACAGAATAATGAATGATAATTTCAGCATTTTCTTTGCGAGTCGTTCATTCGTTCATAGAAACATACAATTTGACAATAAAGAACAATTCGGCCCATCTAGTCTGCCCAGATTTTCTACTGTAAAAACCTTATTTGGTCCTTGTTCTTTGTCTAATATTCAGGACAGCCTTAAGCCTATCACATGCATGCTTACATTCCCTCACTGTATTAACTTCTACCACTTCTGCTGGTAGGCTATTCCACTTATCTACTACCCTCTCAGTGAAGTAAAACTTTCTTAAATTACATCTAAACCTGTGTCCCATTAGTTTTAGACTATGTCCGCTTGTCCTAACATTTCTACTTCTTTGAAATGCACTCCCCTCCCATGATTTGTTGAATTCCTTCACTCCATTTGTGCCCTTTCAGTGGCACAGTGAATTGGACATCAATCGGGCACACTAAGGGAGATGGGATAATTGGTGACTGATGGAGCACATAACATGGTGAAAACTTTGTGGGTTTGATCTGAGCAGCACATATACTACATCTGGTGGTAAGGGCAGTTCTTCCGGTTGAAGTGCATTGCAGGCTATCAGACCTAAATTGATCAATGTTGAATGATTGCCTAGCACATCCACTGGAATGTCAAGTCGAGTCAGCAGATGAAGGAGGAGCAGGCAGATCTACCACAGCACTGGCTACACCAAGATGTGGTTACCCGGTGGAAATTCATATTGGAGATGATGGAGAGGATCCCGGAGCAGCAAAGAGCACTTAACTCCATGTCCTCTGAGCAGAACATTGGGGTTTCCTGCCCACTGGGCAGAATGGAATGGGCATTAATGAGGCAGATAGTGACAGTCCCAAAGCCATTCAGGCATGTAATGAAAAATTTAAGCCAAGCCACTTCCAGCCTGGGACAGGTCATACCCTTATTCACACACCTGATACTGGAAAACAGTGATGCTTTACTGACAACACGTTATTGTATCCAGAGGTTGCTCCATTGATCAGGAGACTGACATTGGAGCGGAAATGTTTCAGGCACTCCACCATGAACACCCCAGAGTATATACTTGCCACTCTCTTTGGTCTAAGGGTAAAGAGAAAGATAGCTCACAAACATAACAGCCTTGGAACTTAGAAGGTCGAGCTTGTGAGATTCAGTCCAAAAGGGCATGCTCAGGGAAGGAGAGACTATGGAAACTCCTTGTAGCAGTGGCAATAGTGCCGCTCGGCAGTCTTACTTCCCAGTCATAGCAGCAGCGGGAATAGCAGCTTGACTGGAGCAGTAGTTTTTTGGGCCAAGGCACTTGATTCTTTTGTTGGGTACAACTGAAACACCCCAAAACTAAGGTAGTGCCTTCAACAAAGTGCCTACTTTGAACCCCTGCTGAAACCCTAAGCTACTGGGGCCTTATCCCTCAACTTGTAGAGTAGATGGCCTTCTTAAAGGTCATTCTGCCTAAGCTTGGTAATCCAGCTCTATATTTTTAGTGTTAGTGAGGTTCTCCTCCAACCCACTGAATCATCATTTGATATGTTAGCATGACAGACTTTTCTACTGTTGTATGTGTCTGTCCACATTGTTCAAATGCTGCTGTTTCTAGCCCAGCTATATCAAGGCTCAACTCCTCCATCACCTCCTGAAGTCCATATCATGCTTGTAACACCATCATATATGTTGGTTCCATAATCTCCAAGATCAGTGAAAGTTTGTTTGGGGGGCCCTTTCTGTTAGACAACCACGACCAGTACTTTCTCAGTATATGAGTCTATCCAGATTAGTCTATTGTAGTGCTGCTAATGGTAATACTGCAGTTCCAACAACTGCCCCTCTATCACTGCCTGAAGCCCAAGTAACACAACCACAGATGCTGCAGCTGGTGGTCCTGCTATGTCAAGGTTCTCCTTTTCTGTCACCTCTTGTAGCCTATATTATGCTTGCAACACAGTCACAGATGCCGCAGCTGGTGGTACTGCAATGCCAGCTCTTGCCTCCTCCATTACCTCCTGAAACCCATACTGAGTCACAGATTCTGCCTCTTCCTTCCTTATAATTTATTTATTTTTTGAGCAGGGTCTTTCTGTTTTTAGACAGCTACCAGTACTTCCTAACAAAATAGCGTAAATAGACTGCACAAAAAGTGCAGGTAACTAGATGGGTTACAGTTAGACAAATCAAGTGGTGGGGTGGGTTGACAGACGACCAGGGATGACACTCTTGTATTTACTAACTCTATCAGATTTGCTACATTGGGTGATATTGGGGATGTTGGCACAGAAATGATTTGCTGGAGAGCACTGTTCTCTGTAACAAATGGGAGAACAGCCCCTCTAGCAATGATGGGTTCCGGGACTTCGGCAGATCTAGGCAGATGGTGGTGGTAGGGGATACCATTATTAGGAAGACAGACAGGGTAATCTGTAGCCAGGATCACCGCAATAGAACGGTTTGCTGTCTCCCGGTTGCTCTGGTTTAACATGTGGTAGATTGTGTTAATAGATTGTTTTTGAGGAGCTGGGCATGACCCAGCTTTCATGGTACATGTTGGTACCAATGACAAATTGAGTGGAAAATGGAGGTATGTTAAGAAGGATTTCAGGGATTTAGGCTATAAATTTAAGCAAAGGACAGTTTAGTATTTTCTGAAATACTACCAGTGCCACGCTCTACAACAGAAAGGCAACGGGAAATTAGGGCGTTAAATGTGCGGCAAAAGACTTGGTGTAAGCAGGAGGGGTTTGGATTCCTAGAGCACCGAGCAGTCTTTTCCCTTGGAGGCAATCTTTATAGTCACCTTAGTGGAAAGTGTGCCACAGTGCTAGGGGTTAGGATGGTTAGAGGAGACTTTAAACTAGGAAAGAGGGGAGGGTGATGCAACACAGGATGAGGAAGGCAGTATAAATTAGGAAATGGGATTAGAGAAGGGGCATGGGGATGGAGAGGATGAATGGGCTAGTTCATCTAATAGGGAGGAGCCAATGTTACAGCCTGATAAAAGGCAAATACAAATTTCAAAGAATGTAATTTTTTAGAATGGCAATAAGTAAAAATGTATTCATGTAAATGCTCATAATCTCACAGGTAAGATGGGGGAACTAGAACCTGGACTTGGCAGTCGATCTATAGGGTTAACTTTTGGTGGTGGACCGACTGAGAGCACCCCTATTTGAATTAAGAGGTGATACAGCAATAATGTGAATATACTGACTGCACATGATTCAAGACAGCGGTTTAACCTGTAAGTGAACTTTGCAGGAGGGATAGGGTTAATAAAAGGGGAGGAGGGGGTATGCCTATATGTAAAGCAGGCCTTAAAACCTATTATAAGGGAAGATATAAATGAAGGGTCCAGTGAGATTGTTGAGACCCTGTGGGTTGAAATACGCGCTGGGGCACACATAATAAAAAGATGTTAGTGAGGATTTGCTACAAGTCACCTAATGTTGGAGAGTTTAAGGAAACCCAATTGTTACTGCAAATGAGTCCACTACCTCCTAGAATAGCCTTGCCTTGTCTGGGTCCTTTGGTATCCTTGACAAAAAAGAAGTTATATGGAGGAAGGGATTTGAATTTTATGGTGTACCCTTCTGAGATTACCTGCAAAACTCACTGGTCCATCACAGAGGTAGCCCAGACATCTCGAAAAAGATGGAGCCTACCCCCTTCAGGCAACGATGGAGCAGGATTCCACAAGTCATGAGCATGTGTGTTTGTCAGATTTAGCCTTTGATAAGCTAATCGTTTGGGCTGACAGGATTCCCTGAGCTTTGCGGTGGGGAGCGCTTGAGAGACTTGCAAACTCTGTGACCTCTGCTTCCCCATTTGGTGGTGGGGGAGAAAAAGATGCGGCTTCCTCACCAGAAATGGACATCTGGTGCAAAGTTAAGGTTGAAGAGTACTCTTACCACCAGTAGCATCACTAATAATTTGTTTTAATTGAGACCCAGAGAGGTCCACAGACCAAATCTTAAGCCAAATGGTGTAGCACTCAGCAACTGAACCAAAACTTATGACTTGGCATGCAATCTGACCACATCAAATAGTGCCTCAGATACAAAAGTGTTGGCCTCCTTAATGTTAGCCATAGGAACCAACAAGTCCTCCTTGGGCATGTCCATTTTAGTATTGATTCTGGTCTACAATGCACTTTGGAGAATAAGAAATTAAGGGGCAGTTTTAAATGTAATAGCAGAACCTGCCTAGCTTGTCAGTATATTAAAAATGGAACAAAGAATTTTTCTTCTTTTAAAACATCTGAAGTATTCAAAATAAAAACTATGATGAATTGTGCTACTAGATATGTAATATATCTCCTCTCATGCAGCTGCGGCTTACAGTATGTGAGGCGGACGATACAATGTCTAAAGACACGTACATGCCACCATAGAAGCAGTATTATTAACAAATATCCTTTTCATGGAGTTTCAAGAAATTTTTCAGAAAAACATGGCGGCGTACCAGACAGTTTGACAGTTATTCCCATTGAACAGATAATTACATCACGATCCACAGAGAGACAAAGATGACTTAATATGAATGAGTCGTTTTGGATTATTCATTGTGTCTGAAGCCCTATATCTGGGGGATGTAGCTGTTCAATTGAGTGGATTTTGCATTTGTGGGGATTTTGTAGTATGGGGTGTTGCGTGTCCTCCCAATATTTGGGAGGTTAATAGATCTATATATATCTGGTGGATTTTGTGTGGTTATCATAGATCAAGTATATATATTTTTAGTATTTGTATTAGTGCTTTCTGTATGGGGTTTATTTACCAGTTGAGTCTGTCTGTTCATTATAGAGATGCACACTATTAGGCATTTATGTAGTAAGATAAGGTATTATGTAATAAGTGGGTTGTAGCCTAGTGGAGGTTATAAGTGGTTGACCCTCCATGAGATGGGTGGTTGCGCAGTGCTTCACAATTATAGGATGCTGTGTGCCACCCGGGTGCTCATAGGGTTAATAGGAGTTTTGCATAGTATTGGATTTTATTTGTATGTCTTCTATATACGGGCTTGTTATATTTGATTTGACTCCTATGGGGATTGATCAATATAGTAATATGTTTACACTACATTTATGTGTTATTGATTATGGAGGATGTATACTCTTTTTGATTTATTATAGACCCTTTGGGTGCCGGGGATATACGAGAAGTCCATTTGAATGGATTGTTGCATGTTTCTATGGCACTCGAGGAGTTGTGGATCAGGATATTATGTGTATATTTGGGTGCCAGGATATACGTGCAGTCCGTTGGTGTGGATTGTTGCATGTTTCTCCGGCGCTCGAGGGGTTGTGGATTAGTATATTAAGTGATATGGGAAATTTTGCTTATATGAGGGTATATATCTGAGATTATTTTAGATCATTATTTATGTTGTATTAAGTAGGATAATGATTCTTTCCGATTGCCTGGGTCTATGTGTTATCGATCTTTCAGGTAGCCAGACTGGATCCTTATTTGTCTTTGAAGACAGGTATCCAATCGGATACAATCATGAAGTTTTTAAATTTCATCACTTTGTAGCCGTTTCTTTTTCCTTTTTGTTTTAAGGCCCGATTGGTTGATAAAGCAGCCGTGGGTGTAGCGAAACGCGTTCCCTAGAGCCTTTTTTGCCACTTGGCATATATTTGTTTTTAAATAAAGCATTTTATATTGGAAGAATTCGGCTACAAGTTATTTTTTATTTTCATATGGTGTTTGTTGAGTTTACGTTTCCCTCATCTGGATTGTAGGACTGGAGATCGAGAAACCCAAACAGGGACAGGTAAAGTACCCTGCATGTGTTTTATGTTGGTCACTGCCATATGTCTTTAGATCAATCTATTATAAACGTGAGTGGATCTATATATTATATGTCACTAATTGTTATATTGAGCTAACACACTATTGGGGCTCCCCTTTCTCTCTTTTTCCTCTTTGTCTTGCAAAGATAGGCCTCAGCACTGCCCCAGTGGCAGCAAAGTACACCTTGAGAACTGAATACAGCGTTTTGTCAGTTGGTCCCTTGAGGCCCACTGCATCTGCCAGCAGCAGCGCTATAGTCTTAGCCAGTTGTGAAATAGGGGGGTCCTCAGAGGGAGGTGAAGCCCACTGAGCTAAAGTTGTGCCTGAAAAAGGGAGCTTAGAAAAAATATTTATTTAGGAAAAGCCTCTTATCAAGAGTTTTCTACTCACCCATAAGTATCTAGTCAAGAGTGTTTGGGGTAAAAAGAAGACATAAAAGTGAGAGATGCTCAACTAGGTTCATGAGCTAGCAAATACATGCAAGAAGCTCAGTGGGACTGTGTCCTATCGACCATGGTGCAATCTCTTTCAGCTCACCAGTGCCATACACTGAGAAGAAATCTTCTGAAGCATATCATACTGGTCCTGCCAAATGACAGTCTAGCCACGAAATGTCAGACAAGTCCTAACTTAACAAGGAAAACAACTAACCCCAGAAGTAGGTTTCGGCCTCCTTGGGCCTCATCGGCGAGGTGCACCTGAACCCTCTAGGCACGGTGAGCAAGGGGTCCACATCTGGATTCCGCTCATTACTCTTAGGGTGTCCAACCCCAAGAGCAATTTGCACATCTAGGAATAATAGTTAGAGATGCTGAGCTAGACTCATGAGCTAGCAAATATATGCAAGAAGCTCACTGAAACTGTTTCATCACACCCAGGGTGCAATTTATTTTAGCTTAGCAGTGCCATACACATAGAGGAAACCTTCTGAAGCATATCATACTAGTTCTGCCAAATGACAGTCCAGTCACAAAATACCAGACAATTCCTCTCTAAAAAAGGGAAACCGCTAACCCCAGACATCCATTCTATCCTTCTTTGCCCTCATTAGTCAGATGCAGCTGATCCCTCTAAGCATTGTGAGCAAGGGGTCCAGGTCTGGATTCCCCTCATTACTCTTAGGGTGACAAACCCCAAGAGCAATTTGCATAGGAAGAGAAGTTAGAGGTGCTCAACTAGGCTCATGAGCTAGCAAATAAATGCAAGAAGCTCACTGGGACTGTGTCCTTGCGCCCAGAGTGCAATCTTTTTTAGCTCACCAGTGCCATACTCAGAGAAGAAATCTTCTGAAGCATTTCATATTAATCCTGCTAAATGACAGCCCAGATACAAAATACTAGACAACCTCTTTCTGAACAATGGAAACAACTAACACCAAACGTGCATTTCAGCCTATTTGAGCCTCGTCAGTGAGGTGCAGCTGATCCCTCTAAGGATTGTGAGTAAGGGGTCCACGTCTGGATTCCCCTCATTACTCTTAGGGTGACCAACACCAGGAGTAATTTGCATATGTAGGAAGAAAATTTAGAGATGCTCAAGAGCTAGCAAATACATGTAGAAAGCTCATTGGGACTGTGTCCTTGCGCCCAGGGTGCAATCTCTTTTAGCTCACCAGTGCCATACACTGTAAGAAAATCTTCTGAAGCATATCATACTAGTCCTGCCAAATGATAGTACAACCACGAAATGCCAGACAATTCCTCTCTGAACAAAAGAAACCGCAAACCCCAGATGTACGTTTTGGCATTTTTGGACCTCGCCAGGGAGGTGCAGCTAATCCCTCTAAGCACTGTGAGCAAGGAGTCCACGTATGTTTTCCCCTAATTAATCTTAGGGTGACCAACCCCAAGAACAATTTACATATATAGGAAGAGAAGTTAGAGATGCTCAACTAGGCTCATGAACTAGCAAATACATGCAAGAAGCTCACTGGGACTGTGTCCTCACACCCAGGGTGCAATCTCTGTTAGCTCACCAGTGCTATACACAGAGAGAAAATCTTCAGAAGCATATCATACTAGTCCTAGAAAATGAGAGTATAGCCACAAAATCCCAGACAAGTCCTCTCTAAACAAGTGAAACTGCTAACCCCATGCATACATTTCAGCTTTCTTCACCCTCGTTAGTGAGATACAGCTGATCCCTCTATGCACTGTGAGAAAGGGGTCCACATCTGGATTCCCCTCATTACTCTTAGGGTGACCAACCCCAAGAGCAATTTGCATATGTAGGAAGAAAAGTTAGAGATACTCCACTAGGCTCATGAGCTAGCAAATACATGCAAGAAGCTCACCGTGACTGTGTCATCAAACCCAGAGTGCAACCTTTTTTAGCTCACCAGTGCCATACACAGAGAGAAAATCTTCTGAAGCATATCATACTAGTCCTTCCAAATGACAGTCCAACCATGAAATACCAGACAATTCCTCTCTGAACAAGAGAGACAGATAACCCCAGACGTACATTTCGGCCTTTTTGGGCCTCGTCGGTGAAATTCAGCTGATCCCTCTAGGCACGGTGAGCAAGTGGTCCATGTCTGGATTCCTCTCATTACTCTTCGGGTGACCAACCCCAAGAGAAATTTGCATATGAAGGAAGAAAAGTTAGAGATGCTCAACTATGCTCATGAGCTAACAAATACATGCAAGAAGCTCACGTCCTCGCGCCCCAGGTGCAATGTCTTTTAGTTCACCAGTGCCATACACTGTGAGGAAATCTTCTGAAGCATATCATCCTAGTCCTGCAAAATGCCAGTCCAGCCACAAAATGCCAGAGAAGTCCTCTCAGGACAAGGGAAACAGCTAACCCCAGGCATATATTTCGGCATTCTTGGGAATTGTCAGTGAAGTGCAGTTGATCCCTTTAGTCACTATGAGCAAGGGGTCCACATCTGGATTCCCCTCATTACTCTTAGGGTGACCAACCCCAAGAGCATTTGCAGATGAAGGAAGAAAAGTTAGAGATGCTCAACTAGGCTCATGAGCTAACAAATACATGCAAGAAGCTCACTGTGACTGTTTTCTCATGCCCAGGATGTAATCTCTTTTAGCTCACCAGTGCCACACACAGAGGAAATCATCTGAAGCACATCATACTGGTCCTGCCAAATGACAGTCCAGACATGAAATGCCAGACAAGTCCTCTCTGAACAAGGGAAACAGCTAACCCCAGACGTACATTTCAGCCTTCTTGGGCCTCGTCACTGAGGTGCAGATGATTCCTCTAGGCACTGTGAGCAAGGAGTCCACGTCTGGATTCCCCTCATTACGCTTAGGGTGACCAAACCCAAGAGAAATGTTCAAATGTAGGAAGAAAGGTTAGAGAAGCTCAACTAGGCTCATGAGCTAGAAAATACACACAAGAAGCTTAATGGGACTGTGTCCTTACGCCCCAGGAGCAATGTCTTTTAGCTCACCAGTGCCATATACTTTGAGGAAATCTTCTAAAGCATCATACTAGTCCTGCCAAGTGACAGTCCAGCCACAAAATGCCAGACAAGGCCTCTCTGAACAAGGAAAACAAGTAACCCCAGCTGTACATTTTTGGCTTTCTTGGGCATCATTCATGAGGTGCATCTGATCCCCTTAGGCACTGTGAGAAAGGGGTCCATGTCTGGGTTCCCCTCATTACTCTTAGGCTGACCAACTTCAAGAGCAATTTGCATATGTAGGAAAAAAAAGTTAGAGATGATCAACTAGGTTCATGAGTTAGCAAATACATGCAAGAAGCTCACTGGGACTGTGTCCTCACGGCCAGGATGCAATCTCTTTTAGCTCATCAGTGCATACAGAGCGAGGAAATCTAATGAAGCATATCATTCTAGTCCAGCCAAATGACAGTCTAGCCATGAAATGCCAGATAAGTCCTCTCTAAACAAAGGAAACAGCTAACCCCACACGTACGTTTCTGCCCTCTTGACATTGTTAGTGAGGTGCAGCTGTTCCCTCTAGGCACTGTGAGCAAGGGGTCCACATCTGGATTCCCCTCATTATTCTTAGGGTGTCCAACACCAAGTGTAATTTGCATATGTAGGAAGAAAAGTTAGTGATGCTCAACTAGGCTCATGAGCTAGAAAATACATGCAACAAGCTCACTGGGACGGTGACATAAAGCACAGGGTGCAATCTCTCTTAACTCACCAGTGCCATACACAGAGAGGAAATCTTCTGAAGCATATCATACAAGTCCTGCCAAATGACAGTCCAGACACAAAACGCCAGCCAAGATCTCTCAGAAAGGAAACAGCTAACCCCAGGTACACGTTTCAGTCTTCTTAGGCCTTATGGTGAGCAAGGGATCCATGTCTGCTTTCTCCTCATTACTCTTAGGGTGACCAACCCCAAGAGAAATTTGCATACATAAGTCAAAAAGTTAGAGATGCTCAACTAGGCTCATGAGCTAACAAATACCTACAAGAAGCTCACTAGGTCTGTGCCCTGGCGCACAGGTTGCAATCTCTTTTAGCTCACCAGTACCTTACACAGAGAGGAAATCTTCTGAAGCATAACATACTAGTCCTGCCAAATGACAGTCCAGCCACAAAATGTCAGACAAGTCCTATCTGAACAAAGGTAACAGCCCCAGACGTACATTTCAGCCTTCTTCAGCCTCATCTGTGAGATGCAGCTGATCCCTCTAGGTACTGTGAGAGACGGGTCCACGTCTGGATTCCTCTCATTACTCTTAGGATGTCCAACCCCTAGAGCAATTTGCATATGTAGGAAGAAAAGTTACAGATGCTCAGCTAGGCTCATGAGCTAGCAAATACATGCAAGAAGCTCACTAGGACTGTGTTATCGGGCCCAGGGTGCAATGTCTTTTAGCTCACCAGTGCCATACACAGAGAGAAAATCTTCTGAAGCATTTCATACTAGTAATGCCAAATGACAGTTCAGCCACAAAATGCCAGACAACTCCACTCTAAAAAAGGGAAACAGCTAACTCCAGACATACGTTTCAGTCTTCTTGGGCCTCGTCAGTGAGGTGCAGCTGATCCCTCTAGGCACTGTGAGCAAGGGGTAAACGTCTGGATTCCCCTCATTACTCTTAAGGTGTCCAACCCCAAGTGCAATTTGCATATGTAGGAAGAAAAGTTACAGATGCTCAACTAGGCTCATAAGCTAGCAAATACATGCAAGAAGCTCACTGGGACTGTGTACTCGCACCCAGGGTGCATTCTCTTTTAACTCACCAGTGCCATACAAAGAGAAGCATATCATACTAGTACTGCCAAATGACAGTACAGACAAGAAATGCCAGACAAGTCCTCTATGAACAAAGGAAACAGCATACCACAGAAGTACGTTTCAGCTTTCTTGGGTCTCATCAGTGAGATGCAGCTGATCCCTCTAAGCACTGTGAGCATGGGGTCCACGTCTGGTTTCCCCTCATTACTCTTAGGGTGACCAACCCCAAGAGCAATTTGCATATTTAATAAGGAAAGTTAGATATGCTCAGCCAGGCTCATGAGCTAGCAAATACATGCAAGAAGCTCATTGGGACTGTGTCATCACACCCAGGGTGCAGTCTCTTTTACTTATCAGTGCCATACACAGCGAGAGAATCATCTGAAGCACATCATATTAGTTTTACCAAACGACAGTCCCACCACAAATTACTAGACAAGTTCTCTCTGAACAAGGGAAATAACTAACACTAACCCCAACCATCCGCTGCAGCCTATTTGGGCCTCATCGGTGAGATGCAGCTGATCCCTCTAGGCATTGTGAGTAAGGTGTCCACATCTGGATTCCCCTCATTACTCTTAGGGTGTCCAACCCCAAAAGCAATTTGCATATGTAGGAATAAAATTTAGAGATGCTCAACTAGGCTCATGAGTTAGCAAATATATGCAAGAAGCTCACTGGGACTGTGTCATCGCGCACAGTGTGCAATCTTTTTGTTGACCAGTGCCATACATTGTGAGGAAATCTTCTTAATCATATCATACTAGTCCTGACAAATGACAGTATAGCCACAAAATGCAAGACAAGTGCTCTCTGAACAAGGGAAACAGATAACCCCAGACGTACATTTCGGCCTCGTTGGTGAGGTTCAGCTGATCCCTCTAGGCACTGTGAGCAAGGGGTCCACATCTAGATTCCTCTCATTACTCTTAGGGTGGCCAACACTAAGAGCAAATTGCATATGTAGGAAGAAAAGTTAGAGATGCTCAACTAGGCTCATGAGCTAGCAAATACATGCAAGTAGTTCATTGGGAGGGTGTCATCGTGCCCAGGGTGCAATCTCTTTTAGCTCACCAGTGACATACACAGAGTGGAAATCTTCTGAAGCATATCATACTAGTCCTTCCAAAGACAGCCCAGCCACAAAATGCCAGGTAAGTCATCTCTGAACAACGGAAACAGATAACCCAGGACGATTATGTCGGCCTTCTTGGGCCTCGTCAGTGAGATGCAGCTAATCGCTCTAAACACTGTAAGCAAGGGGTCCACATCTAGATTCCCCTCAGTACTCTTAGGGTGACCAACTCCAAGACCAATTTACATATGTAGGAAGAAAAGTTAGAGATGCTCAGTTAGGCTCATTAGCTAGCAAATACATGAAAGATGCTCACTGGGACTGTGTCATCACGCCCAGGGTGCATTCTCTTTTAGCTCACCAGTGCCATACACAGAGTGGAAATCTTCTGAAGCATATCATACTAGTCCTGCCAAACGACCGTCCAGCCACAAAATGCCAGACAAGTCCTCTCAGAACAAGGGAAACAGCAAACCCCAGATGTACACTTCAGCCTTCTTGGGCCTCATCAGTAAAATACAGCTGATCCCTCTAGGTCATACTGAGCAAGGGGACCACATCTGAATTCCCCTCATTACTCTTAGGGTAACCAATCCCAAGAACAATTCACATATGTAGGGTGAAAAGTTAGCGATGCTCAACTTCTTCAGCCTCATCAGTGAGGTGCAGCTGAGCCCTCTAGGCACTGTGAGCAATTGGTCCATGTCTTGTTTCCCCTCATTACTCTTAGGGTGACCAACCCCAAGAATAATTTGCATATGTAAGAAGAAAAGTTAGAGATGCTCAACTAGGCTCATGAGCTAGCAAATACATGCAAGAAGCTCACTGGGACTGTGTCATCACACCCAGGATGCAGTCTCTTTTACTCACCAGTGCCATACACAGAGAGGAAATCTTCTTAAGCATTTCATACTAGTCCTGCCAAATGACAGTAGAGCCACAAAATGCCAGACAAGTTCTCTCTGAACAAGGGAAACAGATAACCCCCAGACGTACATTTCAACCTGTTTGGGCCTCGTTGGTGAAGTTCAGCTGATCCCTCTAGGCACTGTGAACAAGGGGTCCACATCTAGATTCCTCTCATTACAGTTAGGGTGACCAACCCCAAAAGCAATTTGCAGATGAAGGAAGAAAGGTTAGAGAGGCTTAACTACACTCATGAGCTAACAAATACATACAAGACGCTCACTTGGACTGTGTCCTCACGCACAAGGTGCAATCTCTTTTAGCTCACCAGTGCCATACACAGAAAGGAAATCTTCTGAAGCAAATCATACTAATCCTGCCAAATGACAGTCCAGACATGAAATGCCAGACAAGTCCTCTCAGAACAAGGGAAACCACTAATCCCATGCGTACGTTTTGGACTTCTTGAGCATTGTTCGTGAGGTACCGCTATCCCTCTAGGCACTATGAGAAAGTGGTCCACGTCTGGTTTCCCCTCATTACTCTTAGGGTGACCACATGCAAGAGCAATTAGCATATGTAGGAAGAAAAGTTAGAGATGCTTAACTAGGCTCATGAGCTAGAAAAAAACATTCAAGAAGCTTACTGGGACTGTGTCCTCGTTCCCAGGGTGCAACCTCTTTTAGCTCACCAGTGCCATACACAGAAAGGAAATCATCTGAAACATATCATACTAGTCCTGCCAAATGGCAGTCCAGCCACAAAATACCAGACAAATCCTCTCTGAACAAGGGAAACAGATAACCCCATAAATTTGTTTTAGCCTTCTTGGGCATCTTCATGAGGTGCAGCTGATCCTCCTAGGCACTGTGAGCATGGAGTCTACGTCTGAATTCCCCTCATTACTCTTAGGGTGACCAACCCCAACAGCAATTTGCATATGTAGGAAGAAAAGTTAGAGGTACTCAACTAAGCTCATGAGCAATCAAATACATGCAAGAAGCTCACTGGGACTGTGTCCTAGCACCCAGAGTGCTTCCTCTGTTAGCTCACTAGTGCCATACACAGAGAGGAAATCTTCTGCATCGTATCATACTGGTCCTACCAAATGACAGTCCAGACACAAAATGCCAGAAAAGGCCTCTCTGAACAAGGGAAACAGCTAGCACCACACGTACATTTCAGCCTTCTTGGGCCTCGTCGGTGAAGTTCAACTGATCCATCTAGACACTGTGAGCAAGGGTTCCACATCTGGTTTACCCTCATTACTCTTACAGTGACCAACCCCAAGAACAATTTGCATATGTAGAAAGAAAACTTAGAGATGCTCAACTACGTTCAAGAACTAATACATAAAAGAAGCTCACTGGGACTGTGTTCTCACGTCCAGGGTGCGATCTCTTTTGGTTCCTCAGGTCCATACTCAGTGAGGAAATCTTCTGAAACATATCATACTAGCCCTGCCAAATAACAGTCCACCCACAAAATGCCATACAAGTCCTCTCTAAACAAAGTAAACAGGTAACCCCAAACATACATTTCATCCTTCTTGGGTATTGTCCGTGAGGTGCCGCTGATCCCTCTAGGCACTGTGAGCATGGGGTCCACATCTGGATTCCCCTCATTACTCGTAGGGTGACCAATCCCAAGAGCAATTTGCATATGTAGGAAGAAAAGTTAGAGATGCTCAAATAGGCTCATGAGCTATCAAATACATGCAAGAAGCTCACTGGGACTGTGTCATCACACCCAGCATGCAGTCTCTTTCACTCACCAGTGCCATACACAGAGAGGAAATCTTCTTAAGCATTTCATACTAGTCCTGCCAAATGACAGTAGAGCCACAAAATGCCAGACAAGTGCTCTCTGAACAAGGGAAACAAATAACCCCAGACATACATTTCAGCCTGTTTGGGCCTCGTTGGTGAAGTTCAGCTAATCCCTCTAGGCACTGTGAACAATGGGTCCACATCTAGATTCCTCTCATTACAGTTAGGGTGACCAACCCCAAAAGCAATTTGCAGATGAAGGAAGAAAGGTTAGAGAGGCTTAACTACACTCATGAGCTAACAAATACATACAAGACGCTCACTTGGACTGTGTCCTCACGCACAAGGTGCAATCTCTTTTAGCTCACCAGTGCCATACACAGAAAGGAAATCTTCTGAAGCATATCATACTAATCCTGCCAAATGACAGTCCAGACATGAAATACCAGACAAGTCCTCTCAGAACAAGAGAAACCACTAATCCCATGCGTACGTTTTGGACTTCTTGAGCATCGTTCGTGAGGTACCGCTATCCCTCTAAGCACTATGAGAAAGGGGTCCATGTCTGGTTTCCCCTCATTACTCTTAGGGTGACCACATGCAAGAGCAATTAGCATATGTAGGAAGAAAAGTTAGAGATGCTTAACTAGGCTCATGAGCTAGAAAAAAACATTCAAGAAGCTTACTGGGACCGTGTCCTCGTTCCCAGGGTGCAACCTCTTTTAGCTCACCAGTGCCATACACAGAAAGGAAATCATCTGAAACATATCATACTAGTCCTGCCAAATGGCAGTCCAGCCACAAAATACCAGACAAATCCTCTCTGAACAAGGGAAACAGATAACCCCATAAATTTGTTTTGGCCTTCTTGGGCATCATTCATGAGATGCAGCTGATCCTCCTAGGCACTGTGAGCATGGAGTCTACGTCTGAATTCCCCTCATTACTCTTAGGGTGACCAACACCAACAGCAATTTGCATATGTAGGAAGAAAAGTTAGAGGTACTCAACTAGGCTCATGAGCAATCAAATACATGCAAGAAGCTCACTGGGCCTGTGTCCTAGCACCCAGAGTGCTTCCTCTGTTAGCTCACTAGTGCCATACACAGAGAGGAAATCTTCTGCATCATATCATACTGGTCCTGCCAAATGACAGTCCAGACACAAAACGCCAGAAAAGTCCTCTCTGAACAAGGGAAACAGCTAGCACCACACGTACATTTCAGCCTTCTTGGGCCTCGTCGGTGAAGTTCAACTGATCCATCTAGACACTGTGAGCAAGGGTTCCACATCTGGTTTACCCTCATTACTCTTACAGTGACCAACCCCAAGAACAATTTGCATATGTAGAAAGAAAACTTAGAGATGCTCAACTATGTTCAAGAACTAATACATAAAAGAAGCTCACTGGGACTGTGTTCTCACGTCCAGGGTGCGATCTCTTTTGGTTCCCCAGGTCCATACTCAGTGAGGAAATCTTCTGAAACATATCATACTAGTCCTGCCAAATAACAGTCCACCCACAAAATGGCAGACAAGTCCTCTAAGGAAAAGGGAAACAGCTAACCCCAGGCATATGTTTCATCATTCTTGGGACTCATCAGTAAAGTGCAGCTGATCCCCCGAGACACTGTGAGAAAAGGGTCCACGTCTGGATTCCCCTCATTACTCTTAGGGTGACCAACTCCTAGAGCAATTTGCATATGTAGGAAGAAAAGTTAGAGATAATGAACTAGGCTCATGAGCTAGCAAATACATGCAAGAAGCTAACTGGGACTGTGTCCTCGCGGCCAGGGAGCAATTTCTTTCAGCCCCCCGGTGCCATACACTTTGAGGAAATCTTCTGAAGCATATCATACTAGTTCTTCCAAATGACAGTCCAGCCACAAAATACCAGACAAGTCCTCTCTAAACAAGATAAACAGGTAATCCCAAACATACATTTCATCCTTCTTGGGCATTGTCCGTGAGGTGCCGCTGATCTCTCTAGGCACTGTGAGCAAGAGGTCCACGTCTGGATTCCCCTCATTACTCTTAGGGTGACCTAGGCCAAGAGCAATTTGCATATGTAGGAAGAAAAGTTAGAGATGCTCAACTAGGCTCATGTGCCAGAAAATACATGCAAGAAGTTCAGTGGGATGGTGACAAAGCCCAGGGTGAAATCTCTTTTAGCTCACCAGCACCATACACAGAGAGGAAATCTTCTGAAGCATATCATACAAGTCCCGCCAAATGACAGTCCAGCCACGAAGTCCCAGACAAGTCCTCTCAGAACAACGGAAACAGCTAAACCCTGGCATACATTTCAACCTTCTTGGGCACCATCAGTGAATTCTAGCTCATACTGTAGTCACCGTGAGCAAGGGGTCCATGTCTGATTTCCTCTCATTACTCTTAGGGTGACCAACCCCAAGAGAAATTTGCATATGTAAGTCAAAAAGTAAGAGATGCTCAACTAGGCTCATGAGCTAACAAATACCTACAAGAAGCTCAATAGGACTGTACCCTGGCGCACAGGTTGCAATCTCTTTTAGCTCACCAGTACCTTACACAGAGAGGAAATCTTCTGAATCATAACATACTAATCCTACCAAATGATAGTCCAGACACAAAATGCCAGACAAGTCCTCTAAGAACAAGGGAAACGGCAAACCCCAGATGTACATTTTGGCCTTCTTGGGCCTCGTTGGTGAGGTGCAGCTGATCCCTCTAGGCACTGTGAGCAATTGATCCACATCTGGTTTCCCCTCATTACTCTTAGGGTGACCAACCCCAAGAGTAATTTGCATATGTAGGAAGAAAATTTAGTGATGCTCAACTAGGCTCATGAGCTAATAAATACCGACAAGAAGATCACTGGGAATGTGCCCTGGCGCACAGGTTACAATCTCTTTTAGCTCACCAGTACTTTACATACAGAGGAAATCTTCTGAAGCATATCATACTAGTCCTGCCAAATGACCGCCTAGCCACGAAATGCCAGACAAGTCCTCTAAGAACAAGGGAAACAGCAAGCCCCAGATGTACATTTTGGCCTTCTTAGGCCTCGTCAGTGAGGTGCAGCTGATCCCTCTAAGCACTGTGAGCAATTGGTCCACATCTGGTTTCCCCTCATTACTCTTAGGGTGACCAACCCCAAGAGTAATTTGCATATGTAGGAAGAAAAGTTAGAGATGCTCTACTATGCTCATGCGCTAGCAAATACATGCAAGAAGCTCACTGGGACTGTTTCCTCGCACCCAAGATGCAATCTCTTTTAGCTCACCGGTGCCGTACATAGAGATGAAATCATCTGAAGCGTATCATACTCATCCTGCCAAATGACAGTCCAGACACAAAATGCCAGTCAAGTCTTCTCAGAACAAGGGAAACAGCTAACCCAGGCGTGAGTTTCAGCCTTGTAGGACCTTGTCGGTGAAGTGCAGCTGATCCCTTTAAGCATTGTGAGCAAGGTGCCCACTGGCAAATCCCCTCATTACTCTTAGGGTGACCAACCCCAAGAATAATTTGCATATGTAGGAAGAAGAGTTAGGCTCATGAGCTAGAAAATACATGTAAGAAGCTCACAGGGACTGTGTCATCGCGCCCAGGGTGCAATCTCATTTAGCTCACCAGTACCATACACAGAGAAGAAATCTTCTGAAGCATATCATACTAGTCCTTCCAAATGACAGTCTCGCCATGAAATACTAGACAAGTCCTTTTGAGCAACAGAAACAGTTAACCCCCTAGACATTTGTTTCAGCCTTCTTAGGCATCGTCAGTGAGGTGCAGCTGATCCCTCTAGGCACTGTGAGCAAGGGGTTTATGTCTGGATTCCCCTCATTAGTCTTAGGGTGACCAACTCGGAGAGCAATTTGCTTATGTAGGAAGAAAAGTTAGAGATGATCAACTAGGCTCATGAGCGAGCAAATACATGCAAGAAGCTCACTGGGGCTGTGTCCTCCTGCCCAGGGTGCAATCTCTTTTAGCTCATCAGTGCCATACACAGAGAGAAAATCTTCTGAAGTATATCATACTAATCCTGCCAAACGAAAGTCCAGCCACAAAATGCCAGACAAATCCTCTCAGATCAAGGGAAACGGCTAACCCCAGATGTACGTTTTGGCCTTCTTATACCTTTTCAGTGAAATGCAGCTGCTCCCTCTAGATACATGAGCAAGGGGCCCACATATTAATTCCCCTCATTACTCTTAGGGTGACCAACCCCAAGAGCATTTGGCATATTTAAGAAGAAACGTTAAAGATGCTCAACTTCTTGGGCCTCATCGGGGAAATGCAGCTGATCCCTTTAGGCATTGTGAGCAAGGTGCCCACGTATGGATTCCCCTCATTACTTTTAGGGTGACCAACCCCAAGAGAAATTTGTATATTTAGGAAGAAAACTTAGAGATGCTCAACTAGGCTCATGAGCTTGAAAATACATGCAAAAAGCTCACTGGGACTGTGTCATCGCGCCCAGAGTGCAATCTCTTTTAGCTCATCAGCACCATACACTGTGAGGAAATCTTCTGAACCATATAATACTAGTACTGCCAAATAACAGTACAGCCACGAAATGCCAGACAAGTCCTCTCAGAACAATGGAAACAGCTAACCCCAGGCGTACGTTTTGGCCTCTTGGGCCTAATCAGTGAGGTGCAGCTGATCTCTCTACGTACTGTGAATAAGGGATCCATGTCTGGATTCCCCTCATTACTCTTAAGATGTCCAACCCCAAGCGCAATTTGATTATATAGGAACAAAAGTTACAGATGCTTAACTAGGCTCATGATCTAGCAAATACATGCAAGAAGCTCACAGGGACTGTGTCCTCGCACCCAGGGGGCATTCACTTTTAACTCACCAGTGCCATACACAGAGAGGAAATCTTCTGAAGTATATCATACTGGTGCTGCCAAATAACAGTCCAGACAAGAAATGCCAGACCAGACCTCTCAGAACAAGGGAAACAGCTCACCACAGACATACGTTTCGGCCCTCTTGGGCCTTTTCAGTTAAGTGCAGCTGATCCCTCTAAGCACTGTGAGCAAGGGGTCCACGTCTGGATTCCCCTGATTACTCTTAGGGTGTCCAACACCAAGTGCAATTTGCATATGAAGGAAGAAAAATTATAGATGCTCAACTAGGCTCATGAGCTAGAAAATACATGCAAGAAGCTCACTGGGACAGTGTCCTCGCGCCCAGGGTGCAATCTCTTTTAGCTCACCAGTGCCATACACAGAGAGGAAATCTTCTGAAGCATATCATACTATGCCTGCCAAACAACAGTACAGTCACAAAATGCCAGACCAGTCCTCTCTTGACATGGGAAATAGCTAACCCCAGATGTACATTTCGGCCTTCTTGGGCCTCGTTGGTGAAGTGCAGTTGATCCCTCTAGGTACTGTGCGCAAACGGTCCATGTCTGGATTCCCCTCATTACTCTTAGGGTGACCAACCCCAAGATTCATTTGCACATGTAGGAAGAAAAATGAGAGATGCTCCACTAGGCTCATGAGCTAGAAAATATATGCAAGAAGTTCACTGGGATTGTGTCGTCGCGCCCAGGGTGCAATCTCTTTTAGCTCAACAGTGCCATACACAGAGAGGAAATCTTCTGAAGCATATCATACTGGTCCTGCCAAATGACAGTCCAGCCAAGAAACGCCAGACGGGTCCTCTCTGCACAAAGGAAACAGCTAACCCCAGACGTACATTTCAGCCTCCTTGGACATTGGTGAGGTTCAGCTGATCCATCTAGCCACTGTGAGCAATGGTTCCACTTCAGGTACACCCTCATTACTCTTAGGGTGACCAACTCAAGAGCAATTTGCAAATGTAGAAAGAAAGGTCAGAGATGATCAACTAGGCTCATGAGCTAGCAAATACATGCAAGAAGCTCACTGGGACTGGGACTTCACAACCAGGGTGCAATCTCCTTTAACTCACCAGCGCGATACACATAGAGAAATCTTCTGATGCATATCATACTAGTCCTGCCAAATGACAGTCCAGCCACAAAATGCCACACGAGTCCTCTATAAACAAGGGAAACCGCTAACCCCAGATGTACATTTCAGCCTTCTTGGGTCTAGCTGTGATGTGCAGCTGATCCCTCAAGGCACTGTGAGCAAGGGGTCCACGTCTGGATTCCCCTCATTACTCTTAGGGTGACCAACCCCAAGAGCACTTTGCATATGTAGGAAGGAAAGTTAGAGATGCTCAACTAGGCTCATGAGCTAAAAAATACATACAAGAAGCTCAGTTGGACTGTACCCTTGCACCCAGGTTGCACTCTCTTTTAGCTCACCAGTACCATACACTGAGAGGAAATCTTCTGAATCATATCATACTAGTCCTGCCAAATGACAGTCCACCCACGACATGCCAGACAAGTCCTCTCTGAACAAGGGAAACAGCTAGCCCCAGACGTACATTTCAACATTCTTGGATCTCGTCGGTGAGTTGCCGCTGAACCCACTAAGCACTGTGAGCAAGGGGTCCATGTCTGGATTCCCCTCATTACTCTTAGGGTGACCAACCCCAAGAGCACTTTGCATATGTAGGAAGGAAAGTTAGAGATGCTCAACTAGGCTCATGAGCTAAAAAATACATACAAGAAGCTCAGTTGGACTGTACCCTTGCGCCCAGGTTGCACTCTCTTTTAGCTCACCAGTACCATACACTGAGAGGAAATCTTCTGAATCATATCATACTAGTCCTGCCAAATGACAGTCCACCCACGACATGCCAGACAAGTCCTCTCTGAACAAGGGAAACAGCTAGCCCCAGACGTACATTTCGACATTCTTGGATCTCGTCGGTGAGTTGCAGCTGAACCCACTAAGCACTGTGAGCAAGGGGTCCATGTCTGGATTCCCCTCATTACTCTTAGGGTGACCAACCCCAAGAGCAATTGGCATATGTAGGAAGAAAAGTTAGAAATGCTCAACTAGGATCATGAGGTAGCAAATACATGCCATAAATTCACTGGGACTGTGTCCTCGCGCCAAGGGTGCAATCTCATTTAGCTCACCAGTGCCATACATTGAGAAGAAACCTTCTGAAGCATATCATACTAGTCCTGCCAAATGACAGTCCAGCCATGACATGCCAAACAAGTCCTCTCAGAAAATGGGAAACAGCTAACCACAGACATACATTTCAGCCTTCTTGGGTATCATCAGCGAGGTGCAGCTGGTCCCTCTAGGCACTGTGAACAAGGGGTCCAGGTCTGGATTCCCCACATTACTCTTAGGGTGACCAATCCCAAGAGCAATTTGCATATGTAGGAAGAAAAGTTAGAGATGCTCAACTAGGCTCATGAGCAAGCAAATACATGCAAGAAGCTCACTGGGACTGTGTCCTCGCGTCCAGGGTGCAGTCTCTTTTAGCTCACCAGTGGTACACACGGAGAGAAAAATATTCTGAAGCATATCAGACTAGTCCTGCCAAATGACAGCCCAGCTACGCAATGCCAGACAAGTTCTCTCTGAACTAGTGAAACAGCTTACCCCAGATATACGTTTTAGCCTTTTTGGGCCTTCTCGGTGAGTTGCAGCTGATCCCTCTAGGCACTGTGAGCAAGGGGTCCTTGTCTGGATTCCCCCCATTACTCTTAAGGTGACCAACCCCAAAGAAATTTGCATATGTAGTAAGAAAAGTCAGAGATGCTCAACTAGGCCATACACAGAGAGAAAATCTTCTGAAGCATATCATACAAGTCTTGCCAAATGACAGTCCACCCACAAAATACCAGAAATTCTCTCCAAACAAGGAAACCAGCTAACCCCCAACATATGTTTTGGCCTTGTTGGTGAGACACAGCTGATCTCCCTAGGCACTTTGAGCATGGGGTCCATGTCTGGATTCCCCTCATTACTCTTAGGGTGACCAACCCCAAGAGTAATTTGCATATGTAGGAAGAAAAGTTAGAGATGCTGTGTCCTTGCGCCCAGGGTGCAGTGTCTTTTAGCTCACCAGTGCCATACTCAAAGAGGAAATCTTCTGAAGCAGGGTAATGGGGGAATCCAGATGTGGACCCCTTGCTCACAAGTGCCTAGAGGGATTAGCTGCACCTCACCGACGAGGCCCAAGAAGGCTGAAATGTATGTCTAGAGTCAGCTGCTTTCCTTGTTCAGGGAAGAATTGTCTGGCATTTCATGGTTGGGCTATCATTTTGGTAGGACCTGTATGATATGCTTCAGAATATTTCTTCTCTGTGTATGGCATTTGTGAGCTAAAAGAGATTGCACTCTGGGCTCTGGACACAGTCCCAGTGAGCTTTTGCATACCCTTGCAAGCTCATGAGTCTAGTTGAACATCTCTGACTTCTTGTACTTCGGTGAAAAGAAGACAGAAGATTTCTGATGCCTCTGGAAAACATCCAGAGAGGTGTCATCCTCATCAGAAGTGCCAGAGACCTTAAGAGTCTCCAATACAGCTGTGATGAACCCCTCCACAGAGGGAAGCGGGACAGCCTCATATGAATCACCATAAGAGAAGGAAGAATCCATATCCTCATATTTCCCCTCATCATCCTCATCTGAGGGTAACTCATCCTCAGAGTAAACTCCAATAACTTGGGAAGGACCCCTAGAAATAGGGGCAATGTGTGTAAAATTTGGAGCAGGTTTCCAAGAGTGAAGTACCCCCTGGTGAGAGAAGGGGAGTTAGGTCACTAAAGAGAGTACTGTTTTGACCAGTGCTGGCTCTTGTTCAGTGCTGAAGCTCCCCAGTGGAGCAGTATGGGCCGCAGCACAAGAAGAACATAGGGATCCCTGCTTGGGAAGAGGAACAGGGAGCTAAGAGTAAGGGTAGACCCCGAGTCCTTTGCCTTGGATTTTCTCCCATGCCCGTTCGAGTCTGACATATTTTCTTAATAAAGTGTCCCAGAACTAGAAAAAACACTAGAATATATCCCCTTAGCACTTTAATAACCCAAATAACCCCACAAAAACCACTTATCTGGCAAGCGAAGTGTTAATCTGGAGAAGGACAGTCTGCCTCTGCACAGGTTAATAGACAAGTTTAATGGCCAATCCAAAACGTTCTTTTCTGTTGCCATTGCCTAGCAATGCCTCTAACTCTGTTTGTATTGCGTCACTACTCCCATGGACACTCAGTAAGTGAACCAAATGATAGGGCGTGAGGAGTCAAGAAGACAGAGCCCTGTCTGATCATTGTATCTTAAATGGTTGCAGAGATAAGTCCCAGAGAACTTTACCCATAGAAGTCAATGGAGCAAAGATGGAGGCAGGCAGGCTCCCATTCTTAAAGGGGCCGCTGCACTAAAAGGTCAACATTAAGAAGTTTCCCAAAGACCCAAAACCCCCAGGGAACATGTGTATAAAACTACTGGGCAAGTACAGGGAGTGTGAAAACAACCCCCCAAGACACCCAAAAACAAGGAAAAAGTATAACAGCAGAGAAAGGGATAACCTATATATCAAAGCAGTCATCCGCGCTCCAAATTCCCTGGTATATGCAATAGAAATACCCATAATGAGTGTCAGAACCTACCCAGGCTCACACCAGCCCCTGCATGGAAAGGCATCATGTTTTGGAACAAAGTGGACCAAGTCCACTCATAGGATTACTCACCGGTCGCCCTGTCATGAGGGAAAACTTGGAAGGAAGATTCCCTTCACTGCACTAGAAAAGTCCACAAAGCACCTGTGAACTGGTTAATCCACTCCAGGGAAGCCCATTAATCTTAACCTGCCTAATGGGGGATTATACAGTCCCATATCTAAGCAGAAAACAATAAAAGCCTAAAAAACTAAGAGCATATGTGATGCCCATCCAGTTTCCAGCAGGACACATGACTTCTGTGAGTTACAGGGTGAGGGGTGCTTGAGTTGGAGGAAGAGGGAGTCTCTACCCATGGTACCTGTGTTTCATAATTAACATAAGAGAAAGACGTGTTCACACAGCTACCAACATTTTCAGATGGAGACCGGATCCAGGGGCACTGGCATCAGACGCTTTTCTCCAGTTTTGAACAGTGGGAAGGAATTATGCCCTTCCCCCAGATGCCACAATTCCCAGAATCATTCTTCAGATCAGCCAACAACTAGCTACTGTAGTCCTAATAGCTCCATTCTGGCCAGCTCAGTCTTGGTTCATTCACAAATTATCGGTATCAAATCAGTTACATCTCATGACCTGGTTAATCTCAGGAATACCAGACTTATTTAGGAAATTTCAGAGGCAGCTTTGTCCCTCATGGACGAAGCTTGGGCTCCAGATACCCGAGCATGCTACTTTTCATGCTTGACAATTTGGTCATGTTTGTATTTGGAAGGAGGTCTGGATATAATTGCTAGTGAGCCATTATTTTGGCTAACCATAATTATGCAGAGGGCTGTCCCATGGGCCAATACCCTTTATTATGCAGGTTAATGAAAAGTATCAGACTATCCAGACCGCCAGCCTCCAGATATTCCTCCCTCTGGGATTTTACTACCATCTTACCATTCATGGCCTGAAAAGGACCTTCAATTGTATAAACAAAAATCTGCCACATCTATGTTGAGAATCCCTAATCATCAATAATTGTATCTCTCCTTTCAAAAGCCCCACCTTCCAGTTAGGTATCGACATATCTTCTTACAGAGAAGCCAAGGATTCCCAGGTTTTCTTAGCGGGAGTCATTCTCAGAGCAGCGGACTGTTGTAGGGAGTCCACCTAGTATTTTAAACCAATCATTCCTGTTTCATGTAATGTTATTCATCAGCTTTAAATTAACATAATATGAAGCCTCAGGTCTTGCAAAGTCAGAATTTTAATAAAAAAAAGGCAAATAGTATCCTTACAAGCAAGGGCCTCAAAGGGAGGCCTCTTTAAAACACCTAGAACCAGGTTAAGGTCCTCATGGGAGAGTTGGATCCTTGAAGGAAGGGAAGACATAAGACACCATTTAGGAAAAATCTTGACTTCTGCAATGAAGGCAATACGTCTCTGAAATACACAGAGAGAGCAGAGATCGGAACCTTAAGGGGCTCAGGCTGGGTCCTTTGTTCACACCATCTTGGAGGAAAGACAACCCCAAGGGGAGAACAAAATCCTCCAGGGACATGTTCAGGTCTATGCACTAATGAAAAATAGGCCACACTCTATGGTACGCCTTGGAAGAGACTGGCTTCCAGGCATGTATCATGGTAGAAATGACCTCCATTTCAGGATGTTGGCTTCAAAAGTCATGCCATCAGAGCCAGTTTGTCCTGTAACAGATCTGGCGAGGAATCAGAGGAAACACATAGGATAGGTAGAAGCTCCATGTAATTAACGTTGCATCTGCAGCAAAAGCCAAAGGATCCCACCCCCATCCGGGAGCAGAACATTGGAACCTTCCTGTTCTCCCTGGTTGCCATGAGGTTGATCACAGGCACACCCCACTGTTGAACAATCAGGTAAAACACTTCCAAATGGAGTTCCAACTGTACCCTCTCTGGCACCCCTATAAGGACCAGGGTCCAATGAACAAGGGCTAGTTGAGTTGCTCTGAGTTCCAGGATGTTTATAGGGAGCAGAGTCTCGTGACAACTCCACCTACCCTGGACACCTAAGTTATTCAGTCCAGCCCGCAGCCCCTAAGGCTGGCATCTGTGCTGACCAGGGTCCACTACGGGGTCACAAGGGGTCTTCCTCACTCTAGATTCGGCCAATGTAACCACCACTGGAGATCCCCCCTGGCTTCTGGAGACAGAGACATCTGCTGAAGAAGATGCTCTGGGTTCCTGAAGATGCTCCGGGTTCCTGAACCAGTTCCTGAGAACATCACTCTGCAGCTCCCTTGTGTGGACCTGAGAGTAAGGGATGTCATCCAGGGTCGACACCAGCCGACTCAGTATGCTCATGAAATCCTTTGATCATGGCCCAAGGACGACACCAGGGCCCATGACATGTCCTGACACAAGCAGAATCTTCTCCTCCGGAAGGAAGACCTTCCCTTGATAGATGTTGAACCTCCACCCCAGGAAAACCAAAACCTGGGAAGAAATAGGAGAGGACTTCTTCAGATTCAGAATCCACCCATGGTGGACTAAAATGCAATTGCAGTCTTGAACATGATGAATCAGGAGTGCCTCTGAAGAGTTCTTGATAAAGAGGTCATCCATGTATGCATCAGTGGGATGCCTTGAGCATGGATGAAGGCTCCCAGGGTCACCATGATCTTTGTGAAGATGTGAGGTTCCAAAACCAGGCCAAACTGCAGTGGAGTGAACTGGTAATGATTGGAACCAAAAGCAAAGTGCAGGTAGCTTTGGCTGTCCAGATGAAGCAGAATTTGTAAGTACACATTCTGAAGGTCCAGAGAGGCCAGCTACTCCCCCAGGCACATCACTGAGATAACAGAATGCAAAGATTTAATCTTGAAGCTCATAGTGACCACATTCTTGTTGAGGCATTTGTGGTCCAGAATGAGGCAGCAAACGCCATGCTTCTTTGGGACGACAAACAGGTTGGAATAGAAACCTGAAGAGTATTAAACAGCTGGAACTATCACTAGAACCTGTTTTTCTACCAGAAGGTCCACTGCCTCCTGAAACAGCCTTGCCTTATTTGGCTCCTTTGGAAACTTTAACAAAAAAAACCTATAAGGAGGAAGAGATTTGCAGTAATCTTCTGAGATTGCCCACAAAACCCACTGATTCATTATGCATGACACCCAGGCGCCTCGAAAAAGGAAAAGATGGCCCCCTACAGGCAACACTGACAAGGATTCCACGAGTGATGGGGAAATGTGCTTGTCAGACTTAGCCGTCGAAGCGGAGCTCTTGGGCTGCCAGGCTTGTCTGGGTTTCTCAGAGGCACACAATTGAAAGGCTTGCAGCCTCAGCACCCCATATGGCAGGGGGAGGATGGAAAATATGCTCATTCCTCCTAGAAATTGATGCTTGGTGGAGATCTGAGGTGCTCAACCTAAAGGAAAACTGCCCTGTTAAGCCATGCAGAGGCAAAAACAGGTCTCAGTGTTGCCCCGATGGCAGCAAAGGAGGCCTTCAGAATAGAATCCAGCCTCTTATCTGTCAACTCCTTGAGTCCTGCTGACAGTGGGAGGACAGTGATCTTTGCCAACTGTGAATAGAGGGGTTCAAGTTGGGGGGGGGAGAGAAGTCCACTGTACCAAACCCTCAGACTATTTTTTTTAAAACCTTTTATCATTAGTTTTATACTCATTCAAATGAATCTGATCAAGAGTGTTATTGGCTGGAAAAATGGGAGATGATTTCTTATGCCTCTGAAAAATATCAGGAGAGGGAGCGCACCCATTAGAGGACTACAAAAAAAAAAAAAAAAAATCCACATAGACAAAGAAAAAAGGGTCATTCATTCAAAATTGCACTCCTAGAATACCCTTAGTTGATCTGATGTATAAGGATCAATAATTTGGAGAAAAGACAATAGTGTAAAACAATCTGTTTATTAAGACACGGCTCACAACACTACATTTAGGGCAAGATACCCACATTACGAGAATTTGTATGGGAGGTGAAGATCATAGACTAGCAATGTTTGTTGACGACATCCTCATTATAGTAGAAAACCCTGAACAAACCATGCAAGCTATTCTGGAGGAACTCCATAACTTCACAGACCTTTTGGATTTTAAAATAAATTTCTCGAAATCTGAAGCTCTGAATGAGGGTCTGCCTCCATCTACTTTCCACCTACTTAGTACACATCATCCACTTCCCATCTTCCATTAAATATCTTGGGGTTACAACTTAGCTTCCTCTTTTGACTCCCTCTTTCAACTAAATCCCCCCCCTCTCTTAAAAGTGATTCAAAAAGATTTACATAAATAGATGAGAGTTGGTACCCTGTTAGCCGTAGAAATACAGGAGGCAAATATAGTTTTTGATACCTTTTATTGGCTAACTAAGCAGATTTAAATGCAAGCTTTCAAGACCTTAGGTCTCTTCCTCAGGCATGTTATACAGATAAATATGAAAACATCTCTCTTAAATACAAGTACACATCACATTGTTTAGCATGGAAATCAGATAACAGAATGCAGTCCAGATCCAGATATCTTTGATCAGTCAATGGTAAATCAGATAACAGAATGCAGTCCAGATCCAGATATCTTTGATCAGTCAGTGGTAAAGTGTTAATAACAAAAAGACAGAGACACCAGTGGGAGAACATTTTTGCCAAAATGGGCACAGTGTC
Organism: Rhinophrynus dorsalis; assembly: GCA_037306005.1. Taxonomy (NCBI): domain Eukaryota; kingdom Metazoa; phylum Chordata; class Amphibia; order Anura; family Rhinophrynidae; genus Rhinophrynus; species Rhinophrynus dorsalis. The sequence goes on along the minus strand of CM074723.1, from coordinate 494,098,382 downwards.
AAGGATATTAAATTAACTGTATTGATGGGACTGTTCCGCACTCAGAGGGACAGAAAGGTATGGGAGGTAAAATTAATGTTAAAATTTAATGCAATTTGTAGTGGTTTGAACAGGGATAAGGAATTTGTGTCAAAATATAATTTAGTTGATTGACCTTTCCAACAGACCCAAGAGCATCGTAAATACCTCTAAAGCCTCAGAGGAAGAGTGCAATTTACCATTGACTGATCAAAGATATCTGGATCTGGACTGCATTCTGTTATCTGATTTCCATGCTAAACAATGTGATGTGTACTTGTATTTAAGAGAGATGTTTTCATATTTATCTGTATAACATGCCTGAGGAAGAGACCTAAGGTCTTGAAAGCTTGTATTTAAATCTGCTTACTTAGCCAATAAAAGGTATCAAAAACTATATTTGCCTCTTACATAAATAGAACGCCCTATATCTGCCATATCACCGGCAGAATTAATGTAGTCAAAATCAGTGTTCTCCATAGACTTTTCTACTTTGTGCAAGAGTTGCCTATTAAATTCCCTTCTTCTTATTTCACCCTCCTGGATCCACCTTGAGTTAACTTGAGCACTTTTTGCCTTCATAAATCACTTGCTGGATTGTGTTTTCTGAATATAAGGAAATATTATCAGGCATCTGTCCTTACTTTGGTCATAGATTAGGCATATAGTAGTTCAGAGAAGACCTGGATACATCTAGAACAGGCCTCTACACGCCAGGCCGATCCATTAGTGGAGGTGTTCTTACCACCATCACAAAGAGACAGAAGACTTGGATCCCATCCTAGCACATCCTGTCTACATGGACGGTTTGCAATAAGGTGGGCTATTTGGCAGAGTCTCCTTCGTTACTTTCCAATTTTTTTGTAACAAGGAAACCTCTTATTCTTTACCTCATAGCTCCTTTCCTCTTTGGGTTTCTCCCTCAAATATTAGATTTAACAATTTAATTGTAAATAATATGGCGATCCACATTGAAGATACACAGAGAAGGATGAAATTTACCTGTTGATATTTCCTTTTCTCCTGTGTATCTCCACGTCACTAATATGTGGGTCTTTATCTCCTCCCTCCAGCTGGTAGGACTGAGTCTAAAAACTATTTAAAGTAGCTACACTCCCTCCTTCTCAGTTATCTTTTTTAGCCAAGCTGTATAAACACAAAGAGATAAAGTTAAGGGTGGGTGTGACGTGGAGATACACTCCCCTTCACTAACATGTGGGATAATGCCTAAGCAATAATCAGGTTGGGAAAATATAATAATATAACATGGCAAGTATCAATACTTCCTACCACATTATGATGGTATGACTGCTTGCAGTACTTGACGTCCGAATTTTGCATCTTCAGAGGCACTGACATCTAGCCTGTAGTGCTTGATAAAGGTAGATACAGAAGACCATGTTGCACCCTTGCAGATTTCAAGCCCATTATGTTGCTAGTGCTCTGGTAGAGTGGGCTTTTACCTTTACAGGAGGGCTTAATTTATCTTCTTTATAAGCTATCCTATTGCATTGTCTAATTCATCTGCCTATTGATGGTTTTGAAGCAGAGGATCCTTTCCTTTTTCTTTGGAAATGAACAGAGAGAGTATGATGTTCTAAAGTCTTTTGTTCTGTCTAAATATTCCAAAATACATCTTACCAAGTCTAAGGAATGTAACTTATTTCTTTTTCTCCTGTAGGATTATGACAAAAGGAAGGTAGATTAATTTCCTGATCTAAATGAAAATCTGAAACTACCTTTCCTCTAAAATTTGGTTTCATTCTAAGGACTACCTTGTCCTGATGTTTGATTAGATAAGGAGCTTTGCAAGATAAGGCCTGAAGTTCATGGATTCTTTTAGCAGCAGTAATTGCTGTCAGGAATACGGTTTTCCAGGTTAAATGTCAAATAGAGATCTGATGCAGGGGCTCAAAAAGACGTGATTCTATAAATTGGTTTGGTACTATGTTCAGGTCCCAAGAAGGCACAATTTCTCTGATTCTAGGTCTGTTTTTCTCTACTGCCCTGATTAAACGTTTTACCAGGTCTTCTTCAGCCCAAGGTTTAACAAGTACAGCAGAAAGGGCTGAGATTTGCACCTTGAGGGATGCTGGACTAAGTACCAGGTTGAATCCATGTTGAATCCTCTCTGTAAGAATTCCAGGATAATTGGACTAGTAATTGGTGTTTTGATATTTTCTTTTGAATACACCATCTCCTGAATATCTTCCATATTCTGTCATAGCTTATTAAAGTAGAGGCTTTCCTTCCTGAAATGATCGTATTGGCAACTTGCTCTGAACATCCGTGTGATTTTAGGTTTTTCCGCTCAGCCTCCAGGCTGTCAAGTGGAAAAATGTTGGGTTCTAATGTTGGCCCCTGGACTAGGAGATCTTGCCTGTCTGGGAGAGACCAAGGTTTGGCAACTGATAGTTTTATTAGCTCCACATCCCAGCTCCTCCTTGGTCAAGCTGGTGCTATTAGAATCACTTCTGCCTTTTGCATCCTCACCTTCCTCAAAAGTTCTCTGATGAGAGGTATCGGAGGAAAAGCATAAACCAGGGAGAAGTCCCAGGGCTGTTTCAAGGCATCTTGTCCCAAGACTTCTGTTTTCCCACCTGAAGTAAAATTTTTGGCATTTTGAATTCTGTGGGGTTGCCAATAGATCTATTACTGGCATCCCCCATATGATGGTGAGCTGCCTGTACGTTTAATCTCTCTGAGACGTGAGATGCCGATAGATCTAGCAAGTTCCTTTCTGCCCAATGAAGAATCACTCCTATCTCCCTGCCTAGGATTGGGATTTTTGTGTCTCCATGATTTTTTTATGTAAAACACTGTAGTCATGATGTCTGAACGACTATGAACAGCTCTGTTTTTTTTTTGTGCTTCTGGAGACTGAACAGAGTGGCTCTTGCTGCTCTGATTTCGAGTATTTTGATGTGTAGCTCCTTTTCTCTTGGAGACCACTTTCCCTGGATTGTTTTGTTTTTCCATATGGCTCCCCAAACTACTGGACTGGCATCGGTGTGAATGACTTCGCATTTCTGATCCTTTAGTGACTTTCCGTTTTGTAGAGGGGTATTCTTTATCCACCATAGCAATTCCTTCTTTACTTGCTTGGATACATGAATGATCTGTAGTTGATCTTGTTGATGATGATTCCAGTGGTTAATGAAATGGGTTTGTAATTGTCTTGAGTGGAACTATCTGGATTGCAGACATTATGATTCCCAGACATTGCGTGATGGCATGGGCTGTGTGTAATCTTTGTTTCCGAAATGTTATTACTCTTTTTATGATGCTCCATATTGTATCTTCTGAAAGAGTAACCACAGCCGTTTTTGTATTCAGTCTCATTCCCAGAAATACTAAATCTTGTGATGGAAGAAGCTGACTTTTCTGTTTATTAGCCATCCTAGTTCTCCCAGATGCTGAACCACCAGCCTGGTATGATATATTGCTAATAACTGTGATTCTGCCACTATTAGAAGGTTGTCTAAGTATGGAATCATAAGAACTACTTTTTCCCTGAGTGGTTCCAAGGCGGCAGCGAGAATTTTGGAAAATACTCTTGGGGATGTGGACAGACCGAAAGGAAGTACCCTGAACTGAAGATGAAGATCTTCTATTGTTCTTGTAGGATGGGACTATGGTAATATGCGTCCTGAAGATCCACTTTGGTCAGGATATTGAGTTGACTGTTCCCATCTTGAAGTCTTTGTGACTCATACTGATTGAGATGTTTTAGATCCAGTATTATCCTGTATGCCCTGGTAGGCTTCGGAGCTGAAAATAAAATGGAATAGATTTCATGAAAGCTGTGTGTCTGCGGGACTGTTTCTACAACTCCCTTCTGGATTAGTTGGTGCACTTCTTCCTTGAAGAGCTTCATCTTCAGTTTGTTCTTGGGTGGTTTGGATAACTTGAAGATCTGTGCTGGTGGGGGTCTGATGAACTCTAGCGGATATCCTGTCTCCAAAATCTGGCATATCCATCTGTCTGATGTTTTCCACTGATGTCTGAATCTTTGGAGGCGACCCCCCACCTGCTCTGGAGACATGGACCTCTGGCCTTCAGAATTCTTCTTTTTTAAACTGAGGTTTTCTAGGATAATCCTTTCTGAACGTTCCCATGGTTGATTGTCCTGGTGTTGATTTTCTGTTCTCAAAATGCCTATTCTGATATCTTCTGGTGTCTTGAAAGGAATAATTTTTCTTCCGATTAGAAGAGGACCTAGTGGGAGGTCTGGCTCTTTTCTCTTGATGCAAGAACACGCTCCATCCGCCTGTTATCTTCTTTATTAGCACTCTCTCGCTGGTCTCCAAATAGCACTGCACCATTGAATGGAAGGGTAATTAAATTGTTCTTTGAAGAACTGTCAGCTCCGCAGGATCTTAACCATAAAGCTCTCCTTGATGACACTGATAGAGCAGATGATTTTGCCTCTAATCTGATGGAGTCTAGCGATTCGTCACAGAGGAAGTTGTTATTTTCTTTAATTATGGCTACATCTTTTTGCAATCTTGACCTAGAAACTGATGATTCAATTTTTTCTTTTAAAGAACTAAGTCAAATACGTATAGTTCTTGTCACTGACGCTAATGCTGTGGCTACTTTTATACTGTTCACAATAAGGGCATACTGTTTTTTGAGAGTTGCCTCCATTTTCCTTTCCATTGGATCTTTTAAAGAGGATCCATCTTCCAGAGGCATGTATGGTGGTAAGCGTGCTACTGATGCATCCACCTTAGGGGAATTAACCCAGCATCCTACCTCTTTTTCTTCAAAAGGGGTATATTTTAGCAAAACACTTTATGGTTAGTGATCTCCTATCCAGGTTCTTCCATTCCTCCTGTATCATGTTAGTGATGGAATAATGTACAGGAAAATTAGGCGGCATTTTCTTATTTCCTAGAAATGTTGTGTCTAATATATTGAATTATTTTTGTTCTTCAGATAATCCTAGAATTTTCTTTAGATATTTGACAAAACTATCCAAAATGTCTAAGGAGAATGAGCCTGATCCTTCCACTGTTTCAACCTCTTCTTCCTCAGAACAATATTCTGAAATGTCCATAAGACTGGCTGTTTCATTTATTTCCATACTTTTAGAAATGGATGTACCTTCCCCTGGATCTTCTGTCCTTGGTCTTTTCTTTGCCATGGATGCTTCCTGCATTGCTGAAAAGGTATCTTCCATAGAGGATTTCATTCAGGATAGTAAATCCTGGAATTGCTGGGGTACATCCAGGCCTACTGCTTTCTTTAAGCATTCTTGGCACAACTTATCACATGCATTACAATATTTAGATTTACAAGTTTTAATCTCCTGGCCTGCTGACTCTTTTATTGGAGCATTTTCAGACTTTATTTAGATGAACTAGCCTTTGCTGGATTAGACATGCCTGGATAAGTTTAAAACTAATAACCAATTCTTACAATTAGAAGTATATAACTTAGCCATGCTGCATGTTCCTTTTATAGCGTGTGTTCCATTAATGGAACTCATGTCTCCATTCTGTGACTTCCTGGCAGATATTACAAGAAGGGGGAATCCTTGCCCTCGTCGGCTTGATCGGGACGTCATCCAGATGCGACCGGGTCAACCACATGGACATTGATGCTTCAGGGATTCCCTTCCTCTGCTCTGATTCATCCGGAGAGCCTTCCCAGAGTACTATTACCAATAGTCCTTGCCCCAGGTTTTGCTAGTGGGGGGGGGGGGGGAAGAACAAACTGGAGTGATATGTTTCCATATTATTTCCCTTTTTTCACTGATATTAGTGAAGAGCTGGCATAGTAGGAATTAAATTTAATAAATCTCTTTCGGAGGCTACCTGCCTCCATCCTCCCAGCTGGTAGGACTGAAAAATAACTGAGAAGGAGGGGATGGAGCTACTTTAAATGTCTTTTGACTCAGTCCTTCCAGCTGGAGGGAGGAGATAAAGACCCACATGTTAGTGAAGGGGAGTACACAGAAGAAAAAATACATTTACCCTGCACTGAAATGTGGAAATTCAGTTGAAGTAAACATTTTCTGGAACACTTCTGTTAAAGCTGGTTGGTCATCTCCACCTACATAGATTGAATCACTCCCCTCTACTGTCAGACCTTGGGCATTCTCGGCATGGTTTATTCTATCCTGTCTCGCTCCTCCATCTCTGACAAACTGGGATATGATCCGGTGTGGGAGAGAGATGTAGGGTCCTCTGACTCCAGACAAGTTGCACTATATTTGTAAGATGGCTTATTCATCCTCTATATCAGCTATGTTAGAAATCCTTTTCTTCTAATAAATCCAGGACACTTCTACAGTTTGCAGTTTCTCAGTCTATAATCATAGCAGCATTGTTTCATTGTAGACTGGAATCAGGATACAACATTTTTGGACAAAATGGAGAATCCTTTTTACCGTTTCTACACAAAGGATTGTAGGCTGATCACTCCTATCTATACATATATGGACATTTCTATACATTAAGAAGGTATGGAAGAGTGATTCCTTTTTTCTTGGAAACATTCCAGTAATATGAGCTCACTTAGGTGCCATTACACAAATACACACTCATTGAAATATTCCAACAAAGGCTTGCATTGCGTCCATTTGTACAACTGCAACCATAATGTAGGACATAATCCATCAAGCTACTGCATAGGTGACCCACTACAAGTTTCTGCAGCACTGGTATTACACTCCCTCTTGATTACATGACATATCTCCCTCCTTATCAAATTGTGGGAGATGTAGGGAGGAAAGGGATACCCCACAAAACATATTTGGTGGTCATACTCTAATATGACCTTATTGGTCTGCTTGTTTGAGCACTATTGAGAATTGCTTGAATATTTCCTTAACTAAAGACTTTTGGCAAGAAATGTATCTTGTTCACTATGCTCCATGATACAAAAGCTGTTATCCCTAGACAGTGGTAGGCCCTGGATCCCCCCGCAGTTGAGGAATGTTTGGAGATTGTCTGGTCCCAACTCACTCTGCTTCGGGCGACTCTCCTGCAGCGAGGCCGGGATCCTGACATAGTTAATGATTTCTTCTCTTTTTTTCTCCTTACTACTGTAGGGATTATTCCCTGGTGAACATATATCCTGAGATGTGTCAAGCAGTGGGGCAGTAATTCCTTACCCTTCTTCCCTTTGTAAGAATGTCAAAATGGATCAAATTTGACTTATGACAGGAGTTTTTCTGTGGAGAGATATATGTGTGTGTTTATGTATGTATACATGTCTTTATCTATATGGATATGGACATTATATGCAATTTATTATGTGTGTGTATGTATATATATATTTATATCTATAAAATGCATGAGTATAGATCTGTTTTTATGGCTTAGAACAGTGGGAAATCTGTTTCCTTAATTAAGAATCCAGGACAATTTCAGCTGTCCCAAATGGCAGGGGATCACACAATTACACAAATAAAGGTTGCTTCAAAAGGATTTTTCAGGATGTATTTCCTGAGTTAGGTGTTTGAGAGTTCAAATGAAGGTCTCTTCTAGTTAGATGTGAAAGGAGTGAGGGGAAGCCAAACTGTCTTGTCAACTAAACAAAGAGCTCAGATAAGACACCAAATGTTTTTGTTCCTGGAGTCTTCCTTATCAATAATATCTGTTTGATGTCACCATGAATGGCAAGTGTGGTGAGACAGGTCAGCTGAGCTAACCAGTTTACACCAAACCCAATGATATGAAAAATGGTGTAAAGGAGTATTATGTGTGGGGTGGAATGAGAACTTGAGGAGAACTTTAGGAGAACTTCAAGAGAGTATGAGATGAGAGCAGAGGAGAAGAGAATGTGAGCAGCCTGAGCCCGGCAGTCCTGATTCCTGTCCAGATGTGAGCCCGGCAGTCCTGATTCCTGTCCAGATGTGAGCCCGGCAGTCCTGATTCCTGTCCAGATGTGAGCCCGGCAGTCCTGATTCCTGTCCAGATGTGAGCCCGGCAGTCCTGATTCCTGTCCAGATGTGAGCCCGGCAGTCCTGATTCCTGTCCAGATGTGAGCCCGGCAGTCCTGATCCCTGTCCAGATGTGAGCCCGGCAGTCCTGATCCCTGTCCAGATGTGAGCCCGGCAGTCCTGATCCCTGTCCAGATGTGAGCCCGGCAGTCCTGATCCCTGTCCAGATGTGAGCCCGGCAGTCCTGATCCCTGTCCAGATGTGAGCCCGGCAGTCCTGATCCCTGTCCAGATGTGAGCCCAGCAGTCCTGATCCCTGTCCAGATGTGAGCCCAGCAGTCCTGATCCCTGTCCAGATGTGAGCCCAGCAGTCCTGATCCCTGTCCAGATGTGAGCCCAGCAGTCCTGATCCCTGTCCAGATGTGAGCACAGCAGTCCTGATCCCTGTCCAGATGTGAGCCCAGCAGTCCTGATCCCTGTCCAGATGTGAGCCCAGCAGTCCTGATCCCTGTCCAGATGTGAGCCCAGCAGTCCTGATCCCTGTCCAGATGTGAGCCCAGCAGTCCTGATCCCTGTCCAGATGTGAGCCCAGCAGTCCTGATTCCTGTCCAGATGTGAGCACAGCAGTCCTGATCCCTGTCCAGATGTGAGCCCAGCAGTCCTGATTCCTGACAAGATGTGAGCACAGCAGTCCTGATCCCTGTCCAGATGTGAGCACAGCAGTCCTGATTCCTGTCCAGATGTGAGCACAGCAGTCCTGATCCCTGTCCAGATGTGAGCACAGCAGTCCTGATTCCTGTCCAGATGTGAGCACAGCAGTCCTGATCCCTGTCCAGATGTGAGCACAGCAGTCCTGATTCCTGTCCAGATGTGAGTCCAGCAGTCCTGATCCCTGTCCAGATGTGAGCCCAGCAGTCCTGATTCCTGTCCAGATGTGAGACCAGCAGATAAGAGACCAGAAACCAAGATTTGTGCTGGAGGGTGTGAGGAGATTTTCATCATATAATTTACTGGGATCCAATTCAATTCCATCTTTTCCATACTGGTAATCTATATTATTCAATTCATGTATATACCATCCAAACTGTAACAGTATTTTGATTCTGTACATAATACAATCATCTTTTATTATTATCCCTTATGTGTGTGTGATTCTTAAATTACAACCAATCCCCAAAGAACAATTGTACCCTTGGTAAGAGGGGCTACATAGAACTTCTTACACCTTCACTGGGACTGCTCTTTCTTACCTTTTCTTCTCAATTTATGGTATGGACAGATCCATGAGGCTTCAGTGTAATATCTTGTTTCGCCTTGTTTTTTCTAAAGACAAACTGGTTATTTTGGATGGTATTTTTACTTTCATTGTGTCTTCTTCTGTATTTTTATTTCAAATTATAAAGCTTTCTCAAAACTTCAAAAAAAAAAATATATATTAAGGCACAGACATATGAAAATAGCCAGAATAGTAGTGAAAGGGTTAACCCAACACAATAAAGCATCCATCTTTACTCCCATGCAGAGGTAACACCCAGAAAATAAAGATACCCAAAGTGAGAGGCAGAGCCTACCAAACCTATAACAGCCCATTTATGGAGAGGCAACACATAAGTGGACCAAAGCACTTAAAGGGTCTTCTATCATCAGGTTACCATCTTAGAGAGAAGACAGAGCACCAAGAGACTCCTCTGTGACGGAAAACTTGGCAGCAAGATTCCCTCCACAGGGCTGAAAGGGTTCACCAAGCCCCTGTGAATTGGTCAATCCACTGCAGAGAAGCCCAGTGATGGGAAGCTGCCTAGCAGGGGATTATATAGCCACGGAATAGGAATTTAGTCTTACGTTGTTAAATGATTTTCTCTTGTGGAATACGGGTGCCATGGGAGGTGATCTTCCTTTGGAAGGCGGAACATATCAGAACACAAGGTAATGAGCCTTCCATCCCCTTCTGCTGATGCAGCCCCTGCCTTCCAGTTTTGACATGAGACAAACTTACTAGTACAGGACAGAAAAAGAAGAAGAGGCAAGCTCCTGAGAGAAAATACCCAAAGGAGGACTTCTATATCTAGACAGACGAGGCCAAGAGAGGTTCCTTTCTCTGGGTGGGAGACCGGTATTCCATATGGACTAAGAGAAAAGGATTTAACAAGGTAAGACTAAAATCCTATTTTCTCTTTCTCCAATAAGGAATACAGGTACCATGGGATAGATCAACACTTGGCTCCCAGAAGTGGGAAGTAGGAGAAAAGACATAGCGCTGGTCCCCATGATACCAGAGTTCAAGGTCTATCCAGAACTAGGAACAGCCCAAACTGAACCAAGTGTCAACGGACACAAACAAGCACAGCACACAGAAACAAGAGCCAACTGGGCTCAAACAGTTGAACGACAGTAAGGTACAGGAAAAAATAAGTCCTTAGACAGGCAGAACTGCTTGAAGGACCTTCCTGCCAAAGCTGGCTTCAGCCAAACCCAGAAAATCCACATGATAGTGCTTAGCAAAGGCGTGTACAGAAGGCCAAGTCACAGCCTTGCACAACTGCTCAGCCAAGGCCTGATTCTCATAAGCCCAAGAGGCTCCAACAGACCTGGTAGAATATGCTGTAACATGGAAAGGAACAGGTTTCTTCCTGAATACAAAAATACAACTTGGGTGGCGCTGACTGCAAAACAGGAGAGATCACAACTCTCAGCTGCCCGACTTGAACCCAAACTCCACAGGTTCAAACAAACATACAAAACAATCAACACCTGTCTGGAGCTCGAATAGTTGTAGATCCCAAATATTCAGTCTTGACAGAGGAACACAGACTAAAAATATATATAAAACATCTTTAATTATCACAGTATACATATAACGTTTAATCGATACAAAAACAAACAGCAACACTATGTAAAGAGTCCCATAGAGATATGAAAAGCAACAATGTTTCAGGTGAATAACATCCCCACCTCAAAATGACGGGATATATACTGTGATAATTAAAGATGTTTTATATATATTTTTAGTCTGTGTTCCTCTGTCAAGACTGAATATTTGGGATCTACAACTATTCGAGCGCCAGACAGGTGTTGATTGTTTTGTAGGTTTCTTCCTGAGTTTGTATGCCGTACAAATGGTAGACTTGATCCAAGAGGTAATGGTGACCTTGGAAGGAGCCTGACCTGCCCTAGGACCTTCAGGAATAACAAACAAGGCATCAGTATTATGAAAAGACTGTACGGTGCACATAGAACTTGAGACAGCACATCACATCCAACAAGTGGAGATCCCTCTCCTTGTCAGACTTGGGTTTAGGACAAAATGAAGATGTAACAATCTCGTGATTGAAGTGGAACTCAGAAACCACCTTAGAAAGGAATTCCAGGGAGGTACAGAGAACAGTCTTGTCCTTGTAAAAAACTAGGAAAGGTGGCTTACATGACAAAGCATGCAATTCAGAAACCCTGCGGACAGAGACCACAACCAGAAGAAAGGCCATCTTCCATGTCAAGCTATGCAAAGGAATGGTAGCAAGGAAGTCAAAGGGAAGCTGCAAAAATACCCAGAACCAAATTAAGGTCCCGCTGAGGTGTGGGAGCCTTATAGGCAGGGAAAGCATGGGCGACCTCTTAAAAGAACACCTCGACATCTGGCAGAAGAGCAAAATGCCCCTGGAAAAATACAGAGACTGCAGAAATCTGGACCTTCAAGGAACTGGGACTGAGTCCTTTCTTCCCACCATCCAGAAGAAAGGACAGAACCACAGGGAGGTCAAACTCTTGAGAAGACAGATGCCTGTCCACAGACAAAGAATGGAAAATGGACCAAACCCTGTGATAGGCCTTAGAAGAGACATGCTTCCTAGCCTGGATCATTATAGAGATGACTTTAGAAGAGAAACCCTAGCTCCTCAGGATGGTGGCTTCAACAGCTATGATCTCAAAGTCAGCTTCTCCACATCCTCTTTCCATAGGTAGCCTGAAAGAGGAGGTCTTGTCTGGGTGGCAGTGGAAATGGATCCTGAATGGAAAGAAACCAGCTCACCAAACCATGCTCTTTTGGTCCGATAAGGTACAACCAGAATTACCACTGGACCATCCATTCTTATTTTTCTGAGCAACCTGGGAATGAGGGGAATTCGAGGAAAGATATAAGCTAGGTGAAAGAGCCACAGAATCCCCATTGCATCTGTGGGAAACGCCAGTGGATTCTCCCCAATGGGAGTAAAACACTGGAACCTTCCTGTTGTTACTTGTGGCCATCAGGTCTATTGGGAGACAGAAGAACCCCTTGGATGGACAGAGGAAACTGTGCCATTGTGGACAACAAATTCTTAACCCAATATGACACCAGGCCCATGTAGCCAAAAGCGCATTTATAAAGGTGGTGTTCTTACCTGGGCAGAGGGGTGAGTTCCTGCCAGGAGGAGGTGTCGTTGTTGCACAGGGACCTGAACCTGTTCCCCAGGACAAGGCAGAGGGGTTAGTGCCTGCCCAGCAGAGACTTTGCAGCAGAGGGGACGATACCTGTGCCGCGGTGACCTGTTCCAGTGGGTAGAAGTGCGAGTCCCTACCCAGGTCACTGCTCCCCATTGGGCTGGCTGCACCTGGAGGTCTTCCAATCCGGTTGACCGCTCCTCCTCTGGGTGGTGCAGCTAGATCCAGTGGCAAACGGCCCAGGTCTGTCCAGTGGTTCTCTGAGGCCGGTCCGGTGTAAATGACCTGGTAGGCGCCCCCCTAACGCTACAGGGGCGGGTCCTTGCCGCGGGGGGCCGTCGCATTCCTCATAGAGAGTATTCTGGATCTGAGATGCCCCTGAGTCCTTAGCCTTAGGTCTAGCCCCATGTCCCTTTGGATCTGACAACCTGACAGGAGTAGTGTCTTACTAGTATAAAATACCAGTAACGGCTCCCCAGAGTAATAATTCATCCTGGAAAAGCCCATAAAAGTACTTTTCTGGCAGGCAAAGGGTAAATCTGGAGAAGGAGTGTCTGCTTCTGCATAGGATAAGCAAGAGAAGTGGCCGTAAACCAGGCTCATAAGACAAAGCATATTAAGGTCAGGTGCGTTGGTGGCAAGCTTAGCATTCTATGGCCATACGATGTGACTAAATCCTCATCTTTAATGTAGTAGTGATATGCAGGTACAATGCCGCAGAGTAAAGGGTTAATCGTGATGAAAAGTTGGATATGCGCCAATATTTTTTGTATTTGGTTTTAGCTATTTTGGTCAAAATTGGTTGCACTAAATGTGTTTTTTTCTTTGGGTGTGCTTACCAAAACCTGGACTGGAGCTGTAAACCAGACAGCAAATCTGGACCCAGGAAAGGGCATTCTGGGTAATGTAGGCTTCTGTGTCGCTGTTGTCTAGCAACACCTACAACTCCGAATGTGAGCCCCCAAGGCACTCAAGACGTGTCCGCAGGGGACACGAGGGGGTTAATAAACAACACAGTCCTAAAGGGAAAAGCCCAGGAAAAGTCCCTAACCTGGAGAAACCAGTGTGAAGGAGTTAAAAAGCACTAAGCAGCCATCCATATTCCACAACCCATGTGAGTGCAAGAGTCCAAAGGCTCAGAGACAACCCATGTCCGGAGGGGCACAAAATGGACCATGGAACTCAAAGGGTTACTCACCAATCTTTACATCTTCTGGTTACCATGGTGAAGAAGCAGAGTCTCAAAGAGACCCTGATGGGAGTGAAAACTTAAGTTGCAAGATTCTCTAAACAGGAGTGAAGAGAGTCCAAACGGCATCTGTAGACTGGGCAATCCTCCAGGGAAACCAGTAATGGTATCCCTACTAGTGATGGCCACATATCTAAAGGAAAATAAAAAAAATCAGCTAAAACTAAGCAGCAATGTTCCAGCCATGTACAGTTCAGACAGGAACATATCAAAACTGGAAGGTAGGGGCTGGTGGGGGAAGGCTCTACCCTCAAGATCTTTTCTTCTGATATGTTCCGCCTTCCAAAGGAAGATCACCTCCCATGGTACCTGTGTTCCATATTGGACGAAAGAGAAATCTAAGGTGTTAAACAATAAAAATCTAAAAAACAAAGAGAATGTGTCTTGCCTCATGAATTCTGGGAGTTAGTGTGGGGGTAGTTTTAGCTGGAGGAGGGACTCGAGAACGCCCATGGTGCCTGTGTTCCATATTGGACACAAGAGAAAATTGGTATTAAAATACACGTGCAAAAGGACAAGACTGGTTTTATAGAATTTATTGTGTTCATATTGGAGCCTTCTAATGATGTGAGAGATTAGGACTCCAGAGGGAGAGGAAGAACAACATTCACATCAACTAAATGAAACGTTATAACGGATAATAGACACTTTATACAACAGAATATAAAATAAACTTAAAATTAATAAGCTTTTACTATTTATACTAAATATAAACAATGATGATGAATATCCCAGTAGGTGTAATGAGAAGAAACTCGGTATATTGATGTGGAATTAGCTTCATGGTGTAACAGCAGACATCTGTATACTGATCTAGAACTTGTACCATTGTGTAATAACACAGATCAGCTCTGTACATGAATCTAGAACTTGCATCACAGTGTAAAAGCAGATCAGCTCTGTACGTGGATCTAGAACTCTCCCCATATACTAGTAACACTGACAGTCTATATTCACAGATCTACAACTTGTACCATGGTGTAATAACACAGATCAGCTCTGTACATGAATCTAGAACTTGTATCACAGTGTAAAAGCAGATCAGCTCTGTACGTGGATCTAGAACTCTCCCCATATACTAGTAACACTGACAGTCTATATTCACCGATCTAGAACTTGTACCATGGTGTAATAACACAGATCAGCTCTGTACGTGGATCTAGAACTCTCCCCATATACTAGTAACACTGACAGTCTATATTCACAGATCTAGAACTTGTACCATGGCGTAAATACTGATCAGCTCTGTACATGGATCTAGAACTCTCCCCATATACTAGTAACACTGACAGTCTATATTCACAGATCTAGAACTTGTACCATGGCGTAAATACTGATCAGCTCTGTACATGGATCTAGAACTCTCCCATATACTAGTAACACTGACAGTCTATATTCACAGATCTAGAACTTGTACCATTGTGTCATAACACAGATCAGCTCTGTACGTGGATCTAGAACTTGTATCACAGTGTAAAAGCAGATCAGCTCTGTACGTGGATCTAGAACTCTCCCATATACTAGTAACACTGACAGTCTATATTCACAGATCTAGAACTTGTACCATGGTGTCATAACACAGATCAGCTCTGTACATGAATCTAGAACTTGTATCACAGTGTAAAAGCAGATCAGCTCTGTACGTGGATCTAGAACTCTCCCATATACTAGTAACACTGACAGTCTATATTCACAGATCTAGAACTTGTACCATGGTGTAATAACACAGATCAGCTCTGTACATGAATCTAGAACTTGTATCACAGTGTAAAAGCAGATCAGCTCTGTACGTGGATCTAGAACTCTCCCATATACTAGTAACACTGACAGTCTATATTCACAGATCTAGAACTTGTACCATGGTGTAATAACACAGATCAGCTCTGTACATGAATCTAGAACTTGTATCACAGTGTAAAAGCAGATCAGCTCTGTACGTGGATCTAGAACTCTCCCATATACTAGTAACACTGACAGTCTATATTCACAGATCTAGAACTTGTACCATGGTGTAAATACTGATCAGCTCTGTACGTGGATCTAGAACTCTCCCCATATACTAGTAACACTGACAGTCTATATTCACAGATCTAGAACTTGTACCATGGCGTAAATACTGATCAGCTCTGTACGTGGATCTAGAACTCTCCCCATATACTAGTAACACTGACAGTCTATATTCACAGATCTAGAACTTGTACCATGGCGTAAATACTGATCAGCTCTGTACATGGATCTAGAACTCTCCCATATACTAGTAACACTGACAGTCTATATTCACAGATCTAGAACTTGTACCATGGTGTAATAACACAGATCAGCTCTGTACGTGGATCTAGAACTCTCCCCATATACTAGTAACACTGACAGTCTATATTCACAGATCTAGAACTTGTACCATGGCGTAAATACTGATCAGCTCTGTACATGGATCTAGAACTCTCCCATATACTAGTAACACTGACAGTCTATATTCACAGATCTAGAACTTGTACCATTGTGTCATAACACAGATCAGCTCTGTACATGAATCTAGAACTTGTATCACAGTGTAAAAGCAGATCAGCTCTGTACGTGGATCTAGAACTCTCCCATATACTAGTAACACTGACAGTCTATATTCACAGATCTAGAACTTGTACCATGGTGTCATAACACAGATCAGCTCTGTACGTGAATCTAGAACTTGTACCACAGTGTAAAAAAGCAGATCAGCTCTGTACGTGGATCTAGAACTCTCCCCATATACTAGTAACACTGAGTCTATATTCACCGATCTAGAACTGGGACCATGGTGTAAATACTGATCAGCTCTGTACATGGATCTAGAACTTGCAATATCAAGGAATAGCAATGATAATCTTTGTACATGGATCTAAAAACTGCCCCATGTTCTAGTTCACTGGCACACGCACATCCTCTTGGTGAATTTGCCATATTCTGGTGCCAAATCAGTTAAGGCCAAAACCAAGTAGGAGGAAGAAATAAATGGAGCGGTAAAAGCACAGGTTTATTTAATGACTGAATACAGACAGAGCAGATGATAGCTAGACAGTTCAAGAACTCAGATGTCTGATTTTGGGGTGTAAATTAACTAGTAAGACCTGGAGGACAAAGCTGACACCATGAATCAGAAAATCTGTTTCCTATTATCCATGATCTTGACGGAGCCCACGTACTCAAGATCTAGTCACAGACTTACACTGACATGGGAGGAAAGGAGACACCAGTTTGGAGAGAGATCTCCCTCTACCTCGTTTCCCCACATCACAAAGGCTGCAGAGCCTCCCCTTAGCTATTATCTGAATAGCTTGCTATGCAGAGCCTCCCTTTAGGTATTATCTGAATAGCTTGCTCTGCAGAGCCTCCCCTTAGCTATTATCTGAATAGCTTGCTCTGCAGAGCCTCAGCTGCGGAGTGAAATTTGCAAATCTCTCTTCTAAAGTCCTGTAGCTTTCGTATCTCCCTTCGGTTCACTGCGGGGCTGGGTTTGCGCAGATAGTGAACATCTCTGAGGAGCTTGTCAGACAGATAATGGAGCCAGAGAATATTGGAGCGAGGGTGATAGGAGGACCAGATATTCCTGCATAGAAATAAAACAGACATGTGAGCTATACATTCCATAAGTAACCTAATGAGCACAACTGGGTTAAGCACCCCCTCCCTTCTTATCACACCCCGATATCTCTCTCCTGCTAATCATTTGCAAATGTTCCTCTCCACTGCTCATTACCAACCATACCCCAGTCCACGACTCCAACTTTTTCCGCTGATCATACCTCAATCTACGTCCCCACCACTCTGTCAATTATACCCCAATCTACCTCTTAATCACTCACTGCTGGTCATACCCTCAATCTGCCTCTACACCCCTCGCTGCCAAACATACACCAGTCTGACCCTCCACCTCAACAGGTCACATCCACAATCTTTATCTCATTTTTTCCAGTCTCCTCAGTCACCATATATTTCTGTTGTAATAAAAAGAATAATAAGTAGCCTCTTACTGTATATCACACAGTACCTTTATGGACTACCGTCACCACCAAGAGACCAGTTCAGTGCCTAATTATCATCATTTAGGATTTGAAGATGAGAACTTCGAAAAACGTAACTTTTTTTTACACAAAATTAAAGACTTCTGTATATATCCAAAACTAGCCAGGACTTTTTATGAACAACACACTGTAGTAGATTTATTATTTACTGGGAGATATCTCCCCCGAAACTTAAACTACCAAAGTGTGGGAATCCTGATAAAATATCTTAATTTTATTTATTTATTAATATCATTGCTTTATCCTACAAGATGGCAAAAGTCAGCTTTTAAATATGCTTATTTGTAACACCAGTCAAAATTGCATTCATTTTAACGTATACACTGATTTATTTGCGCCACCCTTCGCATTCCTACCAAATGTACAGCCAGCACCCACACGTGTCTATTCCTCGTGTAGCAACCTTATTCATGAGCCTCCCATTGGTATTGATACACCAGTGAAAGGATTCATTCAAGGCAGCGCTCGTACTACAGCGGCTTATACAGCTGCTCTAGTATCAAAAAGGCAGAAAATGCCTTTGGGGTTGCCCTATGGATCATCTCTCCTTCTGGACAAATGATCCATGATAGGGGGAATATCAGGAGGGGTCCTGGTCTACCCCTCGAGGTCTGAAAGTATTACTTAATTATAAAAAGCGCATATAACCTCTATGTTAAACATAGGCTATATGCACTCTATTTAAAAAGTAGCCCTATGAATCATCTATCCTTCTGGGTAGATGATCCATTTTAGGGGGGTGTCAGGAGGGGTCCTGGTTCTCCCCTCAAGGTCTGAAATGTTTATATATTACAATAAAAGTGCATATAACCTATGGTATACATAGGTTACATGCGCTTTATTTAAAAAACAGCAGTGGTCGCCTGCATGGGTAACCAATCCGAATAGATAAGTTATCCATGCTAGGGGGTGTCAGGAGAAGTCCTGATTCCTCCTTTGAGGTCTAAACTTTTTAAACATATAATAATAAAATAAATAAAATTACATTTCATACACCTATACAGGCAAGGTATGCAGCTGTATACCTTGCCTATTAACCCTATGAGTACCAGAGGGGTAGCAAACACATTACAATGCATTGCTACCTCTCTGGCACTCATAGGGTTAATTATACAATACAAATACAACGAAGGCATGTCGTAAAAAATAGAGCAACAACGTTAATTTAAATGGAGAAAAGAGTTCATGGGAGCACTATAAGTCAAATTTTAAAGGGGAAGCGTTAAAATGTCAAAGGGGGCACATAGTGTATTGCTTGGTATACTATTTCTGTTTATTTTAACCCTGTGTGTGCCACAGGAGTGAGCAATGCACATCCCTATGGAATTCAATGCTGTCCACGGTGCTGAAAGCCTTCTCTGTATCCCCCTACTGGCTGGGTAGGGAAGCACAGAGAATGCTGTATAGAATTGTTGTAGTGTTGGTGATGTGTGAGTGGAGGAGATCCCTTCCACACCAACAGCACTTCGAAAATCCTGTATGCTAATAGGGACCTTCTCCAACCTTCCCTTCCATCCGACAGTTTTGGTGAATATGTCGATGTGTGTGCAGATCGAATTGTCGGGTGATTCAAACACAGACAAGATCATACCGACACCACATCGACCTTTCGTGCATCTAGGCCTATGACATCTATTTCGTTTGTGGAGGTTACCAATGATTTTGGTTACTGATGGAAGATATTTATGGATGATTTCTTTTTGTCACTGGCGGCACTTTTGGGGGTTTACTTTTGTTAATAATAAAACTCTTTTGTTAGAGTTATTATATTGCTGCTATTTTTTTGGGTTGTTTGGTCTGCGTGCATCATTGGGCTTGGTTTATTTTGGGGAAGGGGTGGGTCCTATGGTTTACTTTTAAAATGTTCACGAATAATAGCGTGTAACATGAAGACGCAATAACCAGGTCGCCGGCTTGAAAAGCTCCACATCTGAATCTCGCCTGAATCAAAAGGGTGAGATTCTTATGCCGCAGCCTAAAATATCGCCTCCATCCACTGCCCACATACCTTAAGCTTTAATCCTTTGTGTGCCTCCGACCTCCATGCTCAGATGACCCATGTCCTCTCTCCCCTGCCTGCCATCGCTTCCCTGCAGCTTCCACCAACAAAATTTAATGCAGTTTGTGACTTTGTTGGTGGAAGCTGGTGGGAAGCGATGGCAGGCAGGGGAGAGATGACATGGATTATCCAAGAACGGAGGTCGGAGGCACACAAAGGATTAAAGCTTAAGGTATGTGAGCAGTGGATGGAGGCAATGTTTTAGGCTGCTGCACAACAATCTCACCCTTTAATTTTGCGAGATTCTCATGTGGAGCTTTTCAAGCCAGCGACCTGGTTATTGCGCCTTCATGACGCATGCTCGTATGTCTGCAACATTTTAAAAGGATACCGGGTCCTATGGTTCACCATCATTTTTTGTGTAATTTTCATTAGTCATTTTTACATAAATGTATATATTTTTATAACTTTTTTGTTCAGTGCTTATTTTGGTAGAATGCCCTTATTGGATCCCTTCTTGTCTTTTTTCCTTTTTGGTTTTGTTTATATTGGGGACTTGGACACCACTTATATGATATATATATATATCAGGGCTGTCCAAGTTCAGAATTTAAGGATTTCCCTTATTAAGCACAGCTGAGTTAATCACTGGCTCATTCATTTTCACTGACTAACCTGTGCTTAAACAGGGAATCCTTAAAACCTGGGCTGTTGGTGGCCCTTGAGGACTGAAATTGGACAGCCATGATATACATGGTAACACCAGTAGTTTGGGTTATTTGGGTGGTGCTCCTATTTTTATGTTTATTATATGTTCATTGTAGCCCCTGTATCTTCTTGCGGAGATTTTGACAGGAGTGCCCCTCCCAGCTATGTCCCCTCCCCCAGACCCCTCCTGTCAAAATCAAGCCCCATGACTGGACCAATGGGACCGGCAGTATAGAGGAGATTTGCAAAACTCTTCCGTACTGCTGCCCCTGAGTGTGTCTGGGCACAGACAAACCTATTTGGTCACAAGATGCTTCCTTTTATACATTTTATATACATACATACACACTACTCACTGGTTCTCTTGTCTCATTGAGCGATAAACCTCAAACTGCAGATCCCCAGTGCCAAGGAACAAGGCTTCATCCGTAGAGAGATCACAGAACACCGTGAGACCATCTGTATCAGAGAGACACATTACTAGAGAGTTGACAGAACACAGTAAGACAGAGAGACATCAGTACACAGATTACAGTCAGATAGGAGATTTTTGTGCTTAGCGATAAATCCTTTTCTCTTAGTCCATTGAGGGATGCATGGACCATGGGATATAGAAGTGTGCCTTTAGGAGACAGGGCACTATAGTTGAAACCCCTTATGCCTATAACTTTCCTCCATCAGTTTCAGTCTAGCAAAGTCAGGAAGGTAATAGTCACTGGAACGGGGCTGCCAGGTAATGGTAAACATACCTACCAAAGTTAGTTTTCTGTGGGCAGGATGCCCTGCATCCCTCAGAGGGCTAAGAGAATAGGATTCATTAGTAAATACAAAAATCCTCTTTTCTCTAGCATCAGAGGGATGCAGGGACCGTGGGGACATCCCACAATTTTAGGAGGACGCACAGTAAACTAATGAACAATGGCCTGCAAAACCTTGCAGCCAAAATGGGCATCTTGAGATGCAAAAATATTAACTTTATTAGCACTGGTTAGCACTGTTGCCTGCAGCGCTGGGGTCCTGGGTTCAAATCCCACCAAGGACAACATCTGCAATGAGTTTGTATGTTCTCACTGTGTTTGCGTGGGTTTCCTCCGGGTACTCCGGTTTCCTCCCACACTCCAAAAAACATACTGATAGGTGAATTTAGATTGTGAGCCCCAATGGGGACAGGAACCAATACGAGTGTAAAGCGCTGGGTAATCTGTGTGCGCTATATAAATAAAGGATTATTATTATTATAAAACTCTGAACAGATGACCATGTTGCTGCCTTTCAGAGTTGGTCAACAGTAACTTCATTTTCCAGAGCCCACGAGGTGCTGATGGAGAGAGTTGAATGGGCTGTAATCCAGGAAGGTGCTTATTGTTTATTTAAGCTGATTTGCCCTTCTTTGGGTCTTCTGGAATGACAATGTGTTTGTCTAAAAGACTGAGTCTCTTGTTACTCGGGTTAGGACACAAAGAAGGAAGAATTCATTTCTGATTGATATGAAACGAATAAAGAAGAAGTTAGGTACAGTACTCAAGGGGACTAACCTGATGGAAAATGAGAAGTGCAGGATAAGGAGCCGAGTTCTGAACGAGAGAGAGAATACTCGCAATCCCTTTTTAAGTCCTAATATTGTTGTCAGCGCTCAAAAAGGAAAGAGGGGAGATGTGAAAAATATCTAAGTGTAATAAATGTTATTTACGATGTAGCAATACACAAGACAAATGCACACTCACATTATATATTCTTGATAAAAATGCATCTCGGGGTCCCAACCCCCAAAGTAGCCACGACCAGTGTCCTTTTCTCTCACTTCTCCGTGCTTCCAAACCGTGTGGTAAACAGATCCCTGGTGTCTTACGACAATGAGACGGTGTTCACAGTAGCTGTATTACATGGGGCAAGTCAGGTCTAACACTGAGTGAGGAACAAACCTCACGGGGAGCGTGGGGAGGGACCTGATCTAATGCGGGTGTCAGTCAGTACCCTAGCACTTTTGTGGGAACCCTCCCACTTCCTCAGCAGTAAGGCAATGGTCTGTAGATGTCCATTACCCTATATTTATACCCTAAACAATAGCCCTGATATTTGATAATAGAATTCAATTAAGCAAGTTACAAAATAAAAAATAATAAATATCTGTGATAAACCTAATATCTGTAAAATGTATAAAATAAAAATGGAAATAAACCTAAATTTGAACAACCACATGTCATAATCAATTAAATCTTACTAAGAATATAAATTTGGTAACACAATTAAAAATAAATTCGACTGAAAGGATAGAGACCCCGATAAGCCACATATATTCATCACACCATAGCGTTTTAGTCAAAAAATCCCTTAGGGCAGACTGAGGATAATTGTATCATTCAGAACTACTGATATCAATTTCAGACTGGAGGAAAGTACACAAGTTGTTGTAAGAACATAGATACAAATAGATACAATAAACCCTTAGATCCATCAAGGATAAAAATATCACTCATCACTTTATATTGTTGGCAAAATTGTAGATTATGCTAACGTAGTGTACATATAATCTTAATTTTAGTAATGACAGGAGGCTTCATATTTTGCTTGACTTTCATAGCAGCACAGATCATTAGTATAACCAAAAGAAAAACAGACAATACGGCTATATAAGTCCCTCACTCCACAGACGACGACTCTTTCTTTGCTGCTAGTCGAGCAGTGCAGGTCAGTGTATCCTTCTCAGTGTTTTTTGCTTTCTATATTCAACAGGTTTTGATATATCTTTTATCTTTGTTTGTGCATTTTATTTATTTTTCTACTGAGCGTGTTGCCGCCGAGAAACTCATCCAACGAGATTCAAGATGGCCGCCGCGCTGAAAGATCAGTCACGGTCTGCACTCTGCCAAGTCTCCACAACGGGTATCAGCCCACCACCTCTCTGCGTCCCAAAAGTCTCTAGGCTGCCGCCCCCGCTACGCACAACCAGAGAACCGGCCGAACGCGACACGAACTGCAGAGCAGACTCTAGCAAGGGAGGCAGAGCAAGGAGGGCCAATTACCTAGAAAAAACTACCTCCACCACCGGTGATTTGTACCAATGTGCTTATTTGGTAATGTATGTTAAAGGGTATAAAACGTATGTGTGCATATATCAGAAAACGTGAAAGGCAGAAGTAGTTGGTAACACGCGCAATAGAAAAATAAATAAAATGCACAAACAAAGATAAAAGATATATCAAAACCTGTTGACTATAGAAAGCAAAAAACACTGAGAAGGATACACTGACCTGCACTGCTCAGCTAGCAGCAAAGAAAGAGGAGTCGTCTGTGGAGTGAGGGTCTTATATAGCTGTATTGTCTGTTTTTCTATTGGTTATGCTACACAAGTAGTACAATCTTTCCTAAAACATTTAAATTTACCAAATTTACTTGTTCTCCTGTGGGACTGTAGTTTTTTGGATATGTTAGTGAGAGCTATAACATTTTTAATGCTTCATTCTTTTTTAAATACTATACTCGGAACGTCCCCTAATTCTTTATGTAAAATGGGGTCCTGCATTGAAGGGGGTCAATGTCTTGTTGTTAAAATCTTTTTAATGTCATTCGCCTTTTCACTATAAGTGGTTATAAATTCTGGGGGTCTCCTGTTCTGTCCTTTATCCCTACACCTCAGCACTGATTCTCTACCCATGCTTTAATTTTCAAATACAATTGGTCAACTATATCTACCCTGTAGTCTTTATCCAAAAATGTTCTCCGCATGATGTCTGCTTCTGCATCAAAATCTGCATCCAGGGAGCAATTTCTGCGGATTCTTTGCATTTGGGTATAGGGGATATTGTTGATCCGCCTTTTAAGATGTCCACTATCGACATGGAGGTATCCATTAATATCTAACGATTTACGGTAGTTTTCAGTAATAACCATGTTTTGTTGTCCACTCAAAATTAAATGTAAAAATTCTACTGACGACTTCTGATAATGACCGTAAATTTTAATCCCAAATAATTTTTGTTGATATATTAAAAAAAAATATTAAGAGAATCCTCATCCCCTTGCCAGATCTGTATCAGATCATCAATATATCTTTTATAAAAAATGATGCTATCCTTAAAGGGGTTATTATTCCAAATCCTTAGAGTTTCCCAAAAGCCCATATTTAAGTTAGCTATTGAGGGTGCAAATGAACTCGCAACTCACCGTCCCTGGCAGAAATGCCGTCCCTAGAACGAAAAATAATTGTGTTTGAAAAGGAAATTAATACATTGAATGAGAAAATCTCGTTGTCCCAGAGACAGAGTCCCGACACAGACAGGAAGTGTTCTACGGCCCTAATTCCTCTAGGTGTGGTATGCTGGTATAGGCGGACCCAACTAACCCAAGCAAAACCAGCATCCCACACAAAATCCCTGATAAGCTGTTACAGTTAAAGGGTATCTTTGAGATATGATGGTAGTTCCATCACGAGGGGTTGCAGGAACTCATCAATATACTCGGAGAGGCCACTTGTCATTGATTCAATTCTAGAGATAATCGGTCTGCCCGGTGGGTCCATCAAACTTTATGTGAATTTTGGGCAGCTGGTAGAACTGTTACGGTTTTCAGACACTCAGACAATGGTTAAAAGCAAAAACACAGTTCTATTGAAAATAAAATTAAAGAACAGCGCCCCTGGGGGCCAAGACCGGTAATCCAGATAATGACAGTAATACTGGCACAATAAAAGGGAGCTACCAGAATGGTCAGAGAGAATGTAGTACCAAGGGTAATTGCTTAGAGCAACAGATCAGTCTCTGTGATGATAATTGGCCCACGCCCGGTTGGTAATATCAGTCTCTGGAAAGTGCAAGGAAAAGTGCAGAAAGCGTCTGAACTGGATCACTCTCAAATAGCTGTATAATAGGATGCCCAAAAGTTACAGCAAGATGACCAGAGCTGAGCCAATACCCCGTAGGGTGAAGTATCGGAGCAAAGCCACTGCTGGAGCAAAACCCAGAACCTGGAGCGCCCTGTGTTCTCACAATAAACGAACCCTGCGTGTACCAACGGGACCAAAGCAACAAGCACCCCTGAGGTGCCAGAACGGAGAAACACTGCCCAAGCTGTTTGAAAGCCAATGCACTGGCAGTGCGATAGATACGTAACACAGTGAGCACTTGGAGACCAGAGTCAAGACACCCTTCCGGTGCCATCACGGAGCAACACAATGCGAGAGCAATGGAACGCCCATAAGCACCCGGTAGTGCAACCAAGGACTGAACGCACACCCACTGGAAACTGCTCTGCTAGTGTAACGGATAGGCTCGGTCATAAGGCACAGGCTCAGTAAGTGTAAATTGGCTCGGTAGGACGCAACAAGCTTGGCAAGTGTACAGGCTCTATATCAGAGGCAACCAGCACAGCAAGGGTTAATGGCAGGTTCGGTAACAGAGGCAGCAGCTCAGCAAGGCACTATAGACTGGCTCGGTAACGGAGGCAACAGCTCAGCTAGAGAGAAGTGATAGTCAGAGCGAACAATCAATACTGTCCAGAATGTTGCCGGTAGGCGACGAGATGCCACAGGAGCACAGGAACAATCAGGAACAACAGCCGGAACCGGGTCGAATCACGGAGCAGGAACGTCAGCCAGAGCCGGGTCGAATCACGGAGCAGGAACGTCAGCCAGAGCCGGGTCAATCACGGAGCAGGAACGTCAGCCAGAGCTGGGTCAATCATGGAGCAGGAACGTCAGCCAGAGCCGGGTTAATCACGGAGCAGGAATGTCAGCCAGAGCCGGGTCAATCACGGAGCAGGAACGTCAGCCAGAGCCGGGTCAATCACGGAGCAGGAATGTCAGCCAGAGCCGAGTCAATCACGGAGCAGGAACGTCAGCCAGAGCCGGGTCAATCACGGAGCAGGAATGTAGAAGGGTCAGACGAGCAGAGTCAGTACACAGGAACGAAGGAACACAGCAACAAATGCGCAGGATCTGGAACACCACGAAAGGGCAGCTGACAAGTACCAAAGGCCCAGTATATAAAGGCGCATCCTGGGTGGGCCAATCAGCCTCTACCAATGCACAGGTATCATCACAGAGATTGACAGTAAGCACGGGGACCGTGATAAGAACACTGGAATTCCTGGACTGCCCGAGTACAAAAGACCTCTCCTCCCTCGTGATGATTCCATCTCTATATACATTATTTATTAGTGCTAGCGACTCTTGGTTATATAACCGTGTAGGAGCCTCATTTAATCGAATATACATATTAGTGTCCATCAGGAGACGCTCGGCTTCTTGTAGGTAGTCTTCTGTATTTTATAGAACTATCCCACCTCCTTTATCTGCATTAAGAATAATAATAATTTTATCCTTTTCTAGCTTAAAAAGTGCTTATATTCCTGTGCAGTTAAATTCTGTTTAATCCCATATTTTGAGTCATCTGGGGTACACATGGTCTCTAGGCCCCTTAGTATCATTTGGCTAAAAACCTTTATATTTTCCCCCTGTGAGCCACTGGGGAAAAACGTAGATTTAGGCCTCTTATCGCTGTGGATAGGATCCCAGTGATTGGCACATTTATCCCTAACAGAATAACTTGTGTAGGGGGTTTCTTGTATATAAATACTTGGAATTTATTAGGGCCTTTAGTCGGTGCAAATGATAACCCCTTTTCCAGTAACTGGCACTTCAATGATCTTAAAATAACTTTAGTTTTGAGAACCTCATTGTCAGTTATTCTGTTCTGAGAACTTTGACTTCTCCCCTCCTCCGCATCCTCTTCTGATCTTAAATGTCTCTTGACTCCCTGTATTCCCTTCTTTGATCCCATTTCCACTCTCTCTATTCTCCGTTCTATAATTAGAGTACCAAGAATATATAATGTGAGTGTGCATTTGTCCTGTGTATTGCTACATCATAAAGAAAATTTATTACACTTACATATTTTTCATATCTCCCCTCTTTCCCTTTTGAGCGCTGACAACAATATTGGTTACTACTACATGGTTACACCATGTGATAGATCTAGAATCTGAGGAAGAAGCCATGGTTCTGTAATCGGTATGTCTTAGATGATGAAACCAAGCTCTTCTTGCTAAAACTGTGCGATAAGGAAGGTGCAAACCCTTTCTTTCTTGATTCTGAGGACAACCCTGACAATCACGGCTATCGGAGGGAAGACATACTAATTTGTACTTACATGGTCATTGTTAGAGCATCTACTGCTATGCTTGTGGATCTCTTGCTTTAGCACAAAACACTGGAAGTTTCTTGTTCCTCTGTAATGCCAAAAAAAGGCCAAGCGACTCAACTATGCACAGAAACAGAGGAGCTGGGGTGCAGAAAAATGGCAGCAGGTGCTCTGGACAGAGGAGTCAAAAGTTTAAATATTTGGCTGTAGCAGAAGGCAGTTTGTTCACAGAAGGGCTGGACAGCGGTACAAGAATGAATGCCTGCAGACATCAGTGAAGCATGGTGGAGGTTCCTTGAAAGTTTGGGGCTGCATTACTGCAAACGGAGTTGAGGATTTGGTCAGAATTAATGGTCTCCTCAATGCTGAGAAGTACAGGCAGATACAGTACATCCAATACCATCAGGGAGGCATTCGATTGGCCCCACATTTGTTCTGCAGCATGATGACAACCCCAAACATACAACCAAAGTCATTAAGAACTATCTTCAGTGTAAAGAAGAACAAGGCATCCTGGAAGTGATAGTATGGCCCCAAAGAGCCCTGATCTCAACATCATTAAGTCTGTCTGGGATTACATGAAGAGAGAAGCAACTGAGGTGCCTAAATCCACTGAAGAACTGTGGTTACTTCAACAAGATGTTTGGAACAACCTACCTGCTGTGTTCCTTAACGGTGTGCAAGTGTACCTAGAAGAATTGATGTGTTTTGAAGGCAAAGGGTGGTCACACCAAATATTGATTTGATTTAGATTTTTCTTCTGTGCACTCACTTTGCATTTTGTTAATTCATAAATATAAATTTTGTTACTGAGAATGGTTTTCCTCTACAGGTTTGGACTTGTGAGCCATCGTTGTAGTTACTGTCCGGTGGTTTTTTTATATGATTTTTGTATGCTTTAGATAATTATTTTTTTATTTGACCAATTGAGAAGTAGTCCCAGTTGAGTGAAACTGTGTGAATGAGTCTGCTTCTATTGTGGATAACATTTTCCCCTCTAGTCTCGTACAACTTAGGATTGAGAATTTTGGTTCTTTCAGAGTCTGTTGAACTCTCTCTTGAAGGTCTGGGATTTTGTCTTGTGGTACTCTCACTTTCTGGTTTACCTAGTCGACTATGACTCCTACAAACTGAAGTTTGGGACGGATCTGTGTAAGATTTGAGTAGGCTGATGATCCAACCATGCTCAGTCAGTATGTTCACGTTGAGATAAACATGTTTCAGAAGCTGATTCCGTGAGTAAGCTTTCAGTACAAGGTTGTCTAGATATGGGGTCAGATTGATTCCAAGTGATTGTAGTTGAGTTGTGAGCAGGGCCATAACTTTGGTTAATACTTTTGGTGCTGTGACTAGTCCAGAGAGAAGACAAATTGTTAATGTTGGTTTTAAAATGTGAAACAAAGATATTGGTAATGCTCTGGAAATATTGGAACATGCAGATAGGCGTCTTTGGTGTCTAATGATGCCATGTATTATGTCAGTTACATGGCAACTATATTGTCTAATTCTGGTCCAAACACCACTGAATCAGAAAACGGTGGTGCTATCAATGCCCTCTAATAAGCTGTTTCTGCATTATCCCATACTTTAAGCCACAGTGTGCAGAGGGCTACCTTCAGTAGTAGCTGAACACTTCACAGCCATTTTAGCTAGTGATGCCTCTCCGGTGTATATTGTAGCCTCCTCGAGAAAACCCAACAAAGGAAGAATATCCTATTTCAGTACATTGTTTTGAATAGCCTTCACAATTTGGTTTTTGCCAGGCTTCCATTGCTCTGCATACCCATGCTGATGCAAATGCTACCCTGATAAGGACTCCCTGGCCTTAAAAAAGTGGTCTTAGAAGGATCAGTCCTTTTGTCTGCACTATCTTTAAGTGCTGTTGCACTTTGTATTGGATCGGTAGTGTGTCTGGATAATCCCGACACTGTGGGATCTACTGCAGGTGGATTTGACCAAAATTCCACATTTTCTTGAGGAAATGGATATATTTTAGGAAATTTTTAAGACGTTGTTAAAGATTTGTTTAGATTATGACTTTCATCAAGAATAATTTGATCCAGTTCTGGGGGTGCTGGAAATGCAACTTAATATTTCTTTTTGCGTTTAAGAAGTGATTTAGAGGAAGTACCATTATCCTCAATGACCTCGAGAATTGCCTTAATGATTCCACCGTTTCTTCCTGACCATTCAGACAGGGATTGAACTGGGTCAGAATTTTTTCTATCCATCTCTCCATCGTCAGAAGAGACCAGATATGACAGTGAAGTCTCATTAACCAAGTCAGTAGGTGATGGTCTTTTTGTTGGTACCCTTGGTGAATCAGAAAGCCAAGCACATTTTTCCAAAGTGTTTGCTATTGAATCTTGCAGAATTTTTGCACATCCAAGGTCTGAATTTGGGGATACTCTGTAGATGACTACGGAGATTGTTCTGCAGAGAATACATTTTTTGCATTTTGATTCCCAGATGTTTTGTTACCACTTTGACAATACGCAATGCTTTTGCAGATTTTAGTTTTCTTTTCCCTTCTTTTGGTTCTATCATAGCGTCAGTGTATTGATAAGTCAGGTATTTAGCCTTAAATAGCGGTTTGGATAAGCAGTGAGCGTTAGAAAACTCCAGAATACGATCATCTATAGCAGCGTGACTTATTTCTGAGGTAAATGATCACGGCAGTGTGCATGCACAACGTGTTAACATGTGCCCGGTCCCACCTTAATGCCCACTTTTGAGTGATGAGCTCGGTCACATCTTCCTTAAATCAAATGACCCAGCACTTAATTCTGTGAACCTTTAATTACAAGTTCCTGCAATGCGGATGACTAATAATGCATCTCTGTTGTTCCTTCTTTGTCTCTCACTTGTTTTGGTTATCAGATTGGAATGAATGAGATGTGTTATGGAAAGTTAGTATTTACTGACATGGAGAATTGTTCTTCTCTTGTACTTCCCGTTATTGTATTTAAAGGTTGCCCCTGCTAATAGCAAGTGAGGGATACTGGTGTACATGTCCATACAACTCTATGGTGCTGTTCCAATGTGAAAACAGCAGTAAGAGGACTCTCCTCAGAATGAGATGGTCCTGTTTTGTTTAATAGTCATCTTAAATGGAGTAATCAGCAATTGAAATAAAATGAATAAATTAGCAATATAAAATTAAATAAATCAGATTTACTTCTTAGGAAAATATCCTTGTACCTCTTGAATGACACTAAAAAACTGGGAGTTGGAGGAAGGGTATAGTCATGAGGAAGAGGGAAAACTTTATATAGTCCCTGCATCCTTCAATAATGCTAGAGAAAAGAGGATTTTAGGTAATTTGGAGCACAGGGACCATGGGGGGGTGGTTAAAGCTCAATCCTCCGGAGGGCAGGAAACTTCTGAGGTGTAGACTCCCCTCTTCCCTCCAGGTTTAACCACTGCCTCCTCCACTTCAACATTTAGCAGAGTTAAGAAAAATGAGAAGCAGGAGCAAAGAAAGAAATCCCCTAAACAACAACCCTCAAAAGAAGCCCTCAGGCCAGAGACTTAAACCACTTTCTCTCCAGGCGGGAGTCCTGTATTCCCCATGGACTAAGAGAAACAGATTTATCTTATGTCCCATGAAAAACATAGAACCATATGGATATAACAAGTCATCCACAAGGATTCCTGGGAGAGAGAAAAACTCCTCCACTGCAGGCCAGAATTCCACAGGACTAACTGGTATCGTATAAACTTCAGGTGTCAAAAGACACCGAACTTGCACACCAAACACCGGAACAAAATACAAGAACCAACATGGTTCAGAATACTGTAGAAAGAAAAGAGTACAAGGATCCTTAAACAGGAACAACTGCCTGAAGGACCTTCCAGTCAAAACTATAGCCGAGGCCAGAACATTTATGTGATATTGTTTGGTAAAGGTGTGCAGAGACCACCACGTTTCCACCATACACAGTAGTAGCCTGTTTCTTGTAGGTATAAGAGACGACCACTGATCTGGTGGAGTGCACCCTGACGCAGAAAAAAGTTTCCTTCTGATCACATACCCCTGCCAGATGGTCGCCTTGATCCAGGAAGCAAAGGAGACATTGGACACAGTTTGGTCCACCCAGGAGCCCACAGGGAGTCAGACTTCCTAAGATGCTGAGTGCGATGAATGTAGTACCTAGATAGCGTACCACAACCTACAGATGAAGTTCCTGCTGTTGCTTGCACGAAGGATCAGAGCACGAAGGTAGAAGTACAATTACCTGGTTGATGTGAAAATCTGAGACAACCTTGGGCAGAAAACCACTGGGAGTACATAGGCCCTGCTGAAAGATCAGGAAAGCCTGTAGTTTGGCAACTTGAACAAATACAATTGCCAGAAGGAAGGCCATCTTAAGCCTCAGAAGATGCAAAGAAGCATCTGAAAGAGGGTCAGAAAGAGGTTTTTTTGAGAACTCTTAACACCAATTCAAATCTCACAGTGGAGTGGGATCCCTAAAGGCAGTGAAGGCATGGGCCACCCCCCTGAACAAAGATGTTGACATCAGGGAGGGAACAATGCACATTGGAAAAAGGAGAATGAAGATCTGAACCTTGACAAAACTCCTGAGAGTTGGTACCACGTTAGCTGTAGAAATACAGGAGGCAAATATAGTTGTTGATACCTTTACTGTCTAACTAATGCAGGCTTTCAAGACATCTCAGGTCTCTTCCTCAGGCATGTGATACAGATAAATATGAAAACATCTCTCATATACTAGTACACATTGCATTGTTCAGAATGGAAATCAGATAAGGACGTTTAGTTCAGACTCTGGGTCAGATTAGGTAAAATTAATGATCCAATTTGGAGCTTTGAATTTTGGTTTGAATAAAGACAGAGATTTCCTGACACATTATCACTTTGTGGATTAACCTTTATGACAGCCCCCTGGGATCGTAAATTCCTTGGACCACTCAGAGGAAGACTGCAATTTACAGCAGTCTCCTCTACCATTGTCTGATTGTCTGAACTAAACGTCCTTATCCGATTTCCATTCTAAACAATGTAATGTGTACTTGTAAATAAGAGATGTTTTCATATTTATCTGTATAACATGCCTGAGGAAGAGACCTAAGGTCTTGAAAGCTTGCATTTAAATCTGTTTAGTTATCCAATAAAGGCATCAACAACTATATTTGCCTCCTTGATAAAACTCAGGCTGAGACACTTGTTGATGCAGTTTTGAAGAAAAAAAAGAAACATAGGAAGGCTGTAATGATAGACCAGATAAATATCACTGAGAAGGGAAGAGTGACGCGCTCCCTGGGAAAGCTGGGACGGAGGTGGGAAGTCCTGCGCCACAGAATGTGGAAGTGCACAATATGAACTCTACATATCTTAAGAAGTAGGTAAGTAACATAAAAAAAAAACCATGAATCCTAATATAGTTTTACTAACTTAAGCACATGGCCAAAAGTTATTTTATATGCAAAAGTTCCCCTTTAAGAGCCTCAGCATCTGGGTGATGTTCTTAGTAAGGCAAGATATTGAGGGATCAACCACTGGTGGAGAAGGCCACTGTGACAAGGTCTCAGCTGGAAAAGGACATAGGTTGGAAAGGCGCTTGTTAAGGAAGAGTCTTCCATGAGAACCTGCACCAAGCAGGGAGGTACACTTAGTAGTAATTCATAAGAATGAAAACCATTAATGAAGTTGAAATAAAATAATTTTATGGCTGGGCTTGGCCCTGTATCATCCAGTGCGTAACCTATTCCAAAGGAAGGAAGCTAGGAATCAAAGGGTTAAATAAGAGGACTCTCCTCACAAAGGGAAGGCCCTCAGAATCTTTGAGGAGAAAGGTAAAATAATAAAAAGTCTAACGAATGAAGATCTCTTCAGGGGAGAAGTTGCTCTTAAAACTGAAGTAATGCAGGGGGAAAAGCTAGAAAGTGGGAGGAGTCTCTCAGAGTGCTCTGCCTCCTACAGGGAAGCAGTAATGCAGGGGGAGGGGTTAGGAAGTGGGAGGAGTCGTTTCCATTAGAGTGCTCTGCCTCCTACAGGGAAGCAGTAATGCAGGGGGAGGGGTTAGGAAGGGGGAGGAGTCATTTCCATTAGAGTGCTCTGCCTCCTACAGGGAAGCACTAATGCAGGGGGAGGGGTTAGGAAGTGGGAGGAGTCGTTTCCATTAGAGTGCTCTGCCTCCTACAGGGAAGCACTAATGCAGGGGGAGGGGTTAGGAAGTGGGAGGAGTCGTTTCCATTAGAGTGCTCTGCCTCCTACAGGGAAGCAGTAATGCAGGGGGAGGGGTTAGGAAGTGGGAGGAGTCGTTTCCATTAGAGTGCTCTGCCTCCTACAGGGAAGCAGTAATGCAGGGGGAGGGGTTAGGAAGTGGGGAGGAGTCTTTCATTAGAGTGCTCTGCCTCCTACAGGGAAGCACTAATGCAGGGGGAGGGGTTAGGAAGTGGGAGGAGTCGTTTCCATTAGAGTGCTCTGCCTCCTACAGGGAAGCAGTAATGCAGGGGGAGGGGTTAGGAAGTGGGAAGAGTCGTTTCAATTAGAGTGCTCTGCCTCCTACAGGGAAGCACTAATGCAGGGGGAGGGGTTAGGAAGTGGGAGGAGTCGTTTCCATTAGAGTGCTCTGCCTCCTACAGGGAAGCACTAATGCAGGGGGAGGGGTTAGGCAGTGGGAGGAGTCGTTTCCATTAGAGTGCTCTTCCTCCTACAGGGAAGCAGTAATGCAGGGGGAGGGGTTAGGAAGTGGGAGGAGTTTTTTTATTAGAGTGCTCTGCCTCCTACAGGGAAGCACTAATGCAGGGGGAGGGGTTAGGAAGTGGGAGGAGTCGTTTCCATTAGAGTGCTCTGCCTCCTACAGGGAAGCAGTAATGCAGGGGGAGGGGTTAGGCAGTGGGAGGAGTCGTTTCCATTAGAGTGCTTTGCCTCCTACAGGGAAGCTGCTTAACCTCATGGTCCCTACTTCCCTCAATAACGCTAGAGAAACACCAGAGAAGGAGGTACGTAGACTAGAGCACCATATCACTTGGTTCACTTACCACTCTTCAGAGTCCCATTGAAAAGGATAGTAATGGATCATTTCAGTTTTACCTCCGAGTATTAAGTACAAGTGTTTTTAAACATAATGCGCTATGTATATTTACTTACATATTTGCAGTTCTAAAGCAACTGAAGTAGAAAGGATCCCCCCCGGCCTCTCATGGCCAAGTCATTGATCCTCTCGTGCAGGTCTGGATGGAGAGCGGCGAGGGACAAACTCCAGTAAGCAAAGGAAAATCCTGCCATCCTGCGTCAGTGGGGACAGGGTTTACTTACTGACTTAAGTTTGTCCCTCGCTCCTCCCGTCCAGTCCCGGATTGCAGCTCCAAGGGGAGGCGGCCAGAAGGGGAGGGGGATCCTCTCGTCTTCAGTTGCTTTTGAACTACAAATATGTAAGTAAATATACATAGTGCGATATGTTAAAAAACTTGTACTTAATACTCGGAGCTAAAGCTGAAATGATATATTACTATCTCTTTAAAGGGACAGTAATACTTACAACGTAAAAATATATATGTTTCTAGGGTTTTTCCTCCTGATTAAAACAAGGGTACTCCCACTGCTGAGAGATATTTTACTAAAAATGATAAGCGCTCAAACATGAATTTTTTAGGTGCAATATCACAGTGGCCTGAAATTGTACAGTGACGCTGTTGCTACACCATCCTATGGAAATTTATGGTCTACAGACCAGAGCAGTCCATAGGATGGTGTAGCAACAGCGCCACTGTACATTTTCAGGCCACTGTGATATTGCACCTAAAAAATTCATGTTTGAGCGCTTATTTTTAATAAAATATCTCTCAGCAGTGGGAGTACCCTTGTTTTACTCAGGGTGATAAACCCTACAACATATATATTTTTTTTACATTTTAAGTATTACTATCCCTTTAAATTTCATTTTAAATAAAAACAGATGTTCAGTAGTGAGGCAGAGACTTATACAAAAGTAACCTCCACAGGGACAGGTCCTGTAATACAGCTGTGACCTGGTCAGTCCAACTCTTGGGAAGCCAGTTAATGGGAGGTCACCTAATGGAGGATTATATAGCTCCATATCCTGGGAATAAGATAAAAAAAAAAAAAAGTCCACCTTAGGGAGCTGTGCCCAAAACACCGGGGCAATGTCGCTTGAAACTGTAGCAGCATGAGAAAGGGGGTTAAAGCTGGAGTTTCTAACTCAGTGTTAAGTGCCCTGCTCTCTGGAGGATGGGCGCTCTACCCCCTGGTTCCTGTGTCCTACATTGGACATATGATAAGGTCCTTTTTATGACCTTTCTGATGTCTCTGACATCCAGTAGAAAGCAGCATGGCTGACCTTTATCCAGGCGGGACAACGTGTAATCGATGATCTTCACTTGGACCCCGGAGGTTGGGATATGGATTGTGTCACCTCGTAGAGAGATGGCCACAGAGCGAGGCACGCATTTCTCTATTAACAGATTTCCCCAGTGAAGATCCCTAGAAAGAGAGTCAGTGAGTGAGACATCTGGTCATCAAATCTACTCCCTAAGAATCTCTTGAGACATAGTTCAGACAGCTCTACTGTCACTTACCGGTGTTCAAATCGGAGCTCCTCTTCAGCCACTGCCAGGGCAGCGGTCACCTGGTGTAGTATACTGTAAGAGACTGTCACCGAGGGAAGCTGAGGAAAGAGGTTGTTCAGAGTAATGTGACAGCTCACCAATACACACGAGACAGCACACCAACATACAAACAAGTCGGCCTTCAGTGCCTCCTGCATACGAGCGCCGGCCATCCGTGCCCCACCGTATGCCCCACCATATATATATATATATATATATATATATATATATATATATGTGTGTGTATGTTATATATATTAGTATAGTAGCCCGTGTACACGGGTCAAGGTCCAGGTAATGTTAAGTGGCCGCTATCTCAATGCTCCATGCAATGTAGTCTTGTGTCACCTCACTCACGCGATGCAATCATGCGCAGTAGAGACTGCCCAAACGCAGGCACTGTGCATGACTGCATCGTGACAAACATCCTAGCGAATTATTATATAGGATATGTATGTGTGTATATTCTATATATGTATGTGCATGTATATTATATATATGTATGTATGTGGCTGTTATATACTAGTTGAACAGCCCGTTACACGGGCCACCGTGCCACTGCCACCCGGTCGCGGAGCAGTCACGTGCAGCAGAGACTGCCCGTGCCTCGGCTGATACAGAGCTGGACGCTCTGAAGGAGTGCCCAGCTCTGTATCAGCCGCGGCGTGGGCATTCTCTACTGCGTATGTCGTGGTGTTACACACCATTTAGCGAATTATTATATAGGATATATGTATATATGTATTTGTATGATTTACATTATATATATATATATATATATATATATATATATATATATTGACCTTTTTTTTTTTTTTTTTGTTCGTACGGCAGTTCAGTCCCTGGGCTGCCTCCAGCTGATTTTGTGTACTCTGTATTGTTTGACCCTTGACTGCACCACACTATTTCAGCATTATTACATCTATATTGATTTTGTATTTAATGATACCTTCACCATACTGCCCCTCCACAAGTCAACCACCAGTGACCCATCCCGCCCAAACACATCAGCCTTCAGCTGAACTGAAATTTCCGGCCTTCACTGAATACTTGGCAGAGTTGGGTCTCACCTGACAACTTTCTAAATCACTTCCTCCAAACTCAAATTCCAGGATCATGAAGAGCTGTTCTGCCCCGAACAAATCTGAGAGACAAGGACAAAACTGTCAGAGACCAGACTGAACCAGCCAGCTGCACCACCCTAGGCCATGAGTGACATGTCATGGTGTCCTGTCTGACCATCCACACACTGCACCACATCTAACCACCGTCTGAAAGTCCTTCCAGCTGTGCACTGCACCTCCACTCACTCTCCTCAGAAACTACCCACTGACCAAATGCACTGCCCCACTAACCATCCACCCTCACATCCACACTGCACCATCAGCTCCATCGCATACCCCACATCATCACCTCCACCATACAACCCCACCCATCACCTCCACCGTACAACCCCACCCATCATCACCTCCACCATACAACCCCACCCATCATCACCTCCACCATACAACCCCACCCATCAGCTGCACCATACAACCCCCCCATCACCTCCACCATACAACCCCACCCATCACCTCCACCGTACAACCCCACCCATCATCATCTCCACCGTACAACCCCACCCATCACCTCCACCGTACAACCCCACCCATCATCATCTCCACCGTACAACCCCACCCATCATCATCTCCACCATACAACCCCACCCATCACCTCCACCATACAACCCCACCCATCACCTCCACCGTACAACCCCACCCATCATCACCTCCACCATACAACCCCACCCATCATCACCTCCACCATACAACCCCACCCATCATCACCTCCACCATACAACCCCACCCATCATCACCTCCACCATACAACCCCCCCATCATCACCTCCACCATACAACCCCCCCCATCATCACCTCCACCATACAACCCCCCCATCATCACCTCCACCATACAACCCCCCCCATCAGCTGCACCATACAACCCCCCCCATCATCACTTCCACCATACAACCCCACCCATCATCACCTCCACCGTACAACCCCACCCATCATCACCTCCACCGTACAACCCCACCCATCATCACCTCCACCGTACAACCCCACCCATCATCACCTCCACCATACAACCCCAACCATCAGCTGCACCATACAACCCCCCCATCATCAGCTGCACCATACAACCCCCCACTAATCATCAGTGCCATAATCCAAACCCCCACACCCATTATTAGCAGCACTATAGTGAAACCACTCACCAGGTCGTTCGTTCTCTGTGCCTTTCTCCTCTGCGTATTTGTCCCAGGCTTGGAGCAGTTCTAGGGGATAGGTGCCCTTTACACAGTGAGAACTGCACAACAGAACCAGACAACGAGAAAGATAAACAGACAAAGAAAGTCAGAGTGCACGTCAAGAGAGGAAACGCGTCAGAGCGTACGTACCACAGCAATAAAGCACATGTGAGGGACAGAGTAAACACAGATGGGGGGGGAGTAAGGAGAGACAGAGGGGACAAGGAGAGTTAGGACAG
This sequence comes from Rhinophrynus dorsalis, assembly GCA_037306005.1. NCBI lineage: Eukaryota > Metazoa > Chordata > Amphibia > Anura > Rhinophrynidae > Rhinophrynus > Rhinophrynus dorsalis. Next base: position 494,059,782 of record CM074723.1, on the reverse strand, counting down.
ACAGGAGGGAAGGTAAGACAGATAGACGTGGGGGAGGCAAGTAAGGACAGAGAGGCGGGATAGACAAGGGGGGAGAACGGAGTAAGTAAGCCTTTTTTCTTGATAAAATAATGTGTAACGCTGCAAAATGCATTAAAGGGAAGACGATTTTCAATGTTTAATTTGTAACTCTTATATTTTATACTAATATATCAATAAACACAAATACGTGGTGTGTTTGGGAGAAGAAGGGAAAAGGATTGCCTAATACCGAGCAGAGACGGTATGAATCTCTCTGCATAAGGCTGTGTAGGTCTCACGTTGGAACACAGCATTATGGAAATGTGACCACGTTTATTCAGATTAAATATTCATCACTTTAGCCTCAGAAAAGGCACTACTGGCACCCCGCTGTTTCCTTGCAAGGGGGAGAAGCAATTAAGGACAGATGAGGGGGGAGAAGCGAGTAAGGACAGATGAGGGGGGAGAAGCGAGTAAGGACAGATGAGGTAGATGCAAGTAAGGAAACGAGGAGAGAAGCGAGTAAGGACAGATGAGGGGGAGAAGCGATTAATGAGGGGGGCAAGTAAGAACAGACGAGGGGGCAAGAAGCAAGTAAGGACAGACAAGGGAGATGCAAGCAAGGAAACAAGGGGAGAAGTGAGTAAGGACAGACAAGAGAGATGTAAGTAAGGAAACAAGGGGAGAAGCGAGTAAGGACAGACAAGAGAGATGTAAGTAAGGAAACAAGGGTAGAAGTGAGTAAGGAGACAAGGGGAGAAGTGAGTAAGGACAGACAAGGGAGATGCAAGTAAGGAAACAAGGAGAGAAGCGAGTAAAGACAGATGAGGGGGAGAAGCGAATAACGAGGGGTCCAAGTAAGGACAGATGAGGGGGGAGAAGCGATTAAGGACAGACAAGGGAGATGCGAGTAAGGAAACAAGGGGAGAAGCGAGTAAGGACAGACAAGAGAGATGTAAGTAAGGAAACAAGGGGAGAAGCGAGTAAGGACAGACAGGGGGAGAAGTGAGTAAGGAGACAAGGGGAGAAGCGAGTAAGGACAGAAGAGGGAGGTGTAAGTAAGGAAACAAGGGGAGAAGCGAGTAAGGACAGACAGGGGAGAAGTGAGTAAGGAGACAAGGGGAGAAGTGAGTAAGGAGACAAGGGGAGAAGCGAGTAAGGACAGAAGAGGGAGGTGTAAGTAAGGAAACAAGGGGAGAAGCGAGTAAGGACAGACAGGGGAGAAGTGAGTAAGGAGACAAGGGGAGAAGTGAGTAAGGAAACAAGGGGAGAAGCGAGTAAGGACAGAAGAGGGAGGTGTAAGTAAGGAAACAAGGGGAGAAGTGAGTAAGGAAACAAGGGGAGAAGCGAGTAAGGACAGAAGAGGGAGGTGTAAGTAAGGAAACAAGGGGAGAAGTAAGGAGACAAGGGGAGAAGTGAGTAAGGAAACAAGGGGAGAAGCGAGTAAGGACAGACAGGGGAGATGTAAGTAAGGAGACAAGGGGAGAAGCGAGTAAGGAGACAAGGGGAGAAGCGAGTAAGGACAGAAGAGGGAGGTGTAAGTAAGGAAACAAGGGGAGAAGTGAGTAAGGAGACAAGGGGAGAAGTGAGTAAGGAAACAAGGGGAGAAGCGAGTAAGGAAACAAGGGGAGAAGTGAGTAAGGAAACAAGGGGAGAAGCGAGTAAGGACAGACAGGGGAGATGTAAGTAAGGAGACAAGGGGAGAAGTGAGTAAGGACAGACAGGGGAGAAGTGAGTAAGGAAACAAGGGGAGAAGTGAGTAAGGAAACAAGGGGAGAAGCGAGTAAGGAAACAAGGGGAGAAGCGAGTAAGGAGACAAGGGGAGAAGCGAGTAAGGACAGACAAGAGAGATGTAAGTAAGGAAACAAGGGGAGAAGCGAGTAAGGACAGACAGGGGAGATGTAAGTAAGGAGACAAGGGGAGAAGCGAGTAAGGAGACAAGGGGAGAAGCGAGTAAGGACAGACAGGGGAGAAGCAAGTAAGGAAACAAGGGGAGAAGTGAGTAAGGACAGACAGGGGAGATGTAAGTAAGGAAACAAGGGGAGAAGCGAGTAAGGACAGACAGGGGAGAAGTGAGTAAGGAAACAAGGGGAGAAGCGAGTAAGGACAGACAGGGGAGATGTAAGTAAGGAAACAAGGGGAGAAGCGAGTAAGGAGACAAGGGGAGAAGCGAGTAAGGACAGACAGGGGAGAAGCAAGTAAGGAAACAAGGGGAGAAGCGAGTAAGGACAGACAGGGGAGAAGTGAGTAAGGAAACAAGGGGAGAAGCGAGTAAGGACAGACAGGGGAGATGTAAGTAAGGAAACAAGGGGAGAAGCGAGTAAGGACAGACAGGGGAGAAGTGAGTAAGGACACAAGGGGAGAAGTGAGTAAGGACACAAGGGGAGAAGTGAGTAAGGACAGACAGGGGAGAAGTGAGTAAGGAAACAAGGGGAGAAGCGAGTAAGGACACAAGGGGAGAAGTGAGTAAGGACAGACAGGGGAGAAGCGAGTAAGGACAGACAGGGGAGAAGTGAGTAAGGACACAAGGGGAGAAGTGAGTAAGGACAGACAGGGGAGAAGTGAGTAAGGACACAAGGGGAGAAGCGAGTAAGGACAGACAAGAGAGGTGTAAGTAAGGAAACAAGGGGAGAAGCGAGTAAGGAAACAAGGGGAGAAGTGAGTAAGGAGACAAGGGGAGATGTAAGTAAGGAGACAAGGGGAGAAGTGAGTAAGGAGACAAGGGGAGAAGTGAGTAAGGAGACAAGGGGAGAAGTGAGTAAGGAGACAAGGGGAGATGTGAGTAAGGAGACAAGGGGAGAAGTGAGTAAGGACAGACAGGGGAGAAGCGAGTAAGGACAGACAGGGGAGATGTAAGTAAGGAGACAAGGGGAGAAGTGAGTAAGGACAGACAGGGGAGAAGTGAGTAAGGACAGACAGGGGAGATGTAAGTAAGGAGACAAGGGGAGAAGTGAGTAAGGACAGACAGGGGAGAAGTGAGTAAGGACAGACGAGGGAGATGTAAGTAAGGAAACAAGGGGAGAAGTGAGTAAGGAGACAAGGGGAGAAGTGAGTGAGTAAGGAAACAAGGGGAGAAGTGAGTAAGGACAGACAGGGGAGATGTAAGTAAGGAGACAAGGGGAGATGCGAGTAAGGAGACAAGGGGAGAAGCGAGTAAGGAGACAAGGGGAGAAGCGAGTAAGGAGACAAGGGGAGAAGCGAGTAAGGAGACAAGGGGAGATGTAAGTAAGGAGAGAAGCAAGTAAGGACAGACAGGGGAGAAGCGAGTAAGGACAGACAGGGGAGATGTAAGTAAGGACACAAGGGGAGAAGTGAGTAAGGACAGACAGGGGAGAAGTGAGTAAGGACAGACGAGGGAGATGTAAGTAAGGAAACAAGGGGAGAAGTGAGTAAGGAGACAAGGGGAGAAGTGAGTGAGTAAGGAGACAAGGGGAGAAGTGAGTAAGGACAGACAGGGGAGATGTAAGTAAGGAGACAAGGGGAGAAGCGAGTAAGGAGACAAGGGGAGAAGCGAGTAAGGAGACAAGGGGAGAAGCGAGTAAGGAGACAAGGGGAGATGTAAGTAAGGAGAGAAGCGAGTAAGGACAGACAGGAGAAGACAGAGGTAGGGGCAGGAGGTGGGACACAACTCACGAGTGCAGTCTGATGAAGCCACTAGTTCTGTTCTCTTCACCGTCACTCAACAAGCTGAGCTCCCTGCGAATACAGGATTGTAGTGAACTTAGCGCTGGAGGCTTTTCTCTTTAGTTCATATTAAACACAAGAACTATGGGGGGGACTGAGCGCCCTCCTTCAGAAAGAAAGTCTTGTTCTTCTTCCTCCAATCCAACCCCCACCTTCCCAGATCCACGTGTGACAAGTAGCACAGAAAACATTGTACTTACCGATAAATCCTCTCCCCAATCCACTGAGTGATGCAGGGACCATGGGGTTAACCCCTTAATGACAGTTTTGTTTTTTTTTTCCCATTATAGCGAATGACCTCCTGGATTTACCAGGTAAGTCGTCTGTCACTAAGGGGTTAAATATCGTGCCTATAAGCGGAGGGCATTCTAAGTAAAAACTCTTCCCATTTCCTAGCTGATAACCCCTCTCTCAGTTTTCATTTCGCAGTCAGGAAGGGAATATGGTGAAAAAGGAGTGTAAAAAAGTACAAATCTAAAACCAGTGTTTATTCCTAAAACCTGCTGACACACAAGACACGGAATTCCACTTACAGGGTCCTCTCCCTCCCACCACTAGATCCATTTTGTTCCTACTTCACTGCTGTCAATACACCTGCATGTTGATTAGCATTAGGCAACTGCTCCACCTTGTGGTGTTCTCTTCAATAGCAGGACTTTACTTCCCACAACTAGTGTATGGCTGTAGACAAACTTTCAGGACATCCGAGATAGCTTTAAAGGGATAGTAATGTTTCATAATAAAAGCAGCTCTAATTAATCATCATAGTATTTGGACTTTGAAGAGTGTTATATCAGTTCTGTCAGAGTTGTAGTACAAAGGTAATTCAATGACAAAGTATCCCCCTCCCGCCCCTTTTACTGATGTAACACTGCTCAGCCAGATCAGAAGGGAGGTGCCCAGGTAGACTGCAGAGAGGGACAATCTTCAATTAAGATAAGGGAAAAACCTGAAAAACTTGTCAAGGGGGGCAGGAATTTCATTGTTCTCATAGGAAGAAGATTGACCCCTGCTGTTATCTGTCTGGTCTATGGACTGCATTCCACATCTGAGAAGAGGTGGCTTACACTAGGTAAAAGGGGCGGGAGGGGAAACTTTGCTTGTGAATATCTCTCAAACCATAAAGGTTTGAGAGATAAGACATATTGTTCTTCATGTTTTGTTTAATGCCTACAAAATAAAATAAAGATAAAACGAAGTATTACTATCCCTTTAATTAAGGAATCCTTGGATTATGAATCTGAGTCCTCTAATATGGAACCCTCTCCAGTGGATGAGGGGGACTTGGTACTGTCACTAGCCAATTCACCTTCATCGTCAGAGGAATCTGAGGGTGAATAGAAAGTTTTTTGGTTTGTGTTCTTTTAACTGGTGCACAAGGTGCTTCTGTTAACCATCTGTCCAAAAGCCTTTCCAGTTTGGCAAGATAATCTGGCAAAGCCTTGGTCCACTCTGGTTGAAGCATAGGGGGTGCACCTGCAGATGTGGAAGCCTTCTTAGCCTCCACACAGACATTGGGGCTGGTAAAACGAAGTTCAGCTTCCTTCAAGATAATCACAGTTATTAATGTGCAAATGCCCCAAAGGGACTAGCATAAAAATGACACCTTTGTAGCTCAAAAACAATATAAATATAGTGAGTCCACAAAGGGATGACCGCAGTGATTTTAATGAATGGACAGACTTGAATCCCCTTAAAGCATAACCCAAATAGCAATAAAATAGGATTTTAGTCTTACCTGTTAAATCCTTTTCACTTAGTCCATACAGGTCACTGGTACTCTGGGAGGCGTAAGTCCCCTTTAATAGGCAGGAACAACTATGCAAATGATTTGCAAGGGGCGGAGCCTCCCCTCTTACTTAAGCCACCTTCTGGCCAGAGCCACTTTAGATTGATTTGAGACCCTAAAACTGACCTCCGGTAAGCAAAAAGAAAGACTCCTGTGAGCATGCCCGAACGGTCTCCCACTGGATGCCACAGGAGAGCCAAGACTGGTCCCTTGACAGGGTGGGAGACCAGTGACCTGTATGGACTAAGTGAAAAGGATTTAACAGGTAAGACTAAAATCCTATTTTCACTGTCGTCCAATACAGGTCACTGGAACTCTGGGATGTACAAACATTGAGCTGATCCAGAGGCGGGAAGTAAGGCAAGGACCAGGCGCAAGGCCCAAGTCACTAGAACTGCTATGACCAGTTGATAACATAGCCCAAACTGTAAGTGTCAACGGACACCAACCAAGGAAACAATCCCTGAACTAACACAGCACACGGAACTAGAGCCAACCGGGCTCAACAGTAAGGAAGCACTAAGGATCACAGAGCGGAAGACCTACACAGGCTAGACTGCCTCCAGGACCTTCCTTCCAAAACTGGCATCAGCCGACGCCAGTACATCAACTCGGTAGTGCTTTGAAAAAGTGTGCACAGAGGACCAAGTGGCCGCTCTGCACAGTTGATCAGCAGAAGCTTGATTCTTGTAGGCCCAAGAGGCCCCAATAGATGTGGTGGAATGGGCAGTCACCCGGAAGGGAACATGCTTATTCCGCAACTTATAGGCTTCACGGATGGTAGCCTTAATCCAAGAGGCAATGGTAACTTTGGAAGCCGGTCTCCCTGCCCTAGGCCCCTCAGGAATGACGAATAGAGCGTCAGATTTCCTGATAGACTCGGTGCGATGAACATAAAACTTGAGGCAACGCACCACATCCAACAGATGGAGATCTCTTTCCTTGTCAGATGAAGGATTAGGGCAGAAAGAGGGAACCACAATCTCCTGATTGATGTGAAACTCGGACACAACCTTGGGTAAGAATTCCTTGGTAGTGCGAAGCACAGCCTTATCCTTGTGGAACACCAGGTAAGGAGGTTTACAAGACAAGGCCTGTAACTCTGCCACCCGGCGCACTGACACAATAGCCAAAAGGAAGGCCATCTTCCAAGTCACAAGACGTAATGGAATGGAAGCCAAGGATTCAAACGGTGGTCGCTGGAGAACTCCCAGCACCAAGTTGAGGTCCCACTGGGGAGCAGGACTCTTGAAGGCAGGTCGAACATGAGTCACACCTTGGAAGAAAACTTTCACATCAGGAAGGATAGCAATCCTTTCCTGGAAAAACACAGACAAGGCAGAAGTCTGAACCTTGAGGGAACTCAGACTGAGCCCCTTATCCACACCGTCCTGCAAGAAGGCCAGGACAGTGGGAAGATGGAAGTCAAGGGATAACTTCTTGTCAGAACACCATGTCACGAAAGTTGACCATATGCGATGATAGATCTTGGAAGACACAGGCTTACGAGCACTGAGCATAGTCGATACCACAGAAGGAGAAAAGCCTTTCTTTGCTAGAATCGAGGATTCAACCGCCATGCCATCAAACGGAGAGAGTGAACATCCTCCTTCCACAGATACCTCTGAAGAAGTAGGTCCGGACGGGCTGGAAGTGGGATCGGATCCTTCACTGACATGGCCATCAACTCCGGAAACCAGGACTGGCGAGGCCAGTTTGGAGCAATCAGGATGACAGGACAACGTTCTCTCTTCAACTTCTGGATAACTCTGACCAATAGAGGAAGAGGAGGGAAGATGTAAGCCAGGGGAAAGTCCCAAGGGATCGATAAGGCATCCACTGCTAGAGCAAGGGAGTCCCTCAACCGGGAGCAAAACACCGGAACCTTCCTGTTGTGTCTGGTAGCCATCAGATCCACCACAGGCATCCCCCACCGTTGAGTGAGCATGAGAAACACCTCTGGGTGAAGAGCCCATTCTCCGCTGTCGACGGTGTGACGAATGAGGAAGTCTGCCATGACGTTGTCCATGCCTGGAATATGAACTGCAGAGATGACAGGCACGTGATCTTCTGCCCAAGACAAAATATCCTTGACCTCCCACCAGGCGGAACCGCTTCTTGTGCCGCCTTGCCTGTTGATGTAAGCCACCGCCGTGGCATTGTCGGACTCCACTCTGATCGGAAGACCGGTCAATTGAGTCTCCCAGTGCCTCAGGGCCAGCCGGACAGCTCGAAGTTCCAGAACATTGATGGAGAGCATGGATTCCTCCAGACCCCATTTCCCCTGAGCACTGAAGCGACCCCAGACTGCACCCCAGCCCCGAAGGCTGGCATCCGTAGTGACTGTGGTCCAATGAGGAACTAGAAAGGATTTCCCTTTCAGGAGATGAGAGGGATCTAACCACCAGTGCAGACTCGACTCGACATGAGGAGGAAGAGAAACAGACAGATGTTGATGATCTGGATGATTCTTGCACGTCTGGATCACAAATCTCTGAAGATCCCTGGAGTGGGCCATGGCAAATGGTACTGCTTCGATTGTGGAAATGAACTTCCCCACTAAGGACGACAACTTCGGTACTGGAATCTCGTCCATGTCCAGAATCCCAGCCACTCTGACGGCTATCTGGTGAGCCACGTCCTCTGGAAGAAACACCATGCATTGGCGAGTGTCGAACAGGAGACCCAGGAACAGAAGCCTCTGAGATGGAATCAAGTCCGACTCGTCCAGATTCAGGATCCAGCCATGACGGTTCAGGGTGTGCATGCACATCTGTAATTGCTGATGGAGAAGCTCCGCTGAGGAGGCCTTCAGTAGGAGATCGTCCATGTAGGGGGTCACTCTGATCCCATCCTGATGGAGCACCGCTATCAAGGAGCCCAACACCCTCTGGAAGACCTGAGGGGCTGAAGTCAGCCAAAAGGGGAGCGCTGCAAACTGAAAGTGTCCCCTGTGGCAGGCAATCCTGAGATACCGCCTGCTCTCTGGATGAATAGGGATGTGAAGATAAGCATCCTGAAGGTCCAGGGAGGCAAGAAACTCCCCTGGAGACATTGCTGCAATCACAGAGCGCAGGGACTCCTGGCGGAAGTGGGAAGTCACCACATAGGCATTGAGATCTTTGAGATCCAAAATGGGACGAGCTCCTCCGTCCTTTTTGGCTACCACAAACAGGTTGGAATAAAATCCTGAACCTGTGTCCCCTTGAGGAACCGCCTCCAGGACCTCTTTGTCCAAGAGATCCTGAATAGCGTCGTCGAACAGACGCCTTTTTGAGGGGTCCTGAGAAGGACGAGTAAAATGGAACCGAAAAGGAGGAAGGGAAGAGAAAGGGATCCTGTATCCCTCTGACACCACCTGAAGAACCCATGGGTCCGCCACTGACTCCTCCCAAGTCCGGCGAAAGATGCGGAGACGACCGCCTACAGCCGGATGCGGACCCGGGTTCGGCGAGTCATGCCGAAGCAGTCTTGGAGGTCTTGGCCTTGGAGGCAACTTTGGGCTTCCAGGACTGTTTGGGCTTGGAGGAGGAGCGCGTAGTGGGAGGACCCGTTTGGGCCGAGGAGCGTGTCTCAGTCTGAAAGGAACGAAAGGACCGATTGCGTTTGGCTGGAAACTTTTTCTTAAAGACTGAGGGTAGAAGAGTACTTTTACCGCCAGTAGCCTCACTGATCATTTCTTTGAGTTCAGACCCAAAAAGCAAATTCCCCTGAAAGGGCAAGGAAAGCAAGGCTTTCTTAGAGGCTGTATCAGCAGACCAAATTTTCAGCCAAAGAGTGCGTCTAGCCACCACAGAAGAAGTGGAGGCCCTCGCCATCATGCGCACAGCATCAAAAGCAGCGTCAGCCACATAGTTCTGAGCTTCAGTGATATTAGCAAGAAGCTGCAACTGTTCAGATACCGACGCATCCTGGCGAACTGCTTCAGTCAGTCGTTCAGTCCAGGCCGCAATAGCTCTATTAACCCATGCCACAGCAAAGGTGGGGCGCATGGCTGTGCCAATGGAGGCAAAAATAGACTTAAGAGAGAGCTCTAGTTTCTTATCCGTCCAGTCCTGCAAGGCAGAGGCATCTGAGACAGCCAAAGCGGTAGATTTGGATAGTCTAGACACAGGAGCATCCACTTTGGGAGGATGAACCCATTTTGCCAGCTCCGCCTCAGGAAAAGGGTAAAGTTTAGCAAACTTTTTGGAGACAGAGGAAGATCTATCAGGATTCTTCCATGCCTCAGAGACCAGACGGGCAACAGTAGGGTTAGTTGGAAAACAAACAACTGGCTTAGATGGCTTTTTCTGAAAAACATCAGAAGGATCATAAGTGGATTCCTGAGTCAGAGGAAGGTTGAGCGTATTCAGAACCGCTCTGATCAGACCCTCAGCCGAAACTTCAGGGTCACACTCATAGGGGTCCCCAATGGACCTGTTAGATTCAATAACAGTACGTTCCTCAGCATCAGAATCCTGTAAGAGTTCTTCTTCAGAAGAATCAGTGATATCAGGAGCTCCCTGTGGCTTAGGCAGGGAGGTCCTGATAGTAGAGGGGGTCTGCCAGACCTGGAGAGCCCCCTGTATCTGAGAGGGAAAGAGATGAAGCGTGGATCTGAGATCCCTAGTGGCAGCTTTAAACTCCCTCACCCAAGATGGCTCAATAGCGTGGCTGGGAAGCCCAGGGTTGCTATCTTGACCAGTACAATTAGGGCATAGATCCCCCACATTATCGCCAACCAGACCAATGTGGCAAGAGGAGCAAAACGCCATGGGGGTAGCAGACCCCCCATCCTCCTTAGACTTGGGTCTAGCCCCTAGCTCCAGTGAAGTAGACATGCTCACAGCGTCAATATACCCCACTAACACTATCACCCAGAAAAAGTGTAAAAGATTAAAGTTTCACCCCAGAAATGTTCTAAAAACGGACTTATCTGGCCAGCGAAGGGTTAATCTGTTGAGGAGAGAGAAGGCTCGGTCCCTGCGTAGTGTACTCGCCTAGGAAAAGTACCACAAAATGGCGGCCGTCATGACAGCCAATCAGAAACGAGCGCGAACCAAGCGCTCATGGGAAATGTAGTTTTTCCTTACAAGTACCCCAAACAGTGCCCGAAGCCCCCCTGAACACCCCACATAAATAAAACACATTCCGGATGATAGATCAGGAGCCTAGCATTAAAATGAGCCCTCTCTGAAGTTGCTGTGACAAGCGGTTCCAGAGATATGTCCCACACTGTGAATTCTCATAGAGAGTAAAGGAGCCCTTGCGTCTGAGCGGGAAAAAGCCGCGCTTAAAGGCGCGGAACACCATTTTTATTAAAGTTTAGTAAAACATTAAAAAGTGCCCAAACAAGCATGAAACACATGAGAAACATAAATAAATGAATACCCAAAGCTCCAAAACCCAGAGAATACCACATAAATTGCATAAAACAGTAATAATGCAATAGAAACACCCTATGAGTGCTGGAGTGTATTAAAACTCCCAAATACAAGCCCATCAAAGGGACACTGTGGGGACAAGTGGACCTTCAGCACTCAATGGGTGACTCACCTTCCTTGCTGGACTTCTGTCTTCAGGTGACCATGATAAGGAGGGAAAGAACCAGAGGTAAATTCCCCAATAGGGGAGCTGCTTAACACAAGCTGTCCCCTCTTCAGGGCATAAGGTCCACAGAAAATCCCTGGAAGCTGCACCAGCCACTTTAAAGAGGGCAATGCACAGCCATGGTCACCCTCCTAATGGTGGTATTCCATATTTGAATAGAAAATAATAAAATACTAAGATGCATAGATGTTCTCTACCTGGTGTGCAAGCACACCAGGAACAAATCAATCTAAAGTGGCTCTGGCCAGAAGGTGGCTTAAGTAAGAGGGGAGGCTCCGCCCCTTGCAAATCATTTGCATAGTTGTTCCTGCCTATTAAAGGGGACTTACGCCTCCCAGAGTACCAGTGACCTGTATTGGACGACAGTGAAAAGAACTTTGCTCAAAAGTAGTGGGCAATGCAAGGGTTAACAGTTATAAACACATCACAATATTGCTGCGCCTACGGAGTCAACACAGTAACAGTGGCCAGTTTAACACTCTGATGTGTGCAGAGAGTGCCCAGAGGAACCGGACTTTGTCCCGGTCAGAGAAACGCTGCTCTCAGGATGCGGTCCGGCGCGGTGCTGTAAAGAACGGCCTCCGCTCTGTAAGGTAAAGCACTCGCTCTGCTCCCTACAGTACGCATGCTTTAATCACCAAATTCAATTAAGGAGAAGCAAACCGGAAAGCCTGTATAGTGCTCTGCTTGGAGAACACACAGCAATATCCAGGATAGTAAATCAAGTAATAATAATAAAGAATAAATACATAAATTAAACAAAATGTTCAAGAAAAGAAAAAAAAATGTTTTTTTTTTAAACTAAATAAAATAAAGAAAAATTAAAAGTAAATAATCCTGTGTATGTCCCACAACACCATCTACTTACTATGACGCTTTTCTTGGACCTCTGATTCCAATGGAAGGAAGCCAGGGATCAGAGTTAAACAAGCGGAGCTTTAAGGAGATACTAACGAAGTTCTCTCAGGAGAAAAACTGATCAGGACACTCAAAAAAACAAAACAAAATGAAGGCAGTTGGACGGTTTAGCAGCAGGGAAGTGGGAGGTTTTTTTTCTTAAAGTGCCCTGCCTCCTAGAGGCACGCTGTTTAACCCCATGGTACCTGCATCCCTCACAGATGCTAGAGAAAAACTAAAAATCACATTTTTTCTTATGTCCAATAACAAAACAGAAGCCCGGTGAACATACCAAAGCCTCCCTATGATTCCAGGGAGTGAAAAGAGGAAACAACTCTCCCCACAGGATACCAGTATTCCAAATGACCAGAATGGATCTGTGTAGCCTCAGGAGAACTATCACAGCAAGAAAATCAACCAAGAGCAACCTGGACTCAAAACTACTGAACAGAAACAGGCATTAGGAGAAAAATGGTCCTTAGGCAGGCGCAAACTATTAGTAACCAGTCAATTACATTTGACTGCTTGACTGATTTCAGGGGCTCCTGGTTAACCAAGAGACTTTCAGAATCAGCTCAGTCTCTGACCCTGGAAGCCTAGGCCCCAGGCACACGAGCATGCTATAGATCATGTTGGTGTAGATGGCCAGGTTGGTGCTTGGAACAGAATTTGGATCCCATTTCAACAGGGAAAACCACATAGAACGATCAATTTCTATAGCTCTTCTACCTCCGCAAATCATAGACATCTAGAAGGTCTCCCGAATGGCCAACATCCTCTAGTATGCACGGTTATGAAAGGGATTAGACTGGTTAGGCCACCTACCTCCAGATATTAAAATCTCTGAAATGTGACTGTTGTGCTTTGTTTTCTTGAATCTAGGCCGGACAATTGCAAACTTTCACTGAAACAACTTTCTGCAAAACATACCCGGGAATTCTCTGGATCTGCCCTGAAGACTCCGGTTTTTGCAGTGAATTACTGGGTCTCCAGGGACAGAGGCTGATTCTCCGTGGTGGGGAGTTTGTTATGAAGCTCTGCCCTCTTATGCTCCTTCCATGCTTGTTCCTCCCATTTCCCGCACACTTCTCCTCCTCCTTCCCACTCTGTTCTGCCTACTTCTCATCTACTTCCCACCCGCTTTATGACTCAGTCTGGTAAGCCCCGTCCACACCAACAATTAAGCCCCAGCCAACCTTTCCACATCCTGGTATCAGATGGGGCCCTGGATAAGGAGATGCGGTCTCGGAGGAAGATGGCACGGATCCCTGAAGGACAGAATGAGAAGACCTGCAAACCAGGCCCAGTGGGCCCAGAATGGAAAGGTCAAGATAACTAGAGCCTTCTCCATCCTGATCTTTCAGATCACCCTGGAGATTACAGAAATTGGAGGAAACACCTAGGACAGATATAAGTTGCATGGAATGGATATAATTTCTCTCAAAAGCCAGGGGATTCTTTGTCTTCTGCAAAACAGAAGTACCTTCCTGTTCTCTCGAAAGGCCATCAGATACACTGCTGGGACAACCCAACATTTGACTATCTGTTTAAACACTTCCCAAATCAGTTCCCAGTTGCCTGGATCTATCTTGACTACTGAGAGAGTCAGCAACTATGATTTCTTCTCCTGGTATGTGGACTGTTGAAATGCCTGGAACATAAGTTTCTACTCAACGAAGGAATTCTCGAACCTCCTTTAGGGCTGACTTGCTTCTTGTTCCTCCCTAGCGATTAATGTAAGAAACTACCATTGAGCCGCCTGTCTAAATTCACACTGGTGTCCCCGTAAGTACGTGAGACCGGTGGAGGTGTGCCAGACTGTTCCCCAGCCTCTCAGGCTGGCATCTGATGTTCAGGTTCCAATCCAGAATTACAAAGGGGTGTTCCTGAGCCAAATGAGGATGATACAGCCACCACAGTAGGTCCTCCCTCATTTGAGGGAGTAATGGAGTTAGACAGGGGTGAATGCTGTGGGGGACCAGTTTCTGAGACTGTCCAACTGGAGTTTCCTCGTGTTAAATGGAGCATAAGGGACCACTAGCCTTGGGCCTCCAGGTGACCCAGGGTCACGCCCCATACTCTCAGGCTTGCATCTGTCATGTCAAGGTTCCACTCCAGAATCACAAAGGGGCACCTCTGAGTCAGGTGGGGGGTAGTGAAGCCACTGAAGTCCTCCGTCACTTGAAGAGAAAGAGGGATTGCTTCCAGTGCAGACGCCAGATAACCCAGGAACCACATGTAGTCCCTTATGATTGCCGAAGTCCACTTAACACACCATGACACATTCTGGGACAGTAGCTGTCCCCTGCCCGGAACATCTTTCCCTGAAGGGTGTCAAGCATAATTCCAAGAAAGGCCAGGACCTGGGATGGGATAGGAGAAGATTTCTTTAGGCTAAGGATTCAACCATAATACACTAGAATATGGGCACACTCTTGGATATGGAGCCTTGGATCAGCAGGTTGTCCAAAAACGGCATCATTCAAATATCTTAAAAATAGATGTATGCGTTCAGGGCTTCTACAAACTTGGTGAACATTCTGGGAGTCAAAGCCAGGCCAGTGTACTGTTACTGAAAGTTCCGCTTTAAATAGATTAGACATGAGTTGTCTATTAGCAGGTTTGGTTCCAATTAAGAAGTTCTCAAGATGAAATGTGTGTGTACAACTTCCAGGAATTTAGATACATATGGGGTGTCCTTGAAGTTTTTGGTCTATATGTTCTTGTTAGGATGATGTCTCTTATTTTGGGGAATTGACATACATACTGGAAACTTAGAGGGCATATATATATATTTAAACTACATATTTTATTTATCTGGTGATTAATATGGTTAGTACCAAAACATTGTTACATTTGTGGGCTAAGGGTGCCACCTAGTGGCCCTATGGTGAACAGTGGTAACTACATTCCAGTAAAGATTAACTAAGGAGGTGTCTCAGGTAACAAATGAGATTAGGACACATTCACCACACCTTTTGGGAGTGTTCCACTTTACATGTGGAAAAGATAGATAAATAGGTGAGCCAAAAGCAAGAGAGAGGAACTCTGAGGAAAAGGAACTCTGACTGAAACTGAGGGAAACCCAATAATATCCAAGGATACCGAGGAGAAGTGAGAGGCAGAGATCCCCAGGCAGAGAGAGAGACACCCACAGGAAGTGACGTTACTACACCTACATTTCAGAGAGCAGTTTCCAATCTACCTAAGGACTGGTAAGTATAGTCTCGCTTAACTTTACATATTTAATTTATTTCCTGCATTTGTTATACAACAAATCAAATTATTACATTGCCTTAGAGTAGATATTAGTTGTATCATACTTTCTACCTGCAGACAGAAAATACTGATTCAGCTACAATTGGAAATTATATTGTTTCCTCTATTGCAGAATATTCAATTCGTCATATATCATCCTACACATGGTATGCAGAGAAACTGAGTAGACAAGTTAAGATAGGGCCCTATAATTAGTACTCTAGACCAATGGTTATACATTTTGGGGTAAGCTTAAAGAGCTCCTGAAATATTTGGCTTTTAGGTGAATATGTAGTTTTGAAAGAGAGTTGGCTACTCAGATTCATTGAATGGTACTGATGTCACTTTAAGGCCCAAGGTAATTGTCCCTGAGTAGATCTAGATTTATGGTGTATTGTTTCAACTAGGTGTTGTTCTTTTGTCACCCTGAAAAGCTGTTACTAAGACCGTATTGTATTTAATTACTGCTGATTCCAGTTTTTGTGTTTTATTGTATTTTTAGCTCAATTTATTATTATTGTGTTATTTCTATAATTGGTGTGTAATACATTTTTATATTTTATTTACCAAGTGTGTTATCACTGATATAATTTAATTATATGTTTATGTTATCTCCTTGTACAAACTACTTGGGAGGGACTGATTTTATGAATGGTTATTGTCATTTTTAGTGACATCTGGTCTGGTACGTGAAAAAATACAAAAGTCAGTTGGGGGGGGGCTGACTGTCAAAATGTAGAATATTCCAATAGTAAATATATATGGATCACTCACATTTTGATGTTGGCCAGCTTTATCCATCACTAGCCAGTAATATACATTTTTTCAAGTTTTGTTTTTTGATTTTTAGGAAATATATTATTTTGAACTATATACTGTACTGTGCAAAAGGCAGGTGTGAATAAAATGCTATAAGGTAAGAATGCTTTTAAAATTAGACATGTTAATAGTTTATATTTATCAATTAACAAAATGCAAAGTGAGTGAAGAGAAGAAAAATCTAAATCAAATCATTATTTGGTGTGACCACCCTTTGCCTTCAAAACACATCAGTTCCTCTAGATACACTTGCACACAGTTTGTTAAGGAACTCGGCAGGTAGGTTGTTCCAAACAACTCGGAGAACTAACCGCAGTTCTTCTGTGGATTTAGACACCTCAGTTGCTTCTCTCTCAATGTAATCCCAGACAGATTTGATGATGTTGAGATCAGGGAAGATAGTTCTTGATGACTTTGGCTTTACGTTTGGGGTTGTCATGCTGCAGAATAAATTTGGGGCCAGTCAGATGCCTCCCTGATGGTATTGCATGATGGGTAAAATATCTGCCTGTACTTCACAGCATTGAGGAGACCATTAATTCTGACCAAATCTCCAACTCCATTTTGCAGAAATGTAGCCTCAAACTTGCAAGAAACCTCCACCATGCTTCACTGTTGCCTGTAGACACTCATTCTTGTACCGCTCTCCAGCCTTCGGTGAACAAACTGCCTTCTGCTACAGCCAAATATTTCAGATTTTGACTCATCAGTCCAGAGCACCTGCCACCATTTTTCTGCACCCCAGTTAATATGTTTTCGTGCATACAGTTGAGTCGCTTGGCCTTGTTACCACGTTGGAGGTATGGCTTATTGGCCGCAAGTGTTCCATGAAGACTACTTCTGACCAGACTTTTCCAGACAGTAGATGGGTGTACCAGGATCCCACTGTTTTCTACCAATTCTGAGCGGATGGCAGTGTTGGACATCTTCCAATTGAGAAGGGAAGTAAGCACGATGTGTCTCATCTGCTGCACTAAGTTTCCTTGGCTGTCCACAGGGACTACAGTCCTCAACATTGCACGTTTCTTTGTGCTTCTTCAAAGGAGCTTAGACAGCACATATGGAAACCCCTATCTGCCTTGAAATTTCTGTGTGGTAGAGACCTTGTTGAAGCAGTATAACTACCTTGTGTCTTGTTGCTGTGCTTAGTCATGCCATGGTGTATGACTTTTGACATTAAACAGCTTCAGCAACCTCACCTTGTTAGCTGAGCATGGCTGTTCTTCATCCAGTTTTATTCCTCTTACACAGCTGTTTCTGTTTCAGTTAATGATTGCGTTTCAACCTACATATTAAATTGATGATCATTAGCACCTGTTTGGTATAACTGTTTATTCATACACCTGACTGTATGCCTACTAAATCCCTGACTGTATGCAAGTGAACCTAGAGGAACGGATGTTGATTTGAAGACATAGTGTGGTCACACCAAGTATTGTTTTGATTTAGATTTTTCTTCTGACCACTCACTATGCATTTTATTAATTGATAAATATAAACTATTAACATGTCTATTTTTGAAAGCATTCTTTTACTTTACAGCATTTTTTCACACTTGCCTAATACTTTTGCACAGTACATTATGTTGTGGGTAGAGAAGTGTGGTGGGCATTACTGGGCATACTGGACTGATTGTACCATTTGTCAGTTTGCTGTGGACATGGTCTCTCTGCACGTCTTAGTGATATATGTGGAGATAGTTCCATTGAATTGCTGTTAAATAGTTGCCTATGGATTAGTGATGCAGAAATTTGTGTATTTATGTAACTGTCTATATCTCTTAATGTCGTTGGACTAAGATTTTAAGTACACATGAGTTAATTAAATGTAACAAATTTAGTACTAGTAATTTATCATTTAGATAGATTAATGTATTTACATGCTTTTTAGGTATATAGCCCGATACGGTCGTTCTATCTACTGTCCATATATGTCTGTGGAAGGTAAGTTAGTTTCCGTGCCACTTAAGATTCTCCCTATTAGGGGTTTAATATGTTAGGCCAATCCATTCGATAGGAACTGATTAGACAGCAGATCTGGTCAGCAGATCTGGCATTTGAGATATACTTTGTTCAAATGTTTGTTTGTTCCTAATGAAAGAGTGTTGCTCAGAAATGTGTTTTACCTTCTCTAAAAAATAATATTTGAACAGATTCTTAACAATGTTTTAATAAAAGAAATGGATTCATTTTAAACGTTTTGAAAATTGCTTGACGTTACTTTATTTCTACGAGGAGTTCCAGTGACAAGGGTGCAACCAGGACGGGTTTATAATCTATCTCTCACTAAGCTGAAGGATAGTGGTCAATAAAGTGGGCCAACATTAAAACATGAGTGGTCCATATATACTTACTATTGGAATATTATTCATTGTGGCAGTCAGCTCCCCCATCAGTCTTTTGTATTTTCCTAAAAAGAATACGTTTCCTGCTTCAAGATGGAATTATTACAAGAAAGCGGATTTCTAACAACACTCTGGGTCCTGCGGAACCTCTGACAAAGAAGAAGCGATAACGAGGAAGGGACTTGAAATCTATGTGCTACCCTTGTGATACCACTCGCAAAACCCACTTATCTGTTAGTGGATGCCCTGGCATCTCGAAAAAGGCGGAGATGACCCCCGATAGGTAACTAAGCACCAGGTCTCCACTTGTCATGCAGAGACTGGCTTGTTAGACAAATTTTACAGAAGATTTTTTGTTCTGTGAAATCTGCTTGGTCTTTGTTGTGGGACGAGCTTGAGAGACCTGAGGGATTTGCTCAGTCTGCTCCCCAGATTGGCAGGAGGAACAAAATTCACATGTCTTCCTTGCCAGAAAGGACCGTTTTGCAGATATTTGGGGCAAGAGAGTAGCTGTGAAAGGGTACAACTTAAAGACATGTTTATTAAGGGAAAATCTCTTATATAGAGTTTTCCATAGTTCCAATATAATATGACCAAAGTTGTTATTGGGGGGAAAAAAACAGGAGACCTTTTCTTGACCCTCTGGAAAATATTTGTAGAAGCAAATCTCCCCCATCAGAGGCATCTGAGACCTGAAGGTCTCCAACGATGTTCTGAAGAGTTCAACAGCAGGGACGGGGGGTATATGGTACTCTGATCACGGTAGTACACAGTGGGGTATATGGTACTCTGCTCACGGTAGTACACAGTGGGGTATATGGTACTGTACTCACGGTAGTACACAGAGGGGTATATGGTACTGTGCTCACGGTAGTACACAGAGGGGTATATGGTACTGTGCTCACGGTAGTACACAGAGGGGTATATGGTACTATGCTCACGGTAGTACACAGTGGGGTATATGGTACTGTGCTCACGGTAGTACACAGTGGGGTATATGGTACTGTGCTCACGGTAGTACACAGTGGGGTATATGGCACTCTGCTCACGGTAGTACACAGTGGGGTATATGGCACTCTGCTCACGGTAGTACACAGAGGGGTATATGGTACTCTGATCACGGTAGTACACAGCGGGGTATATGGTACTGTGCTCACGGTAGTACACAGCGGGGTATATGGTACTGTGATCACGGTAGTACACAGAGGGGTATATGGTACTGTGCTCACGGCAGTACACAGTGGGGTATATGGTACTGTACTCATGGTAGTACACAGCGGGGTATATGGTACTGTACTCACGGTAGTACACAGCGGGGTATATGGTACTGTACTCACGGTAGTACACAGCGGGGTATATGGTACTCTGCTCACGGTAGTACACAGTGGGGTATATGGTACTGTGCTCACGGTAGTACACAGCGGGGTATATGGTACTCTGCTCACGGTAGTACACAGAGGGGTATATGGTACTCTGCTCACGGTAGTACACAGAGGGGTATATGGTACTGTGCTCACGGTAGTACACAGTGGGGTATATGGTACTGTGCTCACGGTAGTACACAGGGGTATATGGTACTGTGCTCACAGTAGTACAGAGAGGGGTATATGGTACTGTGCTCACGGTAGTACACAGTGGGGTATATGGTACTGTGCTCACGGTAGTACACAGAGGGGTATATGGTACTCTGATCACGGTAGTACACAGCGGGGTATATGGTACTGTGATCACGGTAGTACACAGAGGGGTATATGGTACTGTGCTCACGGTAGTACACAGAGGGGTATATGGTACTGTACTCACGGTAGTACACACAGGGGTATATGGTACTCTGCTCACGGTAGTACACAGCGGGGTATATGGTACTCTGCTCACGGTAGTACACAGCGGGTATATGGTACTCTGCTCACGGTAGTACACAGAGGGGTATATGGTACTCTGCTCACGGTAGTACACAGAGGGATATATGGTACTCTGCCCACGGTAGTACACAGAGGGGTATATGGTACTGTGCTCACGGTAGTACACAGAGGGGTATATGGTACTCTGCTCACGGTAGTACACAGTGGGGTATATGGTACTCTGCTCATGATAGTACACAGTGGGGTATATGGTATTCTGATCACGGTAGTACACAGAGGAGTATATGGTACTATGCTCACGGTAGTACACAGTGGGGTATATGGTACTATGCTCACGGTAGTACACAGTGGGGTATATGGTACTGTGCTCACGGTAGTACACAGAGGGGTATATGGTACTCTGCTCACGGTAGTACACAGAGGGGTATATGGTACTGTGCTCACGGTAGTACACAGAGGGGTATATGGTACTATGCTCACGGTAGTACACAGTGGGGTATATGGTACTATGCTCACGGTAGTACACAGTGGGGTATATGGTACTCTGCTCATGGTAGTACACAGTGGGGTATATGGTATTCTGATCACGGTAGTACACAGAGGAGTATATGGTACTATGCTCACGGTAGTACACAGTGGGGTATATGGTACTATGCTCACGGTAGTACACAGAGGGGTGTATGGTACTCTGCTCACGGTAGTACACAGAGGGGTATATGGTACTATGCTCACGGTAGTACACAGAGGGGTATATGGTACTCTGCTCACGGTAGTACACAGAGGGGTATATGGTACTATGCTCACGGTAGTACACAGAGGGGTATATGGTACTGTACTCACGGTAGTACACAGTGGGGTATATGGTACTCTGCTCACGGTAGTACACAGTGGGGTATATGGTACTATGCTCACGGTAGTACACAGTGGGGTATATGGTACTGTGCTCACGGTAGTACACAGTGGGGTATATGGCACTCTACTCATGGTAGTACACAGTGGGGTATATGGTATTCTGATCACGGTAGTACACAGTGGGGTATATGGTACTGTGCTCACGGTAGTACACAGTGGGGTATATGGTACTGTGCTCACGGTAGTACACAGTGGGGTATATGGCACTCTACTCATGGTAGTACACAGTGGGGTATATGGTACTATGCTCACGGTAGTACACAGTGGGGTATATGGTACTGTGCTCACGGTAGTACACAGTGGGGTATATGGCACTCTACTCATGGTAGTACACAGTGGGGTATATGGTACTGTGCTCACGGTAGTACACAGTGGGGTATATGGTACTGTGCTCACGGTAGTACACAGTGGGGTATATGGCACTCTACTCATGGTAGTACACAGTGGGGTATATGGTATTCTGATCACGGTAGTACACAGTGGGGTATATGGTACTGTGCTCACGGTAGTACACAGTGGGGTATATGGTACTGTGCTCACGGTAGTACACAGTGGGGTATATGGCACTCTACTCATGGTAGTACACAGTGGGGTATATGGTACTATGCTCACGGTAGTACACAGTGGGGTATATGGTACTGTGCTCACGGTAGTACACAGTGGGGTATATGGCACTCTACTCATGGTAGTACACAGAGGGGTATATGGTACTCTGCTCACGGTAGTACACAGCGGGTATATGGTACTCTGCTCACGGTAGTACACAGAGGGGTATATGGTACTATGCTCACGGTAGTACACAGTGGGGTATATGGCACTCTGCTCACGGTAGTACACAGAGGGGTATATGGTACTGTGCTCACGGTAGTACACAGTGGGGTATATGGTACTCTGCTCACGGTAGTACACAGTGGGGTATATGGTACTATGCTCACGGTAGTACACAGTGGGGTATATGGTACTGTGCTCACGGTAGTACACAGCGGGGTATATGGTACTCTGCTCACGGTAGTACACAGCGGGTATATGGTACTCTGCTCACGGTAGTACACAGGGGGGTATATGGTACTCTGCTCACGGTAGTACACAGCGGGGTATATGGTACTCTGCTCACGGTAGTACACAGCGGGTATATGGTACTCTGCTCACGGTAGTACACAGGGGGGTATATGGTACTCTGCTCACGGTAGTACACAGCGGGGTATATGGTACTGTGCTCACGGTAGTACACAGCGGGGTATATGGTACTCTGCTCACGGTAGTACACAGCGGGGTATATGGTACTGTGCTCACGGTAGTACACAGTGGGGTATATGGCACTCTGCTCACGGTAGTACACAGCGGGGTATATGGTACTGTGCTCACGGTAGTACACAGTGGGGTATATGGTACTGTGCTCACGGTAGTACACAGCGGGGTATATGGTACTATGCTCACGGTAGTAAACAGCGGGGTATATGGTACTATGCTCACGGTAGTACACAGTGGGGTATATGGTACTCTGCTCACGGTAGTACACAGCGGGGTATATGGCACTCTGCTCACGGTAGTACACAGCGGGGTATATGGTACTCTGCTCACGGTAGTACACAGCGGGGTATATGGTACTGTGCTCACGGTAGTACACAGTGGGGTATATGGTACTATGCTCACGGTAGTAAACAGCGGGGTATATGGTACTATGCTCACGGTAGTAAACAGCGGGTTATATGGTACTCTGCTCCCCTGGTGCTGCACCCTTCATACTCACTTTGAGATAATTATCTCTGGAAGAATTTCTGAAAAACTCTTTTGGTCCTCCCCATTAACCTTCCGGCTGCCTTCAATGGGAATCACCTGGAGAGGAAGAGACAAGAAAAAGTGGAAGCAAGAGAAATCGTACACAAGTGTGTGAGGAAGGCCAGTCTGTCTGGGGCAATATGCAGGGGGGCGAGAGTGATTTGAAGGTCAGAGGGATTCTGTGTGGTGTGAGTGCAAGCAGTTAGGCATGGGTGGAACGTAAGGTTGCTCTTTGTGAAGTGAAGACATGAGGTTAGATGCTGTGTGGGGGAGGAAGGAGTCAAGGAACAGGGATGTGAAGATGGTTGTAGGTGAAATCCAAACTGCTTGTTGTGGTGGAGAGTTCTGGGCTCGAGGATGCGAGTAGTGTGATGGTGGGAGGACAGTGCAGTGGAAGGCTGGTCATTTGGTATCATATTATGGGGGGAGGACAGTGTAGTGGAAGGCTGGTCATTTGGTATCATATTATGGGGGGAGGACAGTGTAGTGGAAGGCTGGTCATTTGGTATCATATTATGGTGGGAGGACAGTGTAGTGGAAGGCTGGTCATTTGGTATGATGGTGGGAGGACAGTGTAGTGGAAGGCTGGTCATTTGGTATGATGGTGGGAGGACAGTGTAGTGGAAGGCTGATCATTTGGTATCATATTATGGTGGGAGGACAGTGTAGTGGAAGGCTGGTCATTTGGTATCATATTATGGGGGGAGGACAGTGTAGTGGAAGGCTGGTCATTTGGTATCATATTATGGTGGGAGGACAGTGTAGTGGAAGGCTGGTCATTTGGTATGATGGTGGGAGGACAGTGTAGTGGAAGGCTGGTCATTTGTTATGATGGTGGGAGGACAGTATAGTGGAAGGCTGGACATTTGGTATCATATTATGGGGGGAGGACAGTGTAGTGGAAGGCTGGTCATTTGGTATCATATTATGCGGGGAGGACAGTGTAGTGGAAGGCTGATCATTTGGTATCATATTATGGTGGGAGGACAGTGTAGTGGAAGGCTGGTTATTTGGTATCATATTATGGTGGGAGGACAGTGTAGTGGAAGGCTGGTTATTTGGTATCATATTATGGGGGGAGGACAGTGTAGTGGAAGGCTGGTCATTTGGTATCATATTATGGGGGGAGGACAGTGTAGTGGAAGGCTGGTCATTTGGTATGATGGTGGGAGGACAGTGTAGTGGAAGGCTGGACATTTGGTATCATATTATGGGGGGAGGACAGTGTAGTTGGAAGGCTGGTCACTTGGTATGATGGTGGGAGGACAGTGTGGTAGAGGGGATGGTGTGTTGTTAAGGTGAGAAAGGTTGGGAGTGTACCAGTTAGGTAGAAGAGGTCAGTGAGTAATTACGGATAGTCTCAAATTTTCCCTACAGTTTAGAGACCAGGATGGGGAAAAGCTGAAGAGACACACCTTGAGAGCCACCTGCTGTCCCCCTCTTAAGGTCCTGAACACCTCTCCATACGCTCCTTCTCCCACTTTCTCACAGCAGGCAAGCTGAGCGGTATTTAGACAGGAAGAGAATGGGACTGGACAGTCCTGCTGGCACTCCATAAACACCTTCTCTGCATCGGTGAGCTCATCTGAGAAAGGAGACATGCACCTAGAGGACAGCAAGAGCTGAAAAGACGGGAGAATACAAATTGAGAACACCTTCATTAGCTCATTAAGCTGATCTCATAAGAGGGACTGGGAGGAGTCTGAAGGGTTAATAGCCTGGGAGAACACAAATCTAACATTCATTACATCACAGATCACCAGAGGAAGCAAAGTAATAGTTAGGCAGAACACTGACCTAGAACACTTAGGAAGCAAACTGTGGACAGAATGTGAATCTAGAACACCTTCATGAGAAAGAGAATGAGCGAGAAAGTAATACACAAGAAGAAAATGATCTTGGGACACCACTGAGATAATGAGAGTGGACTCTGAACTCGTAGTAGAACATGAATCTAGAACACTAATGATCTGATGAAGCTGCCCTAGATCCGGGTTTTTCCAACTCTATTACTGTAGGAGAACCTCTCTTTCTCATGATCTTAGTGCTGTACTGAAGGGGTTCTACGTTCAAGTTTGCAATTATGGGTTTCTTTAAAAGCGGAACTTTCACCAACATTACATGTAGCCCCAAATCCTTAATATGGTAGCGATATACATAGAAATACTTGTCATGTGCAGTATAAGTCCGGCATTAGTAAGAGAGAGAAGGTTTTCAGCAGGTAGCGGGGAACAGAGCACACATCTCTGCGTCTGCGCTGTCCATCCCATTCACCTCTACAATGGACGAGTTGGAAGACTTGTGCCTTATCGGACCGGCAGGGACTGATAGCGTGGCGCAGAGCGCGCCTACTGAAAGATCCCAGCCATGTCTGCCTGCCGAAAACCTTCTCTCCCTTACTCCTGTCGGTCTTATAGTGCAAATGACAAGTATTTCTATGTATATCACTAGCATATGAAGGATTTGGGGCTAAATGTAATATTGGTGAAAGTCCCAATTAAAAGGTGGAGAAACAACTCCAAAGACCCCACCCAAATTACATTATTATGGCCAGAAAATCCTGTTGGCTCCATATGAGTTTTTACCTTGTGCCTTTGTCCAAGAGAACATCTTCAGTGAGTCTTGGATGTCATGTCCATGGATGCACATATGATAGATGCTGGCAGAACCACAGAACATCACAACCTTATGCAGAGTCATGCCCACTGATTGCTTCAATCTGACAGCAACTGTCATGTACAACACCAAGGACCTGGCATCCAGGACTGACTAAAGATGTCCTCCTCTGGAGCAAGGCACAATGGAAAATTTCATAGCAGCCTTTAGGTTTTTATGGCCATGGCAAAGTAGTATGGGGCATTAGACAAATAATATAATAACTCCAAAATGAAGATGTCAGACAGACGTAATCTAGACTTGGCACTGCAGTGAGATAATCAAGCTGTTCTAGATCCATTTACCCATTGGACTAGGGCTGCAACTAACGATTATTTTGATAATCGATTAGTTGGCCGATTATTTTTTCGATTAAACGGATAAAAAAACAATATGCTAATTTTTCATTATTTAAATGCCTCTTTTTCACTCTACTTGTCCCCCCATGGCCTGTTTTTCACTCCTATTGCCCCCATGCATTCTTTTTCACTCCTCTTGTCCCCCATGCCCTGTCTTTCACTCCTCTTGCCCCCAAGTCCTCTTTCTTTACTCCTCTTGTCCCCCATGCCCTGTCTTTCACTCCTATTGCCCCCATGCCCTCTTTTTCACTCCACTTAGCCTCATGCCTCTTTTTCAGTTCTGTTGTCCCCCATGCCCTCTTTCACTCCACTTGTCCCCCATGCTCTATTACACTCCACTTGCCCCCATGCCTTCTTTTTCACTCCTCTTGCCCCCCATGCCCACTTTCTTTACTCCTCTTGTCCCTCATGCCCTATTACACTCCATTTGCCCCCATGCCTTCTTTCACTCCTATTGCCCTCATGCCCACTTTCTTTACTTCTTTTGTCCCCCATGCCCTGTCTTTCACTCCTCTTGCCCCCATGCCCTATTTCACTCCACTTGCCCCATGCCTTCTTTTTTACTCCTCTTGCTCCCCCGTGCCACTTTTTTTACTCATTTTGCTCCCGAATGCCTCTCTCTCCCCCTTGCCTCTTGTCCAGATTATTGCAGGGCTGTGCACACTGTAATGCCCGCAGGATCTTCCTGTCTCTGTGCCCGAACTGGTGATAACAGCTGCGACTGAACGCAATGACACGCGGTGACGGCGCAAGGTAAATACTGGGGCTTTCTTCCTCACTCTGGGTGCCAGATTTAAACTTGCATTTGCAGATGAAGAAAACCCCAGCATTTGCCGCGTGTCACTCGGGTAACAGTAAATCTAGGCGGGCGGGCGGGCAGGCATTTGTGTGCTAGTATCCTCGTTCTGATCATGCCTCCGGTGTAACTTGGAGGAGGCCAGACGCAAGGATTGCAGGCACTGACCGAGTGAGGCAGCATGATGAGCACTGGCGCAGAGTGACTGGCGCTGCTGTGCTCATCATTCTGCCTGTCAGTGAGTGCCTGCCTTCCTTGCGTCCGGCCTCCTCCAAGTTACACCGGAGGCATGATCAGAACGAGGATACTAGCACACAAAGTATAGCAGGATACTAGCACACAGGCGGACTCACATTTTGCGCACGCATGCAATCGTGCAACTTTTTGGCACGCATGCTCACAATCTCTGAATTATGCGAGATGATGATGTACCCTGCGTTTTAGGCTGCACTGTGGGCAAAAGTACAGGTCAGGAAAAATCGGGACATATGTATGTGCTGCAGCTCCCCATGCACAACTAATCCATAATGAGAATCGTTGGCAACGATTCTCATTATCGATTTTTATCGATTAAATCGATTAGTTGTTGCAGCCCTACATTGGACTCACCCGCTCACTTCTGATCTGCAAGATGTAATGGTGTTTTAGATACATGTTCTGCCAGGCTATTTCTTGAGAGCCTCTTCTCTATCATGAGTGATGTACTGAAGAAGAGAAACAGAGGATAAAGTAATAGCCAGGGAGAACATGAACACAGAACACCTTCGTTACATCATTGAGATCAGGAGGCAGAGTAAGTCTGATGGATAGCTGGAGACAACATAAATCCTTAACTTGTTCCCATGCTAAGTGGCTACACTATATGTGCTAATTTTATTTTACATTTAACAGTTTGTATACTTCTAAATCATTGAAATGACCACTAAAATGATCCCATAATTGCAAACTTTTTAAAATACTGAATGCCTCAGAGAAGTCAAGTTTAATTTAAGAAAAAATGTATTTTCTTCCAACTCATTCCATGAAACTTCCTCTCCCCACCCTTCAGACACAGGATAGAAGATTGCAAAATATTTAAGAAGACGAGAAGGCACGACCCATCACAAATAACCAAAGTGCAAGAAAAGCCAACATTACTATGGATGAGGACTGAGAGGCCAGGGAGCAGTTTAAACTCATTGGTGATCGGAGACCCAGGAGACCACTTCTGTCTACTGGATGGCCTGATTGTAAAGTTGCCTCAACTGAGGGAAAACAAAAGAAGAGATTTGAATGAGATCCAACAACAGACAAGTTTGGTAAACAGTGAAGGATGACAGAACCTGAAACAAAAAGCAAAAGGTTCTTCACAAGAAGAGAGCAACCCCTATAAGAATAAATACAAAACACAAATGATTGGGAGAGAGAACAAGACAAAGGATGCTTGAAGATCCTTCAGGTGGACCTCAAGTGGAGGCATGGGAATAGAACACAGTGCAAAATCTTATTTAAATAAAGTGAAATGCCCCTGAAGTCTCCTCTTTAATAAGAACACTTCAGTGGGAAACGCCTGGAGTCCTGAAGTACAGCAGCAATCACATTCAGCTCTATGGACATGATATCCAGTACCTACTGATGGAGATGACACTTCTGTATTGGTTCCTCACTAACCCAGAGTACAAAGAAACATCTGTTGTTCATCCAGTTTGACAAGTCTTCTTCAGCAGTCCTGGTTCAAAACTGGAGCAGATTTGAGAGGACAGGATCTACCTACTACACACAGACACCCGATGGGTGCAAGAGATCCACCACCACCACCACCATTTCATGTCAAGCAGACTTAATCAAACATGGCTGAGAAATGCTCCATTAAACTCAGGTCAGTGAGGTACCAAGCAGGTGCCTGTCATCTCTCCATCAGAACTGAATGATGAATTCAGACTCCAGAGGCTCTATGTACCTTGTCCATTTCTCTTCACCTCTGTATTTTACACTGAGTTCTCAGTGTTTTTTCACTTTCATTAATTAACAAAGGTTTTTGCACCATGTCCAGTCCCAGGTCTGCTCCTATCCCAGTATGCCTCCTGAGGTGTTCTATGACCCGGCCCAGGCTTTCAGTTGAGGTGCACTATGTTCTGATTCAGGTCTTCCCTTCAATTGTAGCTGAAGGATCTTCAGACATACCAGTTGGCTTGGTCATTCCCAATCATTTGTAGTTTATATATGTACATTTCTGTAGTTTTCCCACTATTCCAGTGTGGCTTTATTTTGCATTTTTGTTTAGATTTTACACTTAATGTTTGTCAAAAGGCACACCGGATTTAGTTTTCCCACATGGTTTTCTTAGCACTAGCAGTGAGGTCATTTCTGTTTCACACATCATGCCTGGACATCGGACATTGTACACAATGGGATTAGAGGGCATTCTGACCTTTCTTCTTACGATGCAAGGACAGAGCTGCCCTTAGTCGCATCCAGTCCCGTTGATCTCTCTGAGGGTCTCTAAGACTGAAGGTTTCGGGAGACAGACTCAAGTTCAGGATAGCTGAAGAGTTCATAAATGAAGACGACAGAAGAGAGGAAGAGAACAAGAGAGAGGAAGGAGAGCGTGCAGAGCAGACCAAGGAATCCTGTTGAAAGAAAGACAGACATTGATGGATACAGTCACTCACACAATGGTTACTCTTCCCCTGTTCTTGTAGCTTTATTGTGCTCCTTTACCATCTCATGTTATGTTGGACAGCTACTCAAACTGGTCGTTGAGCCTTCATGAAGAAACCGTACAGGTTTTCATATCAATTGGTTAATTTGGTGTGAAATAAATGCCTGTGTTCAATTAAGATATGAAAACCTGCACTGTTGAGGGACCTGGGGACACGTTTGAATATGCCAGTTGTAAAGGTCTCTCTATGCATTGAACACTCCCTTTACCTCCTCCTACAAAGTTCATCATGTTGCTATCCCCACATATATCCCAATAGAGTCCCTGAAATCTACTGCTATTCTCCCAAACCCTCCACTTGCTCAAAGCTCCTTTGCCGTCTCCCACCTTACCTTTTTCAACTTCCGCATAGCCATCTCACCATCTCGAAAAGAGAGTTGCTGTTGGGCTTTGGTTGATTTCTTGAGAGGTTTGCCCCACCTCTTGGCACTAAATCCATTGATGCAAACTTTTCTTCCAGTCCCAACAGCTTCCTGGCGCGGAGCAGTAGAAATCTGCATTTTGTTTCTCACCTGGGAGGCAGCTAGGTCTGGGGTACGGGTAATGGCCTGTAAAGCTGGATAGGGGCAGAAGCTTTGCTCTGACAGGTTCTTTTCACCAAGTTCTGGTCTTTTAGACAGGGTCACTTGGTCCTGTAAGTTTGCTGATAAATTGCTCCTCTTAAGAAAATATTTAGCTACTGAGTTGGAGTCCAGGCGTACAATGGGCTGCATTGTCCGGAGCCATGTGTCTGAAAGGGTATTTTTGTCCTGATTACCTACCCGGCACTGTGGTACCTTTGCCTTGTTATCTGCCTCCAACGTCTGCATCCTGACTTGGCTACATCCCGCTAATGAGATGGATTTTCTATTCCTATTTAAATATTCAGTCACGGATTGTGAATTCAAACGGACAAATGGCTGCATTATTTTGATGGTCTGGGTGTCTGTACAGACACTTCTTACCGATCTCCGTAAAGAGCTGGACATACACACTTGAGTATCTGCCTTACAGCTTTTAATGTGAAGCTTATTAGCTAACTGATGGTAACCTTCTTCAGTTTGGCATCTGAGCCCCGGGACCTCCTCATGCCGTGTGGGTCTTGAGTGCTCATTAATGTCAGAATTAGAGAAAAGCTCTGCGCTTACACAAAACACACTGTTACTGTTTTGTTCATGGGATGGCGTGGGTACAAGAGGACTCGCTTTAGACTGCCCACCATCAACGCAAGTAACAGAATGGGACTCTGAAGAGGAGATCATGATGGGAGAAAGAGAAGACAGAAGTAAACGAGAAGATGATCTATTGGATTTCCGGCATACCTCAATCCCTTTCACAACAGACTCTAGTCTAGGTTTAAGAATGGACTCTTTTTGCTGAACCAATTGTAGCTCCATTTTTTCATCATGGTAAGCGGCACCACTCCCATTCACATTACAATGGCCTTCGGCAGCCATTTGCACTTCTCTTTCACAACCAATGTTGATGCTACTAAGGTGTATCGTCCTACAGGAGTCCAATTCTTGGATTTCTGGACATTCGCTTTGTTTTTCAATACTTGGGCTTATCCGTTCTAGGTAAGGAGGACACTCTGCCTCAGGACAACTCACCACCACACTCTCCTCCAGGGCTTCACTCAAGGCCAGCTGTGTGTTTAGGAAAGGGTCTCTTGCCCTAGGGGGTGCTCTGAGCCTTACAGACGGGGTGCTAGAGAGTAGGGGTTGTTTGTGGAGGGGGCTATGGAGAGCATCCATTGGAGAGTTCAGGATGCTAATTATGTCTGTACACAGCTTCCTTTTCCTCCTCAGGCGAGGGCCGTGGGTGTCAAAGTCACAGGTGGAATCAGGAGATACTGGAAGGTCCTGCACCCACAAAAGGAGAAAAAAAGATATGTAAAAATAAAAATGCAACAAGACCTGCAGGACCCCAAACCAGACCAGAAACAATCTATAGATATAATAACATACTGTAGGTGTAACAGAAGAACTTAAGTAGTCAGGAATAGCCCCTTCACTGCCCTGATCTCCTTTACCAACATGCACCTTACTACACACAAACTACTCGTCTAAGCAAACACCAAAACATCTGTATCCCTCTTCAACATCTAGTCTAGTACCAAGCAAAGAATATCTCTCCCACATAAGGATTTATTCATCCCCTACTGTATTCACCAAATTTTTTATTAGCTCTACTCCATCACTGCCCTTAAACACCCAGAATTTCACTGCAGGTAAATATTATTAGCCAGAACACACATTTCATCATAACTATCCCACACAACTACAGGACCCCCATATTGCAGACTTACCTTTTCTCTTCTTGGGGTGCAGGGTTTTAAAGGGACACAGAGAACTGGGACTTTACGCCGAACGGTAACAAACTTTCTAAACGGAGTTGAAAAGCTGTGTGAAGAAGATGCATTCCTGTGGAGAGAAGAGTGAAACCAAGAAGAGAAAACTTGTGATGAGAGAGAGAGAGAGAGAGAGAGAGAGAGAGAGAGAGAGAGAGAGAGAGAGAGAGAGAGAGAGAGAGAGAGAGAGAGAGAGAGAGAGAGAGAGAGAGAGAGAGAGAGAGAGAGAGAGAGAAGAGAGCGAATGTAGGAAGAAAGCAAGAGAGGAGAGTGCGAGGACACGAGAAGAGCAAGACTGCGACAAGAGAGAAAAAGAGCAAATGCAGGAAGAGAGCAGGAAAACAGAGTGAGCACATGAAAAGAGAGCGCGGGAAGATAGAGAAAGAGCGGGAATAAAGCAAAAGAGTGGAAAGATACCGCAGGAAAGGAGAGCGAGCATGGGAAAGGAGAGAGCAAGCGAGGAAAAACAGAAAGAGCACAGAAAGAGCAAGTGAGGGAAAACAAAGACAACGGGAAAAGAGTGTGAGGGAAAATAGAAAGACTACGGGGAAAAAAGTGAGCAAGGGAAAATAGAAGGACAACGGGAAGAGAGAGCGCAAGGAAAAATAGAAAGAGCGAGGGAAGAGAGCGAGCGAGGGAAGAGAGCGAGAGAGGGAAGAGAGTGAGAGAGGGAAAATAGAAAGACTACGGGTAAAAAAAAGTGAGCAAGGGAAAATAGAAAGAGCACGGGAACAGAAAGCGCACGGGAAGAGAGCAAGAGAGGGAAAATAGAAAGAGCACGGGAACAGAAAGCGCAAGCGAGGGAAGAGAGCAAGAGAGGGAAAATAGAAAGAGCACGGGAACAGAAAGCGCACGGGAAGAGAGCAAGAGAGGGAAAATAGAAAGAGCACGGGAACAGAAAGCGCAAGCGAGGGAAGAGAGCAAGAGAGGGAAAATAGAAAGAGCACGGGAAGAGAGAGCAAAAGAGGGAAAATAGAAAGAGCACGGGAAGAGAGCGAGGGAAAATAGAAAGAGCACGGGAAGAGAGCGCAAGGAAAAATAGAAAGAGCGAGGGAAGAGAGCGAGCGAGGGAAGAGAGTGAGCGAGGGAAGAGCGAGGGAAGAGAGCGAGAGAGGGAAGAGAGTGAGCGAGGGAAGAGAGCGAGCGAGGGAAGAGCGAGGGAAGAGAGCGAGCGAGGGAAGAGCGAGGGAAGAGAGCGAGAGAGGGAAGAGAGCGAGAGAGGGAAAATAGAAAGACAACGGGAAAAGAGCAAGGGAAAAGAGCGAGCGAGGGAAAATGGAAAGACTACGGGTAAAAAAAAAGTGAGCAAGGGAAAATAGAAAGAGCACGGGAACAGAAAGCGCAAGCGAGGGAAGAGAGCAAGAGAGGGAAAATAGAAAGTGCACGGGAAGAGAGAGCAAGAGAGGGAAAATAGAAAGAGCACGGGAAGAGAGAGCAAGAGAGGGAAAATAGAAAGAGCACGGGAAGAGAGAGCAAGAGAGGGAAAATAGAAAGAGCACGGGAAGAGAGCAAGAGAGGGAAAATAGAAAGAGCACGGGAAGAGAGAGCAAGAGAGGGAAAATAGAAAGTGCACGGGAAGAGAGAGCAAGAGAGGGAAAATAGAAAGAGCACGGGAAGAGAGCGCAAGAGAGGGGAAAATAGAAAGAGCACGGGAAGAGAGAGCAAGAGAGGGAAAATAGAAAGTGCACGGGAAGAGACAGCAAGAGAGGGAAAATAGAAAGAGCACGGGAAGAGAGAGGGAAAATAGAAAGAGCACGGGAAGAGAGAGGGAAAATAGAAAGAGCACGGGAAGAGAGAGCAAGAGAGGGAAAATAGAAAGAGCACGGGAAGAGAGAGCAAGAGAGGGAAAATAGAAAGAGCACGGGAAGAGAGAGCAAGAGAGGGAAAATAGAAAGAGCACGGGAAGAGAGCGAGCGAGGGAAGAGAGCGAGCGAGGGAAGAGAGCGAGCGAGGGAAGAGAGCGAGCGAGGGAAAATAGAAAGTGCACGGGAAGAGAGCAAGAGAGGGAAAATAGAAAGTGCACGGGAAGAGAGCAAGAGAGGGAAAATAGAAAGTGCACGGGAAGAGAGAGCAAAAGAGGGAAAATAGAAAGAGCACGGGAAGAGAGAGCAAGAGAGGGAAAATAGAAAGAGCACGGGAAGAGAGAGCAAGAGAGGGAAAATAGAAAGAGCACGGGAAGAGAGCGAGCGAGGGAAGAGAGCGAGCGAGGGAAGAGAGCGAGCGAGGGAAGAGCGAGGGAAGAGAGCGAGAGAGGGAAGAGAGCGAGCGAGGGAAGAGAGCGAGAGAGGGAAGAGAGCGAGAGAGGGAAGAGAGCGAGCGAGGGAAGAGAGCGAGCGAGGGAAGAGAGCGAGCGAGGGAAGAGAGCGAGCGAGGGAAGAGAGCGAGCGAGGGAAGAGCGAGGGAAGAGAGCGAGCGAGGGAAGAGCGAGGGAAGAGAGCGAGAGAGGGAAGAGAGCGAGAGAGGGAAAATAGAAAGACAACGGGAAAAGAGCAAGGGAAAAGAGCGAGCGAGGGAAAATGGAAAGACTACGGGTAAAAAAAAGTGAGCAAGGGAAAATAGAAAGAGCACGGGAACAGAAAGCGCAAGCGAGGGAAGAGAGCAAGAGAGGGAAAATAGAAAGTGCACGGGAAGAGAGAGCAAGAGAGGGAAAATAGAAAGAGCACGGGAAGAGAGCGCAAGAGAGGGAAAATAGAAAGAGCACGGGAAGAGAGAGCAAGAGAGGGAAAATAGAAAGAGCACGGGAAGAGAGAGCAAGAGAGGGAAAATAGAAAGAGCACGGGAAGAGAGCAAGAGAGGGAAAATAGAAAGAGCACGGGAAGAGAGAGCAAGAGAGGGAAAATAGAAAGAGCACGGGAAGAGAGAGGGAAAATAGAAAGAGCACGGGAAGAGAGAGCAAGAGAGGGGAAATAGAAAGAGCACGGGAAGAGAGAGCAAGAGAGGGAAAATAGAAAGAGCACGGGAAGAGAGCAAGAGAGGGGAAAATAGAAAGAGCACGGGAAGAGAGAGCAAGAGAGGGAAAATAGAAAGAGCACGGGAAGAGAGAGCAAGAGAGGGAAAATAGAAAGAGCACGGGAAGAGAGCAAGAGAGGGAAAATAGAAAGTGCACGGGAAGAGAGAGCAAGAGAGGGAAAATAGAAAGAGCACGGGAAGAGAGGGGAAAATAGAAAGAGCACGGGAAGAGAGAGCAAGAGAGGGAAAATAGAAAGAGCACGGGAAGAGAGCAAGAGAGGGAAAATAGAAAGAGCACGGGAAGAGAGAGCAAAAGAGGGAAAATAGAAAGAGCGAGGGAAGAGAGTGAGCGAGGGAAGAGCGAGGGAAGAGAGCGAGAGAGGGAAGAGAGTGAGCGAGGGAAGAGAGCGAGCGAGGGAAGAGAGCGAGCGAGGGAAGAGCGAGGGAAGAGCGAGGGAAGAGAGCGAGAGAGGGAAAATAGAAAGACAACGGGAAAAGAGCGCAAGAGAGGGAAAATGGAAAGACTACGGGTAAAAAAAAGTGAGCAAGGGAAAATAGAAAGAGCACGGGAACAGAAAGCGCAAGCGAGGGAAGAGAGCAAGAGAGGGAAAATAGAAAGTGCACGGGAAGAGAGAGCAAGAGAGGGAAAATAGAAAGAGCACGGGAAGAGAGCAAGAGAGGGAAAATAGAAAGAGCACGGGAAGAGAGCAAGAGAGGGAAAATAGAAAGAGCACGGGAAGAGAGAGCAAGAGAGGGAAAATAGAAAGAGCACGGGAAGAGAGCAAGAGAGGGAAAATAGAAAGAGCACGGGAAGAGAGCAAGAGAGGGAAAATAGAAAGAGCACGGGAGAGAGAGCAAGAGAGGGAAAATAGAAAGAGCACAGGAAGAGAGCGCAAGAGAGGGAAAATAGAAAGAGCACGGGAAGAGAGAGCAAGAGAGGGGAAAATAGAAAGAGCACGGGAAGAGAGAGCAAGAGAGGGGAAAATAGAAAGAGCACGGGAAGAGAGCAAGAGAGGGAAAATAGAAAGAGCACGGGAAGAGAGAGCAAGAGAGGGAAAATAGAAAGAGCACGGGAAGAGAGCGCAAGAGAGGGGAAAATAGAAAGAGCACGGGAAGAGAGAGCAAAAGAGGGAAAATAGAAAGAGCACGGGAAGAGAGAGCAAGAGAGGGAAAATAGAAAGAGCACAGGAAGAGAGCGCAAGAGAGGGAAAATAGAAAGAGCACGGGAAGAGAGCAAGAGAGGGAAAATAGAAAGAGCACGGGAAGAGAGAGCAAGAGAGGGAAAATAGAAAGAGCACGGGAAGAGAGAGCAAGAGAGGGAAAATAGAAAGAGCACGGGAAGAGAGAGCAAAAGAGGGAAAATAGAAAGAGCACGGGAAGAGAGCGCAAGAGAGGGAAAATAGAAAGAGCACGGGAAGAGAGAGCAAGAGAGGGAAAATAGAAAGAGCACGGGAAGAGAGAGCAAGAGAGGGGAAAATAGAAAGAGCACAGGAAGAGAGCGCAAGAGAGGGAAAATAGAAAGAGCACAGGAAGAGAGAGCAAGAGAGGGAAAATAGAAAGAGCACAGGAAGAGAGCGCAAGAGAGGGAAAATAGAAAGTGCACGGGAAGAGAGCGCAAGAGAGGGAAAATAGAAAGTGCACGGGAAGAGAGAGCAAGAGAGGGAAAATAGAAAGAGCACAGGAAGAGAGTGCAAGAGAGGGAAAATAGAAAGAGCACAGGAAGAGAGCGCAAGAGAGGGAAAATAGAAAGAGCACGGGAAGAGAGAGCAAGAGAGGGGAAAATAGAAAGAGCACGGGAAGAGAGAGCAAGAGAGGGGAAAATAGAAAGAGCACGGGAAGAGAGAGCAAGAGAGGGGAAAATAGAAAGTGCACAGGAAGAGAGCGCAAGAGAGGGAAAATAGAAAGAGCACGGGAAGAGAGAGCAAGAGAGGGGAAAATAGAAAGTGCACAGGAAGAGAGCGCAAGAGAGGGAAAATAGAAAGAGCACGGGAAGAGAGCGCAAGAGAGGGAAAATAGAAAGTGCACGGGAAGAGAGCGCAAGAGAGGGAAAATAGAAAGAGCACGGGAAGAGAGCGCAAGAGAGGGGAAAATAGAAAGAGCACGGGAAGAGAGCGCAAGAGAGGGGAAAATAGAAAGAGCACGGGAAGAGAGAGCAAGAGAGGGGAAAATAGAAAGAGCACGGGAAGAGAGAGCAAGAGAGGGAAAATAGAAAGAGCACGGGAAGAGAGCGCAAGAGAGGGAAAATAGAAAGTGCACGGGAAGAGAGCGCAAGAGAGGGAAAATAGAAAGAGCACGGGAAGAGAGCGCAAGAGAGGGAAAATAGAAAGAGCACAGGAAGAGAGCGCAAGAGAGGGGAAATAGAAAGAGCACGGGAAGAGAGCGCAAGAGAGGGAAAATAGAAAGAGCACGGGAAGAGAGCGCAAGAGAGGGAAAATAGAAAGAGCACGGGAAGAGAGCAAGAGAGGGGAAAATAGAAAGAGCACGGGGAGAGAGTGCAAGAGAGGGAAAATAGAAAGTGCACGGGAAGAGAGCGCAAGAGAGGGAAAATAGAAAGAGCACGGGAAGAGAGCGCAAGAGAGGGGAAAATAGAAAGTGCACGGGAAGAGAGCGAGGGAAAATAGAAAGAGCACGGGAAGAGAGCGCAAGAGAGGGAAAATAGAAAGAGCACGGGAAGAGAGCGCAAGAGAGGGGAAAATAGAAAGAGCACGGGAAGAGAGCGCAAGAGAGGGAAAATAGAAAGAGCACGGGAAGAGAGCGCAAGAGAGGGGAAAATAGAAAGAGCACGGGAAGAGAGAGCAAGAGAGGGAAAATAGAAAGAGCACGGGAAGAGAGCGCAAGAGAGGGGAAAATAGAAAGAGCACGGGAAGAGAGAGCAAGAGAGGGGAAATAGAAAGAGCACGGGAAGAGAGAGCAAGAGAGGGGAAAATAGAAAGAGCACGGGAAGAGAGCGCAAGAGAGGGGAAAATAGAAAGAGCACGGGAAGAGAGCGCAAGAGAGGGAAAATAGAAAGAGCACGGGAAGAGAGCGCAAGAGAGGGGAAAATAGAAAGAGCACGGGAAGAGAGAGCAAGAGAGGGAAAATAGAAAGAGCACGGGAAGAGAGAGCAAGAGAGGGAAAATAGAAAGAGCACGGGAAGAGAGAGCAAGAGAGGGAAAAATAGAAAGAGCACGGGAAGAGAGAGCAAGAGAGGGGAAAATAGAAAGAGCACGGGAAGAGAGCGCAAGAGAGGGAAAATAGAAAGAGCACGGGAAGAGAGGGCAAAAGAGGGAAAATAGAAAGAGCACGGGAAGAGAGAGCAAGAGAGGGGAAAATAGAAAGAGCACGGGAAGAGAGAGCAAAAGAGGGAAAATAGAAAGAGCACGGGAAGAGAGCGCAAGAGAGGGAAAATAGAAAGAGCACGGGAAGAGAGCGCAAGAGAGGGAAAATAGAAAGAGCACGGGAAGAGAGAGCAAGAGAGGGAAAATAGAAAGAGCACGGGAAGAGAGAGCAAAAGAGGGAAAATAGAAAGAGCACGGGAAGAGAGCGCAAGAGAGGGAAAATAGAAAGAGCACGGGAAGAGAGAGCAAGAGAGGGGAAATAGAAAGAGCACGGAAGAGAGAGCAAGAGAGGGAAAATAGAAAGAGCACGGGAAGAGAGAGCAAGAGAGGGAAAATAGAAAGAGCACGGGAAGAGAGAGCAAGAGAGGGAAAATAGAAAGAGCACGGGAAGAGAGCGCAAGAGAGGGAAAATAGAAAGAGCACGGGAAGAGAGAGCAAGAGAGGGAAAATAGAAAGAGCACGGGAAGAGAGAGCAAAAGAGGGAAAATAGAAAGAGCACGGGAAGAGAGAGCAAGAGAGGGAAAAATAGAAAGAGCACGGGAAGAGAGCGCAAGAGAGGGAAAATAGAAAGAGCACGGGAAGAGAGAGCAAGAGAGGGAAAAATAGAAAGAGCACGGGAAGAGAGCGCAAGAGAGGGGAAAATAGAAAGAGCACGGGAAGAGAGAGCAAGAGAGGGAAAATAGAAAGAGCACGGGAAGAGAGAGCAAGAGAGGGAAAATAGAAAGAGCACGGGAAGAGAGAGCAAGAGAGGGAAAAATAGAAAGAGCACGGGAAGAGAGCGCAAGAGAGGGGAAAATAGAAAGAGCACGGGAAGAGAGAGCAAGAGAGGGAAAATAGAAAGAGCACGGGAAGAGAGAGCAAGAGAGGGAAAATAGAAAGAGCACGGGAAGAGAGAGCAAGAGAGGGAAAAATAGAAAGAGCACGGGAAGAGAGCGCAAGAGAGGGGAAAATAGAAAGAGCACGGGAAGAGAGAGCAAGAGAGGGAAAATAGAAAGAGCACGGGAAGAGAGAGCAAAAGAGGGAAAATAGAAAGAGCACGGGAAGAGAGCGCAAGAGAGGGAAAATAGAAAGAGCACGGGAAGAGAGCGCAAGAGAGGGAAAATAGAAAGAGCACGGGAAGAGAGAGCAAGAGAGGGAAAAATAGAAAGAGCACGGGAAGAGAGCGCAAGAGAGGGGAAAATAGAAAGAGCACGGGAAGAGAGAGCAAGAGAGGGAAAATAGAAAGAGCACGGGAAGAGAGAGCAAGAGAGGGAAAATAGAAAGAGCACGGGAAGAGAGAGCAAGAGAGGGGAAAATAGAAAGAGCACAGGAAGAGAGAGCAAGAGAGGGAAAAATAGAAAGAGCACGGGAAGAGAGCGCAAGAGAGGGGAAAATAGAAAGAGCACGGGAAGAGAGAGCAAGAGAGGGAAAATAGAAAGAGCACGGGAAGAGAGAGCAAGAGAGGGAAAATAGAAAGAGCACGGGAAGAGAGAGCAAGAGAGGGGAAAATAGAAAGAGCACGGGAAGAGAGAGCAAGAGAGGGAAAATAGAAAGAGCACGGGAAGAGAGCGCAAGAGAGGGAAAATAGAAAGAGCACGGGAAGAGAGCGCAAGAGAGGGAAAATAGAAAGAGCACGGGAAGAGAGCGCAAGAGAGGGAAAATAGAAAGAGCACGGGAAGAGAGCGCAAGAGAGGGAAAATAGAAAGAGCACGGGAAGAGAGCGCAAGAGAGGGAAAATAGAAAGAGCACGGGAAGAGAGAGCAAGAGAGGGAAAATAGAAAGAGCACGGGAAGAGAGAGCAAGAGAGGGAAAATAGAAAGAGCACGGGAAGAGAGAGCAAGAGAGGGAAAATAGAAAGAGCACGGGAAGAGAGAGCAAGAGAGGGAAAAATAGAAAGAGCACGGGAAGAGAGAGCAAAAGAGGGAAAATAGAAAGAGCACGGGAAGAGAGCGAGGGAAAATAGAAAGAGCACGGGAAGAGAGCGCAAGAGAGGGGAAATAGAAAGTGCACGGGAAGAGAGCGAGGGAAAATAGAAAGAGCACGGGAAGAGAGCGCAAGAGAGGGGAAAATAGAAAGTGCACGGGAAGAGAGAGCAAGAGAGGGAAAATAGAAAGAGCACGGGAAGAGAGCGCAAGAGAGGGAAAATAGAAAGAGCACGGGAAGAGCGAGCAAGAGAGGGAAAATAGAAAGTGCACGGGAAGAGAGCGCAAGAGAGGGAAAATAGAAAGAGCACGGGAAGAGAGCGCAAGAGAGGGGAAAATAGAAAGAGCACGGGAAGAGAGCGCAAGAGAGGGGAAAATAGAAAGAGCACGGGAAGAGAGAGCAAGAGAGGGAAAATAGAAAGAGCACGGGAAGAGAGAGCAAGAGAGGGAAAATAGAAAGAGCACGGGAAGAGAGCGCAAGAGAGGGAAAATAGAAAGTGCACGGGAAGAGAGCGCAAGAGAGGGAAAATAGAAAGAGCACGGGAAGAGAGCGCAAGAGAGGGAAAATAGAAAGAGCACAGGAAGAGAGCGCAAGAGAGGGGAAATAGAAAGAGCACGGGAAGAGAGCGCAAGAGAGGGAAAATAGAAAGAGCACGGGAAGAGAGCGCAAGAGAGGGAAAATAGAAAGAGCACGGGAAGAGAGAGCAAGAGAGGGGAAAATAGAAAGAGCACGGGGAGAGAGTGCAAGAGAGGGAAAATAGAAAGAGCACGGGAAGAGAGAGCAAGAGAGGGAAAATAGAAAGAGCACGGGAAGAGAGCGCAAGAGAGGGAAAATAGAAAGAGCACGGGAAGAGAGAGCAAGAGAGGGGAAAATAGAAAGAGCACGGGAAGAGAGCGCAAGAGAGGGAAAATAGAAAGAGCACGGGAAGAGAGAGCAAGAGAGGGAAAATAGAAAGAGCACGGGAAGAGAGAGCAAGAGAGGGGAAAATAGAAAGAGCACGGGAAGAGAGCGCAAGAGAGGGAAAATAGAAAGAGCACGGGAAGAGAGCGCAAGAGAGAGGAAAATAGAAAGAGCACGGGAAGAGAGAGCAAGAGAGGGAAAATAGAAAGAGCACGGGAAGAGAGAGCAAGAGAGGGAAAAATAGAAAGAGCACGGGAAGAGAGAGCAAGAGAGGGAAAATAGAAAGAGCACGGGAAGAGAGCGCAAGAGAGGGAAAATAGAAAGAGCACGGGAAGAGAGCGCAAGAGAGGGAAAATAGAAAGAGCACGGGAAGAGAGCGCAAGAGAGGGAAAATAGAAAGAGCACGGGAAGAGAGCGCAAGAGAGGGAAAATAGAAAGAGCACGGGAAG
Organism: Rhinophrynus dorsalis; assembly: GCA_037306005.1. Classification (NCBI taxonomy): domain Eukaryota; kingdom Metazoa; phylum Chordata; class Amphibia; order Anura; family Rhinophrynidae; genus Rhinophrynus; species Rhinophrynus dorsalis. The sequence continues at coordinate 494,018,489 of CM074723.1, read as the reverse complement.
AGAGCGCAAGAGAGGGAAAATAGAAAGAGCACGGGAAGAGAGCGCAAGAGAGGGAAAATAGAAAGAGCACGGGAAGAGAGCGCAAGAGAGGGGAAAATAGAAAGAGCACGGGAAGAGAGCGCAAGAGAGGGAAAATAGAAAGAGCACGGGAAGAGAGCGCAAGAGAGAGGAAAATAGAAAGAGCACGGGAAGAGAGAGCAAGAGAGGGAAAATAGAAAGAGCACGGGAAGAGAGAGCAAGAGAGGGAAAAATAGAAAGAGCACGGGAAGAGAGAGCAAGAGAGGGAAAAATAGAAAGAGCACGGGAAGAGAGAGCAAGAGAGGGAAAATAGAAAGAGCACGGGAAGAGAGAGCAAGAGAGGGGAAAATAGAAAGAGCACGGGAAGAGAGGGCAAAAGAGGGAAAATAGAAAGAGCACGGGAAGAGAGAGCAAAAGAGGGAAAATAGAAAGAGCACGGGAAGAGAGCGCAAGAGAGGGAAAATAGAAAGAGCACGGGAAGAGAGCGCAAGAGAGGGAAAATAGAAAGAGCACGGGAAGAGAGAGCAAGAGAGGGAAAAATAGAAAGAGCACGGGAAGAGAGCGCAAGAGAGGGGAAAATAGAAAGAGCACGGGAAGAGAGCGCAAGAGAGGGGAAAATAGAAAGAGCACGGGAAGAGAGAGCAAGAGAGGGAAAATAGAAAGAGCACGGGAAGAGAGAGCAAGAGAGGGAAAAATAGAAAGAGCACGGGAAGAGAGCGCAAGAGAGGGGAAAATAGAAAGAGCACGGGAAGAGAGCGCAAGAGAGGGGAAAATAGAAAGAGCACGGGAAGAGAGAGCAAAAGAGGGAAAATAGAAAGAGCACGGGAAGAGAGCGCAAGAGAGGGAAAATAGAAAGAGCACGGGAAGAGAGAGCAAGAGAGGGAAAATAGAAAGAGCACGGGAAGAGAGAGCAAGAGAGGGAAAAATAGAAAGAGCACGGGAAGAGAGCGCAAGAGAGGGGAAAATAGAAAGAGCACGGGAAGAGAGCGCAAGAGAGGGGAAAATAGAAAGAGCACGGGAAGAGAGAGCAAGAGAGGGAAAATAGAAAGAGCACGGGAAGAGAGAGCAAGAGAGGGAAAATAGAAAGAGCACGGGAAGAGAGAGCAAGAGAGGGAAAAATAGAAAGAGCACGGGAAGAGAGCGAGGGAAAATAGAAAGAGCACGGGAAGAGAGCGCAAGAGAGGGAAAATAGAAAGAGCACGGGAAGAGAGAGCAAGAGAGGGAAAATAGAAAGAGCACGGGAAGAGAGAGCAAGAGAGGGAAAAATAGAAAGAGCACGGGAAGAGAGCGAGGGAAAATAGAAAGAGCACGGGAAGAGAGAGCAAGAGAGGGAAAATAGAAAGAGCACGGGAAGAGAGAGCAAGAGAGGGAAAATAGAAAGAGCACGGGAAGAGAGAGCAAGAGAGGGAAAAATAGAAAGAGCACGGGAAGAGAGCGAGGGAAAATAGAAAGAGCACGGGAAGAGAGAGCAAGAGAGGGGAAAATAGAAAGAGCACGGGAAGAGAGAGCAAGAGAGGGAAAATAGAAAGAGCACGGGAAGAGAGAGCAAGAGAGGGGAAAATAGAAAGAGCACGGGAAGAGAGAGCAAGAGAGGGAAAATAGAAAGAGCACGGGAAGAGAGCGCAAGAGAGGGAAAATAGAAAGAGCACGGGAAGAGAGCGCAAGAGAGGGAAAATAGAAAGAGCACGGGAAGAGAGAGCAAGAGAGGGAAAATAGAAAGAGCACGGGAAGAGAGAGCAAGAGAGGGAAAATAGAAAGAGCACGGGAAGAGAGAGCAAGAGAGGGAAAATAGAAAGAGCACGGGAAGAGAGAGCAAGAGAGGGAAAAATAGAAAGAGCACGGGAAGAGAGCGAGGGAAAATAGAAAGAGCACGGGAAGAGAGCGCAAGAGAGGGGAAATAGAAAGTGCACGGGAAGAGAGCGAGGGAAAATAGAAAGAGCACGGGAAGAGAGAGCAAAAGAGGGAAAATAGAAAGAGCACGGGAAGAGAGAGCAAGAGAGGGAAAATAGAAAGAGCACGGGAAGAGAGAGCAAGAGAGGGAAAAATAGAAAGAGCACGGGAAGAGAGCGCAAGAGAGGGGAAAATAGAAAGAGCACGGGAAGAGAGCGAGGGAAAATAGAAAGAGCACGGGAAGAGAGAGCGCAAGGAAAAATAGAAAGAGCGAGGGAAGAGAGAGCAAAAGAGGGAAAATAGAAAGAGCGAGGGAAGAGAGAGCAAAAGAGGGAAAATAGAAAGAGCACGGGAAGAGAGCGCAAGAGAGGGGAAAATAGAAAGAGCACGGGAAGAGAGAGCAAAAGAGGGAAAATAGAAAGAGCACGGGAAGAGAGAGCGCAAGGAAAAATAGAAAGAGCGAGGGAAGAGAGAGCAAAAGAGGGAAAATAGAAAGAGCACGGGAAGAGAGCGCAAGAGAGGGAAAATAGAAAGAGCACGGGAAGAGAGCAAGAGAGGGAAAATAGAAAGAGCACGGGAAGAGAGCGCAAGAGAGGGGAAATAGAAAGAGCACGGGAAGAGAGCGAGGGAAAATAGAAAGAGCACGGGAAGAGAGAGCAAGAGAGGGAAAATAGAAAGAGCACGGGAAGAGAGAGCAAGAGAGGGAAAAATAGAAAGAGCACGGGAAGAGAGTGCAAGAGAGGGAAAATAGAAAGTGCACGGGAAGAGAGCGAGGGAAAATAGAAAGAGCACGGGAAGAGAGAGCAAAAGAGGGAAAATAGAAAGAGCACGGGAAGAGAGCGCAAGAGAGGGAAAATAGAAAGAGCACGGGAAGAGAGCGCAAGAGAGGGGAAATAGAAAGAGCACGGGAAGAGAGAGCAAGAGAGGGGAAATAGAAAGAGCACGGGAAGAGAGAGCAAAAGAGGGAAAATAGAAAGAGCGAGGGAAGAGAGAGCAAAAGAGGGAAAATAGAAAGAGCACGGGAAGAGAGCGAGGGAAAATAGAAAGAGCACGGGAAGAGAGCGAGGGAAAATAGAAAGAGCGAGGGAAGAGAGAGCAAAAGAGGGAAAATAGAAAGTGCACGGGAAGAGAGCGCAAGAGAGGGAAAATAGAAAGTGCACGGGAAGAGAGCGAGGGAAAATAGAAAGAGCACGGGAAGAGAGCGAGGGAAGAGAGCGAGCGAAGAGAGCGAGAGATGGAAGAGAGCGAGAGAGGGAAGAGAGCGAGCGAGGGAAGAGAGCGAGCGAGGGAAGAGAGCGAGCGAGGGAAGAGAGCGAGCGAGGGAAGAGCGAGGGAAGAGAGCGAGAGAGGGAAGAGAGCGAGAGAGGGAAAATAGAAAGACAACGGGAAAAGAGCGAGCGAGGGAAAATGGAAAGACTACGGGTAAAAAAAAGTGAGCAAGGGAAAATAGAAAGAGCACGGGAACAGAAAGCGCAAGCGAGGGAAGAGAGCAAGAGAGGGAAAATAGAAAGTGCACGGGAAGAGAGAGCAAGAGAGGGAAAATAGAAAGAGCACGGGAAGAGAGAGCAAGAGAGGGAAAATAGAAAGAGCACGGGAAGAGAGAGCAAGAGAGGGAAAATAGAAAGAGCACGGGAAGAGAGAGCAAGAGAGGGAAAATAGAAAGAGCACGGGAAGAGAGCAAGAGAGGGAAAATAGAAAGAGCACAGGAAGAGAGCGCAAGAGAGGGGAAAATAGAAAGTGCACGGGAAGAGAGAGCAAGAGAGGGAAAATAGAAAGAGCACGGGAAGAGAGAGCAAGAGAGGGAAAATAGAAAGAGCACGGGAAGAGAGCGCAAGAGAGGGAAAATAGAAAGTGCACGGGAAGAGAGAGGGAAAATAGAAAGAGCACGGGAAGAGAGCGAGGGAAAATAGAAAGAGCACGGGAAGAGATAATGGAACTTTTTCAAATTGGTCTAGGGTTATAAGTGGGGTACCGCAGGGTTCAGTCCTGGGACCAATGCTTTTTAATTTGTTTATTAATGACTAGCAACATGGGACGGCGTTGCCCGTCATGTTATGACCGTTGGGCGCATGTGTGTGAAATGCAGACACACTGATAAACACAGACATATGCAGCATACAGGCAGACACATACCATACATCCCAAGTGTCCCTCTTTAGGAGGGACAGTCCCTCTTTGAGGGCCAAATCCCTCTGTCCCTCTTTCCCACCCTGTTGTCCCTCTTTTTAGGAGGTCAGACTGTGTGCAGGGCAGGCTCCACCTATAGGCGAGGTAGGCGCCGGCCTAGGGCGCACACATACTGGGGGCGGGGGCATGCAGCGGAGAAGAGGTGCGCCCACACACCACGCCAGGAACCACAACACAGTCAGGTCTGTGTTGCTACAGCGCTCCCTCATCTGGTCGGATCTTTAGTAATGCAGAGCGCGCTGGGAGTCATGATCTCCTGCCTCGCTCTGCATTACTGAAGAGAAGACTGCGCAGGAGATACAGGTATGTGATGGGGGGCAAGTTGGAGCTGAGGGGGCATAGTGGAGCTGAGGGGGCAAGTTGGAGCAGATGTGGGGCAAAGTGGAGACGATGGGGGCAAGTTGGAGCTGTTAGGGGAAAGCTGGAGCTGAGAGGGCATAGAGGAGCTGGTGGGGGCAAGTTGGAGCTGATGAGGGTCAAAGTGGAGCTGATGAGGGTCAAAGTGGAGCTGAGGGGGGGCAAGTTGGAGCTGAGGGGGGGCAAAGTGGAGCTGAGGGGGGGCAAAGTGGAGCTGAGGGGGGGCAAAGTGGAGCGGATGGGGCAAGTTGGAGCGGATGGGGGCATAGTGGAGCTGGTGGGGGCAAGTTGGAGCTGATGGGGGGCAAAGTGGAGCTGATGGGGGCAAAGTGGAGCTGGTGGTCCAAAGTGAAGCTGATAAGGGGCAAGTTGGAGCTGGTGGGGGGCATCTCTTACAGGCATCTCCAGAACAGGGGCAGAGTGGCTCAGGGGGCAGAGAGAGGACAATCATGAAAAGAGGTTGGGTATAAGTAGGCAGGGTATAAAGGGGTGGGACACAAGGGGCGGAGCGAAATGGGCGGCAAAATTAGGTTTTGCCTAGGGTGGCAAAAATCCTTGCACCAGCCCTGACTGTGTGGTGTGTATTACTTTGCTCTACAGCAATAAAGCAATAAACTTCAGTATATGTGTTTGTACATTAGTCTGTGCAAATTAAATACTTTGGTCTTGAACTAAATCATTTATTCAGTTACATAAATAGCCAGTAATAGGTCATGAAATAACCTAAAAATTCTTACTAATGTCCCGCCCACCAGCCACACCCCCAATAATATCACCTAAAAGTAACGTGTCCCTCTTTGGCCCTGTGAAATGTTGGGAGGTATGCACATACACACAGTGAGCGGCAGAGACATGCAAAACACATGTACACACAGACACACTGGAGATGCACACATGGACACACATATGTAACAGAGATGTACACACACAGACACGCAACATATATGAGCAGAAACACATGTGCTCATGAGTTGTGTACCCCTCTGGCACTCAAAGGGTTAAGGTATAGAGAGGCATGTCAGAGTTAAATAGCAGTGGGAAGTGTGTTCATACCTGGGAACACTGACTTGTGAAGTCCCTAGAGGGGACTGATGTGGTGCTGATGTGGAGAGACAAATGGGGCAATCTGGGTTAAAAGTGGGTGGGGCTTAATCGCGAGTAGGGGGCGGGGCTTAACATAAATGTGAAAAAGTGTTAGTAATAGGCTGGGGAAGGAGGAGAAGTGGGAGGGAAATGCAAGTTTACAGTGTGAGGGGTTTTAACACACTCCATGAGGGGTAAAACTTGATACAGAACCCTGTGGCAGTCAGTGGGTTAAGTGTGAATCTGATGGCTGTCTGTCCTGTGTCTTGCATGGCAAAAGGTGACAGTGAAGAAGTAATTCAGCAATGAGGGCCTACCTTAACCCTTTGAGTGCCATTTTGTTCCCCTGGTGATGCAGCACCATTCAGTGGCTTTACTACAGGTCCTGCTGAGGCCACTGGGAGTCAAGGTGAGTGACTGTGTGTCAGCCATCTTTCTTTCTGGCTTTGTGTGTGTGTATGGGTGTTTGGTGCTGTGTGAGTGGGGCATGAGTGTGTAATACCTATGAACTTTTACTTGTGGAGTCCCTCATGTGGTGCTGATGTGGAGAGAGCAATGGGGCAATCTGGGTTAAAAGGGGGCGGGGCTTAATCGCGAGTAGGGGGCGGGGCTTAACATAAATGTGGAAAAGTGTTAGTAATAGGCTGGGGAAGGAGGAGAAGTGGGAGAGAAATGCAAGTTTACAGTGTGAGGGGTTTGAACACACTCCCTGAGGGGTAAAACTTGATACACAACCCTGTGGCAGTCAGTGGGTTAAGTGTGAATCTGATGGCTGTCTGTCCTGTGTCTTGCATGGCAAATGATGACAGTGAAGAAATAATTGAGCAATGAGGACCTACCTTAACCCTTTGAGTGCCATTTTGTTCTTCTGGTGCTGCACTACAGGTCCTGCTGAGGCCACTGGGAGTCAGGGTGAGTGAGTGTGTGTGTGTGTGTCAGCCATATGTATTTCTGGCTTTGTGTGTGTATGTGGTGCTGTGTAAGTGGGGCATGTGTGTGTGTTTGTGTGGTGCTGTGTGAGTGGGGCATGTGTGTGTGGTGGTCTGTGTGTGTGAGTGGGGCATGTGTGAGTGGGGCATGTGTGAGTGGGGCATGTGTGAGTGGGGCATGTGTGAGTGGGGCATGTGTGAGTGGGGCATGTGTGAGTGGGGCATGTGTGAGTGGGGCATGTGTGAGTGGGGCATGTGTGTTTGTCTGTGGTGTAGGAGCAAGTGGCGGCCATATTGTTTTTTTCTGACTTTGATAGTGGTGGGCGGGCTGCATAGTGGGGGCGGGCCAACTCCCTGCATGACTGAATCACCCAATAGGAGTAGTAACTCCTGCTTTATGCCTCCCCTGGGTGTGTTTTGGCAGGCACAAAGTCTTCTTTTATATATATAGATCTAGAAGTGGGAATTGAAAGTAGCATCTCAATCTTTGCTGATGACACTAAGCTATGTAAGGAAATACATACAGAGCTCGATGTTTTTTCCCTACAGAAGGATTTAGATAAACTAAGTGAATGGGCAGAAAAGTGGCAGATGTCATTTAATGTAGATAAATGTAAGGTTATGCATTTGGGTTGTAGAAACAAACTTGCTACATATACTCTAAATGGGAAACAACTTGGGAAATCCTCATTAGAGAAAGATTTAGGTGTACTGATAGACAATAGTCTTCACAGCAGTGTGCAGAGTCACTCAGCTGCTGCAAGAGCAAATAGAGTACTAGCCTGCATAAAAAGAGGTGTAGAAGCAAGGGATGCTAATATTATCCTACCTCTGTATAAATCCTTGGTTAGGCCTCATCTAGAATATGGAGTACAATTTTGGGCGCCTGTTCTAAAAAAAGACATTACTGAACTGGAAAAGGTGCAGAGACGTGCAACAAAACTGATAAAGGGATTGGAGGATCTGAGTTACGAAGAGAGACTAGCCAAACTGGGTTTGTTTACATTAGAAAAGAGACGTCTAAGGGGTGATATGATTACCATTTACAAATACATTCAAGGCCAATACAAAGAACTATCCAATGAATTATTTATGCAAAGAGCTGAGCTAAGAACAAGAGGTCATCCATTAAGACTTGAGGAAAGGCGCTTTCGACTAAAACACAGGCAGGGATTCTTTACAGTAAGGGCGGTAAGGCTATGGAATTCTTTGCCTCGGGATGCTGTGCTTGCAGATAATGTAACTGCATTCAAAAAAGCAATGGATGCCTATCTAGCACAGAACAATATTGACAGTTATGACAGATGGCTTCAAAGCAAATAGGATATTGAGCCGGGGAACTATTTGACACACACACACACACACACACCTACATTGGAAATTGCTCCAGAGGGCTTTTTTGTTGCCTTCCTCTGGATCAACAGGGGTGTTATTGGCATGGGCTGGACTTGATGGACGCATGTCTTTTTTCAGCCTTATCTACTATGTTACTATGTATGAGAGCGCAAGAGAGGGAAAATAGAAAGAGCACGGGAAGAGAGCGAGGGAAAATAGAAAGAGCACGGGAAGAGAGAAAGCCAGCGAGGGAAGAGTGGGAGAAACATTTAGATATGTGAACGTTACATGTCCTTTCATAAGGATTTTTTGCATTACTACTCAATAAATCCTTTCCTCCTATGGGGAGCACAGGGGCCATGGGGTAAATCATCTTCCTCCACCAGCCTTGTTTAACCCCAGTATAGCTGCCTTTCTTCAATTTACATATTTCTAAAAACCTAGGCAAGAGGCAGGAATCAAGAAAGAAAGAACAAGGGTAGAAATTCACCAAACCATCGAGGTCAAGAAGGACCAGGGCCCCCTGCCAGAGACCGGAAAGGAATGGCCAGAGCCCCCTGCCAGAGACCGGAAAGGAAAGGCCGGGGCCCCCTGCCAGAGACCGGAAAGGACAGGGTACCCTGCCAGTGAAAGCAAAGGACAGGGTACCCTGCCAGTGAAAGGAAAGGACAGGGTACCCTGCCAGTGAAAGGAAAGGACAGGGTACCCTGCCAGTGAAAGGAAAGGACAGGGTACCCTGCCAGTGAAAGGAAAGGACAGGGTACTCTGCCAGTGACAGGAAAGGACAGGGTACCCTGCCAGTGAATGGAAAGGACAGGGTACCCTGCCAGTGAAAGGAAAGGACAGGGTACCCTGCCAGTGAAAGGAAAGGACAGGGTACCCTGCCAGTGAAAGGAAAGGACAGGGTACCCTGCCAGTGAAAGGAAAGGCCGGGGCCCCCTGCCAGAGACCGGAAAGGACAGGGTATTCTGCCAGTGAAAGGAAAGGACAGGGTACCCTGCCAGTGAAAGGAAAGGACAGGGTACCCTGCCAGTGAAAGGAAAGGACAGGGTACCCTGCCAGTGAAAGGAAAGGACAGGGTACCCTGCCAGTGAAAGGAAAGGACAGGGTACCCTGCCAGTGAAAGGAAAGGACAGGGTACCCTGCCAGTGAATGGAAAGGACAGGGTACCCTGCCAGTGAAAGGAAAGGACAGGGTACCCTGCCAGTGAATGGAAAGGACAGGGTACCCTGCCAGTGAAAGGAAAGGACAGGGTACCCTGCCAGTGAATGGAAAGGACAGGGTACCCTGCCAGTGAAAGGAAAGGACAGGGTACCCTGCCAGTGAAAGGAAAGGACAGGGTATCCTGCCAGTGAAAGGAAAGGACAGGGTATCCTGCCAGTGAAAGGAAAGGACAGGGTACCCTGCCAGTGAAAGGAAAGGACAGGGTACTCTGCCAGTGAAAGGAAAGGACAGGGTACTCTGCCAGTGAAAGGAAAGGACAGGGTACCCTGCCAGTGAAAGGAAAGGACAGGGTACCCTGCCAGTGAATGGAAAGGACAGGGTACCCTGCCAGTGAAAGGAAAGGACAGGGTACCCTGCCAGTGAAAGGAAAGGACAGGGTACCCTGCCAGTGAATGGAAAGGACAGGGTACCCTGCCAGTGAAAGGAAAGGACAGGGTACCCTGCCAGTGAAAGGAAAGGACAGGGTACCCTGCCAGTGAAAGCAAAGGACAGGGTACCCTGCCAGTGAAAGGAAAGGACAGGGTACCCTGCCAGTGAAAGGAAAGGACAGGGTACCCTGCCAGTGAAAGGAAAGGACAGGGTACCCTGCCAGTGAAAGGAAAGGACAGGGTACCCTGCCAGTGAATGGAAAGGACAGGGTACCCTGCCAGTGAAAGGAAAGGACAGGGTACCCTGCCAGTGAAAGGAAAGGACAGGGTACCCTGCCAGTGAAAGGAAAGGACAGGGTACCCTGCCAGTGAAAGGAAAGGACAGGGTACCCTGCCAGTGAAAGCAAAGGACAGGGTACCCTGCCAGTGAAAGCAAAGGACAGGGTACCCTGCCAGTGACCGGAAAGGACAGGGTATCCTGCCAGTGAAAGGAAAGGACAGGGTACCCTGCCAGTGAAAGGAAAGGACAGGGTACCCTGCCAGTGAAAGGAAAGGACAGGGTACCCTGCCAGTGAAAGCAAAGGACAGGGTACCCTGCCAGTGAAAGCAAAGGACAGGGTACCCTGCCAGTGAAAGGAAAGGACAGGGTACTCTGCCAGTGAAAGGAAAGGACAGGGTACCCTGCCAGTGAAAGGAAAGGACAGGGTACCCTGCCAGTGAAAGGAAAGGACAGGGTACCCTGCCAGTGAAAGGAAAGGACAGGGTACCCTGCCAGTGAAAGGAAAGGACAGGGTACTCTGCCAGTGAAAGGAAAGGACAGGGTACTCTGCCAGTGAAAGGAAAGGACAGGGTACTCTGCCAGTGAAAGGAAAGGACAGGGTACTCTGCCAGTGAAAGGAAAGGACAGGGTACCCTGCCAGTGAAAGGAAAGGACAGGGTACCCTGCCAGTGAATGGAAAGGACAGGGTACCCTGCCAGTGAAAGCAAAGGACAGGGTACCCTGCCAGTGACCGGAAAGGACAGGGTATCCTGCCAGTGAAAGGAAAGGACAGGGTACCCTGCCAGTGAAAGGAAAGGACAGGGTACCCTGCCAGTGAAAGGAAAGGACAGGGTACCCTGCCAGTGAAAGGAAAGGACAGGGTACCCTGCCAGTGAAAGGAAAGGACAGGGTACTCTGCCAGTGAATGGAAAGGACAGGGTACCCTGCCAGTGAAAGCAAAGGACAGGGTACCCTGCCAGTGAAAGGAAAGGACAGGGTATCCTGCCAGTGAAAGGAAAGGACAGGGTACTCTGCCAGTGAAAGGAAAGGACAGGGTACCCTGCCAGTGAAAGGAAAGGACAGGGTACCCTGCCAGTGAAAGCAAAGGACAGGGTACCCTGCCAGTGAAAGGAAAGGACAGGGTACCCTGCCAGTGAAAGGAAAGGACAGGGTATCCTGCCAGTGAAAGGAAAGGACAGGGTATCCTGCCAGTGAAAGGAAAGGACAGGGTACTCTGCCAGTGAAAGGAAAGGACAGGGTACTCTGCCAGTGAAAGGAAAGGACAGGGTACCCTGCCAGTGAAAGGAAAGGACAGGGTACTCTGCCAGTGAAAGGAAAGGACAGGGTACTCTGCCAGTGAAAGGAAAGGACAGGGTACCCTGCCAGTGAAAGGAAAGGACAGGGTACCCTGCCAGTGAAAGGAAAGGACAGGGTACTCTGCCAGTGAAAGGAAAGGACAGGGTACTCTGCCAGTGAAAGGAAAGGACAGGGTACCCTGCCAGTGAAAGGAAAGGACAGGGTACTCTGCCAGTGAAAGGAAAGGACAGGGTACTCTGCCAGTGAAAGGAAAGGACAGGGTACCCTGCCAGTGAAAGCAAAGGACAGGGTACCCTGCCAGTGAAAGGAAAGGACAGGGTACCCTGCCAGTGAAAGGAAAGGACAGGGTACCCTGCCAGTGAAAGGAAAGGACAGGGTACCCTGCCAGTGAATGGAAAGGACAGGGTACTCTGCCAGTGAAAGGAAAGGACAGGGTACCCTGCCAGTGAAAGGAAAGGACAGGGTACCCTGCCAGTGAATGGAAAGGACAGGGTACCCTGCCAGTGAAAGGAAAGGACAGGGTACTCTGCCAGAGGAGTGAAGTGCTGTGTTACCTCACAGACTAAGAGAAAAAGGATTTATTGGTAAGTAGCAGAACAATCCTGTTTTCTCTTACATCTCCAGTGGGACATAGGGACCATGGGGAAATACCAACACTTACCCAAATACTATGAGGCAGGGAGGTAAAACTCATGGCCATAGACAAGACAGACCTCTATTAATGCCAGCACAGTAGATACATGAAATGCACATGAAAACAGACATCAAAAATGAAACTACGAACAAAAAAAAAAAAAAAGGATATTGATCAGACTACAGTCAGATACCACAAGCAGTAAAACTTGCCTCCTCACAACTTGCCTCCACCAAGGCAACACAGACTCCACAGAGAGGACGACTATATAGCAGCCTTGCACCGCTGATCTGCAAAGCCTAGGGACTGACCCGCCAGGCCCTCTAAGAAAGGGAAGGTCAAGATCCCAAATAAAATAGTCCCCACAGAACACAGAGGGGTCTAAGGGCCAAAATCATTAGAGACCACTTGACCATGTCCTGGACCCTCCATAAAAACAAGAGAAGGACATCTGGACAATTTCTATCTTTCAGAAGTACAGGACTAAAAGCAAAGAGAATGGATGATACACACAAATCCAATTAATAAAGTTCTTGTCCCATCCTATTAGGAAGATTAGGATGGAAAAAGAGGAAAGGAAAAATAGGATTTTCGTCTTACCTGTTAAATCCTTTTCACTTAGTCCATACAGGACACTGGTACAATGGGAGGCGATCCGCCCCATTAAGTAGGCAGGAACATTCATTCAAATGTATGCAGGAGGTGGAGCCTCCCCTCCCTCTTACGCTGCCTTCAGGCCAGAGACAAGCTAGATTGATTTGAGACACTAAACTGACCAGAGGTAAGAAGGAAAAGGAAGACTCCTGTGAGCATGCCCCGAAGGTCTCCCACTGAATGCCACAGGAGAGCCAAGCATGGTCCCTTGACAGGGTGGGAGACCAGTGACCTGTATGGACTAAGTGAAAAGGATTTAACAGGTAAGACTAAAATCCAATTTTCACTGTCGTCCAATACAGGTCACTAGTACAACGGGATGTACAAACATTGAGCTTACCCTGAGACGGGAAGTAAGGCAAGGACCAGGCGCAAGGCCCAAAGTCACCAGAACCGCTATGAACCAATTAATCATAAAGCCCAATAACAGAAGTGTCAACGGACACCAACCAGGGGGAAAAACAAACCCCCGAACTAACACAGCACACTGAACTAGAGCCAACAGGGCTCAACAGCAAAGAAGCACTAAGAACCACAGAGTAGAAGGTCCTAAACAGGCAAGACTGCCTCCAGGATCTTCCTCCCAAAGTTGGCATCAGCCGAGGCCAGTACATCAACACGATAGTGCTTCGAAAATGTGTGCACAGAGGACCAAGTGGACGCTCTGCACAGTTGATCAGCAGACACCTGATTCTTGTAGGCCCAAGAGGCCCCAATTGATCTGGTGGAATGAGCAGTAACCCTGAAGGGAACGTGCTTATTCCGCAGTTTGTAGGCTTCACGAATGGTAGATTTAATCCAAGAGCCAATAGTTACCTTGGATGCCGGTCTCCCTGCCCTAGGCCCCTCAGGAATGACGAACAGGGAGTCAGACTTCCTGATAGCCTCAGTACGATGAACATAAATTTTAAGACAACGCACAACATCCAACAAATGGAGATCTCTTTCCTTGTCAGAGGAAGGGTTAGGGCAGAAAGAGGGAACCACAATCTCCTGATTGATGTGAAATTCGGAGACAACCTTGGGTAAAAACTCCTTGGAAGTGCAAAGCACTGCCTTATCCTTGTGAAACACCAAGTAAGGAGGTTTACAAGATAGAGCTTGTAACTCTGCTACCCGGCGAACTGAGACAATAGCCAAAAGAAAGGCCATTTTCCAGGTCAAGAGACGCAAAGGAATAGAAGCCAAGGATTCAAATGGGGGTCTCTGGAGAACCCCCAGCACCAAATTGAGGTCCCACTGGGGAGTAGGACTCTTGAAGGCAGGCCGAACATGAGCCACACCTTGGAAGAAAACCTTAACATCAGGAAGAATAGCAATCCGTTCCTGGAACAACACAGACAAAGCTGAAGTCTGAACCTTGAGAGAACTCAGGCTGAGTCCCTTCTCAACCCCATCCTGCAAAAAAGCCAGGACCGTGGGAAGATGGAAATCAAGAGATAGATCCTTATCAGTACACCATGCCACAAAGGTGGACCATATGCAATGATAGATCTTGGAAGACGCAGGCTTGCGAGCTCTAAGCATCGTGGACACCACTGAAGAGGAAAACCCTTTCTTCTTTAAAATTGAGGATTCAACCTCCAAGCCATCAAATGGAGATGCTGAACATCCTCCTTCCACAGATATCCCTGAAGAAGTAGATCTGGACGGGCAGGAAGCGGAAAGGGATCCGCCACAGACATGGCTAGCAGTTCCGGATACCAGGACTGACGAGGCCAATTTGGAGTGATTAGGATGACAGGACAACGCTCCAACTTCAGCTTCTGGATGACTCTGATCAACAGAGGAAGAGGAGGGAAGATGTACGCCAGAGGGAACTCCCAAGGGATTGACAAAGCATCCACTGCTAGAGCAAGAGGGTCCCTCCACCGAGAGCAAAACAATGGCACCTTCCTGTTGTGTCTGGTAGCCATCAGATCCACTACAGGCACCCCCCACATCTGGGTTAGAAGGTGAAACACCTCTGGATGAAGCGCCCACTCTCCGCTGTCGACTGTGTGACGACTGAGAAAGTCTGCCATGACGTTGTCTACGCCTGGAATGTGTACTGCTGAGATGACGGGCACATGAGCTTCTGCCCAAGATAAAATGGCCTTGACCTCTAACCAAGCGGTGAGACTATTTGTGCCGCCTTGTCTGTTGATGTAGGCCACTGCGGTGGCGTTGTCGGACTCCACTCTGACTGGACAACCTTCCAGCTGAGATTCCCAGTGCCTCAGGGCAAGAAAGATGGCACGAAGTTCCAGAACATTGATGGAGAGAAGAGATTCCTCCAGTCCCCATTGCCCCTGAGCACTGAAATGACCCAACACTGCCCCCCATCCCCGGAGGCTGGCATCCGTCGTGACTGTGGTCCAATAGGGAACCCGAAAGGATCTCCCTTTCAGGAGATAAGACAGGTCCAACCACCATTCCAGGCTCAATTCGACATGAGGAGGCAGAGATACTGATAGATGCTGATGATCTGGATGATTCTTACACGTCTGGATCACAAACCTCTGAAGTTCCCTGGTGTGTGCCATGGCAAATGGCACTGCCTCTATCGTGGAAATAAACTTCCCCACCAGAGAGGTCAACTTCGGTACTGGAACCCTGTCTATCTCTAGGATCTTGGACACCCGGATAGCAATCTGATGAGCCACTTCCTCCGGTAAAAACACCATGCACTGCTGAGTGTCGAACAGGAGACCGTAGAAGAGGATCTGTTGAGATGGAACCAAGTCTGACTTGTCCAGATTCACAATCCAGCCGTGGCGATTGAGTGTCTGTATACACAACTGCAGCTGCTGGTGGAGAACCTCCGCAGATGAGGCTTTCAGGAGCAGATCATCCATGTAGGGAGTCACCCTGACCCCATCTCGATGAAGCACAGCTATCAAAGCTCCCAATACCCTCTGAAAGACCTGAGGAGCTGAAGTCAGACCAAAGGGAAGAGCTGAAAACTGAAAGTGGCCTTTGTGACAGGCAAATCTGAGATACCGTCTACTCTCTGGATGAATAGGGATGTGAAGGTATGCATCCTGAAGGTCCAGGGAGGCAAGGAACTCCCCTGGAGACATTGCTGCTATCACAGAACGCAGAGATTCCTGATGAAAGTGGGAACTCACAACAAAGGAATTGAGATCCTTGAGATCCAAAATAGGACGAGCACCTCCGTCCTTTTTGGCCACAACGAACAGGTTGGAATAGAATCCTGAACCTGTGTCCTCTGGTGGAATCAATTCCAGGACATCTTTGTCCAAAAGATCCTGAATAGCGTCGTCGAACAGACGTCTTTTTGTAGGCTCCTGAGGACGAGTAAAATGGAACCGAAAAGAAGGAAGGGAAGAGAAAGGGATCCTGTATCCCTCTGATACCACCTGAACAACCCAAGGGTCCGCCACTGACTCCTCCCAAACCCGGCGAAAGATGTGGAGACGTCCACCTACAGCCGGATGCAGACCCAGGTTCGGCGAGTCATGCCGAAGCAGTCTTGGAGGTCTTGGCCTTGGGGGCAACTTTGGGCTTCCAGGACTGTTTGGGCTTGGAGGAGGAGCGCATGGAGGATGGACCTGCCTCGGACGTGGAGCGTGTCTCAGTTTGGAAGGAACGAAAGGACTGATTGCGTTTGGCTGGAAACTTCTTCTTGAAGACTGATGGTAGACGAGTACTTTTGCCACCAGTAGCCTCACTAATCATCTCCTTAAGTTCAGATCCAAACAGTGAGGTCCCTTGAAAAGGTAAAGAAAGCAAAGCTTTCTTAGAAGCAGTGTCAGCAGACCAAATTTTCAGCCAAAGAGCACGTCTAGCCACCACAGAGGAAGTAGAGGCCCTTGCCATCATGCGCACAACATCAAAAGCAGCATCAGAAACATAATTTTGAGCTTCTGATATATTAGCAAGAAGCTGTAACTGCTCAGACACTGGTGCATCCTGGCGAACCGCCTCAGTCAGCTGTTCAGTTCAGGCCGCAATAGCCCGATTAACCCACGCCACTGCAAAGGTTGGATGCATGGCAGTGCCAATAGAGGCAAAAATGGATTTAAGACAAATTTCTAACGTTTTGTCCGTCCAATCCTGCAGGGCAGAGGCATCAGATACAGCTAAGGCAGTAGATTTGGATAACCTAAAAATAAGAGCATCCACTTTAGGAGGATGAACCCATTTTGCCAGTTCAGCTTCAGGAAAAGGGTAAAGTTTAGCAAACTTTTTGGACACAGAAGAGGATTTTTCAGGATTCCTCCACGCATCAGAGACTAAACGAGCAAGAGTAGGATTATTAGGAAAACAAACCACAGCCTTAGATGGTTTTTGGAAAACGTCAGTTGGATCATGAGTAGATTCCTGAGTCAGAGGAAGGTTGAGCGTGGTTAGCACAGCTCTGATCAAACCCTCAGCAGAAACTTCGGGGTCACATTCATAAGGGTCACCAATGGACCTATTAGATTCAATAACAGTGCCTTCCTCAGCATCAGAATCCTGTAAAAGTTCTTCCTCAGAAGATTCAGACATGTCAGGAGCCCCCTGTGGCTTAGACAGGGAGGTCCTGATTGTGGAGGGGGTCTGCCAGACCTGAAGAGCCCCCTGAACCTGAGAGGGAAAGAGTTGGAGAGTGGATCTGAGATCCCTAGTGGCAGCTTTAAACTCTTTCACCCAAGTTGGCTCAATAGCGTGACTGGAAAGCCCAGGGTTGCTGTCATGACTTTCTGCACATTTTGGGCATAAATGACCTGAAAAGGCAGCCCAGAGTGACAAGAGGAGCAAAACGCAATGGGGGAAATAGACACCCCAGCCTCTTTAGTCTTGGGTCTAGCCCCTGACTCCAGTGGAGTAGACATGCTCACAGCGTCAGATATACTCCACTAAGAAAAATCACCCAGTAGAAGTGTGAAAGATTAAAGGTTCACCCCAGAAATGTCTAAAATCGAACTTATCTGGCCAGCGAAGGGTTAATCTGCTGAGAGGAGAGAAGGCTCGGTCCCTGCGTAGTATACTCGCTGAGAATAACACCAGAAAATGGCTGCCGCGACGGTAGCCAATCAGAAAACGAGCGCGAAACAGGCGCTCATGGGAAACGTAGTTTTTCTCAGAAGTACCCCAAAACAGTGCCTGAAGCCCCCCCAGACTCCCAACACACCGAATCTAGCCACCGGATGATAGAGCAGGGGAAGACCAACAAAATGAGCCCTCTCTGAAGTCGCTGTGACAAGCGGTTCCAGAGATACGTCCCACACTGTGTAAACCCATAGAGAGTAATGGAGCAATGGCGTCTATGTGGGTAAAAGCGCGCTCAAAAGGCGCGGAACATTAAATATTAATAAACTATTCCTGAGAGAAAAAGTTCATCAAACATACTGCTAACACATGTAAAACAATAACCCAAAGCTCCAAAACCCAGGGAATACCACAGACATTGCATAAATACAAGCAATATGAATAAAAACACCCTATGAGTGCTGGAGTGCATAATGAGAACTCCCAAATACAAGCCCAAAGAAGGGACACTGTGGGACAAGTGGACCTTCAGCACTCAAAGGGTGGCTCACCTTTCTGCAGGACTTCTGTCTTCAGGTAACCATGTTAAAAGGGAATTAACCAGAGGAAAATTCCCCAGCAGGGAAGCTACTTGACTTAAGTTGTTCCCTCTTCAGGGCATAAGGTCCACCAGAAAATCCCTGGAAGCTGCACTAGCCACTTTGGAGAGGGCAATTCACAGCCAAGGTCACCCGCCTAATTGTGGTATTCCATATTTGAATAAAAACAATAAAAAACTAAAGTTGAATGAGAGATGTTCTCCACCTGGTGTGCACAGCACACAGGAACAAATCAATCTAGCTTGTCTCTGGCCTGAAGGCAGCTTAAGAGGGAGGGGAGGCTCCACCCCCTGCATACGTTTGAATGAATGTTCCTGCCTACTTAAAGGGGCGGATCGCCTCCCATTGTACCAGTGACCTGTATTGGACGACAGTGAAAGTTCCAATCCAGACAGAAACACCTACCACCACCTTCAGCCAGAAATCAAAACAAGCCTGAAGATTGAAAAGAGTAGTTAAATCCCTCTGGAACCAAGAAGCAGCCAAAAAGGAAAGAAAGTTACATGGAAGAAGACATCATATGCATCACCCCATTCAAAAGGAAGTGAGGCTCCAGAATGTAAGAGGAAGTGTCCGTAACTTGCCACAAACACAAAAAATATTGTGCAAACCCAGTGCTAATCTTGGAGAACACTGGGACCCTCAGACAAGCATGTAAGAATGAAGAGAAGACGTGTCAGGCAATACCAAAAACATCGATGGTTATACTGAGAACCTGAGAGAGTCAATGCTATTGCAAAAGATCCATTATAGAGAGATTCACGATTATTGGGACAAAACATGTATAAAAGAGCTCTTTTTCCTTCTCAGCATCATGGACAGCAAAGAATCCATAGACAGCGGAGGACATAGATGTACCAGACTGATTCCTTGTACACAGACAGATCCACATACACCACCTTTGGAACTCTAGATCTAGTATCAGAAAATGAGAAGTACTTCACTGCATTGCACTGGGGCACCATCAGCTCTATTGCTGTGAAAGGCCAATGTTTGGAAGACTGCTAGGTAACCCCCAATGTCTGCCCTTGTTTCTGATACCCTCTTGATAACAGACATCCACATCAGCAGGAATATTGTCCTGGACGTGATGATATCGATCCAACAAGAAGGTTGCCTTCAATTCTAAGAGAGCAATTTGGATGGGGACATTTGGTCTTGACCACCAAGCAAGAGACTAGCACGTCACTAGAATTAATCAGTTGTGACTGCTGATAGATGAGGGCTGCATGTCCACTTATGTACAAGTTGCAGGGTCAATAATTATTATTGAAGTCAAGCAAAAAAGCAAGAGATAGCTTTGAGAATGGACACCAAGTTCTTACCCACCTCCATGAAAGCCCACTGTGCAGGCTGTCAAGCACACAATAGGTAGCAAACACCTCTCTAATACAATTGAGACATAGAAAGAGTAGTAAAAGATTTGAAAAACATGTATGACTGACTTCATAGGTGTAACGGAAGCTAGAGGGTACCGCGTCGCCCTCAGCCATCGTTCCCGGGTCTCTACTTCTCGACAGCGGATTACTCAGCCTGGTTCCTACCGGTCGAGTAATAACCAGCTCAAGTGAACCTCCGCGGTGTCGCAAACTCCGTGTCGAAGTCGAACGAAAGTCGTAGAGGCATCGACTTTGTGTCGGAGTCGGAAGAAATCCAGGCGAGCAGGGAAAGAGTCGAAGGGACTCACAGCCAGAGTCAGGTCGCAAACTGGAACCCCGGGCAGTAGAGAGTGAGGCCTCTAGTCCCAGTCGCAAGGTAGCTGGGAAAGCGTAGCAGGAACCAGAGGAAGGTCGAAGACTGAGTCCACGTCGCAGCCTGACAGCATACGAAGTTGAGTCGCAGTTAGCTGGCAGCTGGTGGTCAATGATTCAGGATACTTGGCACAGATGGGCATCAGAGGGGATACTTTAGAGCATAAGCAATACAAGACTCCAGGACTCCTTGTTCACTCAGAGTAACACTTTATTAAGCAAACCACACATTCATACACAAGAACCACATTGAAATACATGGGCAGGCAGGATACAATAGGGATAATACAATCACATTATACAAGACAAAGGACTAACAATAAATGGTCCAGCAAATACAATAACCCTGATATGATTGAATTAACACACAGCAGGGGGTCTTCCTACCGTTCACCAACATTCAATGGCTGGAGTGGCTAGAATACACATCCTGGGGACAATGGCCCAAGGTTGGAGCCTTCGTTTGACTACTTTGAATGTCCTGCTCCAACCTTGACCAATCACTGAGCTGCCTACAGTTCTCCATGTTAGGCTATGGAAGTCATTTGCATGTCCACCTCAGGGAATCGTTCCAGCAAGCCTTGGCCTCTTGCCCCCTGCCACCGAGCATTCGACCAGATGACGACAATCCCACACACGAGCCGGCAACCTCCGACTGGTAGTCAGTGAATGAGTAAACCTCGAACACGACAATACACAATTACTTCTAACACAGGGCAATTCTGATCAATGAGTTCTGTTGGCCCCAAATGCCTATTCACATAAGGGCTTTGCCACAGTCTCTTAGTGTACCACCAGGGCTGGAGGGGTTGTGCAACCAGTCCCAGAAGGGTGTTCCATAGTGTAAAATGTCTCCAGTCTCTTGCACCAAGGGCTGATAAACTCCATGCCTAGACAAGGGCTCCAGTAATGGCGTAGGATCCATTACATTTCTCCCCCTTTTTTGTACCAAGCCAGCGGTTGCGTGGTTAGATGCTGGCTTGGGACTTTGGGAGAGCCATGGTGGATTGAGCCCCTTGTCTTGGGCTGGGAAACAGTCTTGAACCCCTTGTCCTGGGTCAGGGAAAAACTTGAGCTCCTTGTTCCGAGCCTGGAAGCAATAGGTGAGCCCCTTGTCCTGGGCGGGGAAAAAAATATTAGCCCCTTGTCTGGACCTGGAAACAATGGGTGTGCCCCTTGTCCTGGGCCAGGAGTAAAAGTGGGGCCCTTGGTCCTGGGCCAGGGAAACTGGTAACTCTTGGTCCTGGCCATCACCAGTTTGGGTGGCCTCTGCTCTTCCATGCTCCAGGCAGAGCTGGGGTCATACCTTCCTGGGTCTGGGTCCAGCGGCTTTGGATCCAGAGCCAGTCTATGGGATGGATCTCCATGGAGCAAAGGGGTCCCCCATGCCGTCACTGTGCTGTGGAGAGGCCGAGATTGGCAGCCCTTCTGCGTTCTCAAGGGGTGCAGCCGAGGACCAGACTGTGGGGAGATGGGCACATCTCCCCCTTTTACTTGGGCAAGTGCCCCACGGTGACAGGAGAGGAGGCTGCTCCCACTCTCCTGGGTTGGGGCAATATTCAAAGGGCCGTTGGGAAAACTGGTGGTCCTACTTCCAAGGGTAGGAGCATCCAGATGACTGGTGAGGAGCGTACTCCCACTCACCAGTCCAGGGTTAGCAGGGATATTGGGAAGGACACTGGTCCCACTTCCCAAGAGGCAAATCACAGAGCCATCAGGGAGGACAGTGGTCCCTGCCGCATAGGCATCACTTGGCTTGGTGAGGACCGACGCCCCACTCACCAAGCTGGGGTCAAAAGATCCAGGGGCAACAAATGTGGGGCTGCTGATGAGGACTGTTGTCCCACATCACAGCAGTGGTTTCACAGGACCTGGTGAGCTTGCTCCCACTCACCAGGCCAGGGGTTGCATAGGGGCTCGTGGACTCACTCCCACCCACCAGTTCAAGGTTACCAGAGGCAGCAGTACTGTATCCAGTCAGCCTGCTGGGGCCATCACCGTCAGGCCCAACACCAGGGATACTGGTGAGGATGTGGGTCCCACTCACCATATCCGGAGGCAAATGGGCACTGGGGAGCTCGCTCCCACTCACCAGGCCAGAGGTCACATAGGGGCTGGTGGGCTCGCTCCCACCCACCAGTGTAGGGGTCACAGGGGGACTGGGAAGCTCTCTCCTACTCGCCAGTATAGGGGTTACAGGGAAAATGGCAGGGTTGCTGGTGAGGCATGCCACCTCTCTCACCCAGGAACCATTTTAAATATTCAAGAGCTAAGAGAACAATTACTGGTTTCTTCCTAAATGGAACTTCAAAGAGATCTGAGTAGAAACTCTAGACTCTACGATACTTACTTAGGAATGATGTTGGAATGAGGAAGATGAGGAAGATTTATGGACAGAAGAAAGTTGAAGGAAAATTCACTCCTTATATCAAAAATACCAAGATTCTGCCCATGAAAAGTCCCCAACCCAGAAAGAACAGCAGAGAAGGAGTTAACAATCCCAGCTGCAACCATCCTTGCTCCATAACCCATGGAAATAACAGTATACATATAATAGAAATACCTAACATGAGTGCAAGGTCCCAAGGGCTCAGAGAAAACCTCTGAATGGAGAGGCACAAGGTATGGACAAGTGGACCAAGGCACTGAAAGGGTTACTCTCTAATCGTCTATCTTCAGGTTACCATTGTGAAGGAAGCAGAGACCCAAGGGAATCTGCTGGGAGAGAAAACTTGTACTGCAAGATTCCCTCCAGAGGGCTGCAAGGGACCACACAGCACCTGCACACTGGTCAGTCCACTCCGGGGGACGTCCAGTAATGGTGACCCTCCTAACGGGGGAATTTTACAGCCATACATCTATCAGTAAATAATAATAAAAAACTCTAAAAGCTAAGAGTAGTGTCCTGGTCATGTTTTCACCTCAGAGAACGCATCATAACTGGAAGAGGGGAAAGGGTTAAGCTGCAGAAGTGGTTGGCAGTCTCCACCAACAAGACTGTCTTTTTTGAGAATGTGTTCTGCCCTCCCAAGAAGGAACTCAGCCCCATGTTACCAGTGTTCCATATTACCCTTATAGAGAACAGGCCAGTACACAGCTTTGGGACAGGAAGATTAGTTTTCTGCTTGACCACAGCTGAGAACAGATATTGGGATAACATTATTCTCTCCCCCTCAAACATGGAAAAACTTAAACAGAGTAGTAATACTTAAATATTACTAATCCCCATATTGTAGCCATTTTAAAAAGAACTGAATTGCCCCCAGGTTCATCTGTCAGACGTTTATGATTTGAGAGATAACCAAACTCAAAGTTCCCCCGTCCCTCACCCTTCCCTGAAGTCAGCTTTGTACTGACTACAGGGATATCCGGTCTTATTTTCATCAGGCGGCTCTGCAGCAGAGCCGCAATAGTAAAAAATAATTATTTCACTGAAACGGTCTTCTACGTGTGCTTGGTGTGGGCTTGGTGTGGGCTTGGTTTGCAAGCACACGTAGAAGACCGTTTCAGTGAAATAATTATTTTTTACTATCGCGGCTCTGCTGCAGAGCCGCCTGATGAAAATAAGACCGGATATCCCTGTAGTCAGTACAAAGCTGACTTCAGGGAAGGGTGAGGGACGGGGAAATTTGAGTTCGGTTATCTCTCAAATCATAAACGTTTGAGAGATGAACCTGGGGGCAATTCAGTTCTTTTTAAAATGGCTACAATATGGGGATTAGTAATAATTAAGTATTACTATCCCTTTAAAGCAGCCATCAGAGAGATGCTTTGAAGTGTAAATTAAGGAGACCTCACCTTTCTGGGGGGAGTCCATTCTCCTTCTCCTCTCCAAGAGGG
The DNA here is from genome assembly GCA_037306005.1 of Rhinophrynus dorsalis. NCBI lineage: Eukaryota > Metazoa > Chordata > Amphibia > Anura > Rhinophrynidae > Rhinophrynus > Rhinophrynus dorsalis. The sequence continues at coordinate 493,995,067 of CM074723.1, read as the reverse complement.
GTGGCCTGAATTTCTGCCTTCACTCGCCCTTTTTTCCTCCTTCCAGACTGTTTGCATCTATGTGAGGGTAGTTTGGGTTCTTGTTTTCTGCCCTTACAAGCGGTTTTCTGTTTGCTGTTAACACGAGGAGTATACCAGACATAACACACATATACATGGTAAAGATATACAATCATAAGCAGCACCGACACAAGGACAAATGCTAAGAAGAACATACACACACACATATACACAGTACAGGTACACAGACATGAGGAGATACAACACAAGTGAGGATAAACACACATATACACAGTACAGGTACACAGACATGAGGAGATACAACACAAGTGAGGATAAACACACATATACACAGTACAGGTACACAGACATGAGGAGATACAACACAAGTGAGGATAAACACACATATACACAGTACAGGTACACAGACATGAGGAGATACAACACAAGTGAGGATAAACACACATATACACAGTACAGGTACACAGACATGAGGAGATACAACACAAGTGAGGATAAACACACATATACACAGTACAGGTACACAGACATGAGGAGATACAACACAAGTGAGGATAAACACACATATACACAGTACAGGTACACAGACATGAGGAGATACAACACAAGTGAGGATAAACACACATATACACAGTACAGGTACACAGACATGAGGAGATACAACACAAGTGAGGATAAACACACATATACACAGTACAGGTACACGGTCATAAGGAAAGCCAACACAAGTGAGGATAAACACTAGGATACACACACATATACACGGTACAGGTACACAGTCATGAGGAGATACAACACAAGTGAGGATAAACACACATATACACAGTACAGGTACACAGACATGAGGAGATACAACACAAGTGAGGATAAACACACATACACAGTACAGGTACACAGACATGAGGAGATACAACACAAGTGAGGATAAACACACATATACACAGTACAGGTACACAGTCATGAGGAGATACAACACAAGTGAGGATATACACACATATACACAGTACAGGTACACAGTCATGAGGAGATCCAACACAAGTGAGGATAAACGCACATATACACGGTACAGGTACACAGACATGAGGAGATCCAACACAAGTGAGGATAAACACACATATACACGGTACAGGTACACAGACATGAGGAGATACAACACAAGTGATGATATACACACATATACACAGTACAGGTACACAGACATGAGGAGATACAACACAAGTGAGGATAAACGCACATATACACAGTACAGGTACACAGACATGAGGAGATACAACACAAGTGAGGATAAACACACATATACACAGTACAGGTACACAGACATGAGGAGATACAACACAAGTGATGATAAACACACATATACACAGTACAGGTACACAGACATGAGGAGATCCAACACAAGTGAGGATAAACACACATATACACAGTACAGGTACACAGACATGAGGAGATACAACACAAGTGATGATAAACACACATATACACAGTACAGGTACACAGTCATGAGGAGATACAACACAAGTGATGATAAACACACATATACACAGTACAGGTACACAGACATGAGGAGATACAACACAAGTGATGATAAACACACATATACACAGTACAGGTACACAGACATGAGGAGATACAACACAAGTGAGGATAAACACACATATACACAGTACAGGTACACAGTCATGAGGAGATACAACACAAGTGAGGATAAACACACATATACACAGTACAGGTACACAGACATGAGGAGATACAACACAAGTGATGATAAACACACATATACACAGTACAGGTACACAGACATGAGGAGATACAACACAAGTGAGGATAAACACACATATACACAGTACAGGTACACAGACATGAGGAGATACAACACAAGTGAGGATAAACACACATATACACAGTACAGGTACACAGTCATGAGGAGATACAACACAAGTGAGGATAAACACACATATACACAGTACAGGTACACAGACATGAGGAGATACAACACAAGTGATGATAAACACACATATACACAGTACAGGTACACAGACATGAGGAGATCCAACACAAGTGAGGATAAACACACATATACACAGTACAGGTACACAGACATGAGGAGATACAACACAAGTGATGATAAACACACATATACACAGTACAGGTACACAGTCATGAGGAGATACAACACAAGTGATGATAAACACACATATACACAGTACAGGTACACAGACATGAGGAGATACAACACAAGTGATGATAAACACACATATACACAGTACAGGTACACAGACATGAGGAGATACAACACAAGTGAGGATAAACACACATATACACAGTACAGGTACACAGTCATGAGGAGATACAACACAAGTGAGGATAAACACACATATACACAGTACAGGTACACAGACATGAGGAGATACAACACAAGTGATGATAAACACACATATACACAGTACAGGTACACAGACATGAGGAGATACAACACAAGTGAGGATAAACACACATATACACAGTACAGGTACACAGACATGAGGAGATACAACACAAGTGAGGATAAACACACATATACACAGTACAGGTACACAGTCATGAGGAGATACAACACAAGTGAGGATAAACACACATATACACAGTACAGGTACACAGACATGAGGAGATACAACACAAGTGATGATAAACACACATATACACAGTACAGGTACACAGACATGAGGAGATACAACACAAGTGAGGATAAACACTAGGATACACACACATATACACAGTACAGGTACACGGTCATGAGGAGATACAACACAAGTGATGATATACACACATATACACAGTACAGGTACACAGACATGAGGAGATCCAACACAAGTGAGGATAAACACACATATACACAGTACAGGTACACAGACATGAGGAGATACAACACAAGTGAGGATAAACACACATATACACAGTACAGGTACACAGACATGAGGAGATACAACACAAGTGATGATAAACACACATATACACAGTACAGGTACACAGACATGAGGAGATACAACACAAGTGATGATAAACACACATATACACAGTACAGGTACACAGACATGAGGAGATACAACACAAGTGAGGATAAACACACATATACACAGTACAGGTACACGGTCATGAGGAGATACAACACAAGTGATGATATACACACATATACACAGTACAGGTACACGGTCATGAGGAGATACAACACAAGTGATGATATACACACATATACACAGTACAGGTACACAGACATGAGGAGATACAACACAAGTGAGGATAAACACACATATACACAGTACAGGTACACGGTCATGAGGAGATACAACACAAGTGATGATATACACACATATACACAGTACAGGTACACGGTCATGAGGAGATACAACACAAGTGATGATATACACACATATACACAGTACAGGTACACAGACATGAGGAGATACAACACAAGTGATGATATACACACATATACACAGTACAGGTACACAGACATGAGGAGATACAACACAAGTGATGATAAACACACATATACACAGTACAGGTACACAGACATGAGGAGATACAACACAAGTGATGATAAACACACATATACACAGTACAGGTACACAGACATGAGGAGATCCAACACAAGTGATGATAAACACACATATACACAGTACAGGTACACAGTCATGAGGAGATACAACACAAGTGATGATATACACACATATACACAGTACAGGTACACAGACATGAGGAGATACAACACAAGTGAGGATAAACACACATATACACGGTACAGGTACACGGTCATAAGGAAAGCCAACACAAGTGAGGATAAACACTAGGATACACACACATATACACAGTACAGGTACACAGACATGAGGAGATACAACACAAGTGAGGATAAACACACATATACACAGTACAGGTACACAGACATGAGGAGATCCAACACAAGTGATGATAAACACACATATACACAGTACAGGTACACAGTCATGAGGAGATACAACACAAGTGATGATATACACACATATACACAGTACAGGTACACAGACATGAGGAGATACAACACAAGTGAGGATAAACACACATATACACGGTACAGGTACACGGTCATAAGGAAAGCCAACACAAGTGAGGATAAACACTAGGATACACACACATATACACAGTACAGGTACACAGACATGAGGAGATACAACACAAGTGAGGATAAACACACATATACACAGTACAGGTACACAGACATGAGGAGATACAACACAAGTGAGGATAAACACACATATACACGGTACAGGTACACAGACATGAGGAGATACAACACAAGTGAGGATAAACACACATATACACAGTACAGGTACACAGACATGAGGAGATACAACAGAAGTGATGATATACACACATATACACAGTACAGGTACACAGACATGAGGAGATACAACAGAAGTGATGATAAACACACATATACACGGTACAGGTACACAGACATGAGGAGATACAACACAAGTGATGATAAACACACATATACACAGTACAGGTACACAGTCATGAGGAGATACAACACAAGTGAGGATAAACACACATATACACAGTACAGGTACACAGTCATGAGGAGATACAACACAAGTGAGGATAAACACACATATACACGGTACAGGTACACAGACATGAGGAGATACAACAGAAGTGATGATATACACACATATACACAGTACAGGTACACAGACATGAGGAGATACAACACAAGTGAGGATAAACACACATATACACAGTACAGGTACACAGACATGAGGAGATACAACACAAGTGAGGATAAACACACATATACACAGTACAGGTACACAGACATGAGGAGATACAACACAAGTGAGGATAAACACACATATACACAGTACAGGTACACAGTCATGAGGAGATACAACACAAGTGAGGATAAACACACATATACACAGTACAGGTACACAGACATGAGGAGATCCAACACAAGTGAGGATAAACACACATATACACAGTACAGGTACACAGACATGAGGAGATACAACACAAGTGAGGATAAACACACATATACACAGTACAGGTACACAGACATGAGGAGATACAACACAAGTGAGGATAAACACACATATACACGGTACAGGTACACAGACATGAGGAGATACAACACAAGTGTGGATAAACACACATATACACGGTACAGGTACACAGTCATGAGGAGATACAACACAACACACATATACACAGTACAGGTACACAGACAGGAGGAGATACAACACAAGTGATGATAAACACACATATACACAGTACAGGTACACAGTCATGAGGAGATACAACACAAGTGATGATACACACACATATACACAGTACAGGTACACAGACATGAGGAGATACAACACAAGTGATGATAAACACATATATACACAGTACAGGTACACAGACATGAGGAGATACAACACAAGTGAGGATAAACACACATATACACAGTACAGGTACACAGACATGAGGAGATACAACACAAGTGAGGATAAACACACATATACACGGTACAGGTACACAGTCATAAGGAAAGCCAACACAAGTGAGGATAAACACACATATACACAGTACAGGTACACAGTCATGAGGAGATACAACACAAGTGAGGATAAACACACATATACACGGTACAGGTACACAGACATGAGGAGATACAACACAAGTGAGGATAAACACACATATACACGGTACAGGTACACAGTCATGAGGAGATCCAACACAAGTGAGGATAAACACACATATACACAGTACAGGTACACAGACATGAGGAGATCCAACACAAGTGAGGATAAACACACATATACACGGTACAGGTACACAGTCATAAGGAAAGCCAACACAAGTGAGGATAAACACACATATACACAGTACAGGTACACAGTCATGAGGAGATACAACACAAGTGAGGATAAACACACATATACACAGTACAGGTACACAGTCATGAGGAGATACAACACAAGTGAGGATAAACACACATATACACAGTACAGGTACACAGACATGAGGAGATACAACACAAGTGAGGATAAACAGTAGGATACACACACATATACACAGTACAGGTACACAGACATGAGGAGATACAACACACATATACACAGTACAGGTACACAGACATGAGGAGATACAACACAAGTGATGATAAACACACATATACACGGTACAGGTACACAGACATGAGGAGATACAACACAAGTGATGATAAACACACATATACACGGTACAGGTACACAGTCATGAGGAGATACAACACAAGTGATGATAAACACACATATACACGGTACAGGTACACAGACATGAGGAGATACAACACAAGTGATGATAAACACATATATACACAGTACAGGTACACAGACATGAGGAGATACAACACAAGTGAGGATAAACACACATATACACAGTACAGGTACACAGACATGAGGAGATACAACACAAGTGAGGATAAACACACATATACACGGTACAGGTACACAGTCATAAGGAAAGCCAACACAAGTGAGGATAAACACACATATACACAGTACAGGTACACAGTCATGAGGAGATACAACACAAGTGAGGATAAACACACATATACACGGTACAGGTACACAGACATGAGGAGATACAACACAAGTGAGGATAAACACACATATACACGGTACAGGTACACAGTCATGAGGAGATCCAACACAAGTGAGGATAAACACACATATACACAGTACAGGTACACAGACATGAGGAGATCCAACACAAGTGAGGATAAACACACATATACACGGTACAGGTACACAGTCATAAGGAAAGCCAACACAAGTGAGGATAAACACACATATACACAGTACAGGTACACAGTCATGAGGAGATACAACACAAGTGAGGATAAACACACATATACACAGTACAGGTACACAGTCATGAGGAGATACAACACAAGTGAGGATGAACACACATATACACAGTACAGGTACACAGACATGAGGAGATACAACACAAGTGAGGATAAACAGTAGGATACACACACATATACACAGTACAGGTACACAGACATGAGGAGATACAACACAAGTGATGATAAACACACATATACACGGTACAGGTACACAGACATGAGGAGATACAACACAAGTGATGATAAACACACATATACACGGTACAGGTACACAGTCATGAGGAGATACAACACAAGTGATGATAAACACACATATACACGGTACAGGTACACAGTCATGAGGAGATACAACACAAGTGATGATAAACACACATATACACAGTACAGGTACACAGTCATGAGGAGATACAACACAAGTGAGGATAAACACACATATACACGGTACAGGTACACAGTCATGAGGAGATACAACACAAGTGAGGATAAACACACATATACACAGTACAGGTACACAGTCATGAGGAGATACAACACAAGTGAGGATAAACACACATATACACGGTACAGGTACACAGTCATGAGGAGATACAACACAAGTGAGGATAAACACACATATACACGGTACAGGTACACGGTCATGAGGAGATACAACACAAGTGAGGATAAACACACATATACACAATACAGGTACACGGTCATGAGGAGATACAACACAAGTGAGGATAAACACACATATACACAGTACAGGTACACAGACATGAGGAGATACAACACAAGTGAGGATAAACACTAGGATACACACACATATACACAGTACAGGTACACAGACATGAGGAGATACAACACAAGTGAGGATAAACACACATATACACAGAACAGGTACACGGTCATGAGGAGATACAACACAAGTGAGGATAAACACACATATACACAGTACAGGTACACAGACATGAGGAGATACAACACAAGTGAGGATAAACACACATATACACGGTACAGGTACACAGACATGAGGAGATACAACACAAGTGAGGATAAACACACATATACACGGTACAGGTACACAGACATGAGGAGATACAACACAAGTGATGATAAACACACATATACACGGTACAGGTACACAGTCATGAGGAGATACAACACAAGTGATGATAAACACACATATACACGGTACAGGTACACAGTCATGAGGAGATACAACACAAGTGAGGATAAACACACATATACACGGTACAGGTACACAGACATGAGGAGATACAACAGAAGTGATGATATACACACATATACACAGTACAGGTACACAGACATGAGGAGATACAACACAAGTGAGGATAAACACACATATACACAGTACAGGTACACAGACATGAGGAGATCCAACACAAGTGAGGATAAACACACATATACACGGTACAGGTACACGGTCATGAGGAGATACAACACAAGTGAGGATAAACACACATATACACAGTACAGGTACACAGACATGAGGAGATACAACACAAGCCAGTACAAACACTAACAAGAAACCCATGTGTATATATGTTGTTATTATATATATAATATTAGTTGAAGGGCCCGTTACACAGGCCACAGTGCCATTGCCACCCTGTCGCGGGGCAGTCTCTACTGCGCATGATGCGGCGTTACACACGTTTTAGCGATTATATAGGACATATATAAATATATACACACATATGCACACACACGTACAACAATCCAGACACCCAGACACACTGAGCTTTGTGAAACCTGCAGTAAATCACAACTGAACATTTTTCTTTTCTTCTGCCAAAAAAAATAAATATAAAAATATATTATACATTTATTATATTAAAAACATTTTATTAGAAGCTTCTAAAATGCTGGATAAGTATGTAAAAAGAAGAAGATTTTAGTCTTGCCTGTTCAATCATTTTCTCTTAGTCCGTATGACATCCAGATACCATGGGGAGGAGACATCCTTTCTAGTCGGCTGGAACATTTAAAACACAAGGTCTTGGAGGTGGAGTCTCCCTTCTCCTTATCAGGCTACGGTAGCCACGCCCATCCAGCTCTGACATGAGACTAGCTCACTAGATAGGACAATGGGAAAAGAAAGGTAAGCTCCTGTGAGTAATAAGACCCAAGGAGGACTCCCGCGTCCTGCCAAGTTAGACCAAGCGAGGTCCCCTTTCACTGGGTGGGAGACCTATATGTCATATTATCTAATAAAAAAGGATATAACAGGCAAGACTAAAATCCTCTTTTCTCTATCATCCAACCTGACACACAGGTACCATGGGGATATACCAACATTAAGCTCCCAGGGTGGGAAGGAACAGAAAGGACCAAGCGACAGTCCCCATTATACTAGTGTTTCCCAGGACTATCCAGAAATGGGAACAGCCCAAACAAAGTTTAAAAAAAAAATGTACACAGCACACAAGAACAAGAGCCAACTGGGCTCAAACAGGTAAAGAACAGTAAGACACAGAAAGGTGTAGACCCTAAAGACAGGCAGAACTCCCTGAAGGACCTTCCTGCCAAAACTGGCTTTAGCCAAAGGTGTGCACAGAGGACCAAGTCGCAGCCTTGCAAAGCTGTTCATAAGAGGCCTGACTCTTTTAAGTCCATGAGGCGATGACAGACCTGGTGGAGTGTGCTGGAATGTGGACAGAAACAGGTAACTTCCTAAGTTTGTAAGCTTTGCGAATGTTAGACAATCCAGGATGCAGTAGTGACCCTGGACCAGCCTTACCTGCCCTAGGACCTTCAGGGATGGCCAACAAGCCATCAGTCTTACGTTAAGACTCGGTATGGTGCACATAAAACTTGAGATAGTGCACCACAACCAACAAGTGGAGACTCCTCTCCTCGTCATATGTAGAACAATCTCCTGATTGATGAGGAATTCAGAAACTACCTTAGGAAGAAATTCCTGGGAGGAAAGAAGAACAGCCTTGTCCTTGTGAAACATTAGGAAAGGCTCTTGCAAGACAAAGCATACAACTCAGCACACAGAGACCATCTCCAGACGAAAAGTCATCCTCCATGTCAGAAGATGTAAAGGAATGGTAGCAAGGGACTCAAATTGAGGTCGTTGCAAAGCATCCAAAATCAGGTTAAGGTCCCACTGGGTTGTGAGAGCCCTGTAGGCAGGGAAAGCATGAGCAAACCCCTGAAAGAAAAATTTGACAACTGACAAGATAGCGGTGAGTCTCTGAAAAAACACAGAAAGAGCAGAAGTCTGAACTTTCAAGGAACTAAGACAGAGTCCTTTGTTCACTCCAACCTGCAAAAAGGACCAGAAGGTCAAACTCCTGTGTAGACATATCCCTGTCTACACACCAAGAATGAAAAACAGACCAAACCCTGTGGTAGGCCTTAGAGGAAGCCAGCTTCCTAGCCTGGATCATAGTGGAGATAAGCTCAGGGGAGAAACCTTTTCTCTTCAGGATGGAGGCTTCAACATCTATGCCATCAAAGCCAGGAGCTTCACGTCCTCCTATCAGAGGTACCCCTGAAGAAAAAGATCCGGTTTGAGTGGCAATGGAAATAGATCTGGAATGGAGAGGCAAACCAGCTCAGGGATCCAAGCCATCTTGGTCCAATAAGGGGCAACCGTTATGACTGCCGGACGGTCCACCCGAATCTTCCTGAGCATCCCGGGGATGAGAGGAATTGGAGGGAAGATATAGGCCGGATGAAAGTGCCACAGAATCGACAAGGTGTCCATGGCAAAGGCCAGAGGATCCCCCCCAACGGGAACAAAACAAATGAACTTTCCTGTTGTTCCTTGTGGCCACTGGATCCATCTAAGAAATACCCCACCGTTGCATCAACAGATCAAAAACATCTGGATGGAACTCCCACTCTCTGGGGTTCACCCTTTGGTGACTGAGGAAGTCCGCCAGGACGTTGTCTACCTCTGGAATGTGCACGGCGGAGATAGCCAGAACATGATCTTCTGCCCAAGCCAAGAGAGACTTGACCTCTGACCAAGCGGAATTGCTTCGAATGCCTCGTTTGTTTATGCAGGCGACAGCCATAGCGCTGTCCGACTGGACACGTACCAGATGACCCCTCAGCTGAATGGACCAATATAGAAGAGCATGCTGGATTTCTCCGAGCTCCAGAACATTGATGGATTGTAGGGACTCCTCCAATGTCCATCTGTCCTGGATTCCCAAGTGACCCGGAACAGCAAACCAGCCCCTCAGGCTGGCATTGGTTGTGACAGAGGTCCACTACGGGATCACAAACAGTTTTCCCTGCTCCAGGTTGCTCCTGCCCAACCACCAGTGGAAATCCTGTCAGACCTCCGGATGTAGTGAGACCCTCAGATCCAGGAGATCCAGATATCCAAGCCAAGAACAGATGATGCATCGCTGGATCTACCGGGTTTGGGCCATAGAGTAAGGTACCGCCTCAGTAGTGGACACCATGCAGCCCAAAAGTATCATGAACTTCCGGACCGCAGATAAGGGCCACTCCAGATCTTGGGACACCGTCCTCTGTCAGAAAGGCCCTTTGCAGACAGGTGTCGAACCAGAGACCGAGGAAGACCAAGTCCTGATAGGGAACCGGAGAAGACTTTGAAATATTGAGAACCCACCCATGGTGGAGCAGAATCTGAGCACAGTCCTGCAGTTCCCTGGATGGAGCCTTCAGTAGAAGGTCATCCATGTAATAAATCACCTGAACCCAGAGGGTGTGAATGAAGGCAATCAGGGCCCTAGAACTTTGGCAAACACCCGAGGAGCAGAGGTAAGCCCAAAGGGCAGAGTGATGAACTGGTAGTACTCCAATGCACAAGCAAAATGGGAGGTACTTCTGACTGTCCATGTGAATATGGATGTGTTAGTATGTTTCCTGCAAATCCAGACATGCAAGGAATTCACCCGGGCTCATAGATGAAATGACAGAGCAAGGATTCCATCTTGAAGCAGGCAGTTTCCACAAAAGAACTGACATCCTTCAGATCCAGAATAGGGTGCTGCGGCCCACCATCTTGGCCACCACAAACAGGTTTGAATAGAAACCTGAACCTCTGTCTGAAACAAGAACTCCCTTCTTACGAAGAGATTGAAAGGCTTTGCTGAAAAGTCACAACTTCTCCTGACCCAGGGGAACCCAGGACTGGAAGAATCTGGAGGAACTTGAACCCTATTTTGTACCCTTCTGAAACCACCAGCAAAACCCGCTGGTCTAACAGGACTCTGCGCCATTTTTACAATGTGTGGGCAGAGGCACCCCACAGGCATCTGGGGATGAGGATTCTGCAAGTCGTGCTGATGGAGACTTGTCAGACTTGGAATTGGCAGCGGGAAGCTTGGAGTGCCATTGATGCCTGGGCTTGGTGGAGGGGCACGTGGTGAAGGCCTGAGACATGCTTGGATTCGGCCTTTGTGTCTCTGTTTGACGGGGACAAAAAAAAAAGACACTGTTTCCTTGCCGTGTTAGGACGTCTGGAGACCTGAGGTAACAGAGTGCTCTTGCCCCCAGTAGATTCACTTATGATCTGCTTGAGCTCAGGCCCAAAAAGAGACTGGCCCTGAAAAGGGAGAGAAACCAGTGACTTCTTAGATGAAAGATCCGCAGAGCTGATCTTGAGCCACAAAATATGTTGTGCCTTCACTGAAAAGGCAGAATCCAAAGCAGACAGATTGACATAATTAAAGAGTGTCAGTGACATACATCTGAGCCTCAGATTTGATGGCTAATAGGACTAAAAGATCCTCCTTAGGGGCGCAATCTGACAGCATCAGTAACTTGTTCACCCCAAATAGCAATAGCTCTGGTGACCCAGGCATAGGCAAGAATAGGCCTGAATGCAGCCCCAATGGAAGCAAAATTAGATTTGAATAGCTTTCAGCTTCCTATCTATTATGTCCTTCAGGGCCGTTGCATCTAACAAGAGCAGAGCAGTGGACTTAGAGAGCATGGATATAGGGGGTGAAGAGCAGGAGGAAAAGCCCATTGTCTTAAAGCTGCGTCTGAGAAGGGGTACAGCTTGGAGAATCCCTTAGAGAGAGACAGGTGACTAGGAGGCATTTTCCACTCATCCAAAATAACTTTGTCCAGAGTGGCGTTGGTCGGAAAGACTGTTGGAGACTTTTTACATACTTGAAAATACATCAGCGTGGCTAGGGTAGCCTGATAAGGAGAAGGGAAGGCTCCATCTCAAAGACCTTGTCTTTGACATGTTCCAGCCGACTAGAAGGGATGTCTCCTTCCCATGGTACCTGTATGTCATATTGGACGACAGAGAAATATATTTTATTGCATATAGCTTCTTGAGTATATCGTACTGTGTACAGCATACAGTTCTGTGTATTGCATGTATTGTATTATGTATAGTACGCACAGTTTTAAATACTGATTACAGAGTTTTGTGTATTGCATTTTTGAATATAGCATATACCGTTCTGCACATTCAGTATTGCGCTTTGTGTATATAGTATTGCGTATAGTGTATATCATTTTGTTATACCGTTTTACATGTATGTATGTATGTGTGTCTATGGATTGTGTATATGCTGTACGTGTGTATTTGTGTTGCGTGTGTCTGTGTGAGTATTGCTTGTGTTTCGAAATGTGTATAGCATATGTGGATTTTGCATGTGTGTATTGCGTGTCTGTGTATATGTATTGCATGTGTGTGCATGTATTGCATGCATTACGCCTGTACATACATACCATACACTTCCCCATACAAACAACACACACCTGTACCTACATACCCTCCCCTTCCCTGTACATAGATTCCTCACCATTTCCTTATATAAAAGGGAGGGGATTTACCTCTTCTTGGGTCTGTAGTCCGAGTCCCCGGCTGAGGAAGACGACGGCTCATATGAAGAGGAGAAGAGGGAAGAGGACGAAGAGCTGGAGAAGAGGTGTCCCCGTTCTGCAGGAGAAAGCCAGTGCTGCGGCTGCAGCCTGCGCACAGGACGCAAGCGGCCATAGGTACGTATGATACCTCCCTGACCCCTCGTAGGTTTACTGGCCATATCTGAAAAATAGAAGAAAGTGTTAAGGGGGCATCTTCCAAGCCCATCCAGTCATCTCACTCATTATTTCCAGTGACTTCAGTCCTTAGGGCTCACAGCAGTTCAGGTGTTGAGGAGCTCCCTGCTCGATTTCAGGCAGCTCAGTCATTGTGACTATAATACCGGTGTCTGAACTGGATCACCTACCAGATCCTAGTCTCATTGAAGGGAACAGCGTCTCAATGTTTGGGTGTGTGAGGTCATTTTATAACTATATATGCTATATCGTCTAGCTTATGTCAGAAACGGCCAAGTGACCACAAAACACTAAAATGTGGTTAGCTTTTGATTATTTTCAACCTGTTCTTAATTTCCCCCGGTCAAGTACTTTAATCTGGACTCCTCTCCTTATTCTGAAGAAGAAACCTTGATTGAAGCAAACATGGAGGAACAGAGAGATCAAGGAGTGTAAGCAGCCAATATCAGCTGCTGAGACAGAGACACATAAGCAGTTATGTGGAAGTATCACTTTTCATCTTTTAAAGGGATAGTAATACTTTGTTTTAACTTTATTTTATTTTGTAGGCATTAAAAATACATGAAGAACGATATAAGTCTTATCTCTCAGACCTTTATGGTTTATGAAATATTCACAAGCAAAGTTTCCCCTCCCGCCCCTTTTACCTAGTGTAAGCCATCTCTTCTCAGATGTGGAATCCAGTCCATAGACCAGACAGATAACAGCAGGGGACAATCTTCTTCCTATGAGAACAATGAAATCCCTGCCCCCCTTGACAAGCTTTTCAGGTTTTTCCCTTATCTTAATTGAAGATTGTCCCTCTCTGCAGTCTACCTGGGCACCTCCCTTCTGATCTGGCTGAGCAGTGTTACATCAGTAAAAGGGGCAGGAGGGGGACACTTTGTCATTGAATTACTCTGGAACTACAACTCTGACAGAACTGAAAAAACACTCCCCAAAGTCCAAATACTATGATGATTAATTAGAGCTGCTTTTATTATAAAACATTACTATCCCTTTAAGTGTTTAGTTTGGACAGGGGTACGGTATGATCAAGAGGTGTTGAGAATAGAAGAGAGAAATCCTATTTGGGGAAGGTATCCCTAAGTCACATAAAAAGAAAATGTCAGCGTGGATAGTAAAGGGAGGCAGCCAATATAGCATGTTATCCATTAGTAGATCTCAGAAGTGTCCTAATCAAGTCAATTACTTAGATACAGATATCACTAACATTTCTCAGCATGAACTCCATGAATGTACGCCCAACGTGCTTCATCGTACACTAGTGCTTCTTCAGTCTTACCGCGTGTGCATGGCGGATACTGAATTTTTAGACCCTTCCTTGTGAGTTTGACTATTTACTTGTCTGATACTGAGCCTCATGTAAAACTGCTGTTGTATTCAATCGTGACGATTTCCATTACTTTGATCATCAGTTCTATTAACCTCTCTCATTTAAAATTGGAGGAAAAAAGTGCAATAAGTTATTATACAAGACATTATCCAGAATAAATGGTGTAATGTAACCACTATAGTGAACACAATATAGTACATCTACCCTGTGTATAATATAGTACATCCACCATGTGTATAATATAGTACATCCACCCTATATAATATAGTACATCTACCCTGTGTATAATATAGTACATCCACCCTATATAATATAGTACATCTACCCTGTGTATAATATAGTACATCTACCCTGTGTATAATACAGTACATCCACCCTGTGTATAATACAGTACATCCACCCTGTGTATAATACAGTACATCCACCCTGTGTATAATACACTACATCTACCCTGTGTATAATACACTACATCTACCCTGTGTATAATACAGTACATCCACCCTGTGTATAATACAGTACATCCACCCTGTGTATAATACAGTACATCCACCCTGTGTATAATACAGTACATCCACCCTGTGTATAATACAGTACATCTACCCTGTGTATAATACAGTACATCCACCCTGTGTATAATATAGTACATCCACCCTGTGTATAATATAGTACATCTACCCTGTGTATAATATAGTACATCCACCCTGTGTATAATATAGTACATCCACCCTGTGTATAATATAGTACATCCACCCTGTGTATAATACAGTACATCTACCCTGTGTATAATACAGTACATCTACCCTGTGTATAATATAGTACATCTACCCTGTGTATAATACAGTACATCCACCCTGTGTATAATACAGTACATCCACCCTGTGTATAATACAGTACATCCACCCTGTGTATAATACAGTACATCCACCCTGTGTATAATATAGTACATCTACCCTGTGTATAATACAGTACATCCACCCTGTGTATAATATAGTACATCTACCCTGTGTATAATACAGTACATCCACCCTGTGTATAATACACTACATCCACCCTGTGTATAATACAGTACATCCACCCTGTGTATAATATAGTACATCCACCCTGTGTATAATACACTACATCCACCCTGTGTATAATACAGTACATCCACCCTGTGTATAATATAGTACATCTACCCTGTGTATAATACAGTACATCCACCCTGTGTATAATATAGTACATCCACCCTGTGTATAATACAGTACATCTACCCTGTGTATAATACAGTACATCTACCCTGTGTATAATACAGTACATCCACCCTGTGTATAATACAGTACATCCACCCTGTGTATAATACAGTACATCCACCCTGTGTATAATATAGTACATCCACCCTGTGTATAATATAGTACATCCACCCTGTGTATAATACAGTACATCTACCCTGTGTATAATACAGTACATCCACCCTGTGTATAATATAGTACATCCACCCTTGTGTATAATACAGTACATCCACCCTGTGTATAATACAGTACATCCACCCTGTGTATAATATAGTACATCTACCTTGTGTATAATACAGTACATCTACCCTGTGTACAATACAGTACATCTACCCTGTGTATAATACAGTACATCCACCCTGTGTATAATATAGTACATCCACCCTGTGTATAATATAGTACATCCACCCTGTGTATAATACACTACATCCACCCTGTGTATAATATAGTACATCCACCCTGTGTATAATATAGTACATCTACCCTGTGTATAATACAGTACATCCACCCTGTGTATAATACAGTACATCCACCCTGTGTATAATATAGTACATCCACCCTTGTGTATAATACAGTACATCCACCCTGTGTATAATATAGTACATCCACCCTGTGTATAATATAGTACATCCACCCTGTGTATAATACACTACATCCACCCTGTGTATAATACACTACATCCACCCTGTGTATAATATAGTACATCCACCCTGTGTATAATATAGTACATCTACCCTGTGTATAATACAGTACATCCACCCTGTGTATAATACAGTACATCCACCCTGTGTATAATATAGTACATCCACCCTTGTGTATAATACAGTACATCCACCCTGTGTATAATATAGTACATCCACCCTGTGTATAATATAGTACATCCACCCTGTGTATAATATAGTACATCTACCCTGTGTATAATACAGTACATCCACCCTGTGTATAATACAGTACATCCACCCTGTGTATAATATAGTACATCCACCCTTGTGTATAATACAGTACATCCACCCTGTGTATAATATAGTACATCCACCCTGTGTATAATATAGTACATCCACCCTGTGTATAATACACTACATCCACCCTGTGTATAATACACTACATCCACCCTGTGTATAATATAGTACATCCACCCTGTGTATAATATAGTACATCTACCCTGTGTATAATACAGTACATCCACCCTGTGTATAATACAGTACATCCACCCTTGTGTATAATACAGTACATCCACCCTGTGTATAATATAGTACATCCACCCTGTGTATAATATAGTACATCCACCCTGTGTATAATACACTACATCCACCCTGTGTATAATACACTACATCCACCCTGTGTATAATACAGTACATCCACCCTGTGTATAATACAGTACATCCACCCTGTGTATAATACAGTACATCCACCTTGTGTATAATATAGTACATCCACCTTGTGTATAATATAGTACATCCACCCTGTGTATAATATAGTACATCTACCCTGTGTATAATATAGTACATCCACCCTGTGTATAATATAGTACATCCACCCTGTGTATAATACAGTACATCCACCCTGTGTATAATATAGTACATCCACCCTGTGTATAATATAGTACATCTACCCTGTGTATAATACAGTACATCCACCCTGTGTATAATATAGTACATCCACCCTGTGTATAATACACTACATCCACCCTGTGTATAATATAGTACATCTACCCTGTGTATAATACAGTACATCCACCCTGTGTATAATACAGTACATCCACCCTGTGTATAATACAGTACATCCACCCTGTGTATAATACAGTACATCCACCCTGTGTATAATACAGTACATCCACCCTGTGTATAATACAGTACATCCACCCTGTGTATAATATAGTACATCTACCCTGTGTATAATATAGTACATCCACCCTGTGTATAATACAGTACATCCACCCTGTGTATAATATAGTACATCCACCCTGTGTATAATACAGTACATCTACCCTGTGTATAATACAGTACATCTACCCTGTGTATAATACAGTACATACACCCTGTGTATAATACAGTACATACACCCTGTGTATAATACAGTACATCTACCCTGTGTATAATACAGTACATACACCCTGTGTATAATACAGTACATACACCCTGTGTATAATACAGTACATACACCCTGTGTATAATACAGTACATCCACCCTGTGTATAATATAGTACATACACCCTGTGTATAATACAGTACATACACCTTGTTTGGTAACTAGGTGCCATTTTTTGGTGTAATGTAACCCCCACAAAAAGAGTGCATTAATTCTGACCGATGATCAAAGTAAAGGAAGTCATCAGGATCGAATACAACGCTAGGTGATAATGAGTCACACCCACAAGGAAGGGTTTACTAAGTCATCAGGATTGAATACAATGCTAGGTGATAATGAGTCACACCCACAAGGAAGGGTTTACTAAGTCATCAGGATTGAATACAACGCTAGGTGATAATGAGTCACACCCACAAGGAAGGGTTTACTAAGTCATCAGGATTGAATACAATACTAGGTGATAATGAGTCACACCCACAAGGAAGGGTTTACTAAGTCATCAGGACTGAATACAACGCTAGGTGATAGTAAACCCTTCCTTGTGGGTGTGACTCATTATCACCTAGCGTTGTATTCAATCCTGATGACTTAGTAAACCCTTCCTTGTGGGTGTGACTCATTATCACCTAGCGTTGTATTCAATCCTGATGACTTAGTAAACCCTTCCTTGTGGGTGTGATTATCACCTAGCGTTGTATTCAATCCTGATGACTTAGTAAACCCTTCCTTGTGGGTGTGACTGATTATCACCTAGCGTTGTATTCAATCCTGATGACTTAGTAAACCCTTCCTTGTGGGTGTGACTCATTATCACCTAGCGTTGTATTCAATCCTGATGACTTAGTAAACCCTTCCTTGTGGGTGTGACTCATTATCACCTAGCGTTGTATTCAATCCTGATGACTTAGTAAACCCTTCCTTGTGGGTGTGATTATCACCTAGTGTTGTATTCAATCCTGATGACTTAGTAAACCCTTCCTTGTGGGTGTGATTAAGTCATCAGGATTGAATACAACGCTAGGTGATAATGAGTCTCACCCACAAGGAAGGGTTTACTAAGTCATCAGGATTGAATACAACGCTAGGTGATAATGAGTCACACCCACAAGGAAGGGTTTACTAAGTCATCAGGATTGAATACAACGCTAGGTGATGAGTCACACCCACAAGGAAGGGTTTACTAAGTCATCAGGATTGAATACAACACTAGGTGATAATGAGTCACACCCACAAGGAAGGGTTTACTAAGTCAGCAGCGGCTGCACACTCGGTAAGACTGTAATCCCTGAAGAAGCAGTCATTTTGTACAGAGAAAGGCATTGGGTTATGTTCGTGGGGTTCTTCTGAGGCAGAGAAATGTTGTTAGCGATCTCTTTTTATGCACAGCGATATTAAACTCCATTAGCACAACTTTGTGCTATACTAATGGATAACATGCTGTAGTGGCAACGTCCCTTTACTACCCACTCTCTGTCAGTCCTTTGATGTGAGTTAGGGATACATTACCAGACTAGGGTTTCTCTTTTACACATCCCTCTATCATACCTGTACCCCTGTCTGAACAAAACATGAAGAATGATCCTTCCACACAACGGGGCATTACCTAGAAATACCATTAACTTATGTTGGATAAAGGTTACTTGGGTGAGATTTTGGGGCTGTGGACACTTGGGCTGAGAGTTGTGGCCGTGCACATAGGTTGTGAGCATTTATGATCTGGATAACGCTCATGATACCCATAGGGATAAGTCACTTTACTTGTTTAGCCCCTCTTTTGTGATTTGACTTGGAGATCTAGCATTTAGTAATTAGACCAGGTTTATTCCTTCTGTTCTTGCAGTCTGTACACATATATGTATCCCACTGTATCTTAACTGAATAGTCCAGACAGAGAGCGGTTATCTCTATGACCATCATACAAGCTCTTGTTTGGCGTGATCAAAGAGAGACCGGTTTTCCTTACAGTTCATTATTTCTCAGCAACCCCATTACACTGCCATTTGTTTTTAATACGGAAAGTGCCCATAGATTCTTAGCACATTCCAGGTTTTTAAATAAAACAAATATTATTAGGTTCTGCTACATACATGGTTTGAAGACAAAGCCTGGAACAAGCATGTTCTAAATGTATTTATTGAAAGTCAAGTGTTGGACATTCAGTTTCTGGGTACACTCATCAGCTGTAATCAGGAGAGCAAATGGTCTGCGTCTGTCTTGGCGCTAGCAAGACCCCACGTTTCCGTTACAACAGGGCAAAACGGATCGTTTACTTCTGTGTGCTTTTAAAAATAACCATCGTTTGACCACACAGTAATTAAACTTAATATCTTCTTTAAAGGGATGCAGTGTCCTCAAAACAATATTGGTTACTGTGAAAGTTCACCCCTGCATGTTGTATTAAACAGTATTGGTGATTCAAAAATCCCCTGCATGTTGCATTAACCATTTTTTATTTAGAAAACGAATATTAGCTTTAGATGAACAGATGATGGTATTAAGGCTGTGCAGGCACTTCCGGTCCTAATCTTACATTACCCTCTCCACTCACTGACACTAACCTCCCATTGCTGAGCAGTGTCAGTGAGTGGGGAGGTAATGTAGGGATAAGACAGGAAGTCAGTGCTAGGGGAGATGGGTAATACATTACTGAGCAGTGTCAGTGAGTGGGGAGGTAATGTAGGGATAAGACAGGAAGTCAGTTCTAGGGGAGGAGGGTAATGCATTGCTGAGCAGTGTCAGTGAGTGGGGAGGTAATGTAGGGATAAGACAGGAAGTCAGTGTTAGGGGAGGTGGGTAATGCATTGCTGATCAGTGTCAGTGAGTGGGGGAGGTAATGTAGGGATAAGACAGTAAGTCAGTACTAGGGGAGGTGGGCAATGCATTGCTGAGCAGTGTCAGTGAGAGGGGGAGGTAATGTAGGGATAAGACAGGAAGTCAGTGCTAGGGGAGGTGGGTAATGCATTGCTGAGCAGTGTCAGTGAGTGGGGAGGTAATGTAGGGATAAGACAGGAAGTCAGTGCTAGGGGAGGTGGGTAATGCATTGCTGAGCAGTGTTAGTGAGTGGGGAGGTAATGTAGGGATAAGACAGAAAGTCAGTGCTAGGGGAGGTGGGTAATGCATTGCTGAGCAGTGTCAGCGAGTGGGGAGGTAATGTAGGGATAAGAGGAAGTCAGTGCTAGGAGAGGAGGGTAATGTATTACTGAGTAGTGTCAGTGAGTGGGGAGGTAATGTAGGGATAAGACAGGAAGTCAGTACTAGGGGAGAAGGGTAATACATTACTGAGCAGTGTCAGTGAGTGGGGAGGTAATGTAGGGATAACATAGGAAATCAGTGCTAGGGGAGGTGGGTAATGCATTTCTGAGCAGTGTCAGTGAGTGGGGAGGTAATGTAGGGATTAGACAGGAAGTCAGTTATAGACATCCTGACTTCCGTCAAGGCCCAGCACCGGACCTAGTGTCGACTGCCATAGTGCTTCCGCTGTGTAGTGCTTACTGTGCTGAGTCTCCGCTTCATGATTGCAGAGCTGTGTATTCGTTCTGAGCCTTCCTGCTACCTGCTGAGTATTGCACTGTTCCCTAAGCCTTGCTGTACAAGCTGTTTAACCCGTTCTATGCTGGCATCTTCGGTGTGAGCATTTACGTTGGTGCGGAGCTTATTTCTTCTACTGCTACTTCTGACGAGCTGGAGGCTTGTAGTATTACTTTGGTCGGCAGCTCAAACATCCATCCAGCAGAGTAGTCGGTATTATCTCCTGTGCCCGGTGCGGCGACATAGGCTCTAGCATTGTCTCCGGTATATGCCCGGTGGGGCTATAAGGCTCACTCCTCCTACAGCACTGAGTGGTCTCCGATGTACGCCCGTGGGTGCTATTGACCATCTCTACGGTTACAGCAGTCTCTGAATTATGCCCGTGGGGGCTATTGGCTAGCTCGTGCAGGTATCTCCGGTATACGCCCGTGGGGGCTACAGGCTCAAGTCACCGGATCGACGATTATCACTCCTAACGCCCGTGGGGGCTAAAGGAGAGCTCTTGCAGACTGCAGTCCCAGTGTGACGCCCATGGGGGCTACCTACTCAAGCACTGACAAATATTGTTGCCATTATCTCTACGCCCGTGGGGGCTACCGACTCAAGCACTGACAAATATTGTTGCCATTATTTCTACGCCCATGGGGGCTACTAATCCTAGCACTTGCAGATTGTGGGTCTCATTGCTATGCCCGTGGGGGCTATACACCAAGATAATTCAAGGCAGTACTGCCTGTTTACTCAGCCTCCTATGCTCTAACATCTACAGCTTTATTCATCACCTTGGGCGTGCCAAACTCCACAACTGAGACTATCTTTTGCAAGTTAACTCTTGAGTAGCCCGGCTATAGTAGCCTTACTGTGTTATACTATAGTGTATTGTATTTATTCACTTATCTGTATTACTACTCTGATTGTATTCATTTCGCTATTATCGCCTATAGAAGGCGCTTCTTTTATTTATTTATTTTTTCCTTAATAAAATTGTGTTTTAATTCACTAACTGGTCTGAGTGTCTTGAAAACCGTAACAATCCCCTTCACTGCCACAGGATTACGCATTGCATTACTTTGTAATGAATTGCTTAAACCTCTAGCACTGATGGGGTTATCCGTCGTAACCGGATGAAACATAGTACAGTACGTTTATATACACACGTACAAAGTAGTTTCAGCCTCTTGGACATCTTAGTTCTTTGATGTACCTTCTTGATACAGGATGTAGGGTATCCTCTGTCCTGAAATCTGTGGAAGAGCTCTTTAGAATGAGGATCAAAGGATTCTTCTGTAGTGCAATTTCAATGAACTCGCACATATTGTCCCATCAGCAGGTCCTTATTCACATGCATTGGATGAGCTCTAGAAAAATGTAAAATTCACTGCAGTACTTTACTTTGTTCCTTAAGTCTGTACACAACTATCATTATCCAGCATGATCCTTAAGTCACAAAAATCAACACAAGTTGTGGAGCAGTTTGACACAAGACAAATATTTAGTTCATGCTCTTTGAACATCTTTACAAATTGTTGGCCCCTGCCATAGGAATAGAATGTAGTCTATATATCGCTATGACAACTAGACACGATCGGTAAAGTTAGCAAGATTGTCGACAAAAACAAACTCTCGTTCCCACCAACCCAAAAATAGATTTGCAAGTGTGGGTGCACATTTAGCCCCCATAGCAACTGTATATTTGTATCAATTGTGATACTTCTGTATAGTAGAGTTACTTTTTACTTACCAATTTATGTCGCCATTACTTGTGCTGCATTCATATTTATGGTTGGCTCATTCAGGCACTCTCTCATCTAGAAGTATCTATTCTGAGTGCTTGTGCTGCATTCATATTTATGGTTGGTTCATTCAGGCACACTCTCTTCTATGAGTATCTATTCTGAGTGCTTGTGCTGCATTCATATTTATGGTTGTTCATTCAGGCACTCTCTATGAGTATCTATTCCGAGTGCTTGTGCTGCACTTTGTAAATACAATTATGCGGGACCATGTTGGTCCACTATACGCTATTACTGACATATGTTTGTTTCTTTCTTAGCGATATACCTCTTCAATGAGTGAATTATTCTAGTTGTTTCTTTTAACATAACACACCTACACTCCTAATCAGTTGCCATTTGATTGACAGCATGATAATTGGTCACATGCTCTTTGGTATATTATTGATGAGGAAGATTTTATACCAGCAATGATGGTATCGGCAGCGGTTCTAGATATCCCCCTAGCCATCAGCTAGCTCTGCTCAGTCTCCAAACTGCTAGGATCAAGAAGACTGGGTCTGGAAGAAAAATTGTCCCCTGATTCAACAAGTTCTTGATGTTTGTCAGGATTATCAGAGGGGAAAAAAGACATTCTAACCAGATCAGTGAACCAGGCCTTCCTTGACCACCATGGGGCTATCCGGATGATGTTCCCTTTGTCCTTCCTTACTACCTCTGTTAGAAAAGGTATTGGGGCAAAGACATACATCTGAGGAAAGCGCCAGTCAATATTAAAAAGCATCTTGTGCCATTGCTTTCTTGTCCTTCCATCTGGAAATGAAAAGCTGGCATTTGGTGTTGAATGCTGAAGCCATAAGATCCACCACCTGAATACCCCATTGCTTAGTTATGTGATTGAAGACTTCCATATTTAGTGAGCATTCCCCTTAGTCTAGCTTCCTCCTGCACAGGAAGTCTGCTTGTTTGTTGAGGGTGCCTGAAATGTGAGTAGCTGAAATGTTCAATAGATTATTTTTTGCCCAACTCAGATTTTGCTACATAAATGGTTTAGGGCCATACTCCTTGTGCCCCCTTGGTTGGATATACACATTAACATTGCTGTATTGTCTGACCTTGCTTGGCCTGCTTTGTGTTTCAGAATGTATATGTGAAGCTTTTTCTTCTGCTCCAACCAATGTTCTGGAACTGTCTTGTATTTCCATAGAACTCCTCAACCTGATAGGCTGCCATCTGTCCACAGGATTTCAAATATCGGCTCTTCCACAGATAGGCGCCTGGCTAGGTTCCCGGGAGGCATCCACCATTTCAGTTCTTCCTTTGCAGTATTTAACAATCTTCTAAAAATTTGGAGGAATCCTTTTTCCAGCAGATCAGAAAATGGCTTTGAATCTTCCAGAAAATTTGCTAATTACAGTATAATAATATTTTTAATTTGATCCCTTCCGCCCCTTTCCCTGATAGTAAGCTACCTCCCCCATAAATCTGGCAACCGGTCCCTCGTACAATATAAGGAAATCCCTGCACTCCTTGACGAAGGGCAGGTTTTTCCTAATACTAAAAACAAATCTTCCAGCGCCAGTGTAAGGTGAGTTTTAAAGCAAAGACACGTGATGACCAATATTATTTCTAAAAAAATATAAATGTATTGAATCTTTATATCTTATATATACCACTCAAAACAATACAGAAAAATATATACTCATAAGTCTGAATCTAAAAATGTATAGAAGTAGGATCATTACAGTCTAATAACAATGGTAAAGTGCCTTCTCTGATTTAATTTAAAAACAAAATTAGATGTGAGATACACTAGTAAGCTGAATATCATTATTTGAACATACATAAAATTCAGATTGGTATACCTCATTCACAGGAAAGCTGAGATATGTGTCAGCGGTACTCTAAACAATTACACCACGTTAGTGTTTCAACCCTCCAAGGGTTAACTCAATGGAGTGAAATGGATCCCGGATTATACACCCCATGGTACCAACCGTACCTGGAGTAAGATCTATCCTGCACCAACTGTCCACCACCGTTTAACACACAAGGTTATGGGTGGACAACCTAACGTCCTATAATGCCACGAGACCACTGACAAATCCCCCAAGCCGACCTGTGTATCAACATTGCCTTTACTTAATACACACACCTCCACCAAAGAGACAATAAGTTATTCTCTCAATGGTGGATGTGTTCCCAACTACAAAAACGATAAACTAAAATACAAAAGAATTCAAAAAATATATGCTCGATCACAAAAATATATATAATAATTAAAAATTTTAAAAATATATATAAAAAATACTAAAAGTATTTTCATCCAAAAAAAAAAAAAAAAAAAAATCGCAATATAGTAACACTAAATCCCAGACACGTCTTCTTTAAACGCTGGTGAATAATCAGTTTCTTATAAATCTAAAAAAACAAACAATTTCACCTCTGCATTAAACCCAAAAGGTTGCAGGGTGTTCATGTTCTATATCCATTCGGTCTCCCTTCTTTATATATGTGTTGTAAATGTTAAAGAAGATATGACAAACAGTTTTTCCTCACATTTTGTGAATAATGTTGTATGCAAATTGGAGAATGTTACATTTTGCGGTATAGATGTGGTAAGGAGTAACTGGAGAGGTGGTGATTACATTGGGGGGATATCAAGAAGGGCGTCCGAATGGATATAGAACATGAACACCCTGCAACCCTTTGTGTTTCATGCAGAGGTGGAATTGTTTGGTTTTTATAATAATCTATATTTCAGGTACTCCCTTCTTGACATTCTGGGTTTGGTATAACATTTTTATGTAGGGTTTTTCCTATTATACCTTTAAGTATGATAGGAGGTCTATAAGATTGGGGAGAAATTGGTATTACCATCTATTACATATCACTGGTATAATAAGCACTGGCTCTGGACATATGATTTTCTTTGATATTGTGGGAACAGTTCGTTTGAAGCTCTGTCAGACAATCATGTGATTCAACTCTGAACTACAGGCACAGTACACTAGGTGAATATGTACATGAATATATCTGTGATCTTAGCCAATAATATTTTTATGGTTTTGTTGTATTTTTAGATTATAATGTTTTGTTTTGCTTTTTTTATGTATTTTATTTTATACATGTTTAGGGAATATGGGTCGTTATTATCCTGTGGGTTTTTAAACATTGCCTTTCAGGGGAGGGTTTTATTGTGGAATTTTTTCGCTGAAGCCCTATATTAGGATCGGATTACTGTACGATTGAAAATTTGGATTAGTATTTGTATTTCCCTGATGAAGGGGTCTGTGGTGCCCTGAAACGCGTTGGAAGTTTGAGAGGAGACTGATGTGGCTTGGAATTGCGGTCAGAAGGAAATGCAAACATTGGAAAGAGCTTAAAAGGAATAATCACCTCAGCGGGATAGACTACGAAGGTAGCCAGAGAAGAGCTTAGTTTTAGCCAATTGAATATCACGGTGGAAGTCTGAATTGACTTGTCTAGGACGTCAGTGCCGGTAGTCTGTGGAAGTTCAGAGACTGGACAATCCCAGCAGTTAAATCCATCTATAAACGCTGGAGAAAGACTTAGTACCAACAGAATTTTAAGACACAGGACGTCAGTGCCAGCAGTCTGTTGAAGTAAGCTCAGAGAACGGACAATTTACAGCGGGCAAATTGGTGGTTGATGTGGAGCGGGAAGTAGTCCATTTAGCGTTACCACTATATACATTTTTCTTTTTCCTAATACTGCATGAAGATTGTCCCTTGCGACCCGCTGTCGGATCTGGGACAATATTGCTCATGTCGGAAAAAGGGGCAGGAAGGATCAACTTCAAATTATTATTACACTGTAACTAGCAAGTTTTCACGCATAGGAGCATTGCGCAGCACTTCTATTACATATGCTCATCGTCCTGAGCTAAACATTACATGAAACAATACTATCCCTTTAAATTGTATACTGTATTGAATGGTGAAAGGGAAAACCTGGCGCAGACTTTATTGACCAATAAAGTCCTCAGCCATAACTTTATGAGTTTCAGTTAAGGTCTTCCGCCTAATAAGCGCATCTAATGTATTGAAATTAAATGCTCCTGAATCCTCGTAATTTTCCTTTTTCAGCAAAGGAGACTGAGGACATGATTTCCATTGAACTACTTTCCTCCTCATAAGGTATGGATGAAGTACCTTCCACTGAGTCCAATGGTCTTTGTCTTTTCCTAGCTGATTCTTATTAAATGTCTCCTGTATGGATGCTTTCATCCATCCCAGAAACTCTTTAAATTGTAAGGGAATGTCCCCAATTTCTTAATGCAATCCTGACAAAGCTTTGCTGGATCTGTGGCATTACGCTTAGCCTCACATTCTGCACAGTCCTTAAGTTTTGGAGATACTTTAGCCTCTTTTGGAGGGTTGGGATCTGAGACTTTTACCTTGTCACCTTGGGCTTTAAGCCATATTGTGTACAGGCATGTCAAAGCAATTCCAACTGACCCAGCTTTTCCTTCAAATTTCCTACTCCTCTACAATTTGGTACCATGCTACTCCGATAACTGGTTACAACTTTGACTACGTTATACAACTACCCTTCTGCTTTGCTCGTTTGTTACCCACACTGGCTCTTATTTTACCATTCTTCCATCTGCTGCCTTGTACTGCACTGCCTGTCCCATTAATGTCCTGGCTAGCCTGACTTTTCGACTTAGGTGGGTTCTGTCTCCCTGCTCCCTCACTCAAACCTTGACCAGCTGTCTGTCTTGAACTGTTCCCGCTTCCTTCCCTGTTCTGTCAAGTCCCAGGTTTCATTGTTGCGGATCAGCAACTACTGACGGGTTCTGCAAGTAGTCTGTGTATCCTGTTAACTACTTTAAACTCTATAGGTAGCAGTTGATTTTTAGGCTGCCATCAGGGGTGTGGCCCAACTCATCCAGCTGGCTCAAATACGCCTAGCAGTCAGCATCTTTAACCCAGCTTAGGCTGCAGCAAGCCAGTCTACAGAGTAGCCATCATAATACAGCTTCCATTCCCACTCACCGGCCTCAAGAATCTAGCCCACTGAGGCCTCGCTTTCAGTTTGCCCTTGTGTTGTTTGTTGCTGTGTCTATGGCTTTATTTAAATCAGTGTGTCACCTCTTTGAGAGGAGTCTACTTCACAGAGTCTAAGCAGTCAGCTTGCACTGGGTACTTATCTGTAATGTCATAACACCTCCCCCTTACACTTCCTCACACACCTCCATCACTACCCTCCTCCTTACACCTCCATCACTCCATTCCACCCACAAATACCCATCATTACCTCTCCCACTTACACCTCTTCAATCACTCCCTCCGCTCACACATTCCCCCCAGAAATGGCCATCACTCCGCAACAACTCTCAACCCTTAAACCTCCCCACACAAATGCCCATCACTCCCCTCCCCCTTAAACCCCTTCAGTCAATCCCTCACCTTACACCTCCCCCCCAGATACCCATCACTCCCCCCTTAAAACTCCACTAACACCTCCCCCCAGATACCCATCACTCCCCTCCCCCCTTAAAACTCCCCTAACGCCTCCCCCCCAGATACCCATCACTCCCCTCCCCCATTAAAACTCCCCTAACGCCTCCCCCCAGATACCCATCACTCCCCTCCCCCATTAAAACTCCCCTAACGCATCCCCCAGAGATACACATCACTCCCCTCCCCCCTTAAAACTCCCCTAACACCTCCCCCAGAGATACAGGTGACATCACTCCCCTCCCCCCTTAAAACTCCCCTAACGCCTCCCCCCCCAGATACCCATCACTCCCCTCCCCCTTAAAACTTCCCTAACACCTCCCCCCAGATACCCATCACTCCCCTCCCCCTTAAAACTCCCCTAACGCCTCCCCCAGAGATACACATCACTCCCCTCCCCCATTAAAACTCCCCTAACACCTCCCCCAGAGATACCCATCACTCCCCTCCCCCCTTAAAACTCCCCTAACGCCTCCCCCCCAGATACCCATCACTCCCCTCCCCCCTTAAAACTCCCCTAACGCCTCCCCCCCAGATACCCATCACTCCCCTCCCCCCTTAAAACTCCCCTAACGCCTCCCCCCCCAGATACCCATCACTCCCCTCCCCCCTTAAAACTCCCCTAACGCCTCCCCCCAGATACACATCACTCCCCTCCCCTCTTAAAACTCCCCTAACGCCTCCCCCCCAGATACCCATCACTCCCCTCCCCCCTTAAAACTCCCCTAACGCCTCCCCCCCAGATACACATCACTCCCCTCCCCCCTTAAAACTCCCCTAACGCCTCCCCCCCAGATACACATCACTCCCCTCCCCCCTTAAAACTCCCCTAACGCCTCCCCCCAGATACACATCACTCCCCTCCCCTCTTAAAACTCCCCTAACGCCTCCCCCCCAGATACCCATCACTCCCCTCCCCCCTTAAAACTCCCCTAACGCCTCCCCCCCAGATACCCATCACTCCCCTCCCCCCTTAAAACTCCCCTAACGCCTCCCCCCCAGATACACATCACTCCCCTCCCCCATTAAAACTCCCCTAATACCTCCCCCCCAGATACACATCACTCCCCTTCCATCTCTTCCCCCTGTACAGTGTCACCATCAGTACTATCACCTCTTACACCCCACCCCCATACCTTCCCATTACCATCCCTCCCCCCATATGACATATCACTCATCTTCCCCGGTAATTGTCCATAAGAACCCTTCCCATACTCCACTATTACACGTGTCCCCCTCCCCTCTGTCATTACCACAGCTGCCCCTCCACTCACTGAGTTCACTCACCGGGATCATGGGACAGACTCGGCCTCCACCTTCCGGGTAAATTCAAACTTCCCGCTCCGGGCACGTGACCGCATCTTCCACGTGATCAGCAACAACTACACTGGCGGCCAATAAGAAAAGGACTGCAGGCGACAGATACCCGGAAGTCCCTCCCACAACAAGAAGTGATTGGCTGAGGCGCCTTCACTTGTTATTAAATACACAAAGCGCGGCCTGTGTGTTGTGTTTCTATTACCGGACTGGTGTCACCGACAGTGCGGCATTAACCCGTTCACCGCCGGTGAGGAGTGACTTTCATTGTGTCACTTCGGTAAAACCGAACCTTCACGGGTTTCTGTAAAAGACTAAGAACTAGTGGTGAATATATATACTTACCTATAAGTCTAACATATACATATATATATATATATATACACTTGCCTCGGTCTGTGCTGTGTATTAGTGTGTGAGATATAAGTGGTGAGGTGTAGATATGTACAGTACAGGCAGTCATTACATAGACCGGTGTGAGGACTCCTCTTCCTTACCTCGGTCTGTACTGTGTATTAGTGTGTGAGATATAAGTGGTGAGGTGTAGATATGTACAGTACAGGCAGTCATTACATAGACCGGTGTGAGGTCTCCTCTTCCTTACCTCGGTGTGTACTGTGTATTAGTGTGTGAGATGTAAGTGGTGAGGTGTAGATATGTACAGTATAGGCAGTCATTACATAGACCGGTGTGAGGACTCCTCTTCCTTACCTCGGTCTGTGCTGTGTATTAGTGTGTGAGATATAAGTGGTGAGGTGTAGATGTGTACAGTGCAGGCAGTCATTACATAGACCGGTGTGATGTCTCCTCTTCCTTACCTCGGTCTGTGCTGTGTATTAGTGTGTGAGATATAAGTGGTGAGGTGTAGATATGTACAGTATAGGCAGTCATTACATAGACCGGTGTGAGGTCTCCTCTTCCTTACCTCGGTGTGTGCTGTGTATTAATGTGTGAGATATAAGTGGTGAGGTGTAGATGTGTACAGTACAGGCAGTCATTACATAGACCGGTGTGAGTTCTCCTCTTCCTTACCTCGGTGTGTACTGTGTATTAGTGTGTGAGATGTAAGTGGTGAGGTGTAGATATGTACAGTATAGGCAGTCATTACATAGACCGGTGTGAGGACTCCTCTTCCTTACCTCGGTCTGTGCTGTGTATTAGTGTGTGAGATATAAGTGGTGAGGTGTAGATGTGTACAGTGCAGGCAGTCATTACATAGACCGGTGTGATGTCTCCTCTTCCTTACCTCGGTCTGTGCTGTGTATTAGTGTGTGAGATATAAGTGGTGAGGTGTAGATATGTACAGTATAGGCAGTCATTACATAGACCGGTGTGAGGTCTCCTCTTCCTTACCTCGGTCTGTACTGTGTATTAGTGTGTGAGATGTAAGTGGTGAGGTGTAGATATGTACAGTATAGGCAGTCATTACATAGACCGGTGTGAGGACTCCTCTTCCTTACCTCGGTCTGTGCTGTGTATTAGTGTGTGAGATATAAGTGGTGAGGTGTAGATATGTACAGTACAGGCAGTCATTACATAGACCGGTGTGTGTACTCCTCTTCCTTACCTCGGTGTGTGCTGTGTATTAGTGTGTGAGATATAAGTGGTGAGGTGTAGATGTGTACAGTACAGGCAGTCATTACATAGACCGGTGTGAGGACTCCTCTTCCTTACCTCGGTCTGTGCTGTGTATTAGTGTGTGAGATATAAGTGGTGAGGTGTAGATATGTACAGTACAGGCAGTCATTACATAGACCGGTGTGAGGTCTCCTCTTCCTTACCTCGGTCTGTACTGTGTATTAGTGTGTGAGATATAAGCGGTGAGGTGTAGATGTGTACAGTACAGGCAGTCATTACATAGACCGGTGTGATGTCTCCTCTTCCTTACCTCGGTCTGTACTGTGTATTAGTGTGTGAGATATAAGTGGTGAGGTGTATATATGTACAGTACAGGCAGTCATTACATAGACCGGTGTGAGGACTCCTCTTCCTTACCTCGGTCTGTGCTGTGTATTAGTGTGTGAGATATAAGCGGTGAGGTGTAGATATGTACAGTACAGGCAGTCATTACATAGACCGGTGTGAGGTCTCCTCTTCCTTACCTCGGTATGTACTGTGTATTAGTGTGTGAGATATAAGCGGTGAGGTGTAGATATTTACAGTACAGGCAGTCATTACATAGACCGGTGTGAGGACTCCTCTTCCTTACCTCGGTCTGTACTGTGTATTAGTGTGTGAGATATAAGCGGTGAGGTGTAGATATGTACAGTACAGGCAGTCATTACATAGACCGGTGTGAGGACTCCTCTTCCTTACCTCGGTCTGTGCTGTGTATTAGTGTGTGAGATATAAGTGGTGAGGTGTAGATATGTACAGTACAGGCAGTCATTACATAGACCGGTGTGAGGACTCCTCTTCCTTACCTCGGTCTGTACTGTGTATTAGTGTGTGAGATATAAACGGTGAGGTGTAGATATGTACAGTACAGGCAGTCATTACATAGACCGGTGTGACATCTCCTCTTCCTTACCTCGGTCTGTGCTGTCTATTAGTGTGTGAGATATAAGCGGTGAGGTGTAGATGTGTACAGTACAGGCAGTCATTACATAGACCGGTGTGAGGACTCCTCTTCCTTACCTCGGTCTGTGCTGTGTATTAGTGTGTGAGATATAAGCGGTGAGGTGTAGATATGTACAGTACAGGCAGTCATTACATAGACCAGTGTGAGGTCTCCTCTTCCTTACCTCGGTCTGTGCTGTGTATTAGTGTGTGAGATATAAGTGGTGAGGTGTAGATGTGTACAGTGCAGGCAGTCATTACATAGACCGGTGTGAGATCTCCTCTTCCTTACCTCGGTCTGTGCTGTGTATTAGTGTGTGAGATATAAGCGGTGAGGTGTAGATATGTACAGTACAGGCAGTCATTACATAGACCGGTGTGAGGACTCCTCTTCCTTACCTCGGTCTGTGCTGTGTATTAGTGTGTGAGATATAAGCGGTGAGGTGTAGGTATGTACAGTACAGGCAGTCATTACATAGACCGGTGTGAGATCTCCTCTTCCTTACCTCGGTCTGTGCTGTGTATTAGTGTGTGAGATATAAGCGGTGAGGTGTAGATGTGTACAGTGCAGGCAGTCATTACATAGACCAGTGTGAGGTCTCCTCTTCCTTACCCCGGTCTGTGCTGTGTATTAGTGTGTGAGATATAAGTGGTGAGGTGTAGATATGTACAGTACAGGCAGTCATTACATAGACCGGTGTGATGTCTCCTCTTCCTTACCTCGGTCTGTGCTGTGTATTAGTGTGTGAGATATAAGCGGTGAGGTGTAGATGTGTACAGTACAGGCAGTCATTACATAGACCGGTGTGAGGACTCCTCTTCCTTACCTCGGTGTGTGCTGTGTATTAGTGTGTGAGATATAAGTGGTGAGGTGTAGATATGTACAGTACAGGCAGTCATTACATAGACCGGTATGAGGACTCCTCTTCCTTACCTCGGTCTGTACTGTGTATTAGTGTGTGAGATATAAGTGGTGAGGTGTAGATATGTACAGTACAGGCAGTCATTACATAGACCGGTGTGAGGACTCCTCTTCCTTACCTCGGTCTGTACTGTGTATTAGTGTGTGAGATATACGTGGTGAGGTGTAGATGTGTACAGTATAGGCAGTCATTACATAGACCGGTGTGAGGACTCCTCTTCCTTACCTCGGTCTGTGCTGTGTATTAGTGTGTGAGATATAAGTGGTGAGGTGTAGATATGTACAGTGCAGGCAGTCATTACATAGACCGGTGTGTGTACTCCTCTTCCTTACCTCGGTGTGTGCTGTGTATTAGTGTGTGAGATATAAGTGGTGAGGTGTAGATGTGTACAGTACAGGCAGTCATTACATAGACCGGTGTGAGGAGTCCTCTTCCTTACCTCGGTCTGTGCTGTGTATTAGTGTGTGAGATATAAGCGGTGAGGTGTAGATGTGTACAGTGCAGGCAGTCATTACATAGACCAGTGTGAGGTCTCCTCTTCCTTACCTCGGTGTGTGCTGTGTATTAGTGTGTGAGATATAAGTGGTGAGGTGTAGATATGTACAGTACAGGCAGTCATTACATAGACCGGTGTGAGGACTCCTCTTCCTTACCTCGGTCTGTGCTGTGTATTAGTGTGTGAGATATAAGTGGTGAGGTGTAGATATGTACAGTACAGGCAGTCATTACATAGACCAGTGTGAGGTCTCCTCTTCCTTACCTCGGTGTGTGCTGTGTATTAGTGTGTGAGATATAAGCGGTGAGGTGTAGATGTGTACAGTGCAGGCAGTCATTACATAGACCAGTGTGAGGTCTCCTCTTCCTTACCTCGGTGTGTGCTGTGTATTAGTGTGTGAGATATAAGTGGTGAGGTGTAGATATGTACAGTACAGGCAGTCATTACATAGACCGGTGTGTGTACTCCTCTTCCTTACCTCGGTGTGTACTGTGTATTAGTGTGTGAGATATAAGCGGTGAGGTGTAGATGTGTACAGTACAGGCAGTCATTACATAGACCGGTATGTGTACTCCTCTTCCTTACCTCGGTCTGTGCTGTGTATTAGTGTGTGAGATATAAGTGGTGAGGTGTAGATATGTACAGTACAGGCAGTCATTACATAGACCGGTGTGAGGTCTCCTCTTCCTTACCTCGGTCTGTGCTGTGTATTAGTGTGTGAGATATAAGCGGTGAGGTGTAGATATGTACAGTACAGGCAGTCATTACATAGACCGGTGTGAGGTCTCCTCTTCCTTACCTCGGTCTGTGCTGTGTATTAGTGTGTGAGATATAAGCGGTGAGGTGTAGATATGTACAGTACAGGCAGTCATTACATAGACCGGTGTGTGTACTCCTCTTCCTTACCTCGGTCTGTGCTGTGTATTAGTGTGTGAGATATAAGTGGTGAGGTGTAGATATGTACAGTACAGGCAGTCATTACATAGACCGGTGTGAGGACTCCTCTTCCTTACCTCGGTCTGTGCTGTGTATTAGTGTGTGAGATATAAGCGGTGAGGTGTAGATATGTACAGTACAGGCAGTCATTACATAGACCGGTGTGAGGTCTCCTCTTCCTTACCTCGGTCTGTGCTGTGTATTAGTGTGTGAGATATAAGCGGTGAGGTGTAGATATGTACAGTACAGGCAGTCATTACATAGACCGGTGTGAGGTCTCCTCTTCCTTACCTCGGTCTGTGCTGTGTATTAGTGTGTGAGATATAAGTGGTGAGGTGTAGATATGTACAGTACAGGCAGTCATTACATAGACCGGTGTGTGTACTCCTCTTCCTTACCTCGGTCTGTACTGTGTATTAGTGTGTGAGATATAAGCGGTGAGGTGTAGATGTGTACAGTGCAGGCAGTCATTACATAGACCGGTGTGTGTACTCCTCTTCCTTACCTCGGTCTGTGCTGTGTATTAGTGTGTGAGATATAAGTGGTGAGGTGTAGATATGTACAGTACAGGCAGTCATTACATAGACCGGTGTGTGTACTCCTCTTCCTTACCTCGGTCTGTACTGTGTATTAGTGTGTGAGATATAAGCGGTGAGGTGTAGATATGTACAGTACAGGCAGTCATTACATAGACCGGTGTGAGGTCTCCTCTTCCTTACCTCGGTCTGTGCTGTGTATTAGTGTGTGAGATATAAGTGGTGAGGTGTAGATGTGTACAGTACAGGCAGTCATTACATAGACCGGTGTGAGGTCTCCTCTTCCTTACCTCGGTCTGTACTGTGTATTAGTGTGTGAGATATAAGCGGTGAGGTGTAGATATGTACAGTGCAGGCAGTCATTACATAGACCGGTGTGAGGACTCCTCTTCCTTACCTCGGTCTGTGCTGTGTATTAGTGTGTGAGATATATGCGGTGAGGTGTAGATGTGTACAGTGCAGGCAGTCATTACATAGACCGGTGTGAGGTCTCCTCTTCCTTACCTCGGTCTGTGCTGTGTATTAGTGTGTGAGATATAAGCGGTGAGGTGTAGATATGTACAGTACAGGCAGTCATTACATAGACCAGTGTGAGGACTCCTCTTCCTTACCTCGGTCTGTACTGTGTATAAGTGTGTGAGATATAAGTGGTGAGGTGTAGATATGTACAGTACAGGCAGTCATTACATAGACCGGTGTGAGGACTCCTCTTCCTTACCTCGGTCTGTGCTGTGTATTAGTGTGTGAGATATAAGTGGTGAGGTGTAGATGTGTACAGTGCAGGCAGTCATTACATACACCGGTGTGAGGACTCCTCTTCCTTACCTCGGTCTGTGCTGTGTATTAGTGTGTGAGATATAAGCGGTGAGGTGTAGATATGTACAGTACAGGCAGTCATTACATAGACCGGTGTGAGGACTCCTCTTCCTTACCTCGGTCTGTGCTGTGTATTAGTGTGTGAGATATAAGTGGTGAGGTGTAGATATGTACAGTACAGTACAGGCAGTCATTACATAGACCGGTGTGAGGACTCCTCTTCCTTACCTCGGTCTGTGCTGTGTATTAGTGTGTGAGATGTAAGTGGTGAGGTGTAGATGTGTACAGTACAGGCAGTCATTACATAGACCGGTGTGAGGTCTCCTCTTCCTTACCTCGGTGTGTGCTGTGTATTAGTGTGTGAGATATAAGTGGTGAGGTGTAGATGTGTACAGTACAGGCAGTCATTACATAGACCGGTGTGTGTACTCCTCTTCCTTACCTCGGTGTGTGCTGTGTATTAGTGTGTGAGATATAAGTGGTGAGGTGTAGATATGTACAGTACAGGCAGTCATTACATAGACCGGTGTGAGGACTCCTCTTCCTTACCTCGGTCTGTACTGTGTATAAGTGTGTGAGATATACGTGGTGAGGTGTAGATATGTACAGTACAGGCAGTCATTACATAGACCGGTGTGAGGACTCCTCTTCCTTACCTCGGTGTGTGCTGTGTATTAGTGTGTGAGATATAAGTAGTGAGGTGTAGATGTGTACAGTGCAGGCAGTCATTACATACACCGGTGTGAGGACTCCTCTTCCTTACCTCGGTCTGTGCTGTGTATTAGTGTGTGAGATATAAGCGGTGAGGTGTAGATATGTACAGTACAGGCAGTCATTACATAGACCGGTGTGAGGACTCCTCTTCCTTACCTCGGTCTGTGCTGTGTATTAGTGTGTGAGATATAAGTGGTGAGGTGTAGATATGTACAGTACAGTACAGGCAGTCATTACATAGACCGGTGTGAGGACTCCTCTTCCTTACCTCGGTCTGTGCTGTGTATTAGTGTGTGAGATGTAAGTGGTGAGGTGTAGATGTGTACAGTACAGGCAGTCATTACATAGACCGGTGTGAGGTCTCCTCTTCCTTACCTCGGTGTGTGCTGTGTATTAGTGTGTGAGATATAAGTGGTGAGGTGTAGATGTGTACAGTACAGGCAGTCATTACATAGACCGGTGTGTGTACTCCTCTTCCTTACCTCGGTGTGTGCTGTGTATTAGTGTGTGAGATATAAGTGGTGAGGTGTAGATATGTACAGTACAGGCAGTCATTACATAGACCGGTGTGAGGACTCCTCTTCCTTACCTCGGTCTGTGCTGTGTATTAGTGTGTGAGATATAAGTGGTGAGGTGTAGATATGTACAGTACAGTACAGGCAGTCATTACATAGACCGGTGTGAGGACTCCTCTTCCTTACCTCGGTCTGTGCTGTGTATTAGTGTGTGAGATATAAGTGGTGAGGTGTAGATATGTACAGTGCAGGCAGTCATTACATAGACCGGTGTGAGATCTCCTCTTCCTTACCTCGGTCTGTACTGTGTATTAGTGTGTGAGATATAAGTGGTGAGGTGTAGGTATGTACAGTACAGGCAGTCATTACATAGACCAGTGTGAGGTCTCCTCTTCCTTACCTCGGTCTGTGCTGTGTATTAGTGTGTGAGATATAAGTGGTGAGGTGTAGATATGTACAGTACAGGCAGTCATTACATAGACCGGTGTGAGGACTCCTCTTCCTTACCTCGGTGTGTGCTGTGTATTAGTGTGTGAGATATAAGCGGTGAGGTGTAGATCTGTACAGTACAGGCAGTCATTACATAGACCGGTGTGAGGTCTCCTCTTCCTTACCTCGGTGTGTGCTGTGTATTAGTGTGTGAGATATAAGTGGTGAGGTGTAGATGTGTACAGTACAGGCAGTCATTACATAGACCAGTGTGAGGTCTCCTCTTCCTTACCTCGGTCTGTGCTGTGTATTAGTGTGTGAGATATAAGTGGTGAGGTGTAGATATGTACAGTACAGGCAGTCATTACATAGA
Source organism: Rhinophrynus dorsalis (assembly GCA_037306005.1). Lineage (NCBI taxonomy): Eukaryota > Metazoa > Chordata > Amphibia > Anura > Rhinophrynidae > Rhinophrynus > Rhinophrynus dorsalis. The sequence goes on along the minus strand of CM074723.1, from coordinate 493,956,084 downwards.
CCGGTGTGTGTACTCCTCTTCCTTACCTCGGTCTGTGCTGTGTATTAGTGTGTGAGATATAAGTGGTGAGGTGTAGATATGTACAGTACAGGCAGTCATTACATAGACCGGTGTGAGGACTCCTCTTCCTTACCTCGGTGTGTGCTGTGTATTAGTGTGTGAGATATAAGCGGTGAGGTGTAGATCTGTACAGTACAGGCAGTCATTACATAGACCGGTGTGAGGTCTCCTCTTCCTATCCTCAGTGTGTGCTGTGTATTAGTGTGTGAGATATAAGTGGTGAGGTGTAGATGTGTACAGTACAGGCAGTCATTACATAGACCGGTGTGATGTCTCCTCTTCCTTACCTCGGTCTGTACTGTGTATTAGTGTGTGAGATATAAGTGGTGAGGTGTAGATATGTACAGTACAGGCAGTCATTACATAGACCGATGTGAGGTCTCCTCTTCCTTACCTCGGTCTGTGCTGTGTATTAGTGTGTGAGATATAAACGGTGAGATGTAGATCTGTACAGTACAGGCAGTCATTACATAGACCAGTGTGAGGACTCCTTCCTTACCTCGGTCTGTACTGTGTATTAGTGTGTGAGATATAAGTGGTGAGGTGTAGATCTGTACAGTACAGGCAGTCATTACATAGACCGGTGTGAGGATTCCTCTTCCTTACCTCGGTGTGTGCTGTGTATTAGTGTGTGAGATATAAGCGGTGAGGTGTAGATCTGTACAGTACAGGCAGTCATTACATAGACCGGTGTGAGGACTCCTCTTCCTTACCTCGGTGTGTGCTGTGTATTAGTGTGTGAGATATAAGCGGTGAGGTGTAGATCTGTACAGTACAGGCAGTCATTACATAGACCGGTGTGAGGACTCCTCTTCCTTACCTCGGTGTGTGCTGTGTATTAGTGTGTGAGATATAAGCGGTGAGGTGTAGATCTGTACAGTACAGGCAGTCATTACATAGACCGGTGTGAGGACTCCTCTTCCTTACCTCGGTGTGTGCTGTGTATTAGTGTGTGAGATATAAGCGGTGAGGTGTAGATCTGTACAGTGCAGGCAGTCATTACATAGACCGGTGTGAGGTCTCCTCTTCCTTACCTCGGTCTGTGCTGTGTATTAGTGTGTGAGATATAAGCGGTGAGGTGTAGATATGTACAGTACAGGCAGTCATTACATAGACCGGTGTGAGATCTCCTCTTCCTTACCTCGGTCTGTACTGTGTATTAGTGTGTGAGATATAAGCGGTGAGGTGTAGATATGTACAGTACAGGCAGTCATTACATAGACCGGTGTGAGGTCTCCTCTTCCTTACCTCGGTGTGTGCTGTGTATTAGTGTGTGAGATATAAGCGGTGAGGTGTAGATCTGTACAGTACAGGCAGTCATTACATAGACCGGTGTGAGATCTCCTCTTCCTTACCTCGGTCTGTGCTGTGTATTAGTGTGTGAGATATAAGCGGTGAGGTGTAGATGTGTACAGTACAGTGCAGGCAGTCATTACATAGACCGGTGTGAGGACTCCTCTTCCTTACCTCGGTCTGTACTGTGTATTAGTGTGTGAGATATAAGTGGTGAGGTGTAGATGTGTACAGTACAGGCAGTCATTACATAGACCGGTGTGAGGTCTCCTCTTCCTTACCTCGGTCTGTGCTGTGTATTAGTGTGTGAGATATAAGTGGTGAGGTGTAGATGTGTACAGTACAGGCAGTCATTACATAGACCGGTGTGATGTCTCCTCTTCCTTACCTCGGTCTGTGCTGTGTATTAGTGTGTGAGATATAAGTGGTGAGGTGTAGATCTGTACAGTACAGGCAGTCATTACATAGACCGGTGTGAGATCTCCTCTTCCTTACCTCGGTCTGTGCTGTGTATTAGTGTGTGAGATATAAGCGGTGAGGTGTAGATCTGTACAGTACAGGCAGTCATTACATAGACCGGTGTGAGGTCTCTTCCTTACCTCGGTCTGTGCTGTGTATTAGTGTGTGAGATATAAGCGGTGAGGTGTAGGTATGTACAGTGCAGGCAGTCATTACATAGACCGGTGTGAGGACTCCTCTTCCTTACCTCGGTCTGTGCTGTGTATTAGTGTGTGAGATATAAGTGGTGAGGTGTAGATATGTACAGTACAGGCAGTCATTACATAGACCGGTGTGAGATCTCCTCTTCCTTACCTCGGTGTGTGCTGTGTATTAGTGTGTGAGATATAAGTGGTGAGGTGTAGATATGTACAGTACAGGCAGTCATTACATAGACCGGTGTGAGATCTCCTCTTCCTTACCTCGGTGTGTGCTGTGTATTAGTGTGTGAGATATAAGTGGTGAGGTGTAGATCTGTACAGTACAGGCAGTTATTACATAGACCGGTGTGAGGACTCCTCTTCCTTACCTCGGTCTGTACTGTGTATTAGTGTGTGAGATATAAGCGGTGAGGTGTAGATATGTACAGTACAGGCAGTCATTACATAGACCGGTGTGAGGACTCCTCTTCCTTACCTCGGTCTGTGCTGTGTATTAGTGTGTGAGATATAAGCGGTGAGGTGTAGATGTGTACAGTACAGGCAGTCATTACATAGACCAGTGTGAGGTCTCCTCTTCCTTACCTCGGTCTGTGCTGTGTATTAGTGTGTGAGATATAAGTGGTGAGGTGTAGATATGTACAGTACAGGCAGTCATTACATAGACCGGTGTGTGTACTCCTCTTCCTTACCTCGGTCTGTGCTGTGTATTAGTGTGTGAGATATAAGTGGTGAGGTGTAGATATGTACAGTACAGGCAGTCATTACATAGACCGGTGTGAGGACTCCTCTTCCTTACCTCGGTGTGTGCTGTGTATTAGTGTGTGAGATATAAGCGGTGAGGTGTAGATCTGTACAGTACAGGCAGTCATTACATAGACCGGTGTGAGGTCTCCTCTTCCTATCCTCAGTGTGTGCTGTGTATTAGTGTGTGAGATATAAGTGGTGAGGTGTAGATGTGTACAGTACAGGCAGTCATTACATAGACCGGTGTGATGTCTCCTCTTCCTTACCTCGGTCTGTACTGTGTATTAGTGTGTGAGATATAAGTGGTGAGGTGTAGATATGTACAGTACAGGCAGTCATTACATAGACCGATGTGAGGTCTCCTCTTCCTTACCTCGGTCTGTGCTGTGTATTAGTGTGTGAGATATAAACGGTGAGATGTAGATCTGTACAGTACAGGCAGTCATTACATAGACCAGTGTGAGGACTCCTTCCTTACCTCGGTCTGTACTGTGTATTAGTGTGTGAGATATAAGTGGTGAGGTGTAGATCTGTACAGTACAGGCAGTCATTACATAGACCGGTGTGAGGATTCCTCTTCCTTACCTCGGTGTGTGCTGTGTATTAGTGTGTGAGATATAAGCGGTGAGGTGTAGATCTGTACAGTACAGGCAGTCATTACATAGACCGGTGTGAGGACTCCTCTTCCTTACCTCGGTGTGTGCTGTGTATTAGTGTGTGAGATATAAGCGGTGAGGTGTAGATCTGTACAGTACAGGCAGTCATTACATAGACCGGTGTGAGGACTCCTCTTCCTTACCTCGGTGTGTGCTGTGTATTAGTGTGTGAGATATAAGCGGTGAGGTGTAGATCTGTACAGTACAGGCAGTCATTACATAGACCGGTGTGAGGACTCCTCTTCCTTACCTCGGTGTGTGCTGTGTATTAGTGTGTGAGATATAAGCGGTGAGGTGTAGATCTGTACAGTGCAGGCAGTCATTACATAGACCGGTGTGAGGTCTCCTCTTCCTTACCTCGGTCTGTGCTGTGTATTAGTGTGTGAGATATAAGCGGTGAGGTGTAGATATGTACAGTACAGGCAGTCATTACATAGACCGGTGTGAGATCTCCTCTTCCTTACCTCGGTCTGTACTGTGTATTAGTGTGTGAGATATAAGCGGTGAGGTGTAGATATGTACAGTACAGGCAGTCATTACATAGACCGGTGTGAGGTCTCCTCTTCCTTACCTCGGTGTGTGCTGTGTATTAGTGTGTGAGATATAAGCGGTGAGGTGTAGATCTGTACAGTACAGGCAGTCATTACATAGACCGGTGTGAGATCTCCTCTTCCTTACCTCGGTCTGTGCTGTGTATTAGTGTGTGAGATATAAGCGGTGAGGTGTAGATGTGTACAGTACAGTGCAGGCAGTCATTACATAGACCGGTGTGAGGACTCCTCTTCCTTACCTCGGTCTGTACTGTGTATTAGTGTGTGAGATATAAGTGGTGAGGTGTAGATGTGTACAGTACAGGCAGTCATTACATAGACCGGTGTGAGGTCTCCTCTTCCTTACCTCGGTCTGTGCTGTGTATTAGTGTGTGAGATATAAGTGGTGAGGTGTAGATGTGTACAGTACAGGCAGTCATTACATAGACCGGTGTGATGTCTCCTCTTCCTTACCTCGGTCTGTGCTGTGTATTAGTGTGTGAGATATAAGTGGTGAGGTGTAGATCTGTACAGGCAGTCATTACATAGACCGGTGTGAGATCTCCTCTTCCTTACCTCGGTCTGTGCTGTGTATTAGTGTGTGAGATATAAGCGGTGAGGTGTAGATCTGTACAGTACAGGCAGTCATTACATAGACCGGTGTGAGGTCTCTTCCTTACCTCGGTCTGTGCTGTGTATTAGTGTGTGAGATATAAGCGGTGAGGTGTAGGTATGTACAGTGCAGGCAGTCATTACATAGACCGGTGTGAGGACTCCTCTTCCTTACCTCGGTCTGTGCTGTGTATTAGTGTGTGAGATATAAGTGGTGAGGTGTAGATATGTACAGTACAGGCAGTCATTACATAGACCGGTGTGAGATCTCCTCTTCCTTACCTCGGTGTGTGCTGTGTATTAGTGTGTGAGATATAAGTGGTGAGGTGTAGATATGTACAGTACAGGCAGTCATTACATAGACCGGTGTGAGATCTCCTCTTCCTTACCTCGGTGTGTGCTGTGTATTAGTGTGTGAGATATAAGCGGTGAGGTGTAGGTATGTACAGTGCAGGCAGTCATTACATAGACCGGTGTGAGGACTCCTCTTCCTTACCTCGGTCTGTGCTGTGTATTAGTGTGTGAGATATAAGCGGTGAGGTGTAGGTATGTACAGTGCAGGCAGTCATTACATAGACCAGTGTGAGGTCTCCTCTTCCTTACCTCGGTCTGTACTATGTATTAGTGTGTGAGATATAAGTGGTGAGGTGTAGGTATGTACAGTACAGGCAGTCATTACATAGACCGGTGTGATGTCTCCTCTTCCTTACCTCGGTGTGTGCTGTGTATTAGTGTGTGAGATATAAGTGGTGAGGTGTAGATATGTACAGTACAGGCAGTCATTACATAGACCGGTGTGAGGACTCCTCTTCCTTACCTCGGTCTGTGCTGTGTATTAGTGTGTGAGATATAAGTGGTGAGGTGTAGGTATGTACAGTGCAGGCAGTCATTACATAGACCGGTGTGAGAACTCCTCTTCCTTACCTCGGTCTGTGCTGTGTATTAGTGTGTGAGATATAAGTGGTGAGGTGTAGGTATGTACAGTACAGGCAGTCATTACATAGACCGGTGTGATGTCTCCTCTTCCTTACCTCGGTGTGTGCTGTGTATTAGTGTGTGAGATATAAGTGGTGAGGTGTAGATATGTACAGTACAGGCAGTCATTACATAGACCGGTGTGAGGTCTCCTCTTCCTTACCTCGGTCTGTGCTGTGTATTAGTGTGTGAGATATAAGTGGTGAGGTGTAGATGTGTACAGTACAGGCAGTCATTACATAGACCGGTGTGAGGACTCCTCTTCCTTACCTCGGTCTGTGCTGTGTATTAGTGTGTGAGATATAAGTGGTGAGGTGTAGGTATGTACAGTACAGGCAGTCATTACATAGACCGGTGTGATGTCTCCTCTTCCTTACCTCGGTGTGTGCTGTGTATTAGTGTGTGAGATATAAGTGGTGAGGTGTAGATATGTACAGTACAGGCAGTCATTACATAGACCGGTGTGAGGACTCCTCTTCCTTACCTCGGTCTGTGCTGTGTATTAGTGTGTGAGATATAAGTGGTGAGGTGTAGATATGTACAGTGCAGGCAGTCATTACATAGACCGGTGTGAGGACTCCTCTTCCTTACCTCGGTCTGTACTGTGTATTAGTGTGTGAGATATAAGTGGTGAGGTGTAGGTATGTACAGTGCAGGCAGTCATTACATAGACCAGTGTGAGGTCTCCTCTTCCTTACCTCGGTCTGTGCTGTGTATTAGTGTGTGAGATATAAGTGGTGAGGTGTAGATATGTACAGTACAGGCAGTCATTACATAGACCGGTGTGAGGTCTCCTCTTCCTTACCTCGGTCTGTGCTGTGTATTAGTGTGTGAGATATAAGTGGTGAGGTGTAAATCTGTACAGTACAGGCAGTCATTACATAGACCGGTGTGAGGACTCCTCTTCCTTACCTCGGTGTGTGCTGTGTATTAGTGTGTGAGATATAAGTGGTGAGGTGTAGATGTGTACAGTACAGGCAGTCATTACATAGACCGGTGTGAGGTCTCCTCTTCCTTACCTCGGTCTGTGCTGTGTATTATTGTGTGAGATATAAGCGGTGAGGTGTAGATGTGTACAGTACAGTGCAGGCAGTCATTACATAGACCGGTGTGAGGACTCCTCTTCCTTACCTCGGTCTGTGCTGTGTATTATTGTGTGAGATATAAGCGGTGAGGTGTAGATGTGTACAGTACAGGCAGTCATTACATAGACCGGTGTGAGGTTTCCTCTTCCTTACCTCGGTCTGTGCTGTGTATTAGTGTGTGAGATATAAGTGGTGAGGTGTAGGTGTGTACAGTACAGGCAGTCATTACATAGACCGGTGTGAGGTCTCCTCTTCCTTACCTCGGTCTGTGCTGTGTATTAGTGTGTGAGATATAAGTGGTGAGGTGTAGATGTGTACAGTGCAGGCAGTCATTACATAGACCGGTGTGTGTACTCCTCTTCCTTACCTCGGTCTGTGCTGTGTATTAGTGTGTGAGATATAAGTGGTGAGGTGTAGATATGTACAGTACAGGCAGTCATTACATAGACCGGTGTGAGGACTCCTCTTCCTTACCTCGGTCTGTACTGTGTATTAGTGTGTGAGATATAAGTGGTGAGGTGTATATATGTACAGTGCAGGCAGTCATTACATGGACCGGTGTGAGGACTCCTCTTCCTTACCTCGGTCTGTACTGTGTATTAGTGTGTGAGATATAAGAGGTGAGGTGTAGATGTGTACAGTATAGGCAGTCATTACATAGACCGGTGTGAGGACTCCTCTTCCTTACCTCGGTCTGTACTGTGTATTAGTGTGTGAGATATAAGTGGTGAGGTGTAGATATGTACAGTACAGGCAGTCATTACATAGACTGGTGTGTGTACTCCTCTTCCTTACCTCGGTGTGTGCTGTGTATTAGTGTGTGAGATATAAGTGGTGAGGTGTAGGTATGTATAGTGCAGGCAGTCATTACATAGACCGGTGTGAGTACTCCTCTTCCTTACCTCGGTCTGTGCTGTGTATTAGTGTGTGAGATATAAGTGGTGAGGTGTAGATATGTACAGTACAGGCAGTCATTACATAGACCGGTGTGAGGTCTCCTCTTCCTTACCTCGGTCTGTACTGTGTATTAGTGTGTGAGATATAAGCGGTGAGGTGTAGATATGTACAGTACAGGCAGTCATTACATAGACCGGTGTGAGGACTCCTCTTCCTTACCTCGGTCTGTGCTGTGTATTAGTGTGTGAGATATAAGCGGTGAGGTGTAGATATGTACAGTACAGGCAGTCATTACATAGACCGGTGTGAGGTCTCCTCTTCCTTACCTCGGTGTGTGCTGTGTATTAGTGTGTGAGATATAAGCGGTGAGGTGTAGATCTGTACAGTACAGTCAGTCATTACATAGACCGGTGTGAGGAGTCCTCTTCCTTACCTCGGTCTGTACTGTGTATTAGTGTGTGAGATATAAGTGGTGAGGTGTAGATGTGTACAGTGCAGGCAGTCATTACATAGACCAGTGTGAGGACTCCTCTTCCTTACCTCGGTCTGTACTGTGTATTAGTGTGTGAGATATAAGTGGTGAGGTGTAGATATGTACAGTATAGGCAGTCATTACATAGACTGGTGTGAGGAGTCCTCTTCCTTACCTCGGTCTGTACTGTGTATTAGTGTGTGAGATATAAGTGGTGAGGTGTAGATGTGTACAGTGCAGGCAGTCATTACATAGACCAGTGTGAGGACTCCTCTTCCTTACCTCGGTCTGTACTGTGTATTAGTGTGTGAGATATAAGTGGTGAGGTGTAGATATGTACAGTATAGGCAGTCATTACATAGACCGGTGTGAGGACTCCTCTTCCTTACCTCGGTCTGTACTGTGTATAAGTGTGTGAGATATACGTGGTGAGGTGTAGATATGTACAGTACAGGCAGTCATTACATAGACCGGTGTGAGGACTCCTCTTCCTTACCTCGGTGTGTGCTGTGTATTAGTGTGTGAGATATAAGTAGTGAGGTGTAGATGTGTACAGTGCAGGCAGTCATTACATACACCGGTGTGAGGACTCCTCTTCCTTACCTCGGTCTGTGCTGTGTATTAGTGTGTGAGATATAAGCGGTGAGGTGTAGATATGTACAGTACAGGCAGTCATTACATAGACCGGTGTGAGGACTCCTCTTCCTTACCTCGGTCTGTGCTGTGTATTAGTGTGTGAGATATAAGTGGTGAGGTGTAGATATGTACAGTACAGTACAGGCAGTCATTACATAGACCGGTGTGAGGACTCCTCTTCCTTACCTCGGTCTGTGCTGTGTATTAGTGTGTGAGATGTAAGTGGTGAGGTGTAGATGTGTACAGTACAGGCAGTCATTACATAGACCGGTGTGAGGTCTCCTCTTCCTTACCTCGGTGTGTGCTGTGTATTAGTGTGTGAGATATAAGTGGTGAGGTGTAGATGTGTACAGTACAGGCAGTCATTACATAGACCGGTGTGTGTACTCCTCTTCCTTACCTCGGTGTGTGCTGTGTATTAGTGTGTGAGATATAAGTGGTGAGGTGTAGATATGTACAGTACAGGCAGTCATTACATAGACCGGTGTGAGGACTCCTCTTCCTTACCTCGGTCTGTGCTGTGTATTAGTGTGTGAGATATAAGTGGTGAGGTGTAGATATGTACAGTACAGTACAGGCAGTCATTACATAGACCGGTGTGAGGACTCCTCTTCCTTACCTCGGTCTGTGCTGTGTATTAGTGTGTGAGATATAAGTGGTGAGGTGTAGATATGTACAGTGCAGGCAGTCATTACATAGACCGGTGTGAGATCTCCTCTTCCTTACCTCGGTCTGTACTGTGTATTAGTGTGTGAGATATAAGTGGTGAGGTGTAGGTATGTACAGTACAGGCAGTCATTACATAGACCAGTGTGAGGTCTCCTCTTCCTTACCTCGGTCTGTGCTGTGTATTAGTGTGTGAGATATAAGTGGTGAGGTGTAGATATGTACAGTACAGGCAGTCATTACATAGACCGGTGTGAGGACTCCTCTTCCTTACCTCGGTGTGTGCTGTGTATTAGTGTGTGAGATATAAGCGGTGAGGTGTAGATCTGTACAGTACAGGCAGTCATTACATAGACCGGTGTGAGGTCTCCTCTTCCTTACCTCGGTGTGTGCTGTGTATTAGTGTGTGAGATATAAGTGGTGAGGTGTAGATGTGTACAGTACAGGCAGTCATTACATAGACCAGTGTGAGGTCTCCTCTTCCTTACCTCGGTCTGTGCTGTGTATTAGTGTGTGAGATATAAGTGGTGAGGTGTAGATATGTACAGTACAGGCAGTCATTACATAGACCGGTGTGTGTACTCCTCTTCCTTACCTCGGTCTGTGCTGTGTATTAGTGTGTGAGATATAAGTGGTGAGGTGTAGATATGTACAGTACAGGCAGTCATTACATAGACCGGTGTGAGGACTCCTCTTCCTTACCTCGGTGTGTGCTGTGTATTAGTGTGTGAGATATAAGCGGTGAGGTGTAGATCTGTACAGTACAGGCAGTCATTACATAGACCGGTGTGAGGTCTCCTCTTCCTATCCTCAGTGTGTGCTGTGTATTAGTGTGTGAGATATAAGTGGTGAGGTGTAGATGTGTACAGTACAGGCAGTCATTACATAGACCGGTGTGATGTCTCCTCTTCCTTACCTCGGTCTGTACTGTGTATTAGTGTGTGAGATATAAGTGGTGAGGTGTAGATATGTACAGTACAGGCAGTCATTACATAGACCGATGTGAGGTCTCCTCTTCCTTACCTCGGTCTGTGCTGTGTATTAGTGTGTGAGATATAAACGGTGAGATGTAGATCTGTACAGTACAGGCAGTCATTACATAGACCAGTGTGAGGACTCCTTCCTTACCTCGGTCTGTACTGTGTATTAGTGTGTGAGATATAAGTGGTGAGGTGTAGATCTGTACAGTACAGGCAGTCATTACATAGACCGGTGTGAGGATTCCTCTTCCTTACCTCGGTGTGTGCTGTGTATTAGTGTGTGAGATATAAGCGGTGAGGTGTAGATCTGTACAGTACAGGCAGTCATTACATAGACCGGTGTGAGGACTCCTCTTCCTTACCTCGGTGTGTGCTGTGTATTAGTGTGTGAGATATAAGCGGTGAGGTGTAGATCTGTACAGTACAGGCAGTCATTACATAGACCGGTGTGAGGACTCCTCTTCCTTACCTCGGTGTGTGCTGTGTATTAGTGTGTGAGATATAAGCGGTGAGGTGTAGATCTGTACAGTACAGGCAGTCATTACATAGACCGGTGTGAGGACTCCTCTTCCTTACCTCGGTGTGTGCTGTGTATTAGTGTGTGAGATATAAGCGGTGAGGTGTAGATCTGTACAGTGCAGGCAGTCATTACATAGACCGGTGTGAGGTCTCCTCTTCCTTACCTCGGTCTGTGCTGTGTATTAGTGTGTGAGATATAAGCGGTGAGGTGTAGATATGTACAGTACAGGCAGTCATTACATAGACCGGTGTGAGATCTCCTCTTCCTTACCTCGGTCTGTACTGTGTATTAGTGTGTGAGATATAAGCGGTGAGGTGTAGATATGTACAGTACAGGCAGTCATTACATAGACCGGTGTGAGGTCTCCTCTTCCTTACCTCGGTGTGTGCTGTGTATTAGTGTGTGAGATATAAGCGGTGAGGTGTAGATCTGTACAGTACAGGCAGTCATTACATAGACCGGTGTGAGATCTCCTCTTCCTTACCTCGGTCTGTGCTGTGTATTAGTGTGTGAGATATAAGCGGTGAGGTGTAGATGTGTACAGTACAGTGCAGGCAGTCATTACATAGACCGGTGTGAGGACTCCTCTTCCTTACCTCGGTCTGTACTGTGTATTAGTGTGTGAGATATAAGTGGTGAGGTGTAGATGTGTACAGTACAGGCAGTCATTACATAGACCGGTGTGAGGTCTCCTCTTCCTTACCTCGGTCTGTGCTGTGTATTAGTGTGTGAGATATAAGTGGTGAGGTGTAGATGTGTACAGTACAGGCAGTCATTACATAGACCGGTGTGATGTCTCCTCTTCCTTACCTCGGTCTGTGCTGTGTATTAGTGTGTGAGATATAAGTGGTGAGGTGTAGATCTGTACAGTACAGGCAGTCATTACATAGACCGGTGTGAGATCTCCTCTTCCTTACCTCGGTCTGTGCTGTGTATTAGTGTGTGAGATATAAGCGGTGAGGTGTAGATCTGTACAGTACAGGCAGTCATTACATAGACCGGTGTGAGGTCTCTTCCTTACCTCGGTCTGTGCTGTGTATTAGTGTGTGAGATATAAGCGGTGAGGTGTAGGTATGTACAGTGCAGGCAGTCATTACATAGACCGGTGTGAGGACTCCTCTTCCTTACCTCGGTCTGTGCTGTGTATTAGTGTGTGAGATATAAGTGGTGAGGTGTAGATATGTACAGTACAGGCAGTCATTACATAGACCGGTGTGAGATCTCCTCTTCCTTACCTCGGTGTGTGCTGTGTATTAGTGTGTGAGATATAAGTGGTGAGGTGTAGATATGTACAGTACAGGCAGTCATTACATAGACCGGTGTGAGATCTCCTCTTCCTTACCTCGGTGTGTGCTGTGTATTAGTGTGTGAGATATAAGTGGTGAGGTGTAGATCTGTACAGTACAGGCAGTTATTACATAGACCGGTGTGAGGACTCCTCTTCCTTACCTCGGTCTGTACTGTGTATTAGTGTGTGAGATATAAGCGGTGAGGTGTAGATATGTACAGTACAGGCAGTCATTACATAGACCGGTGTGAGGACTCCTCTTCCTTACCTCGGTCTGTGCTGTGTATTAGTGTGTGAGATATAAGCGGTGAGGTGTAGATGTGTACAGTACAGGCAGTCATTACATAGACCAGTGTGAGGTCTCCTCTTCCTTACCTCGGTCTGTGCTGTGTATTAGTGTGTGAGATATAAGTGGTGAGGTGTAGATATGTACAGTACAGGCAGTCATTACATAGACCGGTGTGTGTACTCCTCTTCCTTACCTCGGTCTGTGCTGTGTATTAGTGTGTGAGATATAAGTGGTGAGGTGTAGATGTGTACAGTACAGGCAGTCATTACATAGACCAGTGTGAGGTCTCCTCTTCCTTACCTCGGTCTGTGCTGTGTATTAGTGTGTGAGATATAAGTGGTGAGGTGTAGATATGTACAGTACAGGCAGTCATTACATAGACCGGTGTGTGTACTCCTCTTCCTTTCCTCAGTGTGTGCTGTGTATTAGTGTGTGAGATATAAGTGGTGAGGTGTAGATGTGTACAGTACAGGCAGTCATTACATAGACCGGTGTGATGTCTCCTCTTCCTTACCTCGGTCTGTACTGTGTATTAGTGTGTGAGATATAAGTGGTGAGGTGTAGATATGTACAGTACAGGCAGTCATTACATAGACCGATGTGAGGTCTCCTCTTCCTTACCTCGGTCTGTGCTGTGTATTAGTGTGTGAGATATAAACGGTGAGATGTAGATCTGTACAGTACAGGCAGTCATTACATAGACCAGTGTGAGGACTCCTTCCTTACCTCGGTCTGTACTGTGTATTAGTGTGTGAGATATAAGTGGTGAGGTGTAGATCTGTACAGTACAGGCAGTCATTACATAGACCGGTGTGAGGATTCCTCTTCCTTACCTCGGTGTGTGCTGTGTATTAGTGTGTGAGATATAAGCGGTGAGGTGTAGATCTGTACAGTACCGGCAGTCATTACATAGACCGGTGTGAGGACTCCTCTTCCTTACCTCGGTGTGTGCTGTGTATTAGTGTGTGAGATATAAGCGGTGAGGTGTAGATCTGTACAGTACAGGCAGTCATTACATAGACCGGTGTGAGGACTCCTCTTCCTTACCTCGGTGTGTGCTGTGTATTAGTGTGTGAGATATAAGCGGTGAGGTGTAGATCTGTACAGTACAGGCAGTCATTACATAGACCGGTGTGAGGACTCCTCTTCCTTACCTCGGTGTGTGCTGTGTATTAGTGTGTGAGATATAAGCGGTGAGGTGTAGATCTGTACAGTGCAGGCAGTCATTACATAGACCGGTGTGAGGTCTCCTCTTCCTTACCTCGGTCTGTGCTGTGTATTAGTGTGCGAGATATAAGCGGTGAGGTGTAGATATGTACAGTACAGGCAGTCATTACATAGACCGGTGTGAGATCTCCTCTTCCTTACCTCGGTCTGTACTGTGTATTAGTGTGTGAGATATAAGCGGTGAGGTGTAGATATGTACAGTACAGGCAGTCATTACATAGACCGGTGTGAGGTCTCCTCTTCCTTACCTCGGTGTGTGCTGTGTATTAGTGTGTGAGATATAAGCGGTGAGGTGTAGATCTGTACAGTACAGGCAGTCATTACATAGACCGGTGTGAGATCTCCTCTTCCTTACCTCGGTCTGTGCTGTGTATTAGTGTGTGAGATATAAGCGGTGAGGTGTAGATGTGTACAGTACAGTGCAGGCAGTCATTACATAGACCGGTGTGAGGACTCCTCTTCCTTACCTCGGTCTGTACTGTGTATTAGTGTGTGAGATATAAGTGGTGAGGTGTAGATGTGTACAGTACAGGCAGTCATTACATAGACCGGTGTGAGGTCTCCTCTTCCTTACCTCGGTCTGTGCTGTGTATTAGTGTGTGAGATATAAGTGGTGAGGTGTAGATGTGTACAGTACAGGCAGTCATTACATAGACCGGTGTGATGTCTCCTCTTCCTTACCTCGGTCTGTGCTGTGTATTAGTGTGTGAGATATAAGTGGTGAGGTGTAGATCTGTACAGGCAGTCATTACATAGACCGGTGTGAGATCTCCTCTTCCTTACCTCGGTCTGTGCTGTGTATTAGTGTGTGAGATATAAGCGGTGAGGTGTAGATCTGTACAGTACAGGCAGTCATTACATAGACCGGTGTGAGGTCTCTTCCTTACCTCGGTCTGTGCTGTGTATTAGTGTGTGAGATATAAGCGGTGAGGTGTAGGTATGTACAGTGCAGGCAGTCATTACATAGACCGGTGTGAGGACTCCTCTTCCTTACCTCGGTCTGTGCTGTGTATTAGTGTGTGAGATATAAGTGGTGAGGTGTAGATATGTACAGTACAGGCAGTCATTACATAGACCGGTGTGAGATCTCCTCTTCCTTACCTCGGTGTGTGCTGTGTATTAGTGTGTGAGATATAAGTGGTGAGGTGTAGATATGTACAGTACAGGCAGTCATTACATAGACCGGTGTGAGATCTCCTCTTCCTTACCTCGGTGTGTGCTGTGTATTAGTGTGTGAGATATAAGCGGTGAGGTGTAGGTATGTACAGTGCAGGCAGTCATTACATAGACCGGTGTGAGGACTCCTCTTCCTTACCTCGGTCTGTGCTGTGTATTAGTGTGTGAGATATAAGCGGTGAGGTGTAGGTATGTACAGTGCAGGCAGTCATTACATAGACCAGTGTGAGGTCTCCTCTTCCTTACCTCGGTCTGTACTATGTATTAGTGTGTGAGATATAAGTGGTGAGGTGTAGGTATGTACAGTACAGGCAGTCATTACATAGACCGGTGTGATGTCTCCTCTTCCTTACCTCGGTGTGTGCTGTGTATTAGTGTGTGAGATATAAGTGGTGAGGTGTAGATATGTACAGTACAGGCAGTCATTACATAGACCGGTGTGAGGACTCCTCTTCCTTACCTCGGTCTGTGCTGTGTATTAGTGTGTGAGATATAAGTGGTGAGGTGTAGGTATGTACAGTGCAGGCAGTCATTACATAGACCGGTGTGAGAACTCCTCTTCCTTACCTCGGTCTGTGCTGTGTATTAGTGTGTGAGATATAAGTGGTGAGGTGTAGGTATGTACAGTACAGGCAGTCATTACATAGACCGGTGTGATGTCTCCTCTTCCTTACCTCGGTGTGTGCTGTGTATTAGTGTGTGAGATATAAGTGGTGAGGTGTAGATATGTACAGTACAGGCAGTCATTACATAGACCGGTGTGAGGTCTCCTCTTCCTTACCTCGGTCTGTGCTGTGTATTAGTGTGTGAGATATAAGTGGTGAGGTGTAGATGTGTACAGTACAGGCAGTCATTACATAGACCGGTGTGAGGACTCCTCTTCCTTACCTCGGTCTGTGCTGTGTATTAGTGTGTGAGATATAAGTGGTGAGGTGTAGGTATGTACAGTACAGGCAGTCATTACATAGACCGGTGTGATGTCTCCTCTTCCTTACCTCGGTGTGTGCTGTGTATTAGTGTGTGAGATATAAGTGGTGAGGTGTAGATATGTACAGTACAGGCAGTCATTACATAGACCGGTGTGAGGACTCCTCTTCCTTACCTCGGTCTGTGCTGTGTATTAGTGTGTGAGATATAAGTGGTGAGGTGTAGATATGTACAGTGCAGGCTGTCATTACATAGACCGGTGTGAGGACTCCTCTTCCTTACCTCGGTCTGTACTGTGTATTAGTGTGTGAGATATAAGTGGTGAGGTGTAGGTATGTACAGTGCAGGCAGTCATTACATAGACCAGTGTGAGGTCTCCTCTTCCTTACCTCGGTCTGTGCTGTGTATTAGTGTGTGAGATATAAGTGGTGAGGTGTAGATATGTACAGTACAGGCAGTCATTACATAGACCGGTGTGAGGTCTCCTCTTCCTTACCTCGGTCTGTGCTGTGTATTAGTGTGTGAGATATAAGTGGTGAGGTGTAAATCTGTACAGTACAGGCAGTCATTACATAGACCGGTGTGAGGACTCCTCTTCCTTACCTCGGTGTGTGCTGTGTATTAGTGTGTGAGATATAAGTGGTGAGGTGTAGATGTGTACAGTACAGGCAGTCATTACATAGACCGGTGTGAGGTCTCCTCTTCCTTACCTCGGTCTGTGCTGTGTATTATTGTGTGAGATATAAGCGGTGAGGTGTAGATGTGTACAGTACAGTGCAGGCAGTCATTACATAGACCGGTGTGAGGACTCCTCTTCCTTACCTCGGTCTGTGCTGTGTATTATTGTGTGAGATATAAGCGGTGAGGTGTAGATGTGTACAGTACAGGCAGTCATTACATAGACCGGTGTGAGGTTTCCTCTTCCTTACCTCGGTCTGTGCTGTGTATTAGTGTGTGAGATATAAGTGGTGAGGTGTAGGTGTGTACAGTACAGGCAGTCATTACATAGACCGGTGTGAGGTCTCCTCTTCCTTACCTCGGTCTGTGCTGTGTATTAGTGTGTGAGATATAAGTGGTGAGGTGTAGATGTGTACAGTGCAGGCAGTCATTACATAGACCGGTGTGTGTACTCCTCTTCCTTACCTCGGTCTGTGCTGTGTATTAGTGTGTGAGATATAAGTGGTGAGGTGTAGATATGTACAGTACAGGCAGTCATTACATAGACCGGTGTGAGGACTCCTCTTCCTTACCTCGGTCTGTACTGTGTATTAGTGTGTGAGATATAAGTGGTGAGGTGTATATATGTACAGTGCAGGCAGTCATTACATGGACCGGTGTGAGGACTCCTCTTCCTTACCTCGGTCTGTACTGTGTATTAGTGTGTGAGATATAAGAGGTGAGGTGTAGATGTGTACAGTATAGGCAGTCATTACATAGACCGGTGTGAGGACTCCTCTTCCTTACCTCGGTCTGTACTGTGTATTAGTGTGTGAGATATAAGTGGTGAGGTGTAGATATGTACAGTACAGGCAGTCATTACATAGACTGGTGTGTGTACTCCTCTTCCTTACCTCGGTGTGTGCTGTGTATTAGTGTGTGAGATATAAGTGGTGAGGTGTAGGTATGTATAGTGCAGGCAGTCATTACATAGACCGGTGTGAGTACTCCTCTTCCTTACCTCGGTCTGTGCTGTGTATTAGTGTGTGAGATATAAGTGGTGAGGTGTAGATATGTACAGTACAGGCAGTCATTACATAGACCGGTGTGAGGTCTCCTCTTCCTTACCTCGGTCTGTACTGTGTATTAGTGTGTGAGATATAAGCGGTGAGGTGTAGATATGTACAGTACAGGCAGTCATTACATAGACCGGTGTGAGGACTCCTCTTCCTTACCTCGGTCTGTGCTGTGTATTAGTGTGTGAGATATAAGCGGTGAGGTGTAGATATGTACAGTACAGGCAGTCATTACATAGACCGGTGTGAGGTCTCCTCTTCCTTACCTCGGTGTGTGCTGTGTATTAGTGTGTGAGATATAAGCGGTGAGGTGTAGATCTGTACAGTACAGTCAGTCATTACATAGACCGGTGTGAGGAGTCCTCTTCCTTACCTCGGTCTGTACTGTGTATTAGTGTGTGAGATATAAGTGGTGAGGTGTAGATGTGTACAGTGCAGGCAGTCATTACATAGACCAGTGTGAGGACTCCTCTTCCTTACCTCGGTCTGTACTGTGTATTAGTGTGTGAGATATAAGTGGTGAGGTGTAGATATGTACAGTATAGGCAGTCATTACATAGACTGGTGTGAGGAGTCCTCTTCCTTACCTCGGTCTGTACTGTGTATTAGTGTGTGAGATATAAGTGGTGAGGTGTAGATGTGTACAGTGCAGGCAGTCATTACATAGACCAGTGTGAGGACTCCTCTTCCTTACCTCGGTCTGTACTGTGTATTAGTGTGTGAGATATAAGTGGTGAGGTGTAGATATGTACAGTATAGGCAGTCATTACATAGACTGGTGTGAGGTCTCCTCTTCCTTACCTCGGTCTGTGCTGTGTATTAGTGTGTGAGATATAAGTGGTGAGGTGTAGATATGTACAGTACAGGCAGTCATTACATAGACCAGTGTGAGGACTCCTCTTCCTTACCTCGGTCTGTGCTGTGTATTAGTGTGTGAGATATAAGCGGTGAGGTGTAGATGTGTACAGTACAGGCAGTCATTACATAGACCGGTGTGAGGTCTCCTCTTCCTTACCTCGGTATGTGCTGTGTATTAGTGTGTGAGATATAAGCGGTGAGGTGTAGATATGTACAGTGCAGGCAGTCATTACATAGACCGGTGTGAGGTCTCCTCTTCCTTACCTCGGTCTGTGCTGTGTATTAGTGTGTGAGATATAAGTGGTGAGGTGTAGATATGTACAGTACAGGCAGTCATTACATAGACCGGTGTGAGGTCTCCTCTTCCTTACCTCGGTCTGTACTGTGTATTAGTGTGTGAGATATAAGTGGTGAGGTGTAGATATGTACAGTACAGGCAGTCATTACATAGACCGGTGTGAGGTCTCCTCTTCCTTACCTCGGTCTGTACTGTGTATTAGTGTGTGAGATATAAGTGGTGAGGTGTAGATATGTACAGTACAGGCAGTCATTACATAGACCGGTGTGAGGTCTCCTCTTCCTTACCTCGGTCTGTACTGTGTATTAGTGTGTGAGATATAAGTGGTGAGGTGTAGATATGTACAGTACAGGCAGTCATTACATAGACCGGTGTGAGGTCTCCTCTTCCTTACCTCGGTATGTGCTGTGTATTAGTGTGTGAGATATAAGCGGTGAGGTGTAGATATGTACAGTACAGGCAGTCATTACATAGACCGGTGTGAGGACTCCTCTTGCTTACCTCGGTCTGTGCTGTGTATTAGTGTGTGAGATATAAGTGGTGAGGTGTAGATGTGTACAGTGCAGGCAGTCATTACATAGACCGGTGTGAGGTCTCCTCTTCCTTACCTCGGTCTGTGCTGTGTATTAGTGTGTGAGATATAAGTGGTGAGGTGTAGATATGTACAGTACAGGCAGTCATTACATAGACCGGTGTGAGGAGTCCTCTTCCTTACCTCGGTCTGTGCTGTGTATTAGTGTGTGAGATATAAGTGGTGAGGTGTAGATGTGTACAGTGCAGGCAGTCATTACATAGACCGGTGTGAGGTCTCCTCTTCCTTACCTCGGTCTGTACTGTGTATTAGTGTGTGAGATATAAGAGGTGAGGTGTAGATGTGTACAGTGCAGGCAGTCATTACATAGACCGGTGTGAGGACTCCTCTTCCTTACCTCGGTGTGTGCTGTGGATTAGTGTGTGAGATATAAGTGGTGAGGTGTAGATGTGTACAGTGCAGGCAGTCATTACATAGACCGGTGTGAGGACTCCTCTTCCTTACCTCGGTCTGTACTGTGTATTAGTGTGTGAGATATAAGCGGTGAGGTGTAGATGTGTACAGTACAGGCAGTCATTTCATAGACCGGTGTGAGGACTCCTCTTCCTTACCTCGGTCTGTGCTGTGTATTAGTGTGTGAGATATAAGCGGTGAGGTGTAGATATGTACAGTACAGGCAGTCATTACATAGACCGGTGTGAGGACTCCTCTTCCTTACCTCGGTGTGTGCTGTGTATTAGTGTGTGAGATATAAGTGGTGAGGTGTAGATGTGTACAGTGCAGGCAGTCATTACATAGACCTGTGTGAGGACTCCTCTTCCTTACCTCGGTCTGTGCTGTGTATTAGTGTGTGAGATATAAGTGGTGAGGTGTAGATGTGTACAGTATAGACAGTCATTACATAGACCGGTGTGAGGACTCCTCTTCCTTACCTCGGTCTGTGCTGTGTATTAGTGTGTGAGATATAAGTGGTGAGGTGTAGATGTGTACAGTGCAGGCAGTCATTACATAGACCTGTGTGAGGACTCCTCTTCCTTACCTCGGTCTGTGCTGTGTATTAGTGTGTGAGATATAAGCGGTGAGGTGTAGATATGTACAGTACAGGCAGTCATTACATAGACCGCTGTGAGGATTCCTCTTCCTTACCTCGGTCTGTGCTGTGTATTAGTGTGTGAGATATAAGTGGTGAGGTGTAGATGTGTACAGTACAGGCAGTCATTACATAGACCGGTGTGAGGACTCCTCTTCCTTACCTCGGTCTGTACTGTGTATTAGTGTGTGAGATATAAGTGGTGAGGTGTAGATATGTACATTACAGGCAGTAATTACATAGACCGGTGTGAGGACTCCTCTTCCTTACCTCGGTCTGTGCTGTGTATTAGTGTGTGAGATATAAGCGGTGAGGTGTAGATATGTACAGTACAGGCAGTCATTACATAGACCGGTGTGAGGACTCCTCTTCCTTACCTCGGTCTGTGCTGTGTATTAGTGTGTGAGATATAAGTGGTGAGGTGTAGATATGTACAGTACAGGCAGTCATTACATAGACCGGTGTGAGGTCTCCTCTTCCTTACCTCGGTCTGTGCTGTGTATTAGTGTGTGAGATATAAGTGGTGAGGTGTAGATATGTACAGTACAGGCAGTCATTACATAGACCGGTATGTGTACTCCTCTTCCTTACCTCGGTCTGTACTGTGTATTAGTGTGTGAGATATAAGCGGTGAGGTGTAGATATGTACAGTACAGGCAGTCATTACATAGACCGGTGTGTGGTCTCCTCTTCCTTACCTCGGTCTGTGCTGTGTATTAGTGTGTGAGATATAAGCGGTGAGGTGTAGATATGTACAGTACAGGCAGTCATTACATAGACCGGTGTGTGGTCTCCTCTTCCTTACCTCGGTCTGTACTGTGTATTAGTGTGTGAGATATAAGTGGTGAGGTGTAGATATGTACATTACAGGCAGTAATTACATAGACCGGTGTGAGGACTCCTCTTCCTTACCTCGGTCTGTGCTGTGTATTAGTGTGTGAGATATAAGCGGTGAGGTGTAGATATGTACAGTACAGGCAGTCATTACATAGACCGGTGTGAGGACTCCTCTTCCTTACCTCGGTCTGTGCTGTGTATTAGTGTGTGAGATATAAGCGGTGAGGTGTAGATATGTACAGTACAGGCAGTCATTACATAGACCGGTGTGAGGACTCCTCTTCCTTACCTCGGTCTGTGCTGTGTATTAGTGTGTGAGATATAAGTGGTGAGGTGTAGATGTGTACAGTGCAGGCAGTCATTACATAGACCGGTGTGAGGTCTCCTCTTCCTTACCTCGGTCTGTGCTGTGTATTAGTGTGTGAGATATAAGTGGTGAGGTGTAGATATGTACAGTACAGGCAGTCATTACATAGACCGGTGTGAGGAGTCCTCTTCCTTACCTCGGTCTGTGCTGTGTATTAGTGTGTGAGATATAAGTGGTGAGGTGTAGATGTGTACAGTGCAGGCAGTCATTACATAGACCGGTGTGAGGTCTCCTCTTCCTTACCTCGGTCTGTACTGTGTATTAGTGTGTGAGATATAAGAGGTGAGGTGTAGATGTGTACAGTGCAGGCAGTCATTACATAGACCGGTGTGAGGACTCCTCTTCCTTACCTCGGTGTGTGCTGTGTATTAGTGTGTGAGATATAAGTGGTGAGGTGTAGATGTGTACAGTGCAGGCAGTCATTACATAGACCGGTGTGAGGACTCCTCTTCCTTACCTCGGTCTGTACTGTGTATTAGTGTGTGAGATATAAGCGGTGAGGTGTAGATGTGTACAGTACAGTCAGTCATTTCATAGACCGGTGTGAGGACTCCTCTTCCTTACCTCGGTCTGTGCTGTGTATTAGTGTGTGAGATATAAGCGGTGAGGTGTAGATATGTACAGTACAGGCAGTCATTACGTAGACCGGTGTGAGGACTCCTCTTCCTTACCTCGGTCTGTGCTGTGTATTAGTGTGTGAGATATAAGTGGTGAGGTGTAGATGTGTACAGTGCAGGCAGTCATTACATAGACCTGTGTGAGGACTCCTCTTCCTTACCTCGGTCTGTGCTGTGTATTAGTGTGTGAGATATAAGTGGTGAGGTGTAGATGTGTACAGTATAGACAGTCATTACATAGACCGGTGTGAGGACTCCTCTTCCTTACCTCGGTCTGTGCTGTGTATTAGTGTGTGAGATATAAGTGGTGAGGTGTAGATGTGTACAGTGCAGGCAGTCATTACATAGACCTGTGTGAGGACTCCTCTTCCTTACCTCGGTCTGTGCTGTGTATTAGTGTGTGAGATATAAGCGGTGAGGTGTAGATATGTACAGTACAGGCAGTCATTACATAGACCGCTGTGAGGATTCCTCTTCCTTACCTCGGTCTGTGCTGTGTATTAGTGTGTGAGATATAAGTGGTGAGGTGTAGATGTGTACAGTACAGGCAGTCATTACATAGACCGGTGTGAGGACTCCTCTGCCTTACCTCGGTCTGTACTGTGTATTAGTGTGTGAGATATAAGTGGTGAGGTGTAGATATGTACATTACAGGCAGTAATTACATAGACCGGTGTGAGGACTCCTCTTCCTTACCTCGGTCTGTGCTGTGTATTAGTGTGTGAGATATAAGCGGTGAGGTGTAGATATGTACAGTACAGGCAGTCATTACATAGACCGGTGTGAGGACTCCTCTTCCTTACCTCGGTCTGTGCTGTGTATTAGTGTGTGAGATATAAGTGGTGAGGTGTAGATATGTACAGTACAGGCAGTCATTACATAGACCGGTGTGAGGTCTCCTCTTCCTTACCTCGGTGTGTGCTGTGTATTAGTGTGTGAGATATAATCGGTGAGGTGTAGATGTGTACAGTGCAGGCAGTCATTACATAGACCGGTGTGAGGTCTCCTCTTCCTTACCTCGGTGTGTGCTGTGTATTAGTGTGTGAGATATAAGTGGTGAGGTGTAGATGTGTACAGTACAGGCAGTCATTACATAGACCGGTGTGAGGTCTCCTCTTCCTTACCTCGGTCTGTGCTGTGTATTAGTGTGTGAGATATAAGTGGTGAGGTGTAGATATGTACAGTACAGGCAGTCATTACATAGACCGGTATGTGTACTCCTCTTCCTTACCTCGGTCTGTACTGTGTATTAGTGTGTGAGATATAAGCGGTGAGGTGTAGATATGTACAGTACAGGCAGTCATTACATAGACCGGTGTGTGGTCTCCTCTTCCTTACCTCGGTCTGTGCTGTGTATTAGTGTGTGAGATATAAGCGGTGAGGTGTAGATATGTACAGTACAGGCAGTCATTACATAGACCGGTGTGTGGTCTCCTCTTCCTTACCTCGGTCTGTACTGTGTATTAGTGTGTGAGATATAAGTGGTGAGGTGTAGATATGTACATTACAGGCAGTAATTACATAGACCGGTGTGAGGACTCCTCTTCCTTACCTCGGTCTGTGCTGTGTATTAGTGTGTGAGATATAAGCGGTGAGGTGTAGATATGTACAGTACAGGCAGTCATTACATAGACCGGTGTGAGGACTCCTCTTCCTTACCTCGGTCTGTGCTGTGTATTAGTGTGTGAGATATAAGTGGTGAGGTGTAGATATGTACAGTACAGGCAGTCATTACATAGACCGGTGTGAGGTCTCCTCTTCCTTACCTCGGTCTGTGCTGTGTATTAGTGTGTGAGATATAAGTGGTGAGGTGTAGATATGTACAGTACAGGCAGTCATTACATAGACCGGTATGTGTACTCCTCTTCCTTACCTCGGTCTGTACTGTGTATTAGTGTGTGAGATATAAGCGGTGAGGTGTAGATGTGTACAGTACAGACAGTCATTACATAGACCGGTGTGAGGTCTCCTCTTCCTTACCTCGGTCTGTACTGTGTATTAGTGTGTGAGATATAAGTGGTGAGGTGTAGATATGTACAGTACAGGCAGTCATTACATAGACCGGTGTGAGGTCTCCTCTTCCTTACCTCGGTCTGTGCTGTGTATTAGTGTGTGAGATATAAGTGGTGAGGTGTAGATATGTACAGTACAGACAGTCATTACATAGACCGGTGTGATGTCTCCTCTTCCTTACCTCGGTCTGTACTGTGTATTAGTGTGTGAGATATAAGCGGTGAGGTGTAGATATGTACAGTACAGGCAGTCATTACATAGACCGGTGTGATGTCTCCTCTTCCTTACCTCGGTCTGTACTGTGTATTAGTGTGTGAGATATAAGCGGTGTGGTGTAGATATGTACAGTACAGGCAGTCATTACATAGACCGGTGTGTGTACTCCTCTTCCTTACCTCGGTGTGCGCTGTGTATTAGTGTGTGAGATATAAGCGGTGAGGTGTAGATATGTACAGTACAGGCAGTCATTACATAGACCGGTGTGTGTACTCCTCTTCCTTACCTCGGTCTGTGCTGTGTATTAGTGTGTGAGATATAAGTGGTGAGGTGTAGATGTGTACAGTGCAGGCAGTCATTACATAGACCGGTGTGAGGTCTCCTCTTCCTTACCTCGGTGTGTGCTGTGTATTAGTGTGTGAGATATAAGTGGTGAGGTGTAGATGTGTACAGTACAGGCAGTCATTACATAGACCGGTGTGAGGACTCCTCTTCCTTACCTCGGTCTGTGCTGTGTATTAGTGTGTGAGATATAAGTGGTGAGGTGTAGATGTGTACAGTGCAGGCAGTCATTACATAGACCGGTGTGAGGACTCCTCTTCCTTACCTCGGTCTGTGCTGTGTATTAGTGTGTGAGATATAAGCGGTGAGGTGTAGATATGTACAGTACAGGCAGTCATTACATAGACCGGTGTGTGTACTCCTCTTCCTTACCTCGGTGTGTGCTGTGTATTAGTGTGTGAGATATAAGTGGTGAGGTGTAGATATGTACAGTACAGGCAGTCATTACATAGACCGGTGTGAGGACTCCTCTTCCTTACCTCGGTCTGTGCTGTGTATTAGTGTGTGAGATATAAGCGGTGAGGTGTAGATGTGTACAGTACAGGCAGTCATTACATAGACCGGTGTGAGGTCTCCTCTTCCTTACCTCGGTCTGTGCTGTGTATTAGTGTGTGAGATATAAGTGGTGAGGTGTAGATGTGTACAGTGCAGGCAGTCATTACATAGACCGGTGTGAGGACTCCTCTTCCTTACCTCGGTCTGTACTGTGTATTAGTGTGTGCGATATAAGTGGTGAGGTGTAGGTGTGTACAGTACAGGCAGTCATTACATAGACCGGTGTGAGGCTCCTCCTCCTTACCTCGGTCTGTACTGTGTATTAGTGTGTGAGATATAAGCGGTGAGGTGTAGATATGTACAGTACAGGCAGTCATTACATAGACCGGTGTGAGGACTCCTCTTCCTTACCTCGGTCTGTGCTGTGTATTAGTGTGTGAGATATAAGTGGTGAGGTGTAGATGTGTACAGTGCAGGCAGTCATTACATAGACCGGTGTGAGGTCTCCTCTTCCTTACCTCGGTCTGTACTGTGTATTAGTGTGTGAGATATAAGTGGTGAGGTGTAGATATGTACAGTACAGGCAGTCATTACATAGACCAGTGTGAGGACTCCTCTTCCTTACCTCGGTCTGTACTGTGTATTAGTGTGTGAGATATAAGTGGTGAGGTGTAGATATGTACAGTACAGGCAGTCATTACATAGACCAGTGTGAGGACTCCTCTTCCTTACCTCGGTCTGTACTGTGCATTAGTGTGTGAGATATAAGTGGTGAGGTGTAGATGTGTACAGTGCAGGCAGTCATTACATAGACCGGTGTGAGGACTCCTCTTCCTTACCTCGGTCTGTACTGTGTATTAGTGTGTGCGATATAAGTGGTGAGGTTTAGATATGTACAGTGCAGGCAGTCATTACATAGACCGGTGTGTGTACTCCTCTTCCTTACCTCGGTGTGTGCTGTGTATTAGTGTGTGAGATATAAGCGGTGAGGTGTAGATATGTACAGTACAGGCAGTCATTACATAGACCGGTGTGAGGACTCCTCTTCCTTACCTCGGTCTGTACTGTGTATTAGTGTGTGAGATATAAGCGGTGAGGTGTAGATATGTACAGTACAGACAGTCATTACATAGACCGGTATGTGTACTCCTCTTCCTTACCTCGGTGTGTGCTGTGTATTAGTGTGTGAGATATAAGCGGTGAGGTGTAGATGTGTACAGTACAGGCAGTCATTACATAGACCGGTGTGAGGTCTCCTCTTCCTTACCTCGGTCTGTGATGTGTATTAGTGTGTGAGATATAAGCGGTGAGGTGTAGATATGTACAGTACAGGCAGTCATTACATAGACCGGTGTGAGGTCTCCTCTTCCTTACCTCGGTGTGTACTGTGTATTAGTGTGTGAGATATAAGCGGTGAGGTGTAGATATGTACAGTGCAGGCAGTCATTACATAGACCGGTGTGTGTTCTCCTCTTCCTTACCTCGGTGTGTGCTGTGTATTAGTGTGTGAGATATAAGCGGTGAGGTGTAGATATGTACAGTACAGGCAGTCATTACATAGACCGGTGTGAGGACTCCTCTTCCTTACCTCGGTCTGTACTGTGTATTAGTGTGTGAGATATAAGCGGTGAGGTGTAGATCTGTACAGTACAGGCAGTCATTACATAGACCGGTGTGTGTACTCCTCTTCCTTACCTCGGTGTGTGCTGTGTATTAGTGTGTGAGATATAAGCGGTGAGGTGTAGATATGTACAGTACAGGCAGTCATTACATAGACCGGTGTGAGGACTCCTCTTCCTTACCTCGGTCTGTACTGTGTATTAGTGTGTGAGATATAAGCGGTGAGGTGTAGATATGTACAGTACAGACAGTCATTACATAGACCGGTATGTGTACTCCTCTTCCTTACCTCGGTGTGTGCTGTGTATTAGTGTGTGAGATATAAGCGGTGAGGTGTAGATGTGTACAGTACAGGCAGTCATTACATAGACCGGTGTGAGGTCTCCTCTTCCTTACCTCGGTCTGTGATGTGTATTAGTGTGTGAGATATAAGCGGTGAGGTGTAGATATGTACAGTACAGGCAGTCATTACATAGACCGGTATGTGTACTCCTCTTCCTTACCTCGGTGTGTGCTGTGTATTAGTGTGTGAGATATAAGCGGTGAGGTGTAGATGTGTACAGTACAGGCAGTCATTACATAGACCGGTGTGAGGTCTCCTCTTCCTTACCTCGGTCTGTGATGTGTATTAGTGTGTGAGATATAAGCGGTGAGGTGTAGATATGTACAGTACAGGCAGTCATTACATAGACCGGTGTGAGGTCTCCTCTTCCTTACCTCGGTGTGTACTGTGTATTAGTGTGTGAGATATAAGCGGTGAGGTGTAGATATGTACAGTGCAGGCAGTCATTACATAGACCGGTGTGTGTACTCCTCTTCCTTACCTCGGTGTGTGCTGTGTATTAGTGTGTGAGATATAAGCGGTGAGGTGTAGATATGTACAGTACAGGCAGTCATTACATAGACCGGTGTGAGGACTCCTCTTCCTTACCTCGGTCTGTACTGTGTATTAGTGTGTGAGATATAAGCGGTGAGGTGTAGATCTGTACAGTACAGGCAGTCATTACATAGACCGGTGTGAGGACTCCTCTTCCTTACCTCGGTCTGTGCTGTGTATTAGTGTGTGAGATATAAGCGGTGAGGTGTAGATATGTACAGTGCAGGCAGTCATTACATAGACCGGTGTGTGTACTCCTCTTCCTTACCTCGGTCTGTGCTGTGTATTAGTGTGTGAGATATAAGCGGTGAGGTGTAGATATGTACAGTACAGGCAGTCATTACATAGACCGGTGTGAGTTCTCCTCTTCCTTACCTCGGTCTGTACTGTGTATTAGTGTGTGAGATATAAGCGGTGAGGTGTAGATATGTTGTCACCCTCTGTCCCCACGCGGTCTGCGGCGCTCGGGACAGTCTCTCTTCACTTCCGGGTTTCCCCCGTCGTCGCGTCACGTGTGTCGTGACGTCACATGGTGCGTCTATTTCAGGACGCTCCAGTCTAGGCACGGGCGCACTCTGATAGTGTTCCCAAGCGCCTAGCTGCCTGACTGGTATTATCTGCTGTCCTCTCTGCCTAGCCAGCCGTCCCTGCAGGTTCCAGTGTAGCCAGTGCTCACCTACTTCTCAGCAGCTGGTCCTCCAGTCTAGTCTGCCATCCCAGCAGGTTCCTGTTTGTCCAGTACCTACCTGCTCCAGGATCTTCCTACTTGTTCCTGCCTGTCTCTGGTGGGTTGGCTTCCAGCCTGTTCCTGACAGCTCCTCCTTGTCCTGCAGTCCATCCTGGAATATCTTTCTGTCAGCATCCAGTCTGTCTCCTGTCAGTGGTTTCCGGATCAGCTGTTCCAGTAGGAGTGTGGAATATCCTGGCGTGTCGCGGATCTTTTTCCAGGAACGCACCCAGTCGTCTTCTGCACTTATCCTGCTCCTCCACTGCACCTGTGCTGACTCTACTGGACAGGTCTGTTCTCTCCATCCTAGGAGAGTATTTCCTTTTTCTTTCTTTTATACCCTTTCCTAGGAGAGCTACAGCCTACCGGCCACCGCTCTCTAGCCTCGCTCCCCATACTGCGCTCCCCAGCCTTCGCTCTCCCCCACAGGAGAGCTAGTACTGCCTGTGGGATTATCATCCTGGGCTCACCACCAGCTCCTCTGGGGTTTGTCATCCGGCCTTGCGGCCGGCACCGTATCTGGCTTAGGCCGCAGCACGGTAATCCCGCAGACAGTCAACGTACGGCGAGCACCGCAAACTAGCGTCGTACCCGAGCACTCTCTCTCTCCTGTGGGTTTCGTCACATCTGGTCTCCCTGTGTGACATAATCAGAGTGCCAAACCGAAACCATGTCTGTTGATCCTAAAGAGGTTTCTCAGGCAGTCATTCAGCAGGCAGCTGTTTTGGAGCTGCATGCGACTCAGATCCAGCGCTTGGACGAAAAGCTGGACTCTATCACCACCCTTCTACAGCGCATGCAGCAGCGCCTAGAGGGCCCGGGCCTCTCTGCGATACCACCAACGCCTGCTGAGCCATCTCTTCCTCCTGCTACTCCCAGAGTATCCCAGGTCGCCATGTTTCCACGTCTACCCCTACCTGATAAATACGAAGGGGATCCCAAGCTATTGCGTGGTTTTCTCAACCAATGCAGTCTCCATTTTCAGAGCCAACCAGAAGTATATGCCTCTCATCAGTCCCGAGTCACCTTCATTGTGTCTTTACTGCGGGGTCAGGCCCTGGCTTGGGTCTCTCCTTTGATGGACCATCGTTCTGCTCTGCTTGATGATTGTGATGCATTCATAGCCGCCTTTCGGTCTGTGTTCGACATTCCGGGAAGGCAGGCGTCAGCTGAGACCGCACTCCTGGAGCTGCAACAAGGGCAGCAATCATTTGCGCAGTATGCAATCACCTTCCGGACCCTCGCCTACGACACCGATTGGGGCAGTGATGCCTTGAAAGCAGTCTTCCGTCGTGGGTTGTGTGATCGCCTGAAAGATGATCTGACTACTCGAGCCATTCCAGACACACTAGAGGGCCTCATAGCTCTTTGCTCTTCCATTGACTCTCGTATTCAGGAGAGACGCCAGGAGAAGGAACGGGACCGTTCCAGGCGACCTGCGGTGCGTCCCCCCATCCGCTTGGCACCGAAATTCCAGTCTCCTCCGTCTTCCGCCGAATCTCTAGCAGAGCCAATGGAGATCGGTCGGGTGATTCGCCTCTCCGAGGAGGAGAAGGCAAGACGACGGAGCCTGGGATTATGTCTGTACTGTGGACGTGCTGGGCATATGGCTCGTCTCTGTCCGAACAAACCGGGAAACGACCGGACTTAGAGCGTTTTGAGGGAGTCTCTCTAAGTCGGCCTCCTGTTCCCTCTTCCACTATCCAGCGCTTCACGGTTCCCATTAAGCTGTCCTGGGCCAAGAACACCATTCACCACCATGCTTTGATAGATTCTGGAGCCGCAGGGATCTTTGTGGACCGGACTTTCGCTCAACAACACGGTATTCCTCTGCTATCTAAGATACCACCTGTGAGCGTGGTGGTTATTGACGGTTCTCCTTTAGGAGATGGGCGCATAACCCTGCAGACCATTCCCATCCGCCTGTACATGAACCCCTCATACTCTGAGGTCTTAGAATTCGATGTTATCACTACTCCGCACACACCGATCATTCTGGGCTTCCCTTGGTTGGAGAGGAACAATCCGCTTATCCAGTGGAAGGAGAGGACGTTATCCTTTCCATCTGAGACCCCCTCTTCCTTGATGCTGTCTTCCGTGGTTCCCTCTAAGGAGGATGGTTTCACTATGGTACCTACACCTTATTTGGATTTTGCAGATGTCTTCTCTAAGGTCCTCTCGGAGGTCCTACCTCCTCACCGGTCGTATGACTGCACCATAGACCTTGTTCCAGGGGCTATTTTACCTAAGGGTCGGACCTACCCTCTCTCTTTACCCGAAACGGCAGCATTAGAGACGTACATCCAGGAGAATCTCACCAGAGGGTTTCTCAGACCTTCTACCTCTCCCGCAGGAGCGGGTTTCTTCTTTGTGAAAAAGAAAGACGGGTCTTTGCGTCCTTGCATCGATTACCGGGGCTTGAACGCTGTCACGAAGAAGAACAGCTATCCCCTCCCCCTTATTCCGGAGTTATTGGAACGCCTTCGGGGTTCCTGTATTTTCACCAAATTGGATCTTAGAGGTGCATACAACTTGGTTCGTATGCGGGAGGGGGAGGAGTGGAAGACCGCCTTTAACACGCGATTTGGGCACTATGAGTACTGTGTCATGCCTTTTGGGTTACGCAATGCCCCTGCGGTGTTCCAGGCCTTGGTCAACGACATCTTCAGAGACCTCCTTCTCACCTGTGTTATTGTGTATCTCGACGATATACTCATCTACTCCCCGACTTTGGCGGAGCATCGTCGGCAGGTCCGTATGGTATTGACCCGTTTGCGCGAAAACCACCTTTACGCCAAACTGGAGAAGTGTAGTTTCGAGAAGTCCTCGCTCCCTTTTCTCGGCTATATCATCTCTGCTGATGGTTTGGCTATGGATCCCAGCAAGGTCAGCGCTGTGCTGGACTGGGAGGTTCCTCGGACCATCAAAGCCATCCAACGTTTCGTGGGATTCTCCAATTACTACAGGAGGTTCATCAAGAACTTCTCCAGAGTGATCCAGCCTATAGTCCGCCTGACTTGCAAAGGGGCTGACCCATCTTCCTGGTCTCAAGAGGCTCTGGAGGCATTCCATCTACTTAAACAAGCATTCGTGTCTGCTCCCTTACTTTCGTATCCTGACCCCTCTCTTCCTTTTACGGTTGAGGTGGATGCTTCCGAGACTGCTGCGGGTGCCGTTCTTTCCCAACGATCCACGGACTCTAGCGTATTACATCCCTGTTCCTACTTCTCTCGGCGTTTCTCTGTAGCCGAGAGAAACTACGATACCGGGAACAGGGAATTATTCGCTATTAAACTCGCTCTAGAAGAATGGCGATACCTACTGGAGGGAGCTATGCATCCCATCAGCATTTTGACAGATCACCGCAACCTGGCCTATCTGGCTTCCGCTAAAAGGTTGACCCCACGTCAGGCCAGGTGGTCCCTGTTCTTTTCCAGGTTTGATTTCACAATTTCTTACATCCCGGGAACCAAGAACCTCAAGGCCGATGCTCTCTCTCTCTCGAAGGAGACTCGTCAGCTCCAGTGGTCCCCGAGACCATTGTTCCTTCAGCTCTGGTCTTAGGGTCATTATCGACCCGCATCCTCGAACGCATCAAAAGGGCCCAACCACCTACTGATCCCTCTGGACCTGCTACTCCTTTGCTATTGGTCCCTGAGGATTGCAGGAGAGCCGTATTATCCTGGGCACATCAGTCCCGTGTTGCAGGACATCCCGGTGTGGAACGCACACATGACCTCCTTTCACGCTACTTCAGGTGGCCTACGTCCCGTCACGACGTGTCTCACTGGGTTCAATCCTGCTCCGTTTGTGCCAGGATGAAGACACCACGTGTACATCCCGTGGGGTTGCTGGTTCCTCTTCCTGTACCCACATTACCCTGGACCCAGTTGGCAATGGACTTTGTGGTTGATCTCCCAGCTTCGGCCTGGATGACTACAATCTTGGTGGTCATTGACCGCTTCTCCAAACAGGCCCATTTTATACCCTTGTCCAAACTGCCCAGCGCTACCGAACTGGTTGATATATTCGTCGCTCATGTCATACGTCTCCATGGGGTACCCCTTCATATTACCTCCGATAGAGGATCCCAGTTTGTGTCCAGATTTTGGAGGTCCTGCTGTGCCCGATTAGGGATCGCTCTGCATTTTTCCTCTGCCTATCACCCACAGACCAACGGGCAGACGGAGCGCCTGAACCAAGGTTTGGAGCATTACTTACGCTCTTACTGTAACCACCAGCAGGATGATTGGGCTAGCCTTTTGCCTTGGGCGGAGTTCTCGTATAATTCTCTTCGTCACTCCTCCTTGGGGTGTTCACCCTTCTTTGCAGCCTTGGGGTACAATCCTCGCTTGCTAGTCCTTGCTCCTGGGGTTCCTTTGGTTCCGGCGGCTGAGACCAAAGTTCGGTCCATGACGGACCATTGGAGAGCGGTGCGCTCAGCTTTGCTACAGGCTCAGATCCGCCAAAAGGCTGCTGCCGATCGTCGGCGTACTCCAGCTCCCCTGTTTCATGTGGGAGACCGGGTGTGGCTTTCCACTAAGCACATCCGCTTGGCCCAGCCATCTGGGAAACTGGGTCCCCGGTACCTGGGTCCGTTTCGCGTTCTCCGACGTTTGTCGCCGGTTTCGTATCGTCTGTTATTGCCCCGTAGTTTACGGATACATCCTGTCTTCCATGTGTCCCTTCTGAAAGCTTTCCTGCCCTCGGTGTTCCCGTCGTCGGGCTCCCGTCCTCCTGCTCCGGTCACCGTGGACGGGCAGGAGGAGTACGTCATCGATGGTGTCCTGGACTCCCGTCGCACCCGTGGGCGTCTCATGTATCTCATGAACTGGAAGGGTTACGGACCAGAGGAGCGCTCTTGGGTGTCCGCTGGAGATGTGCACGCGCCGGCCCTTTTGCGCTCCTTTCACCGTGCTCATCCTGCCAAGCCGGCTCGGTAGGCTCCGGAGGCGCCTCTTAGGAGGGGGGCAGTGTCACCCTCTGTCCCCGCGCGGTCTGCGGCGCTCGGGACAGTCTCTCTTCACTTCCGGGTTTCCCCCGTCGTCGCGTCACGTGCGTCGTGACATCACATGGTGCGTCTATTTCAGGACGCTCCAGTCTAGGCACGGGCGCACTCTGATAGTGTTCCCAAGCGCCTAGCTGCCTGACTGGTATTATCTGCTGTCCTCTCTGCCTAGCCAGCCGTCCCTGCAGGTTCCA
This sequence comes from Rhinophrynus dorsalis, assembly GCA_037306005.1. Classification (NCBI taxonomy): domain Eukaryota; kingdom Metazoa; phylum Chordata; class Amphibia; order Anura; family Rhinophrynidae; genus Rhinophrynus; species Rhinophrynus dorsalis. The sequence continues at coordinate 493,922,568 of CM074723.1, read as the reverse complement.
GTGTAGCCAGTGCTCACCTACTTCTCAGCAGCTGGTCCTCCAGTCTAGTCTGCCATCCCAGCAGGTTCCTGTTTGTCCAGTACCTACCTGCTCCAGGATCTTCCTACTTGTTCCTGCCTGTCTCTGGTGGGTTGGCTTCCAGCCTGTTCCTGACAGCTCCTCCTTGTCCTGCAGTCCATCCTGGAATATCTTTCTGTCAGCATCCAGTCTGTCTCCTGTCAGTGGTTTCCGGATCAGCTGTTCCAGTAGGAGTGTGGAATATCCTGGCGTGTCGCGGATCTTTTTCCAGGAACGCACCCAGTCGTCTTCTGCACTTATCCTGCTCCTCCACTGCACCTGTGCTGACTCTACTGGACAGGTCTGTTCTCTCCATCCTAGGAGAGTATTTCCTTTTTCTTTCTTTTATACCCTTTCCTAGGAGAGCTACAGCCTACCGGCCACCGCTCTCTAGCCTCGCTACCCATACTGCGCTCCCCAGCCTTCGCTCTCCCCCACAGGAGAGCTAGTACTGCCTGTGGGATTATCATCCTGGGCTCACCACCAGCTCCTCTGGGGTTTGTCATCCGGCCTTGCGGCCGGCACCGTATCTGGCTTAGGCCGCAGTCACATCTGGTCTCCCTGTGTGACATATGTACAGTACAGGCAGTCATTACATAGACCGGTGTGAGGTCTCCTCTTCCTTACCTCGGTGTGTGCTGTGTATTAGTGTGTGAGATATAAGCGGTGAGGTGTAGATATGTACAGTACAGGCAGTCATTACATAGACCGGTGTGAGGACTCCTCTTCCTTACCTCGGTCTGTGCTGTGTATTAGTGTGTGAGATATAAGTGGTGAGGTGTAGATATGTACAGTACAGGCAGTCATTACATAGACCGGTGTGAGGACTCCTCTTCCTTACCTCGGTCTGTGCTGTGTATTAGTGTGTGAGATATAAGCGGTGAGGTGTAGATATGTACAGTACAGGCAGTCATTACATAGACCGGTGTGAGGACTCCTCTTCCTTACCTCGGTCTGTGCTGTGTATTAGTGTGTGAGATATAAGTGGTGAGGTGTAGATATGTACAGTACAGGCAGTCATTACATAGACCGGTGTGAGGACTCCTCTTCCTTACCTCGGTCTGTGCTGTGTATTAGTGTGTGAGATATAAGCGGTGAGGTGTAGATATGTACAGTACAGGCAGTCATTACATAGACCGGTGTGAGTTCTCCTCTTCCTTACCTCGGTCTGTGCTGTGTATTAATGTGTGAGATATAAGTGGTGAGGTGTAGATGTGTACAGTACAGGCAGTCATTACATAGACCGGTGTGAGTTCTCCTCTTCCTTACCTCGGTGTGTGCTGTGTATTAGTGTGTGAGATATAAGTGGTGAGGTGTAGATATGTACAGTGCAGGCAGTCATTACATAGACCGGTGTGAGGTCTCCTCTTCCTTACCTCGGTCTGTGCTGTGTATTAGTGTGTGAGATATAAGTGGTGAGGTGTAGATATGTACAGTGCAGGCAGTCATTACATAGACCGGTGTGAGGTCTCCTCTTCCTTACCTCGGTCTGTACTGTGTATTAGTGTGTGAGATATAAGTGGTGAGGTGTAGATGTGTACAGTGCAGGCAGTCATTACATAGACCGGTGTGAGGACTCCTCTTCCTTACCTCGGTCTGTACTGTGTATTAGTGTGTGAGATATAAGTGGTGAGGTGTAGATGTGTACAGTACAGGCAGTCATTACATAGACCGGTGTGAGGACTCCTCTTCCTTACCTCGGTGTGTGCTGTGTATTAGTGTGTGAGATATAAGTGGTGAGGTGTAGATGTGTACAGTACAGGCAGTCATTACATAGACCGGTGTGAGATCTCCTCTTCCTTACCTCGGTCTGTACTGTGTATTAGTGTGTGAGATATAAGTGGTGAGGTGTAGATATGTACAGTACAGGCAGTCATTACATAGACCGGTGTGAGGTCTCCTCTTCCTTACCTCGGTCTGTGCTGTGTATTAGTGTGTGAGATATAAGCGGTGAGGTGTAGATGTGTACAGTACAGGCAGTCATTACATAGACCGGTGTGAGGACTCCTCTTCCTTACCTCGGTCTGTGCTGTGTATTAGTGTGTGAGATATAAGTGGTGAGGTGTAGATGTGTACAGTGCAGGCAGTCATTACATAGACCGGTGTGAGGTCTCCTCTTCCTTACCTCGGTCTGTACTGTGTATTAGTGTGTGAGATATAAGTGGTGAGGTGTAGATCTGTACAGTACAGGCAGTCATTACATAGACCGGTGTGAGGTCTCCTCTTCCTTACCTCGGTCTGTACTGTGTATTAGTGTGTGAGATATAAGTGGTGAGGTGTAGATCTGTACAGTACAGGCAGTTATTACATAGACCGGTGTGAGGACTCCTCTTCCTTACCTCGGTCTGTACTGTGTATTAGTGTGTGAGATATAAGCGGTGAGGTGTAGATATGTACAGTACAGGCAGTCATTACATAGACCGGTGTGAGTACTCCTCTTCCTTACCTCGGTCTGTGCTGTGTATTAGTGTGTGAGATATAAGCGGTGAGGTGTAGATGTGTACAGTACAGGCAGTTATTACATAGACCGGTGTGAGGACTCCTCTTCCTTACCTCGGTCTGTACTATGTATTAGTGTGTGAGATATAAGCGGTGAGGTGTAGGTGTGTACAGTACAGGCAGTCATTACATAGACCGGTGTGAGGTCTCCTCTTCCTTACCTCGGTGTGTGCTGTGTATTAGTGTGTGAGATATAAGTGGTGAGGTGTAGATATGTACAGTACAGGCAGTCATTACATAGACTGGTGTGAGGTCTCCTCTTCCTTACCTCGGTCTGTGCTGTGTATTAGTGTGTGAGATATAAGCGGTGAGGTGTAGATATGTACAGTGCAGGCAGTCATTACATAGACCGGTGTGAGGTCTCCTCTTCCTTACCTCGGTCTGTGCTGTGTATTAGTGTGTGAGATATAAGCGGTGAGGTGTAGATATGTACAGTACAGGCAGTCATTACATAGACCGGTGTGTGTACTCCTCTTCCTTACCTCGGTCTGTACTGTGTATTAGTGTGTGAGATATAAGCGGTGAGGTGTAGATATGTACAGTACAGGCAGTCATTACATAGACCGGTGTGAGGTCTCCTCTTCCTTACCTCGGTCTGTACTGTGTATTAGTGTGTGAGATATAAGTGGTGAGGTGTAGATATGTACAGTACAGGCAGTCATTACATAGACCGGTGTGAGGTCTCCTCTTCCTTACCTCGGTCTGTGCTGTGTATTAGTGTGTGAGATATAAGCGGTGAGGTGTAGCTGTGTACAGTACAGGCAGTCATTACATAGACCGGTGTGAGGTCTCCTCTTCCTTACCTCGGTCTGTACTGTGTATTAGTGTGTGAGATATAAGCGGTGAGGTGTAGATATGTACAGTACAGGCAGTCATTACATAGACCGGTGTGAGGTCTCCTCTTCCTTACCTCGGTCTGTGCTGTGTATTAGTGTGTGAGATATAATCGGTGAGGTGTAGATATGTACAGTACAGGCAGTCATTACATAGACCGGTGTGAGGTCTCCTCTTCCTTACCTCGGTCTGTGCTGTGTATTAGTGTGTGAGATATAATCGGTGAGGTGTAGATATGTACAGTACAGGCAGTCATTACATAGACCGGTGTGAGGTCTCCTCTTCCTTACCTCGGTCTGTGCTGTGTATTAGTGTGTGAGATATAAGTGGTGAGGTGTAGATGTGTACAGTACAGGCAGTCATTACATAGACCGGTGTGAGGTCTCCTCTTCCTTACCTCGGTCTGTGCTGTGTATTAGTGTGTGAGATATAAGTGGTGAGGTGTAGATGTGTACAGTACAGGCAGTCATTACATAGACCGGTGTGAGGTCTCCTCTTCCTTACCTCGGTCTGTGCTGTGTATTAGTGTGTGAGATATAAGTGGTGAGGTGTAGATATGTACAGTACAGGCAGTCATTACATAGACCGGTGTGAGGTCTCCTCTTCCTTACCTCGGTCTGTGCTGTGTATTAGTGTGTGAGATATAAGTGGTGAGGTGTAGATGTGTACAGTACAGGCAGTCATTACATAGACCGGTGTGAGGACTCCTCTTCCTTACCTCGGTCTGTGCTGTGTATTAGTGTGTGAGATATAAGTGGTGAGGTGTAGATATGTACAGTACAGGCAGTCATTACATAGACCGGTGTGAGGTCTCCTCTTCCTTACCTCGGTCTGTGCTGTGTATTAGTGTGTGAGATATAAGTGGTGAGGTGTAGATGTGTACAGTACAGGCAGTCATTACATAGACCGGTGTGAGGTCTCCTCTTCCTTACCTCGGTCTGTACTGTGTATTAGTGTGTGAGATATAAGCGGTGAGGTGTAGATATGTACAGTACAGGCAGTCATTACATAGACCGGTGTGAGGACTCCTCTTCCATACCTCGGTGTGTGCTGTGTATTAGTGTGTGAGATATAAGCGGTGAGGTGTAGATATGTACAGTATAGGCAGTCATTACATAGACCGGTGTGATGTCTCCTCTTCCTTACCTCGGTCTGTGCTGTGTATTAGTGTGTGAGATATAAGTGGTGAGGTGTAGATATGTACAGTACAGGCAGTCATTACATAGACCGGTGTGAGGTCTCCTCTTCCTTACCTCGGTCTGTGCTGTGTATTAGTGTGTGAGATATAAGTGGTGAGGTGTAGATGTGTACAGTGCAGGCAGTCATTACATAGACCGGTGTGAGGTCTCCTCTTCCTTACCTCGGTCTGTGCTGTGTATTAGTGTGTGAGATATAAGCGGTGAGGTGTAGATGTGTACAGTGCAGGCAGTCATTACATAGACCGGTGTGAGGACTCCTCTTCCTTACCTCGGTCTGTGCTGTGTATTAGTGTGTGAGATATAAGTGGTGAGGTGTAGATGTGTACAGTACAGGCAGTCATTACATAGACCGGTGTGAGGACTCCTCTTCCTTACCTCGGTCTGTGCTGTGTATTAGTGTGTGAGATATAAGTGGTGAGGTGTAGATATGTACAGTACAGGCAGTCATTACATAGACCGGTGTGAGGTCTCCTCTTCCTTACCTCGGTCTGTGCTGTGTATTAGTGTGTGAGATATAAGTGGTGAGGTGTAGATGTGTACAGTACAGGCAGTCATTACATAGACCGGTGTGAGGTCTCCTCTTCCTTACCTCGGTCTGTACTGTGTATTAGTGTGTGAGATATAAGCGGTGAGGTGTAGATATGTACAGTACAGGCAGTCATTACATAGACCGGTGTGAGGACTCCTCTTCCATACCTCGGTGTGTGCTGTGTATTAGTGTGTGAGATATAAGCGGTGAGGTGTAGATATGTACAGTATAGGCAGTCATTACATAGACCGGTGTGAGGACTCCTCTTCCTTACCTCGGTCTGTGCTGTGTATTAGTGTGTGAGATATAAGTGGTGAGGTGTAGATATGTACAGTACAGGCAGTCATTACATAGACCGGTGTGAGGTCTCCTCTTCCTTACCTCGGTCTGTGCTGTGTATTAGTGTGTGAGATATAAGCGGTGAGGTGTAGATATGTACAGTACAGGCAGTCATTACATAGACCGGTGTGAGGACTCCTCTTCCATACCTCGGTCTGTACTGTGTATTAGTGTGTGAGATATAAGCGGTGAGGTGTAGATATGTACAGTACAGGCAGTCATTACATAGACCGGTGTGTGTACTCCTCTTCCTTACCTCGGTCTGTGCTGTGTATTAGTGTGTGAGATATAAGTGGTGAGGTGTAGATATGTACAGTATAGGCAGTCATTACATAGACCGGTGTGAGGACTCCTCTTCCTTACCTCGGTCTGTGCTGTGTATTAGTGTGTGAGATATAAGTGGTGAGGTGTAGATATGTACAGTACAGGCAGTCATTACATAGACCGGTGTGAGATCTCCTCTTCCTTACCTCGGTCTGTGCTGTGTATTAGTGTGTGAGATATAAGTGGTGAGGTGTAGATGTGTACAGTACAGGCAGTCATTACATAGACCGGTGTGAGGTCTCCTCTTCCTTACCTCGGTCTGTGCTGTGTATTAGTGTGTGAGATATAAGTGGTGAGGTGTAGATATGTACAGTATAGGCAGTCATTACATAGACCGGTGTGAGGACTCCTCTTCCTTACCTCGGTCTGTGCTGTGTATTAGTGTGTGAGATATAAGTGGTGAGGTGTAGATATGTACAGTACAGGCAGTCATTACATAGACCGGTGTGAGGTCTCCTCTTCCTTACCTCGGTCTGTACTGTGTATTAGTGTGTGAGATATAAACGGTGAGGTGTAGATATGTACAGTACAGGCAGTCATTACATAGACCGGTGTGTGTACTCCTCTTCCTTACCTCGGTCTGTACTGTGTATTAGTGTGTGAGATATAAGTGGTGAGGTGTAGATATGTACAGTACAGGCAGTCATTACATAGACCAGTGTGAGGTCTCCTCTTCCTTACCTCGGTCTGTGCTGTGTATTAGTGTGTGAGATATAAGTGGTGAGGTGTAGATGTGTACAGTGCAGGCAGTCATTACATAGACCGGTGTGAGATCTCCTCTTCCTTACCTCGGTCTGTGCTGTGTATTAGTGTGTGAGATATAAGCGGTGAGGTGTAGATATGTACAGTACAGGCAGTCATTACATAGACCGGTGTGAGGTCTCCTCTTCCTTACCTCGGTCTGTGCTGTGTATTAGTGTGTGAGATATAAGTGGTGAGGTGTAGATATGTACAGTATAGGCAGTCATTACATAGACCGGTGTGAGGTCTCCTCTTCCTTACCCCGGTCTGTGCTGTGTATTAGTGTGTGAGATATAAGTGGTGAGGTGTAGATATGTACAGTACAGGCAGTCATTACATAGACCGGTGTGAGGACTCCTCTTCCTTACCTCGGTCTGTACTGTGTATTAGTGTGTGAGATATAAGCGGTGAGGTGTAGATATGTACAGTACAGGCAGTCATTACATAGACCGGTGTGTGTACTCCTCTTCCTTACCTCGGTCTGTGCTGTGTATTAGTGTGTGAGATATAAGTGGTGAGGTGTAGATATGTACAGTATAGGCAGTCATTACATAGACCGGTGTGAGGACTCCTCTTCCTTACCTCGGTCTGTGCTGTGTATTAGTGTGTGAGATATAAGTGGTGAGGTGTAGATATGTACAGTACAGGCAGTCATTACATAGACCGGTGTGAGATCTCCTCTTCCTTACCTCGGTGTGTGCTGTGTATTAGTGTGTGAGATATAAGTGGTGAGGTGTAGATGTGTACAGTACAGGCAGTCATTACATAGACCGGTGTGAGGTCTCCTCTTCCTTACCTCGGTCTGTGCTGTGTATTAGTGTGTGAGATATAAGTGGTGAGGTGTAGATATGTACAGTATAGGCAGTCATTACATAGACCGGTGTGAGGACTCCTCTTCCTTACCTCGGTCTGTGCTGTGTATTAGTGTGTGAGATATAAGTGGTGAGGTGTAGATATGTACAGTACAGGCAGTCATTACATAGACCGGTGTGAGGTCTCCTCTTCCTTACCTCGGTCTGTACTGTGTATTAGTGTGTGAGATATAAACGGTGAGGTGTAGATATGTACAGTACAGGCAGTCATTACATAGACCGGTGTGTGTACTCCTCTTCCTTACCTCGGTCTGTACTGTGTATTAGTGTGTGAGATATAAGTGGTGAGGTGTAGATCTGTACAGTACAGGCAGTCATTACATAGACCAGTGTGAGGTCTCCTCTTCCTTACCTCGGTCTGTGCTGTGTATTAGTGTGTGAGATATAAGTGGTGAGGTGTAGATATGTACAGTACAGGCAGTCATTACATAGACCAGTGTGAGGTCTCCTCTTCCTTACCTCGGTCTGTGCTGTGTATTAGTGTGTGAGATATAAGTGGTGAGGTGTAGATGTGTACAGTGCAGGCAGTCATTACATAGACCGGTGTGAGGTCTCCTCTTCCTTACCTCGGTCTGTGCTGTGTATTAGTGTGTGAGATATAAGTGGTGAGGTGTAGATCTGTACAGTACAGGCAGTCATTACATAGACCGGTGTGAGGACTCCTCTTCCTTACCTCGGTCTGTGCTGTGTATTAGTGTGTGAGATATAAGTGGTGAGGTGTAGATATGTACAGTGCAGGCAGTCATTACATAGACCGGTGTGAGATCTCCTCTTCCTTACCTCGGTCTGTGCTGTGTATTAGTGTGTGAGATATAAGCGGTGAGGTGTAGATATGTACAGTACAGGCAGTCATTACATAGACCGGTGTGAGGTCTCCTCTTCCTTACCTCGGTCTGTGCTGTGTATTAGTGTGTGAGATATAAGTGGTGAGGTGTAGATATGTACAGTATAGGCAGTCATTACATAGACCGGTGTGAGGTCTCCTCTTCCTTACCCCGGTCTGTGCTGTGTATTAGTGTGTGAGATATAAGTGGTGAGGTGTAGATATGTACAGTACAGGCAGTCATTACATAGACCGGTGTGAGGACTCCTCTTCCTTACCTCGGTCTGTGCTTTGTCTTAGTGCTTTCCTTTATGTCTCATGTATAGCTTTATCTCTTCTAATATATATATATATATACTTACCTACAATTCTAATATATACTTACCTTCTAATCTAATATAGATCTAGCTATTAATCTAATATATAGTTACCTATAAGTCTATTATAGACTTACCTATAATTCTAATATATAGCTACCTATAATTCTAATATATAGCTACCTGTAATTCTAATATATAATTATGTATAGTTATCTATAATTCTAATATATCGCTACCTGTAATTCTAATATAGTTACCTATAATTCTAATATATAATTACCTATAATTCTGATATAGAGTTACCTATAAGTCTAATATATAAGTTTTTTGATAAAATGAAAGGAATGGGTGTAGGGAGGGAATTAAAAAGATATAAAATCTTCGGTACGAGAATCAATTTTGAGAAGTTCACTCTCCCAAACCATGATATAGATCTCCATCTCCGCTAAGCGCACAACCTTCTGCTCTCCACAGCTCTTATCACATCCTCCCTCTCACACCTACAGGACTTGTCCCTCTCCTGCCTACAGGACTTGTCCCTCTCCTTCCTTCAGGACTTGTCCCTCTCCTGCCTAGATGACTTGTCCCTCTCACACCTACAGGACTTGTCCCTCTCCTTCTACAGGACTTGTCCCTCTCCTTCCTACAGGACTTGTCCCTCTCCTTCCTACAGGACTTGTCCCTCTCACACCTACAGGACTTGTCCCTCTCCTTCTACAGGACTTGTCCCTCTTCTTCCTACAGGACTTGTCCCTCTCCTTCTACAGGACTTGTCCCTCTCCTTCCTACAGGACTTGTCCCTCTCCTTCCTACAGGACTTGTCCCTCTCCTGCCTAGATGACTTGTCCCTCTCACACCTACAGGACTTGTCCCTCTCCTTCCTACATGACTTGTCCCTCTCACACCTACAGGACTTGTCCCTCTCCTTCCTACAGGACTTGTCCCTCTCCTTCCTACAGGACTTGTCCCTCTCCTTCCTACAGGACTTGTCCCTCTTCTTCTACAGGCGTTGTCCCACTCCTGCCTACAGGACTTGTCCCACTCCTGCCTATAGGACTCCTCCCACCTACAGGACTTCTCCCACTCACATCTACAGGACTTCTCCCACTCCCACCTACAGGACTTGTCCCTCTCACACCTACAGGACTTGTCCCTCTCACACCTACAGGACTTGTCCCTCTCCTTCCTACAGGACTTGTCCCTCTCCTTCCTACAGGACTTGTCCCTCTCCTTCCTACAGGACTTGTCCCTCTCCTTCCTACAGGACTTCTCCCACTCCCACCTACAGGACTTGTCCCTCTCACACCTACAGGACTTGTCCCTCTCACACCTACAGGACTTGTTCCTCTCCTTCCTACAGGACTTGTCCCTCTCCTTCCTACAGGACTTGTCCCTCTCCTTCCTACAGGACTTCTCCCACTCCCACCTACAGGACTTGTCCCTCTCACACCTACAGGACTTGTCCCTCTCACACCTACAGAACTTGTCCCTCTCCTTCCTACATGACTTGTCCCTCTCACACCTACAGGACTTGTCCCTCTCCTTCCTACAGGACTTGTCCCTCTCCTTCCTACAGGACTTGTCCCTCTCCTTCCTACATGACTTGTCCCTCTCCTTCCTACAGGACTTGTCCCTCTCCTTCCTACAGGACTTGTCCCTCTCCTTCCTACAGGACTTGTCCCACTCCTTCCTACAGGACTTGTCCCTCTTCTTCCTACAGGACTTGTCCCTCTCCTTCCTACAGGACTTGTCCCTCTCCTTCTACAGGACTTGTCCCTCTCCTTCCTACAGGACTTGTCCCTCTCCTTCCTACAGGACTTGTCCCTCTTCTTCCTACAGAACTTGTCCCTCTCCTTCCTACAGGACTTGTCCCTCTTCTTCCTACAGGACTTGTCCCTCTCCTTCCTACAGGACTTGTCCCTCTTCTTCCTACAGGACTTGTCCCTCTCCTTCCTACAGAACTTGTCCCTCTCCTTCCTACAGGACTTGTCCCTCTCCTTCCTACATGACTTGTCCCTCTCCTTCCTACAGGACTTGTCCCTCTTCTTCCTACAGGACTTGTCCCTCTCCTTCCTACAGGACTTGTCCCTCTCCTTCCTACAGGACTTGTCCCTCTTCTTCCTACAGAACTTGTCCCTCTCACACCTACAGGACTTGTCCCTCTCCTTCCTACAGGACTTGTCCCTCTCCTTCTACAGGACTTGTCCCTCTCCTTCCTACAGGACTTGTCCCTCTCCTTCCTACAGAACTTGTCCCTCTCCTTCCTACAGGACTTGTCCCTCTCCTTCCTACAGGACTTGTCCCTCTCCTTCCTACAGGACTTGTCCCTCTCACACCTACAGGACTTGTCCCTCTCCTTCCTACAGGACTTGTCCCTCTCCTTCCTACAGGACTTGTCCCTCTCCTTCCTACAGGACTTGTCCCACTCCTTCCTACAGGACTTGTCCCTCTCCTTCCTACAGGACTTGTCCCTCTCCTTCCTACAGGACTTGTCCCACTCCTTCCTAGATGACTTGTCCCTCTCCTTCCTACAGGACTTGTCCCTCTCCTTCCTACAGGACTTGTCCCTCTCCTTCCTACAGGACTTGTCCCTCTCACACCTACAGGACTTGTCCCTCTCCTTCCTACAGAACTTGTCCCTCTCCTTCCTACATGACTTGTCCCTCTCCTTCCTAGATGACTTGTCCCTCTCCTTCCTACAGGACTTGTCCCTCTCCTTCCTACAGGACTTGTCCCTCTCACACCTACAGGACTTGTCCCTCTCCTGCCTACAGGACTTGTCCCTCTCCTTCCTACAGGACTTGTCCCTCTCCTTCCTACAGGACTTGTCCCTCTCCTTCCTACAGTACTTGTCCCTCTCCTTCCTACAGGACTTGTCCCTCTCCTTCCTACATGACTTGTCCCTCTCCTTCCTACAGGACTTGTCCCTCTTCTTCCTACAGAACTTGTCCCTCTCCTTCCTACAGGACTTGTCCCTCTCCTTCCTACAGGACTTGTCCCTCTCCTTCCTACAGGACTTGTCCCTCTCCTTCCTACAGGACTTGTCCCTCTTCTTCTACAGGACTTGTCCCTCTCCTTCCTACAGGACTTGTCCCTCTCCTTCCTACAGGACTTGTCCCTCTCCTTCCTACAGGACTTGTCCCTCTTCTTCCTACAGAACTTGTCCCTCTCACACCTACAGGACTTGTCCCACTCCTTCCTACAGGACTTGTCCCTCTCCTTCCTACAGGACTTGTCCCTCTCCTTCCTACAGGACTTGTCCCTCTCCTTCCTACAGGACTTGTCCCTCTTCTTCCTACAGAACTTGTCCCTCTCCTTCCTACAGGACTTGTCCCTCTTCTTCCTACAGAACTTGTCCCTCTCACACCTACAGGACTTGTCCCTCTCCTTCCTACAGGACTTGTCCCTCTCCTTCCTACAGGACTTGTCCCTCTCCTGCCTACATGACTTGTCCCTCTCCTGCCTACAGGACTTGTCCCTCTTCTTCCTACAGAACTTGTCCCTCTCCTTCCTACAGGACTTGTCCCTCTCACACCTACAGGACTTGTCCCTCTCCTTCCTACAGGACTTGTCCCTCTCCTTCCTACAGGACTTGTCCCTCTCCTGCCTACAGGACTTGTCCCTCTTCTTCCTACAGAACTTGTCCCTCTCCTTCCTACAGGACTTGTCCCTCTCACACCTACAGGACTTGTCCCTCTCCTTCCTACAGGACTTGTCCCTCTCATGCCTACATGACTTGTCCCTCTCCTGCCTACAGGACTTGTCCCTCTTCTTCCTACAGAACTTGTCCCTCTCACACCTACAGGACTTGTCCCACTCCTTCCTACAGGACTTGTCCCACTCCTTCCTACAGGACTTGTCCCTCTTCTTCCTACAGAACTTGTCCCTCTCCTTCCTACAGGACTTGTCCCTCTCCTTCCTACAGGACTTGTCCCTCTCCTTCCTACAGGACTTGTCCCTCTCCTTCCTACAGAACTTGTCCCTCTCCTTCCTACAGGACTTGTCCCTCTCCTTCCTACAGGACTTGTCCCTCTTCTTCCTACAGGACTTGTCCCTCTCCTTCCTACAGAACTTGTCCCTCTTCTTCCTACAGGACTTGTCCCTCTTCTTCCTACAGAACTTGTCCCTCTCACACCTACAGGACTTGTCCCTCTCCTTCCTACAGGACTTGTCCCTCTCCTTCCTACAGGACTTGTCCCTCTTCTTCCTACAGAACTTGTCCCTCTCACACCTACAGGACTTGTCCCTCTCCTTCCTACAGGACTTGTCCCTCTCCTTCCTACAGGACTTGTCCCTCTCCTTCCTACAGGACTTGTCCCTCTCCTTCTACAGGACTTGTCCCTCTTCTTCCTACAGAACTTGTCCCTCTCACACCTACAGGACTTGTCCCTCTTCTTCCTACAGGACTTGTCCCTCTTCTTCCTACAGAACTTGTCCCTCTCACACCTACAGGACTTGTCCCTCTCCTTCCTACAGAACTTGTCCCTCTCCTTCCTACAGGACTTGTCCCTCTTCTTCCTACAGAACTTGTCCCTCTCACACCTACAGGACTTGTCCCTCTCCTTCCTACAGGACTTGTCCCTCTCCTTCCTACAGGACTTGTCCCTCTCCTTCCTACAGGACTTGTCCCTCTCCTTCTACAGGACTTGTCCCTCTCCTTCCTACAGAACTTGTCCCTCTCACACCTACAGGACTTGTCCCTCTCCTTCCTACAGGACTTGTCCCTCTCCTTCCTACAGGACTTGTCCCTCTTCTTCCTACAGGACTTGTCCCTCTCCTTCCTACAGGACTTGTCCCTCTCCTTCCTACAGGACTTGTCCCTCTTCTTCCTACAGAACTTGTCCCTCTCACACCTACAGAACTTGTCCCTCTCCTTCCTACAGGACTTGTCCCTCTCCTTCCTACAGGACTTGTCCCTCTCCTTCCTACAGGACTTGTCCCTCTCCTTCCTACAGGACTTGTCCCTCTCCTTCTACAGGACTTGTCCCTCTTCTTCCTACAGAACTTGTCCCTCTCACACCTACAGGACTTGTCCCTCTCACACCTACAGGACTTGTCCCTCTCCTTCCTACAGGACTTGTCCCTCTCACACCTACAGGACTTGTCCCTCTCCTTCCTACATGACTTGTCCCTCTCCTTCCTACAGGACTTGTCCCTCTCCTTCCTACATGACTTGTCCCTCTCCTGCCTACAGGACTTGTCCCTCTCCTTCCTACAGAACTTGTCCCTCTCACACCTACAGGACTTGTCCCTCTCCTTCCTACAGGACTTGTCCCTCTCCTTCCTACAGGACTTGTCCCTCTCCTTCCTACAGGACTTGTCCCTCTTCTTCCTACAGGACTTGTCCCTCTCCTTCCTACAGGACTTGTCCCTCTCCTTCCTACAGGACTTGTCCCTCTTCTTCCTACAGAACTTGTCCCTCTCACACCTACAGAACTTGTCCCTCTCCTTCCTACAGGACTTGTCCCTCTCCTTCCTACAGGACTTGTCCCTCTCCTTCCTACAGGACTTGTCCCTCTCCTTCCTACAGGACTTGTCCCTCTCCTTCTACAGGACTTGTCCCTCTTCTTCCTACAGAACTTGTCCCTCTCACACCTACAGGACTTGTCCCTCTCACACCTACAGTACTTGTCCCTCTCCTTCCTACAGGACTTGTCCCTCTCACACCTACAGGACTTGTCCCTCTCCTTCCTACATGACTTGTCCCTCTCCTTCCTACAGGACTTGTCCCTCTCCTTCCTACAGGACTTGTCCCTCTCCTTCTACATGACTTGTCCCTCTCCTTCCTACAGGACTTGTCCCTCTCCTTCCTACATGACTTGTCCCTCTCCTTCCTACAGGACTTGTCCCTCTCCTTCCTACATGACTTGTCCCTCTCCTTCTACATGACTTGTCCCTCTCCTGCCTACAGGACTTGTCCCTCTCCTTCCTACAGGACTTGTCCCTCTCCTTCTACATGACTTGTCCCTCTCCTGCCTACAGGACTTGTCCCTCTCCTTCCTACAGGACTTGTCCCTCTCACACCTACAGGACTTGTCCCTCTCCTTCCTACAGGACTTGTCCCTCTCCTTCCTACAGGACTTGTCCCTCTCCTGCCTACAGGACTTGTCCCTCTCCTTCTACAGGACTTGTCCCACTCCTGCCTATAGGACTCCTCCCACCTACAGGACTTCTCCCACTCACATCTACAGGACTTCTCCCACTCCCACCTACAGGACTTGTCCCTCTCACACCTACAGGACTTGTCCCTCTCACACCTACAGGACTTGTCCCTCTCCTTCCTACAGGACTTGTCCCTCTCCTTCCTACAGGACTTGTCCCTCTCCTTCCTACAGGACTTCTCCCACTCCCACCTACAGGACTTGTCCCTCTCACACCTACAGGACTTGTCCCTCTCACACCTACAGGACTTGTCCCTCTCCTTCCTACAGGACTTGTCCCTCTCCTTCCTACAGGACTTGTCCCTCTCCTTCCTACAGGACTTCTCCCACTCCCACCTACAGGACTTGTCCCTCTCACACCTACAGGACTTGTCCCTCTCACACCTACAGGACTTGTCCCTCTCCTTCCTACAGGACTTGTCCCTCTCCTTCTACAGGACTTGTCCCTCTCCTTCCTACAGGACTTGTCCCTCTCCTGCCTATAGGACTCCTCCCACCTACAGGACTTCTCCCACTCACATCTACAGGACTTCTCCCACTCCCACCTACAGGACTTGTCCCTCTCCTTCCTACAGGACTTGTCCCTCTCCTTCCTACAGGACTTGTCCCTCTCCTTCCTACAGGACTTGTCCCACTCCTTCCTACAGGACTTGTCCCTCTCCTTCTACAGGACTTGTCCCTCTCCTTCCTACAGGACTTGTCCCTCTCCTTCCTACAGGACTTGTCCCTCTCACACCTACAGGACTTGTCCCTCTCCTTCCTACAGGACTTGTCCCTCTCCTTCCTACAGGACTTGTCCCTCTCACACCTACAGGACTTGTCCCACTCCTTCCTACAGGACTTGTCCCTCTCCTTCTACAGGACTTGTCCCTCTCCTTCCTACAGGACTTGTCCCTCTCCTTCCTACAGGACTTGTCCCTCTCACACCTACAGGACTTGTCCCTCTCCTTCTACAGGACTTGTCCCTCTCCTTCCTACAGGACTTGTCCCTCTCCTTCCTACAGGACTTGTCCCTCTCCTTCCTACAGGACTTCTCCCACTCCCACCTACAGGACTTGTCCCTCTCCTTCCTACAGGACTTGTCCCTCTCCTTCCTACAGGACTTGTCCCTCTCCTTCCTACAGGACTTGTCCCTCTTCTTCCTACAGGACTTGTCCCTCTCACACCTACAGGACTTGTCCCTCTCCTTCCTACAGGACTTGTCCCTCTCCTTCCTACAGGACTTGTCCCTCTCCTTCTACAGGACTTGTCCCTCTCCTTCCTACAGGACTTGTCCCTCTCCTTCCTACAGGACTCCTCCCACCTACAGGACTTCTCCCACTCACATCTTCAGGACTTCTCCCACTCCCGCCTACAGGACTTCTCCCGTTCCCGCCTACAGGACTTGTCCCTCTCCTTCCTACAGGACTTGTCCCTCTCCTTCCTACAGGACTTGTCCCTCTCCTGCCTACAGGACTTGTCCCTCTCACACCTACAGGACTTGTCCCTCTCCTTCCTACAGGACTTGTCCCTCTCCTTCCTACAGGACTTGTCCCTCTCCTTCCTACAGGACTTGTCCCACTCCTTCCTACAGGACTTGTCCCTCTCACACCTACAGGACTTGTCCCACTCCTTCTACAGGACTTGTCCCTCTCACACCTACAGGACTTGTCCCTCTCACACCTACAGGACTTGTCCCTCTCCTTCCTACAGGACTTGTCCCTCTCACACCTACAGAACTTGTCCCTCTCCTTCCTACAGGACTTGTCCCTCTCCTTCCTACAGGACTTGTCCCTCTCCTTCCTACAGGACTTGTCCCTCTCACACCTACAGGACTTGTCCCACTCCTTCCTACAGGACTTGTCCCTCTCCTTCCTACAGGACTTGTCCCTCTCACACCTACAGGACTTGTCCCTCTCCTTCCTACAGGACTTGTCCCTCTTCTTCCTACAGAACTTGTCCCTCTCCTTCCTACAGGACTTGTCCCTCTCCTTCCTACAGGACTTGTCCCTCTCCTTCCTACAGGACTTGTCCCTCTCCTTCCTACAGGACTTGTCCCTCTTCTTCCTACAGAACTTGTCCCTCTCCTTCCTACAGGACTTGTCCCTCTCCTGCCTACAGGACTTGTCCCTCTCCTTCCTACAGGACTTGTCCCTCTCACACCTACATTACTTGTCCCTCTCCTTCCTACAGGACTTGTCCCTCTCCTTCCTACAGGACTTGTCCCTCTCCTTCCTACAGGACTTGTCCCTCTCCTTCCTACAGGACTTGTCCCTCTCCTGCCTACAGGACTTGTCCCTCTCCTTCCTACAGGACTTGTCCCTCTTCTTCCTACAGAACTTGTCCCTCTCCTTCCTACAGGACTTGTCCCTCTCCTTCCTACAGGACTTGTCCCTCTCCTTCCTACAGGACTTGTCCCTCTCCTTCTACAGGACTTGTCCCTCTTCTTCCTACAGAACTTGTCCCTCTCACACCTACAGGACTTGTCCCTCTCACACCTACAGGACTTGTCCCTCTCTTTCCTACAGGACTTGTCCCTCTCACACCTACAGGACTTGTCCCTCTCACACCTACAGGACTTGTCCCTCTCCTTCCTACAGGACTTGTCCCTCTCCTTCCTACAGGACTTGTCCCTCTCCTTCCTACAGGACTTGTCCCTCTCCTTCCTACAGGACTTGTCCCTCTTCTTCCTACAGAACTTGTCCCTCTCACACCTACAGGACTTGTCCCACTCCTTCCTACAGGACTTGTCCCACTCCTTCCTACAGGACTTGTCCCTCTCCTTCCTACAGGACTTGTCCCTCTCCTTCCTACAGGACTTGTCCCTCTCCTTCCTACAGGACTTGTCCCTCTCCTTCCTACAGGACTTGTCCCTCTTCTTCCTACAGAACTTGTCCCTCTCCTTCCTACAGGACTTGTCCCTCTTCTTCCTACAGAACTTGTCCCTCTCCTTCCTACAGGACTTGTCCCACTCCTTCCTACAGGACTTGTCCCTCTCCTTCCTACAGGACTTGTCCCTCTCCTTCCTACAGGACTTGTCCCTCTTCTTCCTACAGAACTTGTCCCTCTCCTTCCTACAGAACTTGTCCCTCTCCTTCCTACAGGACTTGTCCCTCTTCTTCCTACAGGACTTGTCCCTCTCCTTCCTACAGAACTTGTCCCTCTCCTTCCTACAGAACTTGTCCCTCTTCTTCCTACAGAACTTGTCCCTCTCCTTCCTACAGGACTTGTCCCTCTCCTGCCTACAGGACTTGTCCCTCTCCTTCTACATGACTTGTCCCTCTCACACCTACATTACTTGTCCCTCTCCTTCCTACAGGACTTGTCCCTCTCCTTCCTACAGGACTTGTCCCTCTCCTTCCTACAGGACTTGTCCCTCTCCTTCCTACAGGACTTGTCCCTCTCCTGCCTACAGGACTTGTCCCTCTCCTTCCTACAGGACTTGTCCCTCTTCTTCCTACAGGACTTGTCCCTCTCCTTCCTACATGACTTGTCCCTCTCCTTCCTACAGGACTTGTCCCTCTCCTTCCTACAGGACTTGTCCCTCTCCTTCCTACAGGACTTGTCCCTCTCCTTCCTACATGACTTGTCCCTCTCACACCTACAGGACTTGTCCCTCTCACACCTACAGGACTTGTCCCTCTCACACCTACATGACTTGTCCCTCTCCTTCCTACAGGACTTGTCCCTCTCCTTCTACAGAACTTGTCCCTCTCACACCTACAGGACTTGTCCCTCTCCTTCCTACAGGACTTGTCCCTCTCCTTCCTACAGGACTTGTCCCTCTCCTGCCTAGATGACTTGTCTCTCTCCTTCCTACAGGACTTGTCCCTCTTCTTCCTACAGAACTTGTCCCTCTCAAACCTACAGGACTTGTCCCACTCCTTCCTACAGGACTTGTCCCACTCCTTCCTACAGGACTTGTCCCTCTTCTTCCTACAGAACTTGTCCCTCTCCTTCCTACAGGACTTGTCCCTCTCCTTCCTACAGGACTTGTCCCTCTCCTTCCTACAGAACTTGTCCCTCTCCTTCCTACAGGACTTGTCCCTCTCCTTCCTACAGGACTTGTCCCTCTCCTTCCTACAGGACTTGTCCCTCTTCTTCCTACAGGACTTGTCCCTCTCCTTCCTACAGGACTTGTCCCTCTCCTTCCTACAGAACTTGTCCCACTCCTTCCTACAGGACTTGTCCCTCTTCTTCCTACAGAACTTGTCCCTCTCACACCTACAGGACTTGTCCCTCTCCTTCCTACAGGACTTGTCCCTCTCCTTCCTACAGGACTTGTCCCTCTCCTTCCTACAGGACTTTTCCCTCTCCTTCCTACAGGACTTGTCCCTCTTCTTCCTACAGAACTTGTCCCTCTCACACCTACAGGACTTGTCCCACTCCTTCCTACAGGACTTGTCCCTCTCCTTCCTACAGAACTTGTCCCTCTCCTTCCTACAGGACTTGTCCCTCTCCTTCCTACAGGACTTGTCCCTCTTCTTCCTACAGAACTTGTCCCTCTCCTTCCTACAGGACTTGTCCCTCTCCTTCCTACAGGACTTGTCCCTCTTCTTCCTACAGAACTTGTCCCTCTCCTGCCTACAGGACTTGTCCCTCTCCTTCCTACAGGACTTGTCCCTCTCCTTCCTACAGGACTTGTCCCTCTCCTTCTACAGGACTTGTCCCTCTCCTTCCTACAGGACTTGTCCCTCTCCTTCCTACAGGACTTGTCCCTCTCCTTCCTACAGGACTTGTCCCTCTCCTTCCTACAGGACTTGTCCCTCTCCTTCCTACATGACTTGTCCCTCTCCTTCCTACAGGACTTGTCCCTCTCCTTCCTACAGGACTTGTCCCTCTCCTTCCTACATGACTTGTCCCTCTCCTTCCTACAGGACTTGTCCCTCTCCTTCTACAGGACTTGTCCCTCTCCTTCTACATGACTTGTCCGTCTCCTGCCTAGATGACTTGTCCCTCTCCTTCCTACAGGACTTGTCCCTCTCCTTCCTACAGGACTTGTCCCTCTCCTGCCTACAGGACTTGTCCCTCTCCTTCTACATGACTTGTCCCTCTCCTTCCTACATGACTTGTCCCTCTCCTTCCTACAGAACTTGTCCCTCTCCTTCTACATGACTTGTCCCTCTCCTTCCTACATGACTTGTCCCTCTCCTTCCTACAGGACTTGTCCCTCTCCTTCCTACATGACTTGTCCCTCTCCTTCTACATGACTTGTCCCTCTTCTTCCTACAGGACTTGTCCCTCTCCTTCCTACAGGACTTGTCCCTCTCCTTCCTACATGACTTGTCCCTCTCCTTCTACATGACTTGTCCCTCTTCTTCCTACAGGACTTGTCCCTCTCCTTCCTACATGACTTGTCCCTCTCCTTCTACATGACTTGTCCCTCTCCTTCCTACATGACTTGTCCCTCTCCTTCCTACAGGACTTGTCCCTCTCCTTCTACATGACTTGTCCCTCTTCTTCCTACAGGACTTGTCCCTCTCCTTCCTACAGGACTTGTCCCTCTCCTTCCTACAGAACTTGTCCCTCTCCTTCTACATGACTTGTCCCTCTCCTTCCTACATGACTTGTCCCTCTCCTTCCTACAGGACTTGTCCCTCTCCTTCCTACATGACTTGTCCCTCTCCTTCTACATGACTTGTCCCTCTCCTTCCTACATGACTTGTCCCTCTCCTTCCTACAGGACTTGTCCCTCTCCTTCCTACATGACTTGTCCCTCTCCTTCCTACATGACTTGTCCCTCTTCTTCCTACAGGACTTGTCCCTCTCCTTCTACAGGACTTGTCCCTCTCACACCTACAGGACTTGTCCCTCTCCTTCCTACAGGACTTGTCCCTCTCCTGCCTACATGACTTGTCCCTCTCACACCTACAGGACTTGTCCCTCTCCTTCCTACAGGACTTGTCCCTCTCCTTCCTACAGGACTTGTCCCTCTCCTTCCTACAGGACTTGTCCCTCTCACACCTACATGACTTGTCCCTCTCCTTCTACATGACTTGTCCCTCTCCTGCCTACAGGACTTGTCCCTCTCCTTCCTACATGACTTGTCCCTCTCCTTCCTACAGGACTTGTCCCTCTCCTTCCTACATGACTTGTCCCTCTCCTTCCTACAGGACTTGTCCCTCTCCTTCCTACAGGACTTGTCCCTCTCCTTCCTACAGGACTTGTCCCTCTTCTTCTACAGGACTTGTCCCTCTCCTTCCTACATGACTTGTCCCTCTCCTGCCTACAGGACTTGTCCCTCTCCTTCCTACAGGACTTGTCCCTCTCACACCTACAGGACTTGTCCCTCTCCTTCTACATGACTTGTCCCTCTCACACCTACAGGACTTGTCCCTCTCCTTCTACATGACTTGTCCCTCTCACACCTACAGGACTTGTCCCTCTCCTTCCTACAGGACTTGTCCCTCTCACACCTACAGGACTTGTCCCTCTCCTTCTACATGACTTGTCCCTCTCCTTCCTACAGGACTTGTCCCTCTCCTGCCTACATGACTTGTCCCTCTCACACCTACAGGACTTGTCCCTCTCCTTCCTACATGACTTGTCCCTCTCCTTCCTACAGGACTTGTCCCTCTCACACCTACAGGACTTGTCCCTCTCACACCTACAGGACTTGTCCCTCTCCTTCTACATGACTTGTCCCTCTCCTTCCTACAGGACTTGTCCCTCTCCTTCCTACAGGACTTGTCCCTCTTCTTCCTACAGGACTTGTCCCTCTCCTGCCTACAGGACTTGTCCCTCTCCTTCCTACAGGACTTGTCCCACTCCTTCCTACAGGACTTGTCCCTCTCCTTCCTACAGGACTTGTCCCTCTCACACCTACATGACTTGTCCCTCTCACACCTACAGGACTTGTCCCTCTCCTGCCTACAGGACTTGTCCCTCTCCTTCTACATGACTTGTCCCTCTCCTTCCTACAGGACTTGTCCCTCTCCTTCCTACATGACTTGTCCCTCTCCTTCTACAGGACTTGTCCCTCTCCTTCCTACATGACTTGTCCCTCTCACACCTACAGGACTTGTCCCTCTCACACCTACAGGACTTGTCCCTCTCCTTCCTACAGGACTTGTCCCTCTCCTGCCTACATGACTTGTCCCTCTCCTTCCTACAGGACTTGTCCCTCTCCTTCCTACAGGACTTGTCCCTCTCCTTCCTACAGGACTTGTCCCTCTCCTTCCTACAGGACTTGTCCCTCTCCTTCCTACAGGACTTGTCCCTCTCCTTCCTACATGACTTGTCCCTCTCCTTCCTACAGGACTTGTCCCTCTCACACCTACATGACTTGTCCCTCTCCTTCCTACAGGACTTGTCCCTCTTCTTCCTACAGGACTTGTCCCTCTCCTTCCTACAGAACTTGTCCCTCTCACACCTACAGGACTTGTCCCTCTCCTTCCTACAGGACTTGTCCCTCTCCTTCCTACAGGACTTGTCCCTCTCCTTCTACAGGACTTGTCCCTCTCCTTCCTACAGGACTTGTCCCTCTCCTTCCTACATGACTTGTCCCTCTCCTTCCTACATGACTTGTCCCTCTCCTTCCTACAGGACTTGTCCCTCTCACACCTACAGGACTTGTCCCTCTCCTTCTACAGGACTTGTCCCTCTCCTTCCTACAGGACTTGTCCCTCTCCTTCCTACAGGACTTGTCCCTCTCACACCTACAGGACTTGTCCCTCTCCTTCCTACAGGACTTGTCCCTCTCCTTCCTACATGACTTGTCCCTCTCCTTCCTACAGGACTTGTCCCTCTCACACCTACAGGACTTGTCCCTCTCCTTCTACAGGACTTGTCCCTCTCCTTCCTACAGGACTTGTCCCTCTCCTTCTACATGACTTGTCCCTCTCCTGCCTAGATGACTTGTCCCTCTCCTTCCTACAGGACTTGTCCCTCTCCTTCCTACATGACTTGTCCCTCTCCTTCCTACAGGACTTGTCCCTCTCCTTCCTACAGGACTTGTCCCTCTCCTTCCTACAGGACTTGTCCCTCTCCTTCCTACATGACTTGTCCCTCTCCTGCCTACAGGACTTGTCCCTCTCCTTCCTACAGGACTTGTCCCTCTCCTGCCTACAGGACTTGTCCCTCTCCTTCCTACAGGACTTGTCCCTCTCACACCTACAGGACTTGTCCCTCTCCTTCCTACAGGACTTGTCCCTCTCCTTCTACATGACTTGTCCCTCTCCTTCCTACAGGACTTGTCCCTCTCCTTCCTACAGGACTTGTCCCTCTCCTTCCTACAGGACTTGTCCCTCTTCTTCCTACAGGACTTGTCCCTCTCCTTCCTACAGGACTTGTCCCTCTCCTTCCTACAGGACTTGTCCCTCTTCTTCCTACAGAACTTGTCCCTCTCACACCTACAGGACTTGTCCCTCTCCTTCCTACAGGACTTGTCCCTCTCCTTCCTACAGGACTTGTCCCTCTCACACCTACAGGACTTGTCCCTCTCCTTCCTACAGGACTTGTCCCTCTCACACCTACAGGACTTGTCCCTCTCCTTCCTACATGACTTGTCCCTCTCCTTCTACAGGACTTGTCCCTCTCCTTCTACAGGACTTGTCCCTCTCCTTCCTACAGGACTTGTCCCTCTCCTTCTACAGGACTTGTCCCTCTCCTTCCTACAGGACTTGTCCCTCTCCTTCCTACAGGACTTGTCCCTCTTCTTCCTACAGAACTTGTCCCTCTCACACCTACAGGACTTGTCCCTCTCACACCTACAGGACTTGTCCCACTCACACCTACAGGACTTGTCCCTCTCCTTCCTACAGGACTTGTCCCTCTCCTTCCTACAGGACTTGTCCCTCTCACACCTACAGGACTTGTCCCTCTCCTTCCTACAGGACTTGTCCCTCTCCTTCTACATGACTTGTCCCTCTCCTTCCTACAGGACTTGTCCCTCTCCTTCCTACAGGACTTGTCCCTCTCCTTCTACAGGACTTGTCCCTCTCCTTCCTACAGGACTTGTCCCTCTCCTTCTACATGACTTGTCCCTCTCCTGCCTAGATGACTTGTCCCTCTCCTTCCTACAGGACTTGTCCCTCTCCTTCCTACAGGACTTGTCCCTCTCCTTCCTACAGGACTTGTCCCTCTCCTTCCTACATGACTTGTCCCTCTCCTTCCTACATGACTTGTCCCTCTCACACCTACAGGACTTGTCCCTCTCACACCTACAGGACTTGTCCCTCTCCTGCCTACATGACTTGTCCCTCTCCTGCCTACAGGACTTGTCCCACTCCTGCCTACAGGACTTGTCCCTCTCCTTCCTACAGGACTTGTCCCTCTCCTGCCTACAGGACTTGTCCCTCTCCTTCCTACAGGACTTGTCCCTCTCACACCTACAGGACTTGTCCCTCTCCTTCCTACAGGACTTGTCCCTCTCCTTCTACAGGACTTGTCCCTCTCCTTCCTACAGGACTTGTCCCTCTCCTTCTACATGACTTGTCCCTCTCCTTCCTACAGGACTTGTCCCTCTCCTTCCTACAGGACTTGTCCCTCTCCTTCCTACATGACTTGTCCCTCTTCTTCCTACAGGACTTGTCCCTCTCCTTCCTACATGACTTGTCCCTCTTCTTCCTACAGGACTTGTCCCTCTCCTTCCTACAGGACTTGTCCCTCTCACACCTACAGGACTTGTCCCTCTCACACCTACAGGACTTGTCCCTCTCCTTCCTACAGGACTTGTCCCTCTCACACCTACAGGACTTGTCCCACTCCTTCCTACAGAACTTGTCCCTCTCCTTCCTACAGGACTTGTCCCTCTCCTTCCTACAGGACTTGTCCCTCTCCTTCCTACAGGACTTGTCCCACTCCTTCCTACAGGACTTGTCCCTCTTCTTCCTACAGGACTTGTCCCTCTCCTTCCTACATGACTTGTCCCTCTCCTTCCTACAGGACTTGTCCCTCTCACACCTACAGGACTTGTCCCTCTCCTTCCTACATGACTTGTCCCTCTCCTTCCTACAGGACTTGTCCCTCTCCTTCCTACAGGACTTGTCCCTCTCCTTCTACAGGACTTGTCCCACTCCTGCCTACAGGACTTGTCCCTCTCCTTCCTACAGGACTTGTCCCACTCCTTCCTACAGGACTTGTCCCTCTCCTTCCTACATGACTTGTCCCTCTCCTTCCTACAGGACTTGTCCCTCTCACACCTACAGGACTTGTCCCTCTCCTTCCTACAGGACTTGTCCCTCTCACACCTACAGGACTTGTCCCTCTCCTTCCTACAGGACTTGTCCCTCTCACACCTACAGGACTTGTCCCTCTCCTGCCTACAGGACTTGTCCCTCTCCTTCCTACAGGACTTGTCCCTCTCCTGCCTACAGGACTTGTCCCTCTCCTGCCTACAGGACTTGTCCCTCTCCTTCCTACAGGACTTGTCCCTCTCCTTCCTACAGGACTTGTCCCTCTCCTGCCTACAGGACTTGTCCCTCTCCTTCCTACAGGACTTGTCCCTTTCCTGCCTACAGGACTTGTCCCTCTCCTTCCTACAGGACTTGTCCCTCTCCTTCCTACAGGACTTGTCCCTCTCACACCTACATGACTTGTCCCTCTCCTTCCTACAGGACTTGTCCCTCTCCTTCCTACAGGACTTGTCCCTCTCACACCTACAGGACTTGTCCCTCTCCTGCCTACATGACTTGTCCCTCTTCTTCCTACAGAACTTGTCCCACTCCTTCCTACAGGACTTGTCCCTCTCCTGCCTACAGGACTTGTCCCTCTCCTTCCTACAGGACTTGTCCCTCTCCTTCCTACAGGACTTGTCCCTCTTCTTCCTACAGGACTTGTCCCTCTTCTTCCTACAGAACTTGTCCCTCTCCTGCCTACATGACTTGTCCCTCTCCTTCCTACAGGACTTGTCCCTCTCCTTCCTACAGGACTTGTCCCTCTCCTTCCTACAGGACTTGTCCCTCTCACACCTACAGGAGTTGTCCCTCTCACACCTACATGACTTGTCCCTCTTCTTCCTACAGAACTTGTCCCTCTCCTTCCTACAGGACTTGTCCCACTCCTGCCTACTGGACTTGTCCCTCTCACACCTACAGAACTTGTCCCTCTCCTTCCTACAGGACTTGTCCCTCTCCTTCCTACAGGACTTGTCCCTCTCCTTCTACAGGACTTGTCCCTCTCCTTCCTACAGGACTTGTCCCTCTCCTTCCTACAGGACTTGTCCCTCTCCTTCCTACAGGACTTGTCCCTCTCCTTCCTACAGGACTTGTCCCTCTCACACCTACAGGACTTGTCCCTCTCCTGCCTACAGGACTTGTCCCTCTCCTGCCTACATGACTTGTCCCTCTCCTTCCTACAGGACTTGTCCCTCTCACACCTACAGGACTTGTCCCTCTCCTTCCTACAGGACTTGTCCCTCTCCTTCCTACAGGACTTGTCCCTCTCCTTCCTACAGGACTTGTCCCTCTCACACCTACAGGACTTGTCCCTTTCCTTCCTACAGGACTTGTCCCTCTCACACCTACAGGACTTGTCCCTCTCCTGCCTACAGGACTTGTCCCTCTCCTTCCTACAGGACTTGTCCCTCTTCTTCTACAGGAGTTATCCCACTCCTGCCTACAGGACTTGTCCCTCTCCTTCCTACAGGACTTGTCCCTCTTCTTCCTACAGGACTTGTCCCTCTCCTTCCTACAGGACTTGTCCCTCTTATTCTACAGGAGTTATCCCACTCCTGCCTACAGGACTTGTCCCTCTCCTTCCTACAGGACTTGTCCCTCTCACACCTACAGGACTTGTCCCACTCCTTCCTACAGGACTTGTCCCTCTCACACCTACAGGACTTGTCCCTCTCCTTCCTACAGGACTTGTCCCTCTCCTTCCTACAGGACTTGTCCCTCTCCTTCCTACAGGACTTGTCCCTCTCCTTCCTACAGGACTTGTCCCTCTCACACCTACAGGACTTGTCCCTCTCACACCTACAGAACTTGTCCCTCTCCTTCCTACAGGACTTGTCCCTCTCCTTCCTACAGGACTTGTCCCTCTCACACCTACAGGACTTGTCCCTCTCCTTCTACAGGACTTGTCCCTCTCCTTCCTACAGGACTTGTCCCTCTCCTGCCTACAGGACTTGTCCCTCTCCTTCCTACAGGACTTGTCCCTCTCCTTCCTACATGACTTGTCCCTCTCACACCTACATGACTTGTCCCTCTCCTTCCTACAGGACTTGTCCCTCTCCTTCCTACATGACTTGTCCCTCTCACACCTACAGGACTTGTCCCTCTCCTTCCTACAGGACTTGTCCCTCTCCTGCCTACATGACTTGTCCCTCTCCTTCCTACAGGACTTGTCCCTCTCACACCTACAGGACTTGTCCCTCTCCTTCTACAGGACTTGTCCCTCTCCTTCCTACATGACTTGTCCCTCTCCTTCCTACAGGACTTGTCCCTCTCACACCTACAGGACTTGTCCCTCTCCTGCCTACAGGACTTGTCCCTCTCACACCTACAGAACTTGTCCCTCTCCTTCCTACAGGACTTGTCCCTCTCCTTCCTACAGGACTTGTCCCTCTCCTTCCTACAGGACTTGTCCCTCTCCTTCTACAGGACTTGTCCCACTCCTGCCTACAGGACTTGTCCCTCTCCTTCCTACAGGACTTGTCCCACTCCTGCCTACAGGACTTGTCCCTCTCCTTCCTACAGGACTTGTCCCTCTCCTTCCTACAGGACTTGTCCCACTCCTGCCTACAGGACTTGTCCCTCTCCTTCCTACAGGACTTGTCCCTCTTCTTCTACAGGAGTTGTCCCACTCCTGCCTACAGGACTTGTCCCACTCCTGCCTATAGGACTCCTCCCACCTACAGGACTTCTCCCACTCACATCTACAGGACTTCTCCCACTCCCACCTACAGGACTTCTCCCGTTCCCGCCTACAGGACTTCTCCCACTCATGCCTACAGGACTCCTCCTACTGTCTCCTACAGGATGTCTCCCACTCCCGCCTACAGGACTTCTCCCACTCCCGTCTACAGGACTTCTCCCACTCTTGCCTACAGTACTTCTTCCACTCTTGCCTACAGGACTTCTCCCTCTCCCACCTACAGGACTTCTCCTACAGGTCTTCTCCCACTCCCGCCTACAGGAAATAGAGAGGAAATAGCTCTACACCCAGTCGAAGGATAACTGCAGGATGTCACGGTTTGTAAGAGCACTCAGACAAGTTAGTAAGGTAAAATCGGCTTTATTAAGAATAATAAAGCGCCCAAGTTCACCCTTCACAGTCCAGATCCGGACAGTACCCTGGCACTTCCCAAATCTGACACAGATCAGGGTACAGGAGAATAGCAAAACAAAAATAAATTAAGCTGTATCAGACAACAGGAACCAGGTACAGAACCTCAGCAGTACCAAACGTAGGAAGCGTGCCCAACTAGCTAGATGGTAGGTGACTTCAGGGCAGAATCCCTAGAAGGCTAGGGATAGAATAGCGGCAAGCCGGGACACTGGAGAGTGACTGGCCTAGAAATCAAGGGTGACCGGAGGCAACACTGACAGGAAATGACAAGGCACTAGTCACAGGAGACTAGGGTAACCGGAGGCAACACTGACAAGCACTGGCTAGGCACTAGACTCAGGAGTCAGCCACAGCCAGGATCAGTACACAGAGCGGTAGTCAGCCACAGCCAGGATCGGTACACAGAGCGGTAGTCAGCTACAGCCAGGATCGGTACGTAGAGCGTTAGTCAGCTACAGCCAGGATCGGTACACAGAGCGGAGTCAGCCAAGCCAGGATCGGTGCACAGAGCGGAGTCAGCCAAGCCAGGATCAGTACACAGAGAGCTGTAGTCAGCCAGTCCAGGTCAGCAATGGAATCACGGGCAGCAGTGACAGGAACAAGGTCAGGCAAAACTGGGTCATACACGGTGCAGGAATCCACAACAAAACAAACGCCAGATACAGGAACACCACGAAAGGGCGCCAAAGTAATGACAGGACTGAGTTTAAAAAGGCTAACACTGGGCGGGGCAGAACCCAGCGGCCAATAAGAATCAGCAGGAATAGAGCAGGAAGTAGCAATGTCGCTTGCACAGAAAATCACGGGCACAGTGATAGAGGAACAGCGGCGTCCACGTCGAAAGACCTGACAGTCTACAAATCCCAAATACTGGACTCTGAACCGGAGTCGCAGGTAACTGGCAGCAGGCCATCGACGATACAGGATACCTCGCTTGCATGGGCGTCAGAGAGGACACTTTAAACCATACAAGTATAAAGACACCAGGACTCGTTCTTAGTGCAAACGACTAACTCTTTATTAAGTGAAACCACAGCGTATTTATACATTTCAAAACTACATTGATTTGAGCACAGTAGACATGACGCAATGGGTGAGTTTACAGGGATAAGGCAATCATAACACAAAAGACAAAGAACCAACAACAAATGGTTCAGGGTAACATAACAAGGCAGACATGATTGCATTATTACACAAAAGGCTTGACTGGGATAAACAATAGACAGCAAGGCTTGAGGGGAGGGAATACACATTCAAGGGACAATGGCCAGGGGTTGAAGCATGTCCTCGACTAGTTTGAATATTCCGCTTCAACCCTGACCAATCAGATATTATAGTGAGTCCGCTGGTTGACCGCCTAATTTCTCCATGTTAAGTCTATGGAAGACCTTTAACCCTCTTGCTCAGGGATTTGACCAATCCTGTGGTTGCCCAGTGTCCTCGACTCCAAGTGTTCGACCCGGTGTCGGCGATTCGAACACCGAGCCGGGAAGCTCCAACTAGTAGTTGGCGAATGTGCGATCATGATATATTTCCCAGTCTGACAATTACACAAGACATTCCACCTTAAAGTTCTTGCCTGTCTGTAATAAGGGCTTAAAACTTTGTATGCCCAGAGAATAAGGGTTCCAGATATGGCAAAATGTCCACAGTTCCTTGGGCTGAGTAGTGGTACTCCCAGATAATGATTTCAGTAACGGAGTAGGATCCGTTACACTTCTCCCCCTTTTCAGTACCAAGCCAGCGGCAGCTTGGTCAAACGCTGGCTTGGGAAGTCTGATAAGTTTCTGAGTAGAGGGGGTAGACCCTTGTCAGGGCTCAGGAGTAAGTCAGGAGCTCCTTGTCCTGGGTCAGGAAAGCCTGGTAGCCTCTGGTCCTGGGCTAACCACATGTTGTGGGGACTTTGCTGGTCTGCGGCCCAGGCAGAGCTTGAGTCAGATTTCCTTGGGTCTGGGGCCATTGGTTCTGGATCCAGGGCCAGTCCGTGAGATGGAGTTCCATGGGGAAAAGGGGTTTCCACTGGCGCAAAAGGACAGGAGTAAAACTGATGCTGGCAGCCCCCTTGTGTACTCCAGGGGTCTAGTTTGGGATTGCACTCTGGGGAAATGGAGGCATCTCCCCTTTTTCATATGGCTGGTACCCCACAGTGGAATGAAAGGAGGTTGCGCCCACTCTTCTGTGCTGGGGCAAAGTTCCGGGATCATGGGGCGAGATATTTGTTCTACTTCTCAGACTAGGGGCATCAATCTTGGGGCTGCAGGTGAGGACCTGAGTCCCATTCTTCCCATCAGGGGTCACATAGCCACTGGGGAGGACCGTGATTCCACTTCCCATGGCAGGAGCATCAGGGCCCCTGGAGAGAACACATTCTCCACTCTCCAGGGCAGTAGCAACAGGGGAAGGGGCAACAATCTTCGGGCTGCTGGTGAGGACCTGCGTCCCACTCACTGCAGCAGGGGTCACATAGCCACTGGGGAGGTCCGTGATTCCACTCCCCATGGCAGGAGCATCAGGGCCCCTGGAGAGAACACATTCTCCACTCTCCAGGGCAGTAGCAACAGGGGAAGGGGCAACAATCTTCAGGCTGCTGGTGAGGACCTGCATCCCACTCACTGCAACAGGGGTATGACAGGGGCTGGTGAGAAGCAGATTACCACTCACCAGGGGCAGCAGCACTGTATTCCGTCAGTCTGCTGAGGCCCTCATCTTCAGGGGAAACCAACACATCAGGTGTCTACTTTGCACTGAGGAGGAACACATTCCCACTCTTCAGGCCAGGGGTAACATAATCCAGGGCAACAAACTCATTAAACTCCTCCTGGGGGGCTTCATCTTTAGGTTCAAAATCTGCCTTGAACTCAGTCCCTGGCATATTCATCTGCCACAGGACCAAGGCTCAGACTCTTCCTGCAGCTTCTCAAATTATTTGCCCCCCAGTCTTCCTCTTCCCGTAGGAACTCCTGTACCCCTTGTAAAAATCCAGTGTACCTGTGTTCGACATCACACTCCCAGCTTACTAGGTCACTCAAGTTCTCCTGTAGGCTCATGGGGACATACCTCCAAGCCTGGCTTCTCGCTTGGCTCTAACTTCCCAGAATCTGCTGAGGTCCGCAAAGCCAAAGTTCTAATCCCTGTGATAGGCTCCCCACACAAGCCCTTGGATCACATATCGCAAGCGGCTAGGAAAAAAGTTGACGAGGACCCCGGGGCTATACTAATGGTCCATGTACTTTACCAGAGCTCAGTAGGCATCCTGCATTCGGAGCTCTTCTTCAATGCAAAAATCCAACTCTGGGGCGAATTCTTCCAGTACAAGATCACCCAGCACTGGCTTCCACCGGCACTGAAGGTCGTTGTATTGCTCTAGATATGAGTCCAGAGAATAATCCATCTGCGCTCTTGTGTCCGCCATGTCTTACAAGGTGGTGAAGGAGAAGTTACCACCGCTTGCCACCAGTGTAACGGAAGCTGGAAGGACACGGGGTCGTCCTCAGCCGTCATTCCGGGTCTCTCCTTCTCAAAGATGGATTCCACAGCGTGGTTCCTACTGGTCGAGCAATAACCGGCTTGATCGAGCATTCGCAGCGTCGTAAACTCTGTGTTGGAGTCAGATGAAGGCGGCAGTGTCGTCGACTCCGTGTTGGAGTCGGATAAGTCGGCAGCGTCAAGGCAGTAGTACCACAGGTCAATCAGAACCATCAACTGTGAGGTGAAGAGGGAACAGTCGAAGGGACTCGAAGCCAGAGTCGGGTCGCAGCAAGGACCACAGGTCATAGAAAGGGAATGGCTCTACACCCAGTCGAAGGATAACTGGAGGAACAGTGGAGTCCTCGTTGAAAGACCTGACAATCTACGAATCCCAAAGTCTCGACTATGAACCGGAGTTGCAGGTAACTGGCGGCAGGCCATCGACTATACAGGATACCTCGCTTGCATGGGCGTCAGAGAGGACACTTTAAACAATACAAGATTAAAGACACCGAGTCTCGTTCCTGGTGCAAACAACTAATTCTTTATTAAGTGAAACCACAGCGTATTTATACATTTCAAAATGACATTGACTTGGGCACAGTAGACATGACACAATGGGCGAGTTTACAGGGATAATACAATCATAACACATAAGACAAAGAACCAACAACAAATGGGTCAAGGGAACATAACAAGGCAGACATGATTGCATTATTACACAAAAGGCTTAACTGGGATAAACAATGGACAGCAAGGCTTAAGGGGTGGGAATACACATTCAAGGGACAATGGCCAGGGGTTGAAGCACATCCTCAACTAGTTTGAATATTCCGCTTCAGCCCTGGCCAATCAGATGTTATAGTGAGTCCGTTGGTCGGCCAAACTCCGCGCCGCCTACTTTTCTCCATGTTAAGTCTATGGAAAACCTTTAACCATCTTGCTCAGGGATCCGACCAATCCTGCGCCTGCCCACTGTCCTCAACTCCAAGCGTTCGACCCGGTGTCGGAGATTCAAACACCGAGCCGGTAACCTCCGGCTAGTAGTCGGCGTATGTGTGATCGTGATGTATTTCTCACTCTGAGACTTAAACACGACATGCCACTTTAACTATCTTGCCTGTCTGTAATAAGGGCTTAAAAGTCAGTACGCCCAGAGAATAAGGGTTCCAGACACGGCAAAATATCCACAGTTCCTTGTATAAAGGGCTGAGTAGTCGTACGCCCAGATAATGATTTCAGTAATGGAATAGGATCCATTACAGGGGAAAAAAGGGGAAGGGGGATAGGATGAGCAGTGTAATAAGGACAATTGAGATGACAATGCTTACGTGGGGAAGGAGAAATTAGGACTGAGTGAAGTGGAGAAGAATACAGAAATTAGTAAGCCTTATGACTTCTTTGGTTCAACGACTGAACTATCGGTGAAAAACGGAAAAGGAAACGTGACGTAACGACTTTGGGGGTTAACTACAACTTTGCATCTCTATATAATAAAAGGCCAGATGTATGTTTGTCCGATGCAGTCATGTGCAGTAGACACTGCCCAAAAGCACAGACTTTTACACTAGTATGTGTGTGTGTATATATATATATATATATATATATATATATATATATATATATATCCTACTGTAGCTTATTCCTTCTGCCTCTACGAAGAGGTATAGAGATGAGGCCAGACAGTGAAAATAAAATGGGGGGGGGGGGCAAATAGAGTTATCACAGACTACAAAGAAGGAACAGGGATAAAGTGTAATGAATAGGGAAGAGCTTAGTCCTTTGGCCCCTAGGAGGGGTAAAGGGGTGGTTGGTTGAATTAGATTAATTCGTCAGCCTCTAGAAGAGGTAAGAAAATAGGGCTGAACTGCGTTGAAATGGGGAGGGGACGCCTTTTTCCTTCGGTCCTTGAAGGGGAAAGGAGGGGATTGGTAGAATTAGATTATTCCTTTGGCCGCTAGAAGGCGTAAGGAAATAAGGCAGGACTGAATTGTTTTATACATATGTATGTATGATATTTACATTTGCTACGTACAAATATATGTACATTTATTAATGGGTGAAAACCTGAGAAATGTGAAGAATGTGCAGTAAGAGATTATTCTCAGTAATCAAATACCCACGTTGTTTGTGAAGCCCATAAATGACAAAGGAAAGCATTCAGGTCCCCATAGGAGAGCAAAGGTGGAAATACTGGATTCTAGGATACGTTCTGGGGAGATTCCCTGAGCGGTGATAAAGAGGTGATAAAATGATAATAAAGAGGAGATGACTTCTCCAGTGATATCACTTCTCCAGTTCCTATGTTATTCTGTGGAACCTATTCACTATGATGTCCCAAGTTGTACAATTCTTAGTGAGTTGGTGCCATAGTTTCTGGAGAAGTGATCTCACTGGAGAAGTTATCTCACTGGAGAAGTTATCTCCACATTATCACGTCTTTGTTTAGTGAATCTCCCTCTTGTTCGGTAATAGTAAGAGAAGCAGTGATGGGGACACTCGCTGCTCTAGAGTTGAAAGAAATTTTAGAAAACGGGCGATTCGGATGGAGGCCTCTTTACTTGAGGACAACGGGTGACATCAGATCCACTAGAGTGAAAACAACACGAAGGTGGGATGGAGAGGGGCTGACACAGGGATTATGTAGCCCTCCACCCCTCTCACAATCACAGGCGGTGCCTTAAATATGTGTGTTTTTTCAATGATTCCACCTTTTCTGGATGTTTATGTTTTTGATACTCTTAGGGGATGCAGTTCTATGTATTTAAGACTTTGAATCACCTTCTTGATTTGTCTGTGATCAAGGACCCGTGAGGTGGCATGTCCACACACTTGTCTCCATTTTTTTATGTTATTTTTTCTACTATGTTGCAAACATTGTATTTTTATACGTGGATGGATATTGTCAGATGGTCCCTGCTCCTTGTGTGTATAGAAAGATGTATGTTGTCAGATGTCCCTGCTCCCTGTGTATCAGGATTGATATTGTCAAACAGTCCCTCCACCCTGTGTATAGGAGATTGGATAATGTCAGATGGTCCCTGCTTCCTGTGTATAGGAGAATGGATATTGTCAGACAGTCCCTGCTCCCTGTGTATAGGAGGATGGATATTGTCAGACAGTCCCTGCTTCCTGTGTATAGGAGAATGGATATTGTCAGACAGTCCCTGCACCCTGTATATAGGAGGATGGATATTGTCAGACAGTCCCTGCTCCCTGTGTATAGGAAAATGGATAATGTCAGATGGTCCCTGCTTCCTGTGTATAGGAGAATGGATATTGTCAGACAGTCCCTGCTCCCTGTGTATAGGAGGATGGATATTGTCAGACAGTCCCTGCTCCCTGTGTATAGGAGGATGGATATTGTCAGACAGTCCCTGCTCCCTGTATATAGGAGAATGGATATTGTCAGACAGTCCCTGCTCCCTGTGTATAGGAAAATGGATATTGTCAGACAGTCCCTCCTCCCTGTGGATAGGAGGATGGATATTGTCAGACAGTCCCTGCTCCCTGTGTATAGGAGGATGGATATTGTCAGACAGTCCCTCCTCCCTGTGTATAGGAGAGTGGATATTGTCAGACGGTCCCTGCTCCCTGTATATAGGAGGATGGATATTGTCAGACAGTCCCTGCTCCCTGTGTATAGGAGAATGGATATTGTCAGACAGTCCCTGCTCCCTGTGTATAGGAGAATGTATATTGTCAGACAGTCCCTTTTCCCTGTGTATAGGAGGATGGATATTGTCAGACAGTCCCTGCTCCGTGTGTATAGGAGAATGGATATTGTCAGACAGTCCCTGCTCCCTGTGTATAGGAGAATGGATATTGTCAGACAGTCCCTGCTCCCTGTGTATAGGAGGATGGATATTGTCAGACAGTCCCTGCTCCATGTATATAGGAGGATGGATATTGTCAGACAGTCCCTCCTCCCTGTGTATAGGAGAATGGATACTGTCAGACAGTCCCTTTTCCCTGTGTATAGGAGAATGGACATTGTCAGACAGTCCCTGCTCCCTGTGTATAGGAGGATGGATATTGTCAGACAGTCCCTGCTCCCTGTGTATAGGAGGATGGATATTGTCAGACAGTCCCTGCTCCCTGTGTATAGGAAAATGGATATTGTCAGACAGTCCCTGCTCCCTGTGTATAGGAGGATGGATATTGTCAGACGGTCCCTGCTCCCTGTGTATAGGAGAATGGATATTGTCAGACAGTCCCTGCTCCCTGTGTATAGGAGGATGGATATTGTCAGACAGTCCCTCCTCCCTGTGTATAGGAAAATGGATATTGTCAGACAGTCCCTGCCCCCTGTGTATAGGAGGATGGATATTGTCAGACAGTCCCTGCTCCCTGTGTATAGGAGGATGGATATTGTCAGACAGTCCCTGCTCCCTGTGTATAGGAGAATGGATATTGTCAGACAGTCCCTCCTCCCTGTGTATAGGAGGATGGATATTGTCAGACAGTCCCTGCTCCCTGTGTATAGGAGAATGGATATTGTCAGACAGTCCCTGCTCCCTGTGTATAGGAGAATGGATATTGTCAGACAGTCCCTGCTCCCTGTGTATAGGAGAATGGATATTGTCAGACAGTCCCTGCTCCCTGTGTATAGGAGGATGGATATTGTCAGACAGTCCCTGCTCCCTGTGTATAGGAGGATGGATATTGTCAGACAGTCCCTGCTCCCTGTGTATAGGAGAATGGATATTGTTAGACACTCCCTGCTCCCTGTGTATAGGAGGATGGATATTGTCAGACGGTCCCTGCTCCCTGTGTATAGGAGGATGGATATTGTCAGACAGTCCCTTCTCCCTGTGTAAAGGAGGATGGATATTGTCAGACAGTCCCTGCTCCCTGTGTATAGGAGGATGGATATTGTCAGACAGTCCCTGCTCCCTGTGTATAGAGAATGGATATTGTCAGACAGTCCCTCCTCCCTGTGTATAGGAGAATGGATATTGTCAGACAGTCCCTGCTCCCTGTGTATAGGAGAGTGGATATTGTCAGACAGTTCCTGCTTCCTGTGTATAG
Source organism: Rhinophrynus dorsalis (assembly GCA_037306005.1). NCBI lineage: Eukaryota > Metazoa > Chordata > Amphibia > Anura > Rhinophrynidae > Rhinophrynus > Rhinophrynus dorsalis. The sequence continues at coordinate 493,886,162 of CM074723.1, read as the reverse complement.
GAGAATGGATATTGTCAGACAGTCCCTGCTCCCTGTGTATAGGAGAATGGATATTGTCAGACAGTCCCTCCTCCCTGTGTATAGGAGGATGGATATTGTCAGACAGTCCCTCCTCCCTGTGTATAGGAGGATGGATATTGTCAGACAGTCCCTGCTCCCTGTGTATAGGAGAATGGATATTGTCAGACAGTCCCTGCTCCCTGTGTATAGGAGGATGGATATTGTCAGACAGTCCCTGCTCCCTGTGTATAGGAGAGTGGATATTGTCAGACAGTCCCTGCTCCCTGTGTATAGGAGGATGGATATTGTCAGACAGTCCCTCCTCCCTGTGTATAGGAGGATGGATATTGTCAGACAGTCCCTGCTCCCTGTGTATAGGAGAATGGATATTGTTAGACACTCCCTGCTCCCTGTGTATAGGAGGATGGATATTGTCAGACAGTCCCTGCTCCCTGTGTATAGGAGAGTGGATATTGTCAGACAGTCCCTGCTCCCTGTGTATAGGAGGATGGATATTGTCAGACAGTCCCTCCTCCCTGTGTATAGGAGGATGGATATTGTCAGACAGTCCCTGCTCCCTGTGTATAGGAGAATGGATATTGTTAGACACTCCCTGCTCCCTGTGTATAGGAGGATGGATATTGTCAGACAGTCCCTGCTCCCTGTGTATAGGAAAATGGATATTGTCAGACAGTCCCTGCTCCCTGTGGATAGGAGGATGGATATTGTCAGACAGTCCCTGCTCCCTGTGTATAGGAGAATGGATATTGTCAGACAGTCCCTGCTCCCTGTGTATAGGAGGATGGATATTGTCAGACAGTCCCTCCTCCCTGTGTATAGGAGGATGGATATTGTCAGACAGTCCCTGCTCCCTGTGTATAGGAGAATGGATATTGTTAGACACTCCCTGCTCCCTGTGTATAGGAGGATGGATATTGTCAGACAGTCCCTGCTCCCTGTGTATAGGAGGATGGATATTGTCAGACAGTCCCTGCTCCCTGTGTATAGGAGGATGGATATTGTCAGACGGTCCCTGCTCCCTGTGTATAGGAGAGTGGATATTGTCAGACAGTCCCTCCTCCCTGTGTATAGGAGGATGGATATTGTCAGACAGTCCCTGCTCCCTGTGTATAGGAGGATGGATATTGTCAGACAGTCCCTGCTCCCTGTGTATAGGAGAATGGATATTGTCAGACAGTCCCTGCTCCCTGTGTATAGGAGAATGGATATTGTCAGACAGTCCCTGCTCCCTGTGTATAGGAGGATGGATATTGTCAGACAGTCCCTGCTCCCTGTGTATAGGAGAATGGATATTGTTAGACACTCCCTGCTCCCTGTGTATAGGAGGATGGATATTGTCAGACAGTCCCTGCTCCCTGTGTATAAGAGACTGGATATTGTCAGACAGTCCCTGCTCCCTGTGTATAGGAGGATGGATATTGTCAGACAGTCCCTTCTCCCTGTGTAAAGGAGGATGGATATTGTCAGACAGTCCCTGCTCCCTGTGTATAGGAGGATGGATATTGTCAGACAGTCCCTGCTCCCTGTATATAGGAGGATGGATATTGTCAGACAGTCCCTGCTCCCTGTGTATAGGAGGATGGATATTGTCAGACAGTCCCTGCTCCCTGTGTATAGAGAATGGATATTGTCAGACAGTCCCTCCTCCCTGTGTATAGGAGAATGGATATTGTCAGACAGTCCCTCCTCCCTGTGTATAGGAGAATGGATATTGTCAGACAGTCCCTGCTCCCTGTATATAGGAGAGTGGATATTGTCAGACAGTCCCTCCTCCCTGTGTATAGGAGAATGGATATTGTCAGACAGTCCCTGCTCCCTGTGTATAGGAGGATGGATATTGTCAGACAGTCCCTCCACCCTGTGTATAGGAGGATGGATATTGTCAGACAGTCCCTGCTCCCTGTGTATAGGAGGATGGATATTGTCAGACAGTCCCTGCTCCCTGTGTATAGGAGGATGGATATTGTCAGACAGTCCCTGCTCCCTGTGTATAGGAGAATGGATATTGTCAGACAGTCCCTGCTCCCTGTGTATAGGAGGATGGATATTGTCAGACAGTCCCTGCTCCCTGTATATAGGAGGATGGATATTGTCAGACAGTCCCTGCTCCCTGTGTATAGGAGGATGGATATTGTCAGACAGTCCCTGCTCCCTGTGTATAGGAGAATGGATATTGTCAGACAGTCCCTGCTCCCTGTGTATAGGAGGATGGATATTGTCAGACAGTCCCTCCACCCTGTGTATAGGAGGATGGATATTGTCAGACAGTCCCTGCTCCCTGTGTATAGGAGGATGGATATTGTCAGACAGTCCCTGCTCCCTGTGTATAGGAGGATGGATATTGTCAGACAGTCCCTGCTCCCTGTGTATAGGAGGATGGATATTGTCAGACAGTCCCTGCTCCCTGTGTATAGGAGGATGGATATTGTCAGACAGTCCCTGCTCCCTGTGTATAGGAGAATGGATATTGTCAGACAGTCCCTGCTCCCTGTGTATAAGAGACTGGATATTGTCAGGCAGTCCCTGCTCCCTGTGTATAGGAGGATGGATATTGTCAGACAGTCCCTGCTCCCTGTGTATAGGAGAATGGATATTGTCAGACAGTCCCTGCTCCCTGTGTATAGGAGGATGGATATTGTCAGACAGTCCCTGCTCCCTGTGTATAGGAGAATGGATATTGTCAGACAGTCCCTGCTCCCTGTGTATAGGAGAATGGACATTGTCAGACAGTCCCTGCTCCCTGTGTATAGGAGGATGGATATTGTCAGACAGTCCCTCCTCCCTGTGTATAGGAGAATGGATATTGTCAGACAGTCCCTGCTCCCTGTGTATAGGAGGATGGATATTGTCAGACAGTCCCTCCTCCCTGTGTATAGGAGAATGGATATTGTCAGACAGTCCCTGCTCCCTGTATATAGGAGGATGGATATTGTCAGACAGTCCCTGCTCCCTGTGTATAGAGAATGGATATTGTCAGACAGTCCCTGCTCCCTGTGTATAGGAGGATGGATATTGTCAGACAGTCCCTGCTCCCTGTGTATAAGAGACTGGATATTGTCAGACAGTCCCTGCTCCCTGTGTATAGGAGGATGGATATTGTCAGACAGTCCCTGCCCCCTGTGTATAGGAGGATGGATATTGTCAGACAGTCCCTGCTCCCTGTGTATAGGAGGATGGATATTGTCAGACAGTCCCTGCTCCCTGTATATAGGAGGATGGATATTGTCAGACAGTCCCTGCTCCCTGTGTATAGGAGGATGGATATTGTCAGACAGTCCCTGCTCCCTGTGGATAGGAGGATGGATATTGTCAGACAGTCCCTGCTCCCTGTGTATAGGAGAATGGATAATGTCAGATGGTCCCTGCTCCCTGTGTATAGGAGGATGGATATTGTCAGACAGTCCCTGCTCCCTGTGTATAGGAGGATGGATATTGTCAGACAGTCCCTGCTCCCTGTGTATAGGAGAATGGATATTGTCAGACACTCCCTCCTCCCTGTATATAGGAGGATGGATATTGTCAGACAGTCCCTGCTCCCTGTATATAGGAGGATGGATATTGTCAGACAGTCCCTGCTCCCTGTGTATAGGAGGATGGATATTGTCAGACAGTCCCTGCTCCCTGTATATAGGAGGATGGATATTGTCAGACAGTCCCTGCTCCCTGTATATAGGAGGATGGATATTGTCAGACAGTCCCTGCTCCCTGTGTATAGAGAATGGATATTGTCAGACGGTCCCTGCTCCCTGTGTATAGGAGGATGGATATTGTCAGACAGTCCCTTTTCCCTGTGTATAGGAGGATGGATATTGTCAGACAGTCCCTTTTCCCTGTGTATAGGAGGATGGATATTGTCAGACAGTCCCTGCCCCCTGTGTATAGGAGGATGGATATTGTCAGACAGTCCCTGCTCCCTGTGTATAGGAGAATGGATATTGTCAGACAGTCCCTCCACCCTGTGTATAGGAGGATGGATATTGTCAGACAGTCCCTGCTCCCTGTGTATAGGAGGATGGATATTGTCAGACAGTCCCTGCTCCCTGTGTATAGGAGAATGGATATTGTCAGACAGTCCCTGCCCCCTGTGTATAGGAGGATGGATATTGTCAGACAGTCCCTGCTCCCTGTGTATAGGAGGATGGATATTGTCAGACAGTCCCTGCTCCCTGTGTATAGGAGGATGGATATTGTCAGACAGTCCCTGCTCCCTGTGTATAGGAGAATGGATACTGTCAGACAGTCCCTGCTCCCTGTGTATAGGAGGATGGATATTGTCAGACAGTCCCTGCTCCCTGTGTATAGGAGAATGGATATTGTCAGACAGTCCCTGCTCCCTGTGTATAGGAGAATGGATATTGTCATACAGTCCCTGCTCCCTGTGTATAGGAGGATGGATATTGTCATACAGTCCCTGCTCCCTGTGTATAGGAGGATGGATATTGTCAGACAGTCCCTGCTCCCTGTGTATAAGAGACTGGATATTGTCAGACAGTCCCTGCTCCCTGTGTATAGGAGAGTGGATATTGTCAGACACTCCCTCCACCCTGTGTATAGGAGAATGGATACTGTCAGACAGTCCCTGCTCCCTGTGTATAGGAGAATGGATATTGTCAGACAGTCCCTGCTCCCTGTGTATAGGAGGATGGATATTGTCAGACAGTCCCTGCTCCCTGTGTATAGGAGAATGGATACTGTCAGACAGTCCCTGCTCCCTGTGTATAGGAGGATGGATATTGTCAGACAGTCCCTGCTCCCTGTGTATAGGAGAATGGATATTGTCAGACAGTCCCTGCTCCCTGTGTATAGGAGAATGGATATTGTCATACAGTCCCTGCTCCCTGTGTATAGGAGGATGGATATTGTCATACAGTCCCTGCTCCCTGTGTATAGGAGGATGGATATTGTCAGACAGTCCCTGCTCCCTGTGTATAAGAGACTGGATATTGTCAGACAGTCCCTGCTCCCTGTGTATAGGAGAGTGGATATTGTCAGACAGTCCCTGCTCCCTGTGTATAGGAGAATGGATATTGTCAGACAGTCCCTGCTCCCTGTGTATAGGAGAATGGATATTGTCAGACAGTCCCTGCTCCCTGTGTATAGGAGGATGGATATTGTCAGGCAGTCCCTGCTCCCTGTGTATAGGAGGATGGATATTGTCAGGCAGTCCCTTTTCCATGTGTATAAGAGACTGGATATTGTCAGACAGTCCCTTCTCCCTGTGTATAGGAGGATGGATATTGTCAGACGGTCCCTTTTCCCTGTGTATAGGAGGATGGATATTGTCAGACAGTCCCTGCTCCCTGTGTATAGGAGGATGGATATTGTCAGACGGTCCCTTTTCCCTGTGTATAGGAGAATGGATATTGTCAGACGGTCCCTTTTCCCTGTGTAAAGGAGGATGGATATTGTCAGACAGTCCCTTTTCCATGTGTATAGGAGGATGGATATTGTCAGACGGTCCCTTTTCCCTGTGTATAGGAGGATGGATATTGTCAGACGGTCCCTGCTCCCTGTGTATAGGAAGATGGATATTGTCAGACAGTCCCTGCTCCCTGTGTATAGGAGAATGGACATTGTCAGACAGTCCCTGCTCCCTGTGTATAGGAGAATGTATATTGTCAGACAGTCCCTGCTCCCTGTGTATAGGAGGATGGATATTGTCAGACAGTCCCTTTTCCATGTGTATAGGAGGATGGATATTGTCAGACGGTCCCTTTTCCCTGTGTATAGGAGGATGTATATTGTCAGACGGTCCCTTTTCCCTGTGTATAGGAGGATGGATATTGTCAGACGGTCCCTTTTCCCTGTGTAAAGGAGGATGGATATTGTCAGACAGTCCCTTTTCCATGTGTATAGGAGGATGGATATTGTCAGACAGTCCCTTTTCCCTGTGTAAAGGAGGATGGATATTGTCAGACAGTCCCTTTTCCATGTGTATAGGAGGATGGCTATTGTCAGACGGTCCCTTTTCCCTGTGTATAGGAGGATGGATATTGTCAGACAGTCCCTGCTCCCTCTGTATAGGAGGATGTATATTGTCAGACAGTCCCTTTTCCATGTGTATAGGAGGATGGATATTGTCAGACAGTCCCTGCTCCCTGTGTATAGGAGGATGGATATTGTCAGACAGTCCCTGCTCCCTGTGTATAGGAGGATGGATATTGTCAGACAGTCCCTTTTCCATGTGTATAGGAGGATGGATATTGTCAGACAGTCCCTTTTCCCTGTGTAAAGGAGGATGGATATTGTCAGACAGTCCCTTTTCCATGTGTATAGGAGGATGGATATTGTCAGACAGTCCCTTTTCCCTGTGTATAGGAGGATGGATATTGTCAGACAGTCCCTTTTCCCTGTGTATAGGAGGATGGATATTGTCAGACAGTCCCTGCTCCCTGTATATAGGAGGATGGATATTGTCAGACAGTCCCTTTTCCATGTGTATAGGAGAGTGGATATTGTCAGACAGTCCCTTTTCCCTGTGTAAAGGAGGATGGATATTGTCAGACAGTCCCTTTTCCATGTGTATAGGAGGATGGATATTGTCAGACAGTCCCTTACTGTGCGCATGCGCTATGCCTCTGGACCGAAGGGGATCAAGAGACAGACATGGAGAGAAAGGTGAGACTGAATGCAACATCCCAAGAGACAGGGATTCAGTGAGACAGAGAGAGAAATAGACAGAGACAGACAAAACGGGTGGATTGAAAGCAGAGACAGAGGGAGTTAGGTACAAAGAGACAGAGAGTTAGAGAGAGAGATAGGTAGATAGTGGTAGAGAGAGACATCACCAGACACAGTGAGAAAGAGAGAGCGATAGTGGTAGATACAGAGAGACATAACACCAGACACAAAGAGGGACAAACAGACATCCTGAAAAAGACAGATGGACATCCAGGTAGATAGAGAGACATCCACAGAGTCAGTGACATCCCCAGGCTCAGAGACATCTCAAGTTAAGATATACACACATACATACAGGGTAGAGGCAGAGAGACATCCCCAGACATGAACAGAAAGAGACATCCCCAAATAGAGAGAAAGTGACATCCCCAGACAAAGACACATACCCTGAGACACCGTAATCTCCAGAGGAAAAGCGTGAGATACATCCCCAGACAGACAGCGAGACATCTCCATAGTGAAAGGGACATCCCCAGACAGACAGCGAGACATCTCCATAGTGAAAGGGACATCCCTAGACAGACAGCGAGACATCTCCATAGTGAAAGGGACATCCCCAGACAGACAGCGAGACATCTCCATAGTGAAACGGACATCCCCAGACACAGACAGACAGAGATGCAATGAAAACCCCAAACACATAGAGACAGACATCCCCCTAACACAGAGACAGACATCCCCCAAACATAGAGACAGACATCCCCCAAACACAGAGACAGACATCCCCCAAACATAGAGACAGACATCCCTCTAACACAGAGACAGACATCCCCCAAACACAGAGACAGACATCCCCCAAACATAGAGACAGACATCCCCCAAACACAGAGACAGACATCCCCCTAACACAGAGACAGACATCCCCCAAACATAGAGACAGACATCCCCCAAACATAGAGACAGACATCCCCCAAACACAGAGACAGACATCCCACAAACACAGAGACAGACATCCCCCAAACATAGAGACAGACATCCCTCTAACACAGAGACAGACATCCCCCAAACATAGAGACAGACATCCCCAAACACAGAAACAGACATCCCCCAAACATAGAGACAGACATCCCCCAAACACAGAGACAGACATCCCCCGAACACAGAGACAGACATTCCCCCAACACAGAGACAGACATCCCCCCAACACAGAGACAGACATCCCCCAAACATAGAGACAGACATCCCCAAACACAGAGACAGACATCCCCCAAACATAGAGACAGATATCCCCAAACACAGAGACAGACATCCCCCAAACATAGAGACATACATCTCCCAAACACAGAGACATACATACCCCAAACACAGAGACAGACATCCCCCAAACATAGAGACAGACATCCCCCAAACACAGAGACATACATCCCCCAAACACAGAGACAGACATCCCCCCAACATAGAGACAGACATCCCCAAAAACAGAGACAGACACCCCCCAAACACAGAGACAGATATCCCCCAAACACAGAGACATACATCCCCAAACATAGAGACAGACATCCCCCAAACACAGAGACAGACATCCCCCAAACACAGAGACAGACATCCCCCCAAACACAGAGACAGACATCCCCCCAACACAGAGACAGACATCCCCCAAACACAGAGACATAAATCCCCAAACACAGAGACATACATCCCCCCAAACACAGAGACATACATCCCCCAAACACAGAGACAGACATCCCTCAAACACAGAGACAGACATCCCCCAAACATAGACATACATCTCCCAAACACAGAGACAGACATCCCCCAAACATAGAGACAGACATCCCCCATACACAGAGACAGACATCCCCCAAACATAGACATACATCTCCCAAACACAGAGACATATATCCCCCCAACACAGAGACAGACATCCCCCAAACATAGAAACAGATATCCCCAAATACAGAGACAGACATCCCCCCAAACACAGAGACAGACATCCCCCAAACACAGAGACAGACATCCCCCAACACAGAGACATACATCCTCCCAACACAGAGACAGACATCCCCCAATCACAGAGACAGACATCCCCCCAAACACAGAGACAGACATCCCCCCAACACAGAGACAGACATCCCCCAAACACAGAGACATAAATCCCCAAACACAGAGACATACATCCCCCCAAACACAGAGACATACATCCCCCAAACACAGAGACAGACATCCCCCAACACAGAGACATACATCCCCCCAACACAGAGACAGACATCCCCCAAACATAGACATACATCTCCCAAACACAGAGACAGACATCCCCCAAACATAGAGACAGACATCCCCCAAACACAGAGACAGACATCCCCCAAACATAGACATACATCTCCCAAACACAGAGACATATATCCCCCCAAAACAGAGACAGACATCCCCCAAACATAGAAACAGATATCCCCAAACACAGAGACAGACATCCCCCCAAACACAGAGACATACATCCCCCAAACACAGAGACAGACATCCCCCAACACAGAGACATACATCCTCCCAACACAGAGACAGACATCCCCCAATCACAAAGACAGACATCCCCCAATCACAGAGACAGACATCCCCCCCAAACACAGAGACATACATCCCCCCAAACACAGAGACAGACATCCCCCAAACACAGAGACAGACATCCCCCAACACAGAGACATACATCCCCCCAACACAGAGACATACATCCCCCCAACACAGAGACATACATCCCCCCAACACAGAGACATACATCCCCCCTACACAGAGACATAAATCCCCCCAACATAGAGACAGACATCTCCCAAACACAGAGACAGACATCCCCCAAACACAGAGACAGACATCTCCCAAACACAGAGACATACATCTCCCAAACACAAAGACAGACATCCCCCAAACACAGAGACAGACATCCCCAAACATAGAGACAGACATCCCCCAAACATAGAGACATACATCCCCCAAACACAGAGCCATACATCCCCCAAACACAGAGACAGACATCCCCCCAAACACAGAGACAGACATCCCCCCAACACAGAGACAGACATCCCCCAAACATAGACATACATCCCCCAAACACAGAGACATAAATCCCCAAACACAGAGACATACATCCCCCTAAACACAGAGACATACATCCCCCAAACATAGACAGACATCCCCAAACATAGAGACATACATCCCCCAAACATAGAGACAGACATCCCCCAAACATAGAGACAGACATCCCCCCAACACAGAGACAGACATCCCCCAAACACAGAGACATACATCCCCCCAACACAGAGACAGACATCCCCCCAACACAGAGACAGACATCCCCCAAACATAGAAACAGATATCCCCAAACATAGAGACAGACATCCCCCAAACACAGAGACAGACATCCCCCCAAACACAGAGACATACATCCCCCAAACACAGAGACAGACATCCCCCAACACAGAGACATACATCCCCCAAACATAGAGACAGACATCCCCAAACATAGAGACAGACATCCCCCAAACACATAGACAGACATCCCCAAACATAGAGACAGACATCCCCCAAACACAGAGACAGACATCCCCCAAACATAGAGACAGACATCCCCCAAACATAGAGACAGACATCCCCCAAACACAGAGACAGACATCCCCCAAACATAGACATACATCTCCCAAACACAGAGACAGACATCCACCAACATAGAGACAGACATCCCCCAAACATAGAGACATACATCCCCCCAACACAGAGACAGACATCCCCCAAACATAGAAACAGATATCCCCAAACACAGAGACATACATCCCCCCAAACACAGAGACATACATCCCCCAAACACAGAGACAGACATCCCCCAACACAGAGACATACATCCCCCAAACACAGAGACAGACATCCCCCAACACAGAGACATACATCCCCCAAACATAGAGACAGACATCCCCAAACATAGAGACAGACATCCCCCAAACATAGAGACAGACATCCCCCCAACACAGAGACATACATCCCCCCAACACAGAGACAGACATCCCCCAAACACAGAGACATACATCCTCCAAACACAGACATACATCCCCCAAACACAGAGACAGACATCCCCCAAACATAGAAACAGATATCCCCAAACACAGAGACAGACATCCCCCAAACATAGAGACAGACATCCCCCCAAACACAGAGACATACATCCCCCAAACACAGAGACAGACATCCCCCAAACATAGAGACAGACATCCCCCCAAACACAGAGACATACATCCCCCAAACACAGAGACAGACATCCCCCAAACACAGAGACAGACATCCCCCAAACATAGAGACAGACATCCCACAAACACAGAGACAGACATCCCCCAAACATAGAGACAGACATCCCTCTAACACAGAGACAGACATCCCCCAAACATAGAGACAGACATTCCCAAACACAGAAACAGACATCCCTCTAACACAGAGACAGACATCCCCCAAACACAGAGACAGACATCCCCCGAACACAGAGACAGACATCCCCCCAACACAGAGACAGACATCCCCCCAACACAGAGACAGACATCCCCCAAACATAGAGACAGATATCCCCAAACACAGAGACAGACATCCCCCAAACATAGAGACATACATCTCCCAAACACAGAGACATACATACCCCAAACACAGAGACAGACATCCCCCAAACATAGAGACAGACATCCCCCAAACACAGAGACATACATCCCCCAAACACAGAGACAGACATCCCCCCAACATAGAGACAGACATCCCCAAACACAGAGACAGACACCCCCCAAACACAGAGACAGATATCCCCCAAACACAGAGACATACATCCCCAAACATAGAGACAGACATCCCCCAAACACAGAGACAGACATCCCCCAAACACAGAGACAGACATCCCCCAACATAGAGACATACATCCCCAAAGATAGAGACAGACATCCCCCAAACACAGAGACAGACATCCCCAAACATAGAGACAGACATCCCCAAACACAGAGACATACATCCCCAAACATAGAGACAGACATCCCCCAAACATAGAGACAGACATCCCCCAAACACAGAGACAGACATCCCCCAAACATAGAGACAGACATCCCCCAAACATAGACATACATCCCCAAACACAGAGACAGACATCTCCCAAACACAGAGACAGACATCCCCCAAACACAGAGACAGACATCTCCCAAACACAGAGACAGACATCTCCCAAACACAGAGACAGACATCTCCCAAACACAGAGACAGACATCCCCCAAACACAGAGACAGACATCTCCCAAACACAGAGACATACATCTCCCAAACACAGAGACAGACATCCCCAAACATAGAGACAGACATCCCCCAAACATAGAGACATACATCCCCCAAACACAGAGCCAGACATCCCCCCAAACACAGAGCCAGACATCCCCCCAACACAGAGACAGACATCCCCCAAACACAGAGACATAAATTCCCAAACACAGAGACATACATCCCCCCAAACACAGAGACATACATCCCCCAAACACAGAGACAGACATCCCTCAAACACAGAGACAGACATCCCCCAAACATAGACATACATCTCCCAAACACAGAGACAGACATCCCCAAACATAGAGACAGACATCCCCCAAACATAGAGACAGACATCCCCCCAACACAGAGACATACATCCCCCCAACACAGAGACAGACATCCCCCAAACACAGAGACATACATCCCCCAAACACAGAGACATACATCCCCCAAACACAGAGACAGACATCCCCCAAACATAGAAACAGATATCCCCAAACACAGAGACAGACATCCCCCAAACATAGACATACATCTCCCAAACACAGAGACATATATCCCCCCAAAACAGAGACAGACATCCCCCAAACATAGAAACAGATATCCCCAAACACAGAGACAGACATCCCCCCAAACACAGAGACATACATCCCCCAAACACAGAGACAGACATCCCCCAACACAGAGACATACATCCTCCCAACACAGAGACAGACATCCCCCAATCACAAAGACAGACATCCCCCAATCACAGAGACAGACATCCCCCCCAAACACAGAGACATACATCCCCCCAAACACAGAGACAGACATCCCCCAAACACAGAGACAGACATCCCCCAACACAGAGACATACATCCCCCCAACACAGAGACATACATCCCCCCAACACAGAGACATACATCCCCCCAACACAGAGACATACATCCCCCCTACACAGAGACATAAATCCCCCCAACATAGAGACAGACATCTCCCAAACACAGAGACAGACATCCCCCAAACACAGAGACAGACATCTCCCAAACACAGAGACATACATCTCCCAAACACAAAGACAGACATCCCCCAAACACAGAGACAGACATCCCCAAACATAGAGACAGACATCCCCCAAACATAGAGACATACATCCCCCAAACACAGAGCCATACATCCCCCAAACACAGAGACAGACATCCCCCCAAACACAGAGACAGACATCCCCCCAACACAGAGACAGACATCCCCCAAACATAGACATACATCCCCCAAACACAGAGACATAAATCCCCAAACACAGAGACATACATCCCCCTAAACACAGAGACATACATCCCCCAAACATAGACAGACATCCCCAAACATAGAGACATACATCCCCCAAACATAGAGACAGACATCCCCCAAACATAGAGACAGACATCCCCCCAACACAGAGACAGACATCCCCCAAACACAGAGACATACATCCCCCCAACACAGAGACAGACATCCCCCCAACACAGAGACAGACATCCCCCAAACATAGAAACAGATATCCCCAAACATAGAGACAGACATCCCCCAAACACAGAGACAGACATCCCCCCAAACACAGAGACATACATCCCCCAAACACAGAGACAGACATCCCCCAACACAGAGACATACATCCCCCAAACATAGAGACAGACATCCCCAAACATAGAGACAGACATCCCCCAAACACATAGACAGACATCCCCAAACATAGAGACAGACATCCCCCAAACACAGAGACAGACATCCCCCAAACATAGAGACAGACATCCCCCAAACATAGAGACAGACATCCCCCAAACACAGAGACAGACATCCCCCAAACATAGACATACATCTCCCAAACACAGAGACAGACATCCACCAACATAGAGACAGACATCCCCCAAACATAGAGACATACATCCCCCCAACACAGAGACAGACATCCCCCAAACATAGAAACAGATATCCCCAAACACAGAGACATACATCCCCCCAAACACAGAGACATACATCCCCCAAACACAGAGACAGACATCCCCCAACACAGAGACATACATCCCCCAAACACAGAGACAGACATCCCCCAACACAGAGACATACATCCCCCAAACATAGAGACAGACATCCCCAAACATAGAGACAGACATCCCCCAAACATAGAGACAGACATCCCCCCAACACAGAGACATACATCCCCCCAACACAGAGACAGACATCCCCCAAACACAGAGACATACATCCTCCAAACACAGACATACATCCCCCAAACACAGAGACAGACATCCCCCAAACATAGAAACAGATATCCCCAAACACAGAGACAGACATCCCCCAAACATAGAGACAGACATCCCCCCAAACACAGAGACATACATCCCCCAAACACAGAGACAGACATCCCCCAAACATAGAGACAGACCCCCCAAACACAGAGACATACATCCCCCAAACACAGAGACAGACATCCCCCAAACACAGAGACAGACATCCCCCAAACATAGAGACAGACATCCCACAAACACAGAGACAGACATCCCCCAAACATAGAGACAGACATCCCTCTAACACAGAGACAGACATCCCCCAAACATAGAGACAGACATTCCCAAACACAGAAACAGACATCCCTCTAACACAGAGACAGACATCCCCCAAACACAGAGACAGACATCCCCCGAACACAGAGACAGACATCCCCCCAACACAGAGACAGACATCCCCCCAACACAGAGACAGACATCCCCCAAACATAGAGACAGATATCCCCAAACACAGAGACATACATCCCCCAAACATAGAGACATACATCTCCCAAACACAGAGACATACATACCCCAAACACAGAGACAGACATCCCCCAAACATAGAGACAGACATCCCCCAAACACAGAGACATACATCCCCCAAACACAGAGACAGACATCCCCCCAACATAGAGACAGACATCCCCAAACACAGAGACAGACACCCCCCAAACACAGAGACAGATATCCCCCAAACACAGAGACATACATCCCCAAACATAGAGACAGACATCCCCCAAACACAGAGACAGACATCCCCCAAACACAGAGACAGACATCCCCCAACATAGAGACATACATCCCCAAAGATAGAGACAGACATCCCCCAAACACAGAGACAGACATCCCCAAACATAGAGACAGACATCCCCAAACACAGAGACATACATCCCCAAACATAGAGACAGACATCCCCCAAACATAGAGACAGACATCCCCCAAACACAGAGACAGACATCCCCCAAACATAGAGACAGACATCCCCCAAACATAGACATACATCCCCAAACACAGAGACAGACATCTCCCAAACACAGAGACAGACATCCCCCAAACACAGAGACAGACATCTCCCAAACACAGAGACAGACATCTCCCAAACACAGAGACAGACATCCCCCAAACACAGAGACAGACATCTCCCAAACACAGAGACATACATCTCCCAAACACAGAGACAGACATCCCCAAACATAGAGACAGACATCCCCCAAACATAGAGACATACATCCCCCAAACACAGAGCCAGACATCCCCCCAAACACAGAGCCAGACATCCCCCCAACACAGAGACAGACATCCCCCAAACACAGAGACATAAATTCCCAAACACAGAGACATACATCCCCCCAAACACAGAGACATACATCCCCCAAACACAGAGACAGACATCCCTCAAACACAGAGACAGACATCCCCCAAACATAGACATACATCTCCCAAACACAGAGACAGACATCCCCCAAACATAGAGACAGACATCCCCCATACACAGAGACAGACATCCCCCAAACATAGACATACATCTCCCAAACACAGAGACATATATCCCCCCAACACAGAGACAGACATCCCCCAAACATAGAAACAGATATCCCCAAACACAGAGACAGACATCCCCCCAAACACAGAGACATACATCCCCCAAACACAGAGACAGACATCCCCCAACACAGAGACATACATCCTCCCAACACAGAGACAGACATCCCCCAATCACAGAGACAGACATCCCCCCAAACACAGAGACAGACATCCCCCCAACACAGAGACAGACATCCCCCAAACACAGAGACATAAATCCCCAAACACAGAGACATACATCCCCCCAAACACAGAGACAGACATCCCCCCAACACAGAGACAGACATCCCCCAAACACAGAGACAGACATCCCTCAAACACAGAGACAGACATCCCCCAAACATAGACATACATCTCCCAAACACAGAGACAGACATCCCCCAAACATAGAGACAGACATCCCCCAAACACAGAGACAGACATCCCCCAAACATAGACATACATCTCCCAAACACAGAGACATATATCCCCCCAAAACAGAGACAGACATCCCCCAAACATAGAAACAGATATCCCCAAACACAGAGACAGACATCCCCCCAAACACAGAAACATACATCCCCCAAACACAGAGACAGACATCCCCCAAACACAGAGACATACATCCCCCAAACACAGAGACAGACATCCCCCAAACACAGAGACATACATCCCCCAAACACAGAGACAGACATCCCCCAACACAGAGACATACATCCTCCCAACACAGAGACAGACATCCCCCAATCACAAAGACAGACATCCCCCAATCACAGAGACAGACATCCCCCCCAAACACAGAGACATACATCCCCCCAAACACAGAGACAGACATCCCCCAAACACAGAGACAGACATCCCCCAACACAGAGACATACATCCCCCCAACACAGAGACATACATCCCCCCAACACAGAGACATACATCCCCCCTACACAGAGACATAAATCCCCCCAACATAGAGACAGACATCTCCCAAACACAGAGACAGACATCCCCCAAACACAGAGACAGACATCTTCCAAACACAGAGACATACATCTCCCAAACACAAAGACAGACATCGCCCAAACACAGAGACAGACATCGCCCAAACACAGAGACAGACATCCCCAAACATAGAGACAGACATCCCCCAAACATAGAGACATACATCCCCCAAACACAGAGCCATACATCCCCAAAACACAGAGACAGACATCCCCCCAAACACAGAGACAGACATCCCCCCAACACAGAGACAGACATCCCCCAAACACAGAGACATAAATCCCCAAACACAGAGACATACATCCCCCCAAACACAGAGACAGACATCCCTCAAACACAGAGACAGACATCCCCCCAACACAGAGACAGACATCCCCCAAACACAGAGACAGACATCCCCCAAACACAGAGACAGACATCCCCCAAACATAGAGACATTCATCCCCCAAACATAGACATACATCCCCTGAACATAGAGACACACATCTCCCAAACACAGAGACAGACATCCCCCAAACACAGAGACAGACATCCCCCAAACATAGAGACAGACATCCCCCAAACATAGAGACATACATCCCCCAAACACAGAGAAATACATCCCCCCAAACACAGAGACAGACATCCCCCAAACAGAGACAGACATCCCCCAAATATAGAGACAGACATCCCCAAACATAGAGACAGACATCCCCCAAACATAGAGACAGACATCCCCCAAACACAGAGACAGACATCCCCCAAACATAGACATACATCTCCCAAACACAGAGACAGACATCCACCAACGTAGAGACAGACATCCCCCAAACATAGAGACATACATCCCCCCAACACAGAGACAGACATCCCCCAAACATAGAAACAGATATCCCCAAACACAGAGACAGACATCCCCCCAAACACAGAGACATACATCCCCCAAACACAGAGACAGACATCCCTCAAACACAGAGACAGACATCCCTCAAACACAGAGACAGACATCCCCCAAACATAGAGACATTCATCCCCCAAACATAGACATACATCCCCTGAACATAGAGACACACATCTCCCAAACACAGAGACAGACATCCCCCAAACATAGAGACAGACATCCCCCAAACATAGAGACATACATCCCCCAAACACAGAGACATACATCCCCCCAAACACAGAGACATACATCCCCCAAACATAGAGACATACATCCCCCAAACACAGAGAAATACATCCCCCCAAACACAGAGACAGACATCCCCCAAACACAGAGACATACATCCCCCCAACACAGAGACAGACATCCCCCAAATATAGAGACAGACATCCCCAATCATAGAGACAGACATCCCCCAAACATAGAGACAGACATCCCCCAAACACAGAGACAGACATCCCCCAAACATAGACATACATCTCCCAAACACAGAGACAGACATCCACCAACGTAGAGACAGACATCCCCCAAACATAGAGACAGACATCCCCCAAACATAGAGACAGACATCCCCCAAACATAGAAACAGATATCCCCAAACACAGAGACAGACATCCCCCAAACACAGAGACAGACATCCCCCAAACATAGAAACAGATATCCCCAAACACAGAGACAGACATCCCCCCAAACACAGAGACAGACATCCCCCAAACATAGAAACAGATATCCCCAAACACAGAGACAGACATCCCCCCAAACACAGAGACAGACATCCCCCAAACACAGAGACAGACATCCCCCAACACAGAGACATACATCCCCCAAACATAGACAGACATCCCCAAACATAGAGACAGACATCCCCCCAAACACAGACATACATCCCCCAAACATAGACAGACATCCCCAAACATAGAGACATACATCCCCCAAACATAGAGACAGACATCCCCCAAACATAGAGACAGACATCCCCCCAACACAGAGACAGACATCCCCCAAACACAGAGACATGCATCCCCCCAACACAGAGACAGACATCCCCCCAACACAGAGACAGACATCCCCCAAACATAGAAACAGATATCCCCAAACATAGAGACAGACATCCCCCAAACACAGAGACAGACATCCCCCCAAACAGAGAGACATACATCCCCCAAACACAGAGACAGACATCCCCCAACACAGAGACATACATCCCCCAAACATAGAGACAGACATCCCCAAACATAGAGACAGACATCCCCCAAACACATAGACAGACATCCCCAAACATAGAGACAGACATCCCCCAAACACAGAGACAGACATCCCCCAAACATAGACATACATCTCCCAAACATAGAGACAGACATCCCCCAAACATAGAGACAGACATCCCCCAAACATAGACATACATCTCCCAAACACAGAGACAGACATCCACCAACATAGAGACAGACATCCCCCAAACATAGAGACATACATCCCCCCAACCAGAGACAGACATCCCCCAAACATAGAAACATACATCCCCAAACACAGAGACATACATCCCCCCAAACACAGAGACAGACATCCCCCAACACAGAGACATACATCCCCCAAACACAGAGACAGACATCCCCCAACACAGAGACATACATCCCCCAAACATAGAGACAGACATCCCCAAACATAGAGACAGACATCCCCCAAACATAGAGACAGACATCCCCCCAACACAGAGACATACATCCCCCCAACACAGAGACAGACATCCCCCAAACACAGAGACATACATCCCCCAAACACAGAGACATACATCCCCCAAACACAGAGACAGACATCCCCCAAACATAGAAACAGATATCCCCAAACACAGAGACAGACATCCCCCCAAACACAGAGACATACATCCCCCAAACACAGAGACAGACATCCCCCAACACAGAGACATACATCCCCCAAACATAGAGACAGACATCCCCCAAACATAGAGACAGACATCCCCCAAACATAGAGACAGACATCCCCCAAACACAGAGACAGACATCCCCCAAACATAGACATACATCTCCCAAACACAGAGACAGACATGCCCCAAACATAGAGACAGACATCCCCCAAACACAGACAGACATCCCCCAAACATAGACATACATCTCCCAAACACAGAGACAGACATCCCCCAAACATAGAAACAGATATCCCCAAACACAGACAGACATCCCCCCAAACACAGATACATACATCCCCCAAACATAGAGACAGACATCCCCAAACATAGAGACAGACATCCCCCAAACACAGAGACAGACATCCCCCAAACACAGAGACAGACATCCCCCAAACATAGACATACATCTCCCAAACACAGAGACAGACATCCCCCAAACATAGAGACAGACATCCCCCAAACACAGAGACAGACATCCCCCAAACATAGACATACATCTCCCAAACACAGAGACATATATCCCCCCAACACAGAGACAGACATCCCCCAAACATAGATACAGATATCCCCAAACACAGAGACAGACATCCCCCCAAACACAGAGACATACATCCCCCAAACACAGAGACAGACATCCCCCAACACAGAGACATACATCCTCCCAACACAGAGACAGACATCCCCCAATCACAGAGACAGACATCCCCCCCCAAACACAGAGACATACATCCCCCCAAACACAGAGACAGACATCCCCCAAACACAGAGACAGACATCCCCCAACACAGAGACATACTTCCCCCCAACACAGAGACATACATCCCTCCTACACAGAGACATAAATCCCCCCAACATAGAGACAGACATCCCCCAAACATAGACATACATCCCCCAAACACAGACAGACATCCCCCCAAACATAGAGACAGACATCCCCCAAACATAGAGACAGACATCCCCCCAAACACAGAGACAGACATCCCCCAAACATAGACATACATCCCTCTAACACAGAGACAGACATCCCCCAAATACAGAGACAGACATCCCCCAAACATAGAGACAGACATCCCCCCAAACACAGAGACAGACATCCCCCAAACATAGACATACATCCCCCAAATACAGAGACAGACATCCCCCAAATACAGAGACAGACATGCCCCAAACACAGAGACAGACATCCCCAAACACAGAGACAGACATCCCCCAAACATAGAGACATACATCCCCCCAACCAGAGACAGACATCCCCCAAACATAGAAACATACATCCCCAAACACAGAGACATACATCCCCCCAAACACAGAGACAGACATCCCCCAACACAGAGACATACATCCCCCAAACACAGAGACAGACATCCCCCAACACAGAGACATACATCCCCCAAACATAGAGACAGACATCCCCAAACATAGAGACAGACATCCCCCAAACATAGAGACAGACATCCCCCCAACACAGAGACATACATCCCCCCAACACAGAGACAGACATCCCCCAAACACAGAGACATACATCCCCCAAACACAGAGACATACATCCCCCAAACACAGAGACAGACATCCCCCAAACATAGAAACAGATATCCCCAAACACAGAGACAGACATCCCCCCAAACACAGAGACATACATCCCCCAAACACAGAGACAGACATCCCCCAACACAGAGACAGACATCCCCCAAACATAGAGACAGACATCCCCCAAACATAGAGACAGACATCCCCCAAACACAGAGACAGACATCCCCCAAACATAGACATACATCTCCCAAACACAGAGACAGACATGCCCCAAACATAGAGACAGACATCCCCCAAACACAGACAGACATCCCCCAAACATAGACATACATCCCCCAAACATAGAAACAGATATCCCCAAACACAGACAGACATCCCCCCAAACACAGATACATACATCCCCCAAACATAGAGACAGACATCCCCAAACATAGAGACAGACATCCCCCAAACACAGAGACAGACATCCCCCAAACACAGAGACAGACATCCCCCAAACATAGACATACATCTCCCAAACACAGAGACAGACATCCCCCAAACATAGAGACAGACATCCCCCAAACACAGAGACAGACATCCCCCAAACATAGACATACATCTCCCAAACACAGAGACATATATCCCCCCAACACAGAGACAGACATCCCCCAAACATAGATACAGATATCCCCAAACACAGAGACAGACATCCCCCCAAACACAGAGACATACATCCCCCAAACACAGAGACAGACATCCCCCAACACAGAGACATACATCCTCCCAACACAGAGACAGACATCCCCCAATCACAGAGACAGACATCCCCCCCCAAACACAGAGACATACATCCCCCCAAACACAGAGACAGACATCCCCCAAACACAGAGACAGACATCCCCCAACACAGAGACATACTTCCCCCCAACACAGAGACATACATCCCCCCTACACAGAGACATAAATCCCCCCAACATAGAGACAGACATCCCCCAAACATAGACATACATCCCCCAAACACAGACAGACATCCCCCCAAACATAGAGACAGACATCCCCCAAACATAGAGACAGACATCCCCCCAAACACAGAGACAGACATCCCCCAAACATAGACATACATCCCTCTAACACAGAGACAGACATCCCCCAAATACAGAGACAGACATCCCCCAAACATAGAGACAGACATCCCCCCAAACACAGAGACAGACATCCCCCAAACATAGACATACATCCCCCAAATACAGAGACAGACATCCCCCAAATACAGAGACAGACATGCCCCAAACACAGAGACAGACATCCCCAAACACAGAGACATACATCCCCCAAACACAGAGACAGACATCCCCCCAAACACAGAGACAGACATCCCCCAAACATAGACATACATCCCTCTAACACAGAGACAGACATCCCCCAAATACAGAGACAGACATCCCCCAAACATAAAGACAGACATCCCCCCAAACACAGAGACAGACATCCCCCAAACATAGACATACATCCCCCAAATACAGAGACAGACATCCCCCAAATACAGAGACAGACATCCCCCAAACATAGAGACAGACATCCCCCAAACACAGAGACAGACATCACCCAACACAGAGACATTCATCCCCCCAACACAGAGACAGACATCCCCAAACACAGAGACAGACATCCCCCCCAAACACAGAGACATACATCCCCCCAAACACAGAGACATACATCCCCCAAACACAGAGCCATACATCCCCCCAACACAGAGACAGACATCCCCCAAACACAGAGACAGACATCCCCCCAAACACAAGAGACAGACATCCCCCAAACACAGAGACAGACATCCCCCCAAACACAAAAGACAGACATCCCCCAAACATAGAGACAGACATCCCCAAAACATAGACATACATCCCCCAAACATAGAGACAGACATCCCCCAAACATAGAGACAGACATCCCCCAAACATAGAGACATACATCCCCCAAACACAGAGACAGACATCCACCCAAACACAGAGACAGACATCCCCCAAACACAGAGACAGGCATCCCCCAAACACAGAGACCTCCCAACCAGTAGTATACAGAGCATCCACCCCCCCAACCAGTAGTATACAGATCATCCACCCCCCCAACCAATAGTATACAGAGCATCCACCTCCCAACCAGTAGTATACAGAGCATCCACCTCCCAACCAGTAGTATACAGAACATCAACCTCCCAACCAGCAGTATACAGAGCATCCACCTCCCAACCAGTAGTATACAGAACATCCACCTCCCAACCAGCAGTATACAGAGCATCCACCTCCCAACCAGTAGTATACAGAACATCCACCTCCCAACCAGCAGTATACAGAACATCCACCTCCCAACCAGTAGTATACAGAACATCCACCTCCCAACCAGTAGTATACAGAGCATCCACCTCCCAACCAGTAGTATACAGAACATCCACCTCCCAACCAGTAGTATACAGAACATCCACCTCCCAACCAGTAGTATACAGAGCATCCACCTCCCAACCAGTAGTATACAGAACATCCACCTCCCAACCAGCAGTATACAGAGCATCCACCTCCCAACCAGTAGTATACAGAACATCCACCTTCCAACCAGTAGTATACAGAACATCCACCTCCCAACCAGCAGTATACAGAGCATCCACCTCCCAACCAGTAGTATACAGAGCATCAACCCCCCAACAAGCAATATACAGAGCATCAACCCCCCAACCAGCAGTATACAGATCATCCACCCCCCCAACCAGCAGTATACAGAGCATCAACCCCCCAACCAGCAGTATACAGAGCATCAACCCCCCAACCAGCAGTATACAAAGCATCCACCTCCCCAACCAGTAGTATACAGAGCATCCACCCCCCTTCAGACATGATGTTACCCCCCACCTAACGGCTGCCACAGGATGCTTGGCTGGATAACTGAGATGGAAGCAAGGATGCAGCATGAAAGTCCCACACAGGAACCCAGGACCATTCCTTGGGTCCGTACCCCTGCCAGTTCAAGATATTGCAGATGGGCACAGACCTATCAATGACGTATTCCTCCTGCCCCGGACAATGACTGGAGCAGGGGCAGAAGCAGCGGGATGGGGAAAATGTGAAGGAACCCATGGCTTCAAATGGGACACATGGAAAACCAGATGGATCTGTAAGGAAGAAGGCAGAACCAGATGATACACAACTGGAGATATACGATTCACCACCCAGAATGGACCTAGATAACGCGGCCCCAGTTTCTCCTAGGGTTGGTGAAGGCAGATGTTTCTGGCAGACAATCATACCTTCTATCCAGGAGAAAAGGAGAGAGCCATACACGGACGACGATTAGCCTCCTCCTTCTGCTGCATTTGGGGAGACAGGAGGGTAGCACGTAAGGAGGACCAGTGTTCCACTAAGGAACCAGTGGATGGAGCAAGAGGAGTACCAGGTGCTAGGAAAATAGGATAGGGATTAAATCCAGAGCAGCAAAAAAAGGGAGAGCAATCTAGAGAGGACGGGAAAAGGGAATCATAGGATACCTCCACCAAAGGAAGACGCACTACCCAATTGTCCTGTCTGCAGTTACAGTGGGTACGGAGATAGCCCTCCAGGGCTTGAGTGAGACGTTCAGTCTGGCCGTTAGTTTGCGGGAGGTAGCCGGAAGAGACCTGGAGTTTGACCCCAAGGCAAGCACAGACTCCTCTCCATAAATTTGAGACAAATGGAGAGCCCCTGTCTGATGTAATATGTAGCTGTATGCCATGTAGCCAAATCACATGAAGGAGGAACAGGTCTAGTAGTTCGGCAGATGTTGGCAGTTTGGGCAACGGTATAAAATGCCCTTGCTTAGATACAACTACCCAGATTACCATCATGCCTCTGCACAATGGTAGATTCACAATTAAATCCATGGCAATCTGGGTTCAATGTTGGGCTGGCATGGGCAGGTGATGAAGAAGACCTAAAGGTTGAAAGCAAGGAGTCTTCATCTGGGTACAGAGTGGACAAGACGCAACCACTGCTCCGACATCCGTGCAAGAGCCCGACCACCAGAAGTAACAAGACAAAAGCTCATGGGTGCGCTTAGCACTGTGATGATTGGCAAGTGGTGAGTGATGAGCCCAAAGCATGACCTCAGTATGAAGATGTACTGGTACGAACAACACAGATCGCCGGGAAGAAAAGCCACCAAAAGGAGCCAGGTGTTAAGCCTACTTAATAGCCTGTATAGTACAAGTAGACAAGGATGCTAGGTGACAGGAAGTGGGAATAATGGATTCAGAACTAGACGAGGTGCACGGAACTTGTTCATACAACATAGACAAGGCATCAGCTTTAGTATTCTTGCTCCCAGAGATATAGGACATTTTAAAATGGAAGTAAGCAAAGAACAATGACTATGGGGTTTGCTGGCAGTTGAGTCGTTTGGCTGATGCCAAGTATTTCAAATTCTGAGGATCTGTGAGAATAGTAACAACATGAGGGCAGCCTTCACGCAGATAGCCCCACTACTCCAAAGCTAGCTTAATGGCCAATAACTCGCGATTCCCAATGTCATAGTTTTGCTCCACAGAGGTAAAGCGTTGAGAAAAGAAGGACCACTGATGTATCCTTCCAGTGAGAGGACACTGTTGAGATAAAACAGCCCCCGCAGCAGTCTCCGAGGCATCTACCTCCAGCAAAAAGGCGAGTACAGAGTCAGGGTAACGAAGGATGGGAGCAGATGTGAAGGCTGTAAAAGCAGAAATGGCACAAAGAGGCCAATTAGATGGGTTAGTACAATTACAGCAGTGCTGGTCAGCAAGAAATGGAGTTATCAGTAATGGGCCAAATACAGCAGTGCTGGTCAGCAAGAAATGGAGTTATCAGTAATGGGCCAAATTCAGCAGTGCTGGTCAGCAAGAAATGGAGTTATCAGTAATGGGCCAAATACAGCAGTGCTGGTCAGCAAGAAATGGAGTTATCAGTAATGGGCCAAATACAGCAGTGCTGGTCAGCAACAAATGGAGTTATCAGTAATGGGCCAAATTCAGCAGTGCTGGTCAGCAAGAAATGGAGTTATCAGTAATGGTACAATTCATGGATTTTCTTAAGTTTGTGAAGGAATTTCAGGATTTTATTAAATACAAGAGGCTCCTATTATGCATACAAATCCTTCTTCACTACTCCAACAGCAAATATGGACATTTTAACACAGAGAGAAAAAACGTACCAATACAGTGAGATAACCCCACCCCTTACATATCACTAGCCAATCACATCCCCATAAACCGTATAACTGTAGTGTAAAGTCTTCCCATTTCCTCTTTCTTTGCTGATCCTTTGGCAGATAAGTACCTTATTGCTAAAAATAATAAAAATTCTAATTGTTATAAGTCTCTTGAGAAAAGGCATCTGGGAATTCTTTGATGGTTCTTCAAACTCGATTATCCTAAAGAAAAAAAATAGAGAAAACAGGAAAATGGGGAGAGTTAGTACATGGGGGGATAATACTCACCTCTGCGTCTTTAATAAAATCCTGACTTTCCTTCACAAAGTTAGGAAAATTCATGGATTTTAAGGCAAGACAGAGGCTCCTATTATGCAAGTTCAAAGCTGTTGAATAACATTAGCAGTTGCATGAATAATAGGTTTAAAATAACAAATAAAATAAGTATCTTGTAATTCCTTTTTTATTGGACTAACAGAATTTTGGATTGAAAAGCTTTCGGAGAACCTCCCTTTCTCAAGTCTAAAGCATTTCTGATCAAAAGGACACAATTCACGGCTGATACATAGAATACAAAGTTGAGTTGTGTGCTGGGGTTAAAGCAGTGGGACTGCAGATAAGACAGGGGACTGAGAGAGAATCAGCACTTCTAACAGAGGGTCATAAACACTGCATGTAAGGATCACAGAGCGGGGGGAGGAGAAAGTAAAAAATGCAGGAGATGGTATTGGAGGGGAGAGAGTTAAAAAAGATTGCACATAGTAAGAATGCTAGAATTCACATCCAACAATCCAGCGAGTGCATGCAGGCCTATATACAACTTGCACCCATGTGTGTGTGTGTGTATTTATATATATTTATATATAATATCAGGGCTTAAAAGTTGAAGTCCTTTGCTACTAGCCGGACCTGAAAAGTTACTCGCAACTGCAACACATAACATACCCACCAGGGCTAAATTTTCACTCGACATTTGCTAGTGGCAAGTGGAAATTTTGAGCCCTGTGTGTGTGTGTGTGTGTATATATATACCTACACACATATTCAAGAAAAAAGTGGATCTGGAGCACAATCAAAGTCAAATCTCTCCAAGCGGCATCTTATTACTTTAATTAGTAATGCCGCCGTGCACCCTAGTCTATAGTAGTACTCAAATATACAAAAAAATTTTAAAAAGATATATAAACCTTAATGGGGCACTTACGTGATAGCGTAGTAATTGTAAATACAATAATGTAAATAATGCTCGCGATGAAAGTAATAAAATATAACTTTTATTGAAAACTAAACTAAAAAATTATCAACATCTAAAATTACCAAGGTAGCTAAGAGGATACTCAAGAACTCGAGAAGTTGCTAAACTGATAGTAAAGGATATAGGAAATACCCTCCTAGAACAACTCGGAGAGGTATCCTACAATTACCCCCAAATATCACACACCAAAATAAAGAACCAGTGTGTTAATCTCCAAAATTAAGTCACCTTTATTGGAGTATGTGTATCACGCTGATATCTCTCATGTCCTTAAGATACCTACTAGGACATTATAACCAACGGATAAAGTGCCTTAGAGTTCATCCAGCAACATATCTGTGATATAATATTTTAGCAACTGGAAGTCATCATTGGAGATACTTGTGAGACTCATGCACACATATCTCCATATACTTTAACCAAACATCTGTGTTTGTCTGGTTGTTATCGTAAAATCGCTATCCAGAGAGCAACGATAATAGCAACAGAAACTCCTGCTTACAATTGGCAACTCTCCTAAACTGTAACTCAGCACTAGTTGCTAAAGTCATATAACGACTATCTAGTCCCTCAATTGTTGCCACTGCAATAGGATTCTGTGCAAATATATATATATATATATATATATATCCTATATAATAATTCGCCAAGTTGTGTGTAACGCCCGACATGCGCAGTACATACTGCTGCGCATGCGGCAGTCACACACAGTGGAGACTGCTCGCGCCGCGGCTGATACAGAGCTGGGCGCTCCGAAGGAGCGTCCAGCTCTGTATCAGCCAAGGCGCGGGCAGTCTCCACCGCGTGTGACTGCCCCGCGACTGGCTGACAGAGGCTCTGTATCAGCCGAGGCGCGGGCAGTCTCCACTGTGTGACTGCCCCGCGACCGGCTGCCTGAGGCACTGTGGCCCGTGTAACGGGCTGTTCAACTAGTATATATATATATATATACATACACATACAATATGTCTATATACACACCCACAAATATATATGTATATATAGTATACAGTCGTGTGAAAAAGAAAGTACACCCTCTTTGAATTCTATCAATTTACATATCAGGACATAATAACAATCATCTGTTCCTTAGCAGGTCTAAAAATTAGGTAACTACAACATCAGATGAACAGCAACACATAACACGTTACACCGTGCCATGATTTATTTAACAAAAATAAAGCAAAAATGGAGAAGCCACGTGTGAAAAACTAAGTATACCTTATGATTCAATAGCTTGTAGACCACCGTTATCAGTAGTAACTTAAAGTAATCATTTTTCTGTATGACTTTATCAGTTTCTCACATCGTTGTTGAGGAACAATGTTGCTTTAGTTCATTGAGGTTTGCGGGCATTTGTTTATGCACAGCTCTCTTAAGGTCCCGCCACAGCATTTCAATCGGGTTGAGGTCTGGACTTTGACTGGGCCATTGCAACACCTTGATATCTTTTCTTTTTCAGCCATTCTGTTGTAGATTTGCTGGTGTGCTTGGGATCATTGTCCTGTTGCATGACCCAATTTTGGCCAAGCTTTAGCTGTTGGACAGATGGCCTCACATTTGACTCTAGAATACTTTGGTATACAGAGGAGTTCATGGTCGACTCAATGACTGCAAGGTTCCCAGGTCCCATAGCCGCAAAACAAGCCCAAATCATCACATCTCCACCACCGTGCTTGACAGTTGGTATGAGGTGTTTGTGCTGATATGCTGTGTTCAGTTTTCATATGTGGCGCTGTGCATTATGGCCAAACATCTCCACTTTGGTCTTGTCTGTCCAAAGGACATTGTTCCAGAAATCTTGTGGTTTATTCAGATGTAACTTTGCAAACTGAAGCCGTGCTGCCATGTTCTTTTTAGAGAGAAGAGGCTTTCTCCTGGCAACCTTTCCAAACAAACCATACTTGTTCAGTCTTTTTCTAATTATACTGTCATGAACTTTATCATTTAACATGCTAACTGAGGCCTTTAGAGTCTGAGATGTAAGTCTTGGGTTTTTTGCAATTTCTCTGAGCATTGCACAGTCTGACCTTGGGGTGAATTTGCTGGGATGTCCACTCCTGGAAAGATTGTCAACTTTCTTGAATGTTTTCCACTTTTGAATAATATTTCTCACTGTAGAATGATGGACTTTAAATTGTTTGAAAATGGACTTATAACCCTTCCAAGATTGATAGGCAGCAACCATTGCTTCTGTAAGATCATTGCTGATGTCTTTCCTCCCTGGCATTGAGTTAACAAACACCTGAATGCTCCAGATCAGCAAAACTGCTAAAACCTTAGCTTTTATAGAGGTAATAAGATGCCGCTTGGAGTGATTTGACTTTATTTGTGCTCCAGGTCCACTTTTTTTTTTGTATATGTGTGCAATCTTTTTTAACTCTCTCCACTCCAATACCATCTCCTGCATTTTTTTCTTTCTCCCTCCGCCCACTTTGTGATCCTTACACAAGTTTTTTATGACACTGTCATGCCAAGGCATGAGCTGGCCCTTGCAGGGCCCTGGTATGTATTATTTGTTTATTTTGTGTATTTTATTGTACCCTTTAAAGTGTTAGTTAAATTAGCTGAGTAGATAACATCACCAGAGCAGGATGTATGGGTCATAAAAGATATTGGACCATCTGCTCTGGGGGGGAGTATTATCCAAGGGACATCCAAATAACCTGAAATAGGGAGAACATGTATATACTGTGTAAAATGGTTCAGTAAAACTATATATTTAAAATGCCAAGGTTTTATCCTTTTGGTGGGTACCAAACATGCCAGGGGGAGGTGTTCCTGCTGTGAGTTACAAGAATAGCCACTTTGCAACCAGTTAAACTCAGCATGTTTGGTGTCCAGATATTCACACAGATATGAGGAATATGATTATTATAACATTATAGAGGTGTGCTGTGGGCATCATGTTTTGGAAGCCTTATGATTTTCAGGTAGAACTCTTCAGTAATATCCCTGACAGGTCTGATTGAGTGGGCCGTAAACTGTCAGGCCAAACCTCCCCCCAGGCAACATCCAGGGGGTTTGGCCTCTTAGAAGGAACGGTGGAAAGTATTTAATATGGGTTTCCTGGATAAAAAAAAAAAGGTGAATTTCTTTGTAACAACTGAAGGGGGAAATACCATCGGAAGTTCCCACAGGGACTCTTAAAATATCGGTAAGTGTGTATAGGGATCTTTTGGTTTCTCCCATTTTATTTTATGGACTGTTTTGCTTGTTTATTTGTGTATGTCCTTTATTTCTGTATTATTGTAACCAGCACTGTGAAGCCTTTTTTTAGATTATATGTTCAATTAATCAGCTCTTGTCTCTGTTCTCTAATATGAAATCACTACTCTGAAGGAAGCTCAGGTAGCACACGTTACTAAAGGCTTAATTATATATGTCTGATTATTAAGGTGATTTTATACTGTAATTCGGTTGTTTTGGGGTAACCTAAGACGCCCAGATATAAAGTCTTGGTGGTGGCAGCAAATTGTAGTACTGGAGTGATAGTGCAGGAGGGATTTCAGGGGTTAATGTGGTGGTGGCTAGGAATAGTAACAGGTAACCAGGGGTCTGGTATTGTTAACCCTTTCACTCCCACACTCTCCCCACTGTCTTAGCAGGGCCTATAGCCTTAGCTTGTGACAGACCCTCTGTTAGAAGTGTCGATTCTCTCTCAGACCCCTGTCTTATCTGCAGTCACACTGCTTTAACCCCAGCACACAACTCAACTTTGTATTCTATGTATCAGCCGTGAATTGTGTCCTTTTGCTCACAAATGCTTTAGACTTGAGAAAGGGAGGTTCTCCCGAAAGCTTTTCAATCCAAAATTCTGTTAGTCCAATAAAAAAGGTATTACAAGATATTAGTTTTGTTTGTTATTTTACACCTACATCACTGGACTAATATGGTTACAATCTCCACTCTACTAGGTTTAAAATAAAAAGTCTTAGAGGTGGATTCTCTGGAATCCTTCATGACTGCACGATCCAGTGAATCCATCTTGTAAGAGTAGCTGTAGAAACAGGTAAATAAGGCTTATAAATGAAATAAACAATTGATGTGAATCACCAGATCTAAATTTTTTGGTAGCTAACTTGAAAGCTTTCAAAGTGAGAGAGATAACCGCTTTCCAAGTTCACCCCGGCTGACATCAGCATTCTAGCTGACAGCAGGGGAATCCTCTCCTGGGATCAGCCGGCGGCTCTGTGCTTGGTTTGTGCTTGGTTTGTGATTGGTTTGTGATTAGTTTGTGATTGGTTTGTGATTGGTTTGTGATTGATTTGTGATTGGTTTGTGATTGGTTTGTGCTTGGTTTGTGCTTGGTTTGCAAGCACATGTAGAAGACCTTTTAAGTGAAGGATTTATATTTTTGTTAATGCGATCTCGGCTCTGCTTCAGAGCCACAGATGGTCCCGGGACCAGATTCCCAGGCTGTCAGCTAGAATGCTGACGTCAGCAAGGGGCGAACTTTGAAAGCGGTTATCTCTCAAACCATAAGGGTTTGAGAGATGCCACTAGGGGCATTTTTCATCTTTAGTCAAGGGCTTTAACATAGGGATTAGTCTTTTTTAAGTAATACTATCCCTTTAACAAGCTTTCCTATTTTTTATAAAAGATATTCCAAATAATAGGCTTTTGGCTTCCAGACCTGCCTCAGTAGAGGCTACCTCAGACAATTTTGGGTCTGTGAGGAGAAGAATAACCAGTAGCGAGTGCAGTATTGGCATTTCCAATCAGACAAAAAGCCCTTTGAATCCAACCCCTTAAAGGGATAGTATTACTTCAAAATTACTATCCCTCATATTGTAGCCCTTAATAAACTGAGTTAAATGACACCAGCGGCATCTCTCAGACCTTTATGGTGTAAGAGATAGCCGCTTTCAAAGTTTCCTCTCCCCTGCTGTCAGCGTTCTGCTGCCAGCAGGGGAATCCGGTCCCGGGACAGGCGGAGGCTCTTAAACAGAGCCGATATCTCGTTATGGAAGGAAAAATGATTCATTGAAACAGCCTGCTACGTGTGCTTGGTAACCAAACATACATAGAAGACTGTTTCAATGAATAAAGGGAAAGAGAGAGAGGCCCTGCTTATCTGCGCATGTGCAAGATCCGGCCAGCCGCAGAATATAACAAGCAGCCCGAGAGAAGGCTACATGAGACGACCGGGGCAAAATATAAACAAAAGATTATAACCAAGATACTGAAGGCGACAAGTAATAGATATAACACTCAAAGTTAAAAGAAAAAAAACAAATAAAAGTAGGACACACATTAGTCTACTTCACAAAACAAAATATAACTATGGACAGTGAATTAAGCAAAAACAAGTATCATGCAATAACATTTACACACAAAATAAAAAATAAAACTACACTTAAAACAATTAGATTTGTTATTATTTTTAGCAATAAAGTACTTATCTGCCAAAGGAGCAGCAAAGAAAGAGGATATGAGAAGACTTTACACTACAGTTATACAGTTTATGGGGATGTGATTAGCTAGTAATGTATAAGGGGCGGGGTTATCTCACTCTATTGGTACATTTTTTTGCTCTGTATTCAAATTTTCATATTTGCTGCCGGAGAAGTAAAGAAGAAGTTGTATGCATAATAGGAGCCTACGTGCCTTGCCTTAAAATTACAGCAGTGTTCGTCAGCATGAAATGGAGTTATCAGTAATTGTACTATTGCAGCAGTGTTGGTCAGCATGAAATGGAGTTATCAGTAATGGTACAATCACAACATTGCTGGTCAGCATGAAATGGAGTTATCAGTAATGGTACAACTATGGCATTATTGGGCAGCACGAGAAATTAATTCAGAGCAGTACTGAGATAGTTATAGAGGAAGAATCACTA